>JBBBVM010000057.1:0-1200000 GCA_037355625.1 Petunia x hybrida | reverse complement strand
CAATACTGATATAAATGCGATTCTTAACAATCCAATGATTAAAAGAACAATGTTAACGGAGTTCTTTGAGATGAATTCAACGAATCAGCACGCGATAGCGTTGCATCTATTATATATAGAATTTCCTCAACATTTTGTATGGTCTGTAAAAGACAAATATTGGTCACGTCGCAAACAACGTTTTGCTATCGGACGTGTTGTGATATGTCATCCTACAAAAGGAGAACGATATTATCTAAGGCTATTATTGATGAATGTTAGAGGTCCAAAATCTTATGCAGATCTTCAGACAGTAAATGGAGAATATTGTGCTTCTTTTAAAGAATCAGCCGAGAAACGAGGATTGCTACGTAATGACAACGACCTTGATGAATGTATGTGTGAGGCTATAGCTTATCAGATGCCGTATAGTTTGAGACAATTATTTGCCATACTATTAGTATACTGTGAGCCTACTAATCCAAGACAATTGTGGGAGAAGTTTGAGAACTCTATGTCTGAAGATTATAAAATCTTACCCAATATGAGAGTAACTGATATTCGATATAAAGTGTTAAATCATATCAACGATATATTGCACTCTATGGGACACGATGTTAATGAGTACAATCTTATTCTCGAGAGAATTAGACCATCTTCAGAAGCTAGAGAAATGAAAGAAGTTCACTTTGAAAGAACTATTAATGTTACTCAGGAAGAGCTACTGTTACATAGAAAACTTAATAGAGAGCAACGAAAAGCATATGATATAATTATTAATAGAATATTTTCAAATAAATCAGGAGCCTTTTTTGTGGATGGTCCAGGAGGAACTGGAAAGACTTTTCTATATCGCGCATTGTTAGCAACTGTGCGTAGTAAAGCTTATATTGCTCTTGCAACAGCAACTTCTGCTGTTGCAGCATCGCTTCTCCCTGGAGGACGCACTGCACATTCTCGCTTCAAAATTCCTATAGATATTGATGAAAATTATAGTTGCAATATCAACAAACAAAGTGCACTGGCACAACTTATACGAGATGCAAAATTGATTGTTTGGGATGAAGTGTCAATGGCAAAAAAAAAAAAAATGGTTGAAACTTTTGATTTACTATTAAAAGATCTAATGGGTACCAAAATTCTCTTCGGGGGAAAAGTAGTTGTGTTTGGAGGTGATTTTAGACAAACTCTTCCGGTAGTACGAAACGGAAAAAGAGAAGATTTTATTAGCGAGAGTTTATTATATTCTCACATATGGACAAAGTTAGAAAAATTGAGATTATCCGAAAATATGCGCGCCAAAACAGATCCAGGCTTCTGCAATTATCTCATGAGAGTTGGAAATGGTGAAGAAAAGGTAAATGCTGACAAAAAAAATTGAAATTCCAATTTCTCTGCTAATCCCTTTTACAACTGAGAAGGAATCTTTAGATAGTTTATTTGACATGACGTATCCAAATATAGGCACGCTATCTGCGGATGCAAACAATCAGAACTCTCGTGTTATTCTAACAACCAAAAATGATTTTGTAAATGAAATAAATGAAATGCTTATAGCTAGATTTCCTAATGCGACAAAAACATTTATTGCTGTAGACGAAACTGTCGAACCTAATGACCAAAGCCAATTTGAGGACTTTTTGCATACACTAAATCCTACTGGTTTACCCCCTTACAAGTTGATATTGAAACAAAATTGTCCTATTATACTATTACGTAATTTAAATCCTTGCGAAGGATTATGTAATGGAACACGGTTGATCTGTTGTGATTTCAAAACACACGTTATTAGTGCTAAAATTGTTAGTGGAGACTTCAAGAATAAACATGTATTTATTCCTAGAATACCTCTATTGTCGTCCAACGATGAAAAATCGGTAATTCCATTCAAGAGAACACAATTTCCTGTACAATTATGTTTTGTTATGACTATAAATAAGGCACAGGGTCAAACACTAGATTTTGCTGGAATTTATTTGCGTGAACCTGTTTTTTCGCACGGCCAATTATATGTTGCATTATCTAGAGCAAAAAGTTCTAAATGTGTGAAAGTGTTAATCCGCCCGCCAACATTGACAAAACACGACGACCATTCCACACACAACATTGTTTATGATGAAATAATTAAAAAAGCGTTCTCATGAGTTATGTAGTAGCAGCTCTTTTTTTTTTTGGTGCTTCTGCAGTAGCTTATGAACTGTTGCTGACTGAGTAGATTGTTTCATTATTTAGTTACAAGCTTTAAAGGTTTTGCTATATTTTGTATTAGTCTTTATTATTACCCCCGTTGTATTCTTCAGATTGATTAGAGAAATGTCTGTAACTCTCAATATAATAAAAACTTTAATGAGGGTGTAATTTTAGAATGCTTTATCTTAGTTGTGTTTTAGGGTGTGTTAATTTTAGCGAGAAAAAGTTAAATTAAGGAAGAAAAAGAAAAAGGAAAAACGACAAGAACCAACCTGTAAAAAGATACGAAAAGAAATGGCAATAGAGCTTGAAGTAATAGAGCTTAGATTGGGACTTCTAGGAGAAAAATGTAGCTCATTAGAGCTTAAGAATAAGAAGAAAAGGGTGTTTTCTGAAATTGAAAGTGGCCACCAATTTGTTCTCATAGGTGAATGAATAGTTCAAATGGTCATGAAGCATTGAAAATGTATGTCAAAGTTAGTATGGATGGTGCTCCTTTTCTTAGAAAAGTTGTTTTAAGCAATCACAAGGATTACTCTGACTTTTTTATGGATCTTGAAAAGCTCTTTGGTTTCTATGGTATTGCTATGTTGGATTTACCTAACCTGTCCTTAGTCCTACCCAGCTGCTGCCGTGGTATTTGAGGTACTACGATTTATTTTTCTCTTATAATTCTTTATACACTTTGAATAGAAATCTGAAAAGGGTGATTTAATCATCAAAATATCATCGGTCTTTTTGACATATCCCTAACTTCTCCTATAGTTATCCTCATATGCATCTTGTAGAACTTTGTTCTTTCCGAAGAGATTAGCTCGATCCTCTCCCCAAAATGCGTGTATTTTTTAAAATAAACAGATGTTCTTTTGTTTTTCCAATTTGCTTGGTGTGTCTATTAAATCTTTCAAATTTTATAGTGGTTTCTGTACTTGGACATAACATTCATATTAATTCGATATATGGGAGTTATAATAGTTATTTATATTTATTTGTTTCCCGTAACAGGTTAAGATTTATATTAATTCAAAAGTTATTTTGATAAATAAAACATGAAATTTTAATATTTAACTGAATTTGTAAATTTGAACATCTTGGAATGTTCCAACTGGGATCATTGTACCAAATGGGAATGAAGTACGGAGAAGTATAGCAGCTTTCATTCAAGAAAGTGTCGAACTTATTTATCGTTCATTAATTTATAGAAATACATACGACACTAGAGGATTACTGATGTTGGTTATGCTTGAGATTTGTTCATAGTCGAGCATTTTGTGAGGCAATGCTCCTGTTCTATATGTATCCCTTTTATTATATTACTACTACAAGTTTGAGAAGACAACTTGTAGTATATATTCTCATGTGTGTATAGATTTCGATGGTACTTTATTTCCTATGTCCTGGATGGTGGGAATGGAAACTTTATCACCTATTACACGAGGTGTTTAGACAGTAAAGGCATATGGAATACAGCTCTCCGGTTTAGGGACATTTGATAACAATTACTATTGTTTTCCTGCTGTAGCTTTTACCATTCATTTCATAGCTTTAACTGTTGGTTTTTTCCTTTTCTTATCGTTTGAGATATCAATAAAGCTCTGCCCCAAAATAGCATCAACCTTCAGCCTTAATTCATTTGCAAGTGATTAATTATAAATATAGCTAGATTGTAATGTATACAGAGCTCCGCTATAGCTCCACTCACAAGAATGTTCAGCTGTGTTGTACAATTGGAAGAAACACTTTTATACATTGTTCTCTCAACTGCTGTATAATTCCTTGAATTTTTTTTTTCTGCAGGTCATACTCAAAAAAATGGAAGATCAACTTCCCATCAGTGCAATCACACCAGCAACAATGACTGGACGTGTAAAATTATAGTCGTTGACAAGCTTCGGCCAAAAACAAGTAGAGACCAGAAAGTGAAATTTCAAACAATTATCGTGCAGGATGAAAATGTAAGTTCATAGTAATTGTCATTCTTAAGTAGTAGTAATTATTTTCTATATCATTTGATTTAAAATTTGCAGGAAGAACAAATCTTTCATACTATATGGCGCCAACATCTACAAATATCGAAAAATGTTTAAGTTATTCCGCACTTACCTCATCTCCACAGCGAAGGTAAGAGACCCATCCATTTATGCAATACGACTGAACAAATTCGAATGGCTGGTAGATGCCTTTACTATCGTCGAAGCGGTTCCGGAGGATACTGAAAATGAGAATGAATAGCCCCCTCCTACCAAACTGAACCCGGTTTCATTTCTCGATTTTGAAGAACGAACTCCGGGTGTTGAAATTGGTGAATCAAAATTATAATTTACTAGTACATTTTTACTTTGTCAAAAGTTACATAATACTCTTAGCAAATTAGCGAATTTTTTTTTAACTCATATCCACATGTTTTATCAAAGGTGACCTACTAGCAGTTGTTGCAAAAATCGGTACAGTGAAATATATCAGCGACGATAAAAGACGCCAGGATCTTATTGTTATAGATAAGGCGTAAGTGACATAGTAACTTTGAGTCTATTCTTATGTGGCTTTTTTCTACTGTTGGTCCTCTCTACTTGAATTATATAGTATGTGTTTGGTGAAATCCGGTGATAATGAACTTTGTGATGATCAGCGAAGGTTCCAGTGTGTTTATAAGTGGTTTTTGTATGAGGGACTGATTTTTTATTTCTGTATTTGAAACGAAAGATGTGGTAAATGCTTTCTGAGTTGGTGCAAATTAATGGTTGTGGTGAAACTAACAGTGGTGAGTAGTTTTACAAACTCTCTCAGTTTGCTTTGGCTCTTCTTTAATTTTTTTGTTTTCTTTTGTGCTGTTGTATGCTTTCCTTTTTATTTCATCTAATTTTTTTTTGGTCTAAAATGTTAAAACTAAAATGGCCTACTAAGGCTTTTTGGTTCGCATTAAATATTCACTGAATAAGTTGCACGGAAACCTATTTGTTCACTACACAGCTTCAAATAATAGCCTTTCATTTTCTTCCAATATTTGTCTTTTATACCTGTATAAACTGAAACTTTGACATTTCCTTTCATAAGCAAAATTTTTTGATGAACTGATACTTTCTGCTGTAGGAGAAAGCCTGTGTTCTTCACTATCTGGGCAGACCTCACTGATTACGAAGGGAAAGACTTATTGCAGAAAGTGCATGAATATCAAGAACATCCTGTCATTGTCGCCAAACGAATATCTGTTTCTCACTACAGAGGTATGATCTACATATTTATTTTTCAACAAGCAAAACTGAAAGTTGAGATTTCTTCACTAATAAATACGATTCACAGGCTGTCGATTCGCGACGAGGTTCAATTCAACAATCTCAATCGATCCTCCGTATCCTTAGGCAAAAGAGTTAATGAACTGGTATCATTCAGGCTTTATTCAAATGAATTTTACTGTACTTATTTCTTCAGTATGTTGTGCAACAAGATGCGATGGTCCCAATTCAAATGGATGTGAGCTTCTTCACAGAATATCACCAACTACTCACATTATTCTTTCAGTTCACATTTTTGGTTTCTAGATACAACTTCTGTTCCTATTTAACTACACCTTTGAATTCTATTTGCTGGTTTCTACCGTTTTAAACTCGCTTTAGCCGAAAAGTATCTCATTACATTTACACGTAAATACTGCCATCCACAAAAAATAATTTGTAAATATAAAATTACTCAGATTTAATGATTACTATTAGAAGCTTGTAAAAGTTAAAGGTAACATAATATTCAATTTTTGTTAGCATTAGGCAATAATGATGTTGAAAATCTGTGAATTGTGGCTATATAATTTTTGTGTCTCTTTGATTATAGATTTCTCGCTTGTCCTCTGAAATCATGTCTCTGTGTCTTCGATGCTTTTGTTTGGTGCTTCGCTGCTTCTGCGATTTTTTCCATGTGTATTCCTCATAACCTCTATGACGCTATTGTTTTTAGTTTGTACCATTTAGAAATTCCTTCCAGATATACTGTCATCTACCATGCTCCTAATCTGAATAATTCTAAACACTAGAACATTACTTCAGAGTATTTATAGTTTAAAGCTCTTGGTTAGCTAAAATTCAGCTTATGGAGCTTGATTATCATTAGAGCATATGTTTGTTAATCAAATAGCTACCATATGGAGTATGACAACATTTCTAAATTGAAACTGTGGTACTTACAATAAGAAATAATCAGTATTGTTTCTAGAGTATTTTTCTTGTACCATATTAATATGCCTGGACTTATAATATACTGCATATGCAACATACTATTTAATAAATAATTTGCTGAGCTGAGCTAGGAGTTATGCATTTTTAATATAAGTCGACTCCATAGTTCATGATACAAGATAAGTGGGGAGTGTATAAGCCTTTTCCTTAAATATTTTTCTTTTAACGTATGTGTCCTTCCATGTGAAACTTGCAATTCCTCATGCTTTAGTGATGCCGAAAGTCTCACAAGTTTACTTCTTTCATTCCAATAAGACCATACAATTTTAAGTTGGTTGATACTTTCTCGAAATAAGACACAATAAGCTAGATGCAAGATCACACGTAGCAGCTTTTTTGGGATAGCTATGAAAAGTAACAAGGAACTCTGCACTTCTTTTACTGTTTATTGAACCAAACATATAATATATCGGCAAAATTGTAAGTGCTCCCTTTCGTCCATCCTCATTCAATAGGATGATTGGCAGAACTGTAAAGGAATTTTAATTTGAACTGACACAAGGAATGTAAAATATTCATAGCCAGAGATAACAGTCAAGGTAAACTAGATTATACCCGTTGCTCTGACTTCAATCTGAAATGGTGGAGGGAATCATGGCTTTTTAATTTTATTAAGCTTATTTTTGTTTGTTTACTGAAAATTTTATCTAATTAAGTACATTAATATCCAAGTACCTTATAGCCTTATGCTCCAATTGCAGTACGTGCCATATCCAGCCTTATATTTCCAAACAGCTGGACGCTTAATTTTCATTAGTATAATGTTGTACCTTGAAGAGGTTGCCGGATAATCACGTTGTCTTTGTCATGCTGTATTGAAGGGCAAAGGAAAACGAGCAGCTTCTAATTACATACATTTTGAAAAGCTCGTCAGATTCACCTACAGAGCTGAATCTTGCACCTTTTGAAGACGAAATAGTGTCCACTTCAACCATTCCTGTCGCCTCTTCTGTGAGTTCATTAATATATACTACACTTATATGTCATAGTTGTAACCACGAAAATTTCTCACATGAAATGTGTTTCACAGGAACAAACTTTTTTTCTCGAGGGAGAAATGTCATTAACAAATGATTTACAGACCTTTTATGTCCTTGTGTGCTCTGGATGTAAACATATGGTACGACATAGGCAACAAAAGGAGGTCACATGCATGTGAGCAACAAAAAATGTTGATTCCAAGGTAATGACGACCCCTATGCTTAACACATGTTACACATTTGAAAGTAAATAGTGTAAAAAATTTACAACATTGCAGCTGTGAATTCGAAGTTGAAATAACAGATGGCAGTGGTACAGTCTCGGCAATCATCTCAGAAAAGTTGGCTGAAAGTATACTTGCAATAACAGCAACCGAAGTATATGAAACCACCGTTGTCAAGGTACGCGTGCTTTTATTTGTTTTAACTTAGTTCGCCTTATTGCCTAATATTGTCTCTGAATCGTAAAACTTAACTGCTCTATCATCTTTTCAAATTTCTTTCCCAGCGCAAATTGCTGCAGGTCCAACATATCACAGAACAGTTGGCGAACAAAACATTCAAAATTCATTTGCAAAAGTCACAGTCTAGGTCACCAGATAAAGAGGTTGGTACATTGGTTGTTTTATCGTATACCCGAACACACACGATGTTCGACTCTCCAGAAAGTTCAGCAACTATGACCATTGACGAGGGAACAAAGAGAAACATAGAATGCGTTACCTCTGTAGAAGAAGACCATAGTTCATCAGCGAAGAGACAAAAAGTTGAACCAACAACTCCAAGAAAGAAACAGTGAAGGTTAGAAATACAAAACTACATCTTGGTTTGTTTATTCTTTCTTTTTCTCTCAACAGCACTATAAATGATAATATTTTAACATCCAGCTTTCTAAAAATCCTTTTCATATTTGTAGAACTAGCTGAAGATGGACAACTTGAATGCAATGAAGCGCACTTGAATAGTGTGGCGCACACATATATAATTTTTGTTAGCTACCAAAGCTGTTTGCATAGAAATCCTAATGCAGCTGGTAGCTATGTTTCACATTTTGCGTAAATAACTCTGCCTGTATATGTTGGTAAATGACACTAGATATCCTTTTGGATGTGCAGAAACTGCTTCGACAGTAGTCTGTTTTGGATGTGCAGCTGGTAGCTATGTTTCACATTTTGTGTAAATAACTCTGCCTGTATGTATATGTTGGTAAATGACACTAGATATCCTTTTGGATGTGCAGAAACTGCTTCGACAGTAGTCTCTTCTTTTATGTGCAAATATTTACAGGTTAGCAAATGTTTAAATCCGATACAAATCAAGAGGACGATTTCCTTCTCTATTGTTTATAAAACTTTTCCCTGGTATATGTTCAGAGATTTCTTCTCCGCTTCTCTGCTGGATTTGTTTATTTTGACTTAATGTATTTGTATAATTTATAAACATATTCTCCTAAGCTAAAAAGGAGCGGCATCTCCAAAAGAGAAGTGGCAAAATGGAAGAAATAATTATGGGAATAAAGAAAACAACACAGAAATATAATATGTGTCTCTCCTTGGTTGAATACTCCTCCACATATTTTGGTTGACTCTCTGAAGGCCTTTTGCCAATGTATTCAACTAAGAGCAAAATAGCAACTTCAGAACCTTAGGTAGACTAATTATCGGAATAGTGTGTTAAAAAATACATTTATCTTCGTACAAAAGAGTTGCTTTGACAATAAGCTTAAACCTCCTATTTTACTCCCAGGTTTCAAGAGTAACATTTTGAATTTTCCAAGTTAATGCTCTCTCAATGTATCAGATAAGGTTAAAATTGACAGAGCGTTAAAAGCTAACTTATTTTAATAGACACATTACAAGGAAAATTACAGAGCTTTTGTTTACTTTAGACTAGAGTAAGAGATAACTAAAATTACTTTGTCTGAGGTGACTTTCTTCAAATTTACGTGATGCATGTATTATCTGTACTGTTCCTTTTATGGATTCTTAACACTTTCAGTAAAATTATTTGTTTAAATTACCTGTAGGAATGCAATATCTTCGTGCTAACATTACATTTTTGAATTTTTTCTCCAGGAATATACTAATGAATTACTGTAAACATGGGTACCCATTCTTGAATGCCTCTTCCCGTAGCTATGAGACTAGCAACAACCATGTATCGAGACCGGATCTCGCAGGGAGCTCTTAGGAATATCCTATGTCTATGAATGTCGACGAAAGTGTACCGTCTGATGTATTATGACGAAAATATGGCCAATGAGGATGACAAAGATTCCCCAACAGATATACAAAAAGCCACATAATGCCAGACAACCCTCCTGCAGCGGCTGTTCACAAAAAACAGACTAAAGAGCATGCTCAGCAAATGAATGGGTACGCGCTAAAGTAAATTTTAGTTACATCTGAGAACAGCTTCTAGGTACACTGTTAAAAAAGAAATTTTCGTTGTCTATACGACTGCTTTATATACTTGCACCAAATTTTTATGTAATTTATCGGGCTGCTATAGGTTGCTATGAAAAATAAACCTTCCAAAGTTCGTTAATCTTAACTCTAACAGGTGAATAAACTGTGTTGCTTTTTTGTAATTTTCACAGGTTCATAGAGTATTAATTGTTGTGAGTTGGGGAGTGTTAATGCCAATGGGTGCAGTGTTTGCAAGGTACTTGAAGGTGTTCAAATCAGCAAATCTAGTTCGGTTTTACATTCACGTTGCTTGTCAAACTTCTGCCTACACTGTTGGTGTTGCTGGATGGGGCACCGGTCTGAAACTTAGTAGTGATTCTCCTGGTATCAAATTCACTACCCACAGGAACATTGGCATCACTCTCTTCAGCCTTGGAACTCTTCAGGTATCTTTCTTGGGAAAATCTAGAGCATGTTCTGTCGATTTAAGTTATATACATTGACAATATAAATTTGTATGCTATCAATGAATTTTAACCTGTAATAGCAGGTTGCTTACCATTTTTTAACAGCTGATATGCTTTCATGAATTAGTCGTCTGCAATGATTACATGAAGACACGATGCTGAAGTTTCATACAAATAGTAAAGGTTCAAGCTATGGAAGCCATGGAACTTCATGATTCAATTTGTAACTACTCAAAGTCCAATTCAAGAGGAAGGATCGAATTTGAAAAGAAAATTGTACGTTATAGTTTACAAATCTAGCGGAACACATTTTGAGATGAGCACGGGCATGCGACCACTAATATGTATTTAAATAGTTCATTAGTCCTGAAACTAACATTTGAGTGCAAGCTCTCTAACTTGAACCGCAGGCTTCTATAACCAAACTACTTTCCACAAATATTGCATACTTAACTTATAACAAGAAATATCATTTTCAGATTTGCCCGTGCTCAGCACGGGCATCCCACACTAGTTTTGGAATAAGCCATAGTACAATATGACTGATTTGACACTTTTAATGTGACTCTTTTGTTAGTAATTACTAATTAATTTAATGAGTATTCTTTTGAAGAATTTCGAATAAGTTTTTTAATTACTATAGCTATTAGATTAGAGAAAGCAATGACAAGGCCCTTCGGGAGGTTATGTGGAGGTGCCTGGAATCTAAAGGGGTTCCAATGGCATACATCAGGATGATTAAAAATATGTACGAAGGAGCTAAGACTCGAGTGAGTATATTGGGAGGAGACTCGGACCATTTCCCTATTGAGATGGTTCTTCATCAGGGGTCAGCGCTTAGCCTATTCTTATTTGCACTGGTGATGGATGTGTTGACTCAGAGTATCCAAGGAGAAGTGTCGTAGTGCATGTTATTTGCACATGATATAGTGTTGGTGGATGGGACACGCAGAGGTGTCAATGAGAAGCTGGAGGTGTGGAGGCAAACTCTGGAGTTTAAAGGCTTTAGATTAAGCAGTACGAAAACAGAACATATGGAATGTAAGTTTAGTGATGCCCCTGATGAGCCAGATGTGAAAGTGAGGCTTGATCCTCAAGTCATTCCTAAGAAAGGAAACTTCAAATATTTTGGCTCAATCTTCCAAGGTAATGGTGAAATCGATGATGATGTCACACACCGTATAGGAGTAGGGTAGATGAAGTGGATGCTCGCTTCTGGTGTACTATGTGACAAAAGAGTGCTACTTAGGCTTAAAGGTAAGTCTATAGGGTGGTCGTTAGACCATCTATATTTTATGGTACAAAGTGTTGGCTAGTCAAGAATTCTCACATCCAGAAGATGAACGTAGCGGAGATGAGGATGCTTGGGTGGATGTGTGGGCACACTAAGATGGATAAGATTAAGAATGAAGTCATTTGTGACAAGGTTGGCGTAGCCCCAATGGCCGAGAAGATGAGAGAAGCAAGGCTACGATGGTTCGGCCACGTGAGAAGGAGGAGTGTAGATGCTCCAGTTAGGAGGTGCGAGAGATTAATAGTGCTGGGTCTACAGAGAGGTAGAGGTAGACCGAAGAAGAATTGGGCCAAGGTGATCAGACAGGACATGGCCCAGATCTAGATCACCGAGGACATGATCCTAGACAGGGGGCGTGGAGGTCGAAGATTAGGGGTAGAAGGTTAGGTTATAGTCGAATATCCTTTCCCCATATTAGATATAATATTATGCTTATATAGATGATTTCTATTTTACTCTTCACCTTTATGTCTGTTGTATTATCTGTTTGTTGGTTATGCTTTAGTTTTAACAGTCTATCTAGCATGATTTCACTGGTTTAATCTTCGAATGTGTTTCTAATATGTTCATTCTCCTAACCGAGGGACTATCGGAAACACTCTCCACCTTGGTGGGGTAAGATTTGCGTACATCTCACCCTCCCCAGACCCCACTTTTATGGGATATACTGGGTATGTTGTTGTTGTTATTGTTGTAAGCCTCTTTCTTTAACCTAAGTTGTATTAATGATTAGAACTAGGCTCCTAAACAAAGTAATGGAAGTCATCGATTTTATGTCTGGATAAACTGTAAGTGATCATACATGCAGTATCTCTTTCCATATTTAGTATCTTCGTTAGCACTCTCATTGTGTTTTTTATTTTTTGGGCTCAAGAAGGTGGCATATATATATATATATATATATATAACTTGTATAAGAGTGACCCTTCTCCTCAGTATCTGACAGGAAGGATGATTAACATAATCTTCATATATAAACTAAGGTGATGAAGTAAACATAATAAGACTGTAGTAGCATTATTAGTACAACCATATTTAGACAAAATATCAATAACAGTGATGACTTCTCTAAAGATGTGTTGCACAAATAGCTCTACTAGATCATCTAACAATGAAATGCATTTAGCAAGGATATGTGAATATTTATCATTTATTCCTTAAGTGTAAAGCATACTAATTGTGAGTCAGATTCGATATGCAATGATATGAGCTTCAATTCTCTAGCCAGTTGTAAATCATGGAGCAAAGCAAACCGTTCCGCTTGGATAATTGATGTCTACATAAGGTGTTTGAAAGAAAAAAAAAACTCGAGTATCCAGATATGTGTATGATTCCTAAAGATACCTCATATTTCTCTTTTCTCAATGATATTATCATAAGCACCACCTACCTTAAGCTTAAATCCATCATCAGAAGGCATTTGCCATTTAACCGGAATGATGGTGGTCCAAGGACAAAGGTTTACGATATTGGTAAGAAAAAAGAACTCAGCAGCTTGCATAATCATATGGTTGATGGAGACCAGCTAAAGGTACCGTTAAAAATATTCATGATTCTATTAATCCACTATTTATTAGAAGAATAGAGAGGAGAATGGTAATGAAAAAAGAACAGCCTACTACCATGGTTGAATTAGTGTTGAGTATTGAACAAGCTTCCTTAATTGCTAGGCAAAAATTCTGAACATCACGTGGATGTTTAAGGTTATCCAAATTTTTACACTATAGGTCACCCAATAAAAATTTATAGGTGAGCCTTATATAATTATAAAAAGATAAGGAAAAAAAAAACCTGCTACAATATATAAAAATGACATAACATGTAAACAAATTTTACACTCGAATACTCAGTTCTTTGTATAAATTATTAAATTAGGTAGACGCAGTGGTGGCAAATGGGTGGGTTGGATTGGATTTGGATGGGTTAAAAATGAATTGAGAAAAATGGTTTGGCTTATAACCCACTTATATTATTATGGGTAAAAAATGGGTTGGGTAGAAAATGAGTTGGGTAAAAAATAGATTGGGTAAAATATGGGTAAAATATGAGTTGGGTAAAAAAATGGGTTGGATATAAAAAGATTTTAACCCATTCTAATCGATATTGCACTGCGCTCTGAACAGTTTATACAAAGTTACAAACTGCATATATTGATGTATAAATGCAGCCTAGAAAGCTTATGTCTGATCACTTTTTTTATGAATGAAAACAAACTATTCTTGTGGCATTATTTCACTAATATTTGTCATAGTTATTTTATTTTTTGAAAGCACAAAAGAGGAGTAGAACATTAATTTAACCTCACTGAACAAGAAAAAAGTTACAAACGTCTTCTTAGTATAAACAAAATGTAAGTTCATTGGAACAATTTAAATGAAGCTGGTTAGTGGTAACTAATCTCCTCAACTTGTTCAATGAATCTTGAACATATTTACGTGATCATAAATTAAACTAACACAACTAGTTTAAATACAAACGCTCATACATAAAACAAGATTATTAGCATATCCGTGTTACATGAAATAAAAAAATTTCTATATAAATAAAAAGTGAAAACCAAGCTTTCAGGTTCAGCCCATATCATTGCTCACTGGCTCTGCTGCAGTTCCATTCTCAACTTCACCAAATCTGGATCATAGAACATAGAATTGATGTACTTTAACCTTCCTATTATTCACTTCAATATCCAAAAGGAGAAATGGAAAGACAAATGATAATCCTTTAAACTACCACCATCTGTATACTAACATCGACACTCCTTGAGTAACAATAGAATGAGTATCATAATTGGCATGACCTAATGAAATAGCACAATAAAAACAGGGAAACATGAAAGTAGAATCAAAAGAAATCTGGAAATCATAAAATTCTTAGACAAAACACTGTTAATGCAAAAAGGTACTCTTGATATATTGGAACTGCTAAAAGATTACAAGTTTCTAGTCTTCCACTTCCGCTAACTACAGTACTAAGTAGCAACAATTATTCATACTTATGCATATTTCAGTAATGACAATTATACAACCACTTATCAAATTAAGCAGCCACAACTTCACCAAAAACGTTTTCGCAATTCTAACAAAACTACAACACCATCCCAGACCAATCTTTAACTACAACAACCAACCAGGTCCCTTTTCACACACCTGCACTATCCCACAGACCAATACAAACTCCCTGGAACGCATAACTCCCACACATACTTACACAGAATCATACACATGAACCCTCAAACCTATAGCCTCCACAAACTCTATCTAAAATTTCTCTACTGCCTAACACCCTCCTCAAACATACCTGAAACAAACTCCACAAACTTCTACACTCCTGCATTCAACAACAACAAATAAACAGCCCATAGAACTATCCTCCATTCACAACAACTATACAAACTCTACCCTGACTCCCTCTTTACTAACTAACCACCAACAACAGCCCTTACTCCAACCCTTTCAACCTCGCAGACCACCAGCACCTCTAAACAAACTAAGAACAGCCTGCAGCTACATGATCCCTCAACTCACACAGGAACAAGCATTCAGGCTCCATATACATCCCCTCCAAACACTCACACACACACCCTGCCTTCATTACAACACCCGCACATCAAACAAGACCAGTTTCTACACACCATCTCCTATACCTGCGCGCACACACCTGACTACCTAATAACACCTGAACACCCTGAACTACTCCTTCCCTGACCTAAACTCTGAAACTGAAATAGTAGCTGCAGCTTGAAACATGAAGAGAGCTATGCTACCAGGCAACATACTAAAGAAAGCAGGCACTAACTAACTCAATTTCAACTTGACAGAACACTCATCCAGCTTCTAAGCCCTTACTATTACCTGCACTAAAAGACCACCTGAAAACTGACCCTAGATACCCAAATAAGAACCTACAACACCTCTCACACTCACAAGCATCCACCTGAAAACATCCCTACCTACCCTAAAACTTCAGCAACCAAAGAGCAATATGAACAACCATTCCTACCCCTCACAGACCTCGCCCTGGACATTACTACCTTCCCTGAAACTTCATCAACCCCCTGCACTCCTCCTTACTTACACACTGCACCTATTACATACTCAAAGCCCCCCCCCCCTCCAAAACAATACAGAAAACCTTAGCTAACCTAATGGAACTTACATTACTTCAGGACCCTCTCACTGCACCTGCAACCAAACAAACCAAACAAACATCCCTGCAAACTTGAAAATCACCTGCCAAGCTTCCTAAACAACCACACATAACACCTGGCCCCCTACTGCACATCCTGATACTAATCTTTTAACTCCAGGAACAAACTCCAAACAACCATATCCATGAATAACAGAGAGAGCAAAAGAAACAGGAAGTAAAGAAGCATTAAGAAAAGGAATCAAATTGTGTATATCTTGGACTAAACTGGATAGGGAAAACTTGTCAGCTTTTATGCTTCTTTAAGAAAAAAATAAACTCAGGAGATACACTTAAACATGTTATACAACTTCATTCAAACATAAACCAAGAGCACATTTTAGTGAATAAAGGGTCCGACCCTCTACCCTTATCCAGTTAAAACCATGCTTATATTGGGGTTTGAACCCGTGATATGCGTCTAACATACACAAAAGTATGCTTGTTGTTTTAAGCAAGTGATGAAACACCAGCAACAATTAATCAGTCAATCAATTATGACTCAACGACAACCAAAGTTGGAACAGATAAATGATTTCTTGCAACCATTCAGCTCAAATTGCACCCAAATCGTTCCAATAGGAGCAACACTTTGCTTACAAATAACTTGTGTTAAGACATATTAGGAGTTCTCTAAACTGGATATTCTCTAGTTTTTTTATTTTATATTTGGACCTTAGAAAAGTCTAAACTCTTCACTGTCCAGAATAGCCTAAACCCTGCTGACTTGCTATCAATCACCCTCACACTGCCTATAGATCACTCCAGCAGGCTCCCTCATACTCGCAAGAAAAGCTCAGGATTAGCATTACCAGAGAACAGTTTTTGTTAGTCTGCACAATCTAACAAGTAGGAAACAACTAACATATACAACAGTATGACACACACACACCTTCAATGCGAGCCAAGTCTAGCAAAATACGGTTGAAGGTTTACCGCAATTTCATCCTCATCATCGTCTGATTCACTGCAATCTATGAAAATAAACAAAAAAAGATAAAATAAATTACTAGAATACTAATACAATAGAACAAAATAAAGCTATAATAGATATAGTGACTTACCTTCTTGCTCACAAAGCCAAACTCTAGTACACAACTGTGCCTCCGCATTTGCAGGTAAAATAGAACTTTGAAATTTTCCAATAATACGACCTCCAATGCTAAAGGTAGATTCTGAGGCTACGGTGGTAATAGGTATGCTCAAGACATCTGGTGCCATCAATGAGAGTTCCAGATACCTCTGACTATTTTCCTTCCAATAGGCAAGTACATCTAAATTCCGATTTGCTTTACGATTAAGATTAGGCTCCTCCAAGTACAAATCTAACTGTGTTTTATCTCTACCAGACTCCAACTGGTTCTCAAACATGTCAAACTCATCAAGTTCATCCCTTGTTTCATTGCTACTTCTACCGTAAAAATGCTCACCTAATAAGGAAATTGAGGTCGAAGGTACCAAGTACTCTTTGAACAACAATTGCAAGTGATCTTCAACATTTTTCACCTTTGCATCAATGGTCTCAGGATCAATTTTGGAGAACAAATATTTCACAAACTTCATTTTATATCGGGGATCAAGTGTCACGACCCAATTTCCAAGGGCTCGTGATGGCTTCTAAACAACATTTGCCTAGGCGAACCAATGAAACAAGATGCGGAAAAGAACAATAATGTAAAAAGATCATAAATGGATATATAAATATAAAAGGGTGAAGTCCAAAAGAATATATCCACAAAAGAATTGGAGCATTCTAAGAGTGACTCAATAAAGTATGAATATACATCAAAGAAATCTGAGTCCTATCTCTAAGAGACTCCGGCGGTATGCCACCATGGTCTGTGTGGTCGGCTCACCTCAATCAAAAGTCTCAGAAGCCTCGGGAACCGCTAACGTCCGGGCTGCTGACTGGATGAAGGACCTGCGCACGTAGCAGAGTAAGTTATGAGCCGAAGCCCAGTAAGATCACTGACAGGCCCGCTAAGGTACCCTTGCGGGACAAGTCGCTACATGCATCATAAGCAACAACATACTATAGTAATCATACAATAAAGTAGTGAAATCACAAATAGATGTAACACATTCCATACACACAAGTAGTAACCAGAAGTCTCAAGGATTATGCCCATCCAACGTAAGGCATAGGTCAACTCAGCGGCGGTTTGGAGGTCCAATCTCTACTCCCGTGCCGACTAACCTAGACCTACGATGGACTAGCAACACCACTACTAAGTATCAACCATATACCGTGACCCGAAGTCACTATCACAATCATGAATAAGTAGACCAACGACCCGTAGTCGTCGGCTCATCTCAAATCTGTCTACGATCGCACCACACCCCCTGTCAAGTGCGTCGTATCTCAATAAATCAAGTGACCACACCACACCCCCTGTCAAGTGTGTCACATCTCAAAGATCAAGTGTCCACGCCACACCCCCTGTCAAGTGTGACACATCTCATAGTATAGGCGACACCACACCCCCTGTCAAGTGTCCCTCTAACAGTATTAATATCCACGACATTAATAACAATAACAGAAATAATAACAGAAATATTAATAACGATAATATTTCACAGTCACCGTAACCCAGGTTGATTATGCTAGCTGAACGTAAGGCGAAGGTTAACCCGACCACAGTTTGGGGGTACAATCCCTACTCCCATGTAGTCCAACCCAAGGTTACGTATAGACAGCACTACCTAACCCGGTACGTGAACAAATCAAGTACCAATATCATACAAAAGCCGGCAAAATCCTCGGCAAGAAATTTATCATGACATGCCGGCAACATCCTCGGCCATGTCCCAAGTTCTTGCTATCTAAGCATGGCGTAGCAAGCGTTACTACGATATAAATTTAAGCTACCTCGACGTAGCGTTTAGACCGGCACATACCTCGGTCGAGTCACAATCTCGCTATTTATAACAAACAATAATAGCAAGAAATTCACATCATTAATCCTAACCATTGTTAGGTATATATATGCGTACATGAAGCATACTAGCATGAAGCACAATAGAGGTCAAGTCTCACTTACCTCGAAATTCGGGCTCAAATGCCGGGAAGAATCTCCTTTCCCGCTCGCCTTGTCCGCGAAGGACTCTCCACTAGGTCTATTAAGACAAGATATAGCACATATGAGTGCTCAATTATAGCTATTTAAGCCTATAGGCATCCTACGGTAAAAATTACCAAAATGCCCCCGGGTAGGGCCGAGCCCTAAATTTACAAAATGTACTTTTCCGGACTCCCCACGCTCCCGTGAGTCCAAAAGTACACTTAGATTCTACATGCGAGCCTTGCTCGATGTCTTTCCCCAATTCTTAAGAATCTAGGGTTCTAACCCATTTCCAAGAATCAACCCTTTGATTCTTGTGTTAATCAACATAAAGATGGATTGAAAGGGCTTACCTTAAGTGTAAGTATGATTGGGTCTTTAAGAAATACCCAAAAATCGCCTCAAGAGCTCACCAAATGATTTTTATAAGTTATGAACCGAAATGGCCCGAAATGGCCTTTTTATAGCAGTTTTTTTTGCCTCTGTGACAGCTTCTTTTGAATAAATCATAACTTTTTATAGGAATGTCCAAATGACCTGAAACCGGTTCCATTAGAACCAAAACTCAAAGGGCTACAACTTTCATGTTTTGAGTTTTTCCTAATTCCTTACGGATTGGCCGAAAAATCAGCTTTTATCCGGCTGTTTGCGCCAAAACAGAACAGAAAAGTCGCACCAGATTTTCTACTGTTTTAGGGGCAAAACGGGACCCTACGAAGCTCAGAATGATCCCAAATTTTGCACACAAGCCATAAAATACTTGGGTGACATGCTCGTCAAGACGGAACTCAATTCGGACCTCCAGAACTCAAAAAGTGGGTCCCACGGCAAAGGTTCAATTTTCGACTTTCGCCAAAATAGCGAAATTTAACCAAACGACCTCGGAATCCAATTCCGAAAGTTGATACAAGTCACAAATGACTATACGAACCTAACGGAACTTTCGGATCTCTCATCGGAGCTCATTTGCTCAAATCGAGCTCGGAAACCTCTTTTAACTCTTTTAAACTTTCGAAACGGGGACTTTATCAAAAGTCCTATCAAACGAGGTCCGTTTTCAATTTTGAAGGTTGCTACATATCATAAATGACGAGACGGACCTAACGGTGCGCTCGAATTTTCCATCGGGGTTCGTTTACTCAAAACGACCTATCGAAACCCCAAATTCCTTTCCGGAATTTCATAAACGGATCATTTTCTCGAAAACCTATCAAACGGACTCCGTTTCGACTCAGATTTCACAGACGGGTCATAAATGACCTAACGGAGCTTTTGGGACTGTCGACATGCGAATCGAGGTCCCGGATCCCGTAACGACTATTTGAGGATCGTTACATCAAGGACGGTGGCAATCGATAAGATCATACTGTAAGACCTCCAATACTTTTTAAACTTCCTTAGCATTAATGTAGCAATCACAGTCAGACCTTCACTACTATATTTTTCTTCCTCCAAATACTTCTGAATTTTCTACACATTAAGTAGATATAAATTTGCAGTTGGGTATTTGCTTCCAGAAAACAAGGTTGTGATCTCATAAAATTGCTTCAGTAACTTAGCAACACGCTCCACCATTTCCCATTCCTCGTCCGAAAGACTATATTTAAAATCGGTATCAAGCAATTTATACTGAATATAAGCTTTTTGGTACATAAGTGCACTTTCAAGCATTTGGTAAGTGGAATTCCGACGAGTAGTTATATCTTGGTGAAGCTTCTTCGAACACGGAAACCCAAGATCCTTATTGCATTCCACAAACTTCATAATTCTTCCTTCTGAATGTTTAATATGCTTAACACCTTCTCTAACTTTTTATAATGGCTTTATCAACTTCCTCTAAACCCGCTTTCATTATTAAATTCAAGATATGATTCGCACAACGAATATGAAAAAACTTTCCATCACAAACAAGTGAACGTGTTAGAGATAAATTTTCCTTTAAAATATCTACCACACCTTTATTACAACTAGCATTATCCAAAGTAAGAGAAAAAAATCTTCTTTTCAATGCCAAAAATCTTCTTTTCAATGCCCCATTCCTTAATAAACTCTATAAGCAAATGACCTAAAATCGAGCCAGAATATGGAGGCGGTACGTGGCGAAAAATCAACACTTTTTTTTTAAGACGCCAATTCAAATCAACATAGTGTGTGGTTAAACACGTATAACAATTTGATGCTACAGAAGTCCACGTGTCTGAAGTCAGACAGACTCTACTCGGAATCATTGCGAGTTCAGACTTTAAAAACTCTTTTTCCCTATCATACAATTTCAAAATATCAGCCTTGGCAGTATTTCTTGAAATAGTTTTTACTCTCGGATTTAAGTACGAATGGATATCCTTGTTTCCTTGATGTTCTACAAAGCTGAAAGGGTAATTATGTTTCAAAATGGCCACAGACACTTTCTCACGATAAATTTTTTGATCAATTGGCGCATAATTATCATCATCTTGTCCCTGTTCCGAGTGCTTAGCTACATGACGCTTCATATTTGAAGTTCCAGCGTCCGCTGCAAAAATTGCCTTACAAATTCGATATTGTGCTTTTAATTTTTCATTATTACTAGTGCGAGGCAATTTAGTAAAAACCTTCCAAGCAGCAGAAGTGCGTTTTTAGCTCGTTTTGATGGGATTGATGAACTAACCTCACACGATTCCTCATCAACACCCATAGACGTCTATGTGCTGTTGGTGAAATTAAAAAAAGAAAAGAAAATAAGAATAATAGAAAAGAAGAGGCAGAGAAAAGTTCATAGTATAAGTGGTTGCAAAAGACTAAAGAGCGCTGAACTGGTTGCAAAAGAGTTAATTCATAAAACAAAAATTGAAGGAGGCTATTGTTTACCTGGTTGCAGAATACAGACAATCGAACCGCTCTCCAGAAGAGCCAAAATCTTATGATATCAAAAGTTTGGAGTATAAAAATTGTGAACTCGTTGAGTGGAGAATGAAGATGAGCGTTGAACTCGCTGGTTGATTTTGGGTGGAGAATGGAGATGAGGGCTGAACTTGCTGGATAGTAGAGATAGGGGTAGGAGAGGAATTGTATTTGGTTAACTATATTTACCCATATTTACCCAAATTTGAGAAATGGCATGAACATTCAGAAGAGTCCTTTACAAAAAATAGACATATTTTTCCTTTATTATGATTTATAGATATTTAACAATATGTCATTTACTTTTTATAGACATTCTTTTTTATTGAACACTTTCTATCTTTTATGCCTATTTTTGGGGGAATAGAATAAATCATCAGTCATAGTTAGATGTGATCTTATCTCACTAATTAAAGATATTTATTAAAGCATTTAATCTTTTCTTACGCTGATAGAAATAAATCTAACTAAAACATCATTCAATTAAGTGAGAAAATATTGGGTCAAAATCTAAATTAGCATTGCATGATAAAATGTTCATCCCAAGGTATACTTCTGCATATTTTATTAATTACGTATTGCATATTCATTGCTTTAAAATATAATATAATGATATTATTATATAAAAATATTATGTTGATATAAATGTAATATATTATGCATAATTATGATAAAAAATTTTAATATATAAAAATATTTTTACACATAATATTTTATTGATATAATTGCAATATATTCTGCATATTTATGATACCCGCAATATATAGTATATTGATATTATTATACATATAATATTTTGTTGATACAAGTGCAATATATTTTGCATATCTATAATAACTATGTGGTGTGAGTATTCCCTAATAGATATAGCGTGAGTATTCCTATGTATTACTTTTGTGGTAGAATTAAGTTGGTATTTATATAATTATAAGTATGTGCATAAGGAATACCAAAAATTAACGGAGGATGAATACCAATAAAATATGCAAAATGTAAAACACAAAATATATACGAAATGTATAATAAAGATATGCATTTTATGTATACGAAAAATGTATGCAAAATGTATACATAAAATATATGCAAAAGATATATATTTTGTAATTTTTAGGTGATAATCATGTGATAACAGTTAATGGAGAAAGAGAATGTGGCTGATGATGGATATCCCAAAAAATAGGCACAAATTTAAACTTCTTTTATTGTAGTTCTACTATTTTAGGAAAATAATATTTGTAAACATATTAATATAGGTAATTTTGGCTAGCCTTTGTTCAAGAGTTCATGTGTCTATTTGAATGTAGGACCATATTTGATTTTGGCTAAATATGTTATCTTCTCAATACTTTTATGGGTTTAGTATGACTTGGGCCCATATTTTAGCCAATTGAAAATGTAAGTCATCCAACTAAATATAAAAGGATTTTTTTACATAAAAGTACAAGTTTTAGAGCTTAATTACCAAACATAGCAACATTTTAGTAAAATTACCCTATATAGAGGAAAACACAAGATAATTACAAATATAGCAAAAACATAGCAATATTTTCCCATAACATACCAAACCCTTACATTCTTCCTCCTATTTTCCCCACTATCACTTTTGCTCCTCCTATTTTTCCCTATTTCACTTTTACTCCCATTATTTTCCCAATTTCACTTATACTCCTCCCATTTACCCCAATTTCACTTTTCCCCATCACATCCTCAATGTATCTCGTTGTATCTCACCGTATCTCGTTGTATGTAATCGTTTCAGCACCGTTTCAGTTCATTTCAGCACCTTATCAAACTGTTTCTGCACCGTATCAAACTGTTTCTGCAACACTGTATCAACTGTTTCTGCACCGTATCAAACTGTTTCTGCATCGTTTCATCTATTTCTGCAGCACCATATCGAACTGTTTCTGCACCGTATCAACTGTTTCTGCAGCACTGTATCAAACTGTTTCTGCACCGTTTCAGGTTGTTTTCAGCACTGTATCTATCTATTTTTGCACCGTATCTAGCTGTTTCTAGACCGTTTCAACCTTGTTTCATCCCGTTTGTGCATTGTTTCTCATTGTTACTTAACTATTTGACATTTTTTGTGTTGTTTCACATTATTTTTTACATTTTGTTTCAGGCTGTATCACTAGCCATTTTAGACAGTATCATATTGTTTTAACTCCATTTCAGACTGTTTCAACTCCGTTGCAGACTGTATCATAATGTTTTAATGTCGTTTCAGACTGTATCAATTCCGTTTCAGACTGTATCATAGTGTTTCAATGCCATTTCAGACTGTATCAAACTGTTTCAATACCGTTTCAGACTGTTTCAACTCCGTTTCAGACTGTATCAACTCTGTTTCTGTATAATATAACGCATACACAAAATAAATTTTTTACTGTATCATGTAAAATAAAATTTCACTCAGTTTCTGTATCATGTAAAATAAAATTCCATAAAAAAAAGTGATCATCTTCCATCTGATTATTATAATAAAAAGTTGGAAAAAAATGGAACAACAAAGTAAGCTGGAAAAAATGGCTAAACGTCGGTGATTTAGCTGATTAAGGATTGGGCATTCTGTCAAAGCCTCATTCAAACAGTATTCCCCCTTTCTTTGGCATCAGCTGCAAAGCAACACAGAAAGAAACACTGTAAGTATTCAGTACACTTGGCAGGACCATGATTAAGAGTAGGAAGTGATAGAGAAAGACCCCACTCCTCAATAATGATACCACAAACATAAAGGAATTATGGTAATTTCAAAAATATTGCTATTTTCTTGTAATTAGTGGTGTATATTTGTATATATGTGTAAAAATTCCTAAATAAAATATGGGCTAAATGGGTAATTTATCAAATATGGGCTCAAATTGTCAGGCCTCCGTAGACCATTGTTATTGCTCTTCTTTGTGTGCTAACTACTTGCTGTAATAGTTATTCTCTAATTTTATAGAATTCACATATTTTGCAGATAGTATTGTTAGACAGCTTCCTCTACACTGTTAATTATTAGGAAAAAAATTAAAGTTGTTTTAAATCAATTTGATCTAATGATGCACCCTACCGATGAGTTTGCAGATTGAGACTATCACAGATCCACATTTTACAAAACATACAAGGCTGTTGAAGACCATGCAACCATAACTCAACAAACTACTCAAAGAAAATAAAGAGAAATACCCATCCTTCACTTCGTGGTAACCAGCTACAAAAAACTTTTTTATTTGAAATCTCTCCAGATATATCAGAGACAAGAAGTGTACAGCTCATCAGCAATTGCCAGAAGTTAGAAGAAAAAAAATTCATATTGCTTGTGATTCAGTTCTAATACACTCAACGGAACATTTTCTTTAAAGCCACTCCCACTTTATGACGACGACAAATGTTCATCCCTATGGCAAGATCTGCTTGCAACATAGCCAAAGTTACCTGCAACATCTGGAAAAGGAAAGTGATGTTGCTGATACATGGTGATCAACGGAGATTGCAAAACCAGTCAACAAAACTGGAAGATAAAAGAATAAAATTCATTTCTGCTTCAATCTTTTACATTGGCCATGCAAAACGACTTTAAGATGATAGGCTCAACCCTGACAGATGAACAGCATTTCCTTAGGCACCACATAAAATTTGATAGATCTCTTTAGGCAATCACATCCATCACCTATTTCTATATACCTCAATACGAGCTAGCTTGTTAGTGTTTTTTCAGGGCATTCATTTTGTCTCTGAGATAGTATAGCTTGGCCCTCCTCACTTTTTTCTTGTCCAGCACCTTTATCTCCTTAATGTTGGGAGAGTACCTGCAAAATTTGTGTCACTTGCACAAAATTAGGACCAATCTTGTGAAATCTCTGGAAACAAATCATGGAGCACCGTTATAATAATTGATTATAAAACCATGCCAGATACCCACATGTTTGCAGGAATCAAGAGTCAATTATCCATTGCCAAGAATAATTTAGATGATATTCTGCAAGTTAAACCATACCTTCTAAATATAAATGTAAATGCAAAAGCGAGAAGCGCAAAAAAGCAAAAAAGGGCCTTAGGGCTTTAAGCGAGAAGCGAAATGCACGCTTCACTGGAGTGAATGCAATTTTAACGGAGTATCAAAATGAACATGCACAAATATATAAAATAACTTATTAAACAAGAACTCAACAACAATAATATCTATAAGCAAATGTTTCAATTTAAAAAGTAAGGATCTAATAACCCTTCAACGTAAAGAGCTAATGCCATTGAAATTGTAGCTATTTTTACTATTAACTAGTCCAAATTCTGCTTTGAAGGGCTGCAAGATAAGAATCTTGCTGCAGAAATGATTTAGCTCTGGAAAGTGCTATGGAAAACTAATGCCCCAATCAAAGTGGCCTGTTTTTGGTGGATTACTGCACATGGAGCTTGTCTGACAAAGGAAAATTTGCAGAAAATGGTTTCAAGTTTGTGTAATAGATGCTGTATGTAAATGTTCTGCAAAAAAATGTAAACATATGCTGACAAAGTGTGGATAGAAGATTCAAGAAGATTTGGAAGTTAATTCCCCTTCGTATTATTTTGACAATATGGCAGGAGGAACAGAAAATGTTTCAAAGGAAAAAAAGAGATGATTGTTGTTGTAAAATTTAGATGTTTTCAGAATCTGTTTATTGGCTTGGGGTAAAGTGTAGTCTTATTTTCATGGAGTTGGATTCTGTGTTTGTGTAGTCTGAGAATATAAGTCCATGCAGTTTTGTAAGTTGTAATCTTTACAGTACCATGTTGGTACTTGGTACTGATTTCATTAACAAGTTACTTTACCTTAAAAAAGAACTTATATTTGCTCAATGGTTCAATAGCATAAGGAAATAGCACCATAACCTAAAGCGACTGCAAGCACTAACTGACAACCGAAGGAGCACTATTAGACCGTAACAACACATAATGCAAGCCAGTGAAGACTTACAGATGAAATAGGTTTTCAACCCCAACTCCTGCCACAAGTCTTCTTAATCTGAATGTAGTATTTAAACCTGCATTGCGCCTTGCTATAACTATGCCTTTGATAATAGAATTACGTCTCTTGTTCTCCGGCACTTCCTGCAATATAACAATCAGCATATCACCAGCAAAGCATCAGATACACCTTTTTCTTTACCAAGGTAATATATTTTCAGAAAAGATGGGGCACTTGTACATGAAAAATATGTACACAAATATCTTTGCACAAAATCAGTCCAAGCATGTGGGGATCATGAGTGCACAAAAAATAAATTAAAAAATACCACCACCATCAAAGCATTTGGTCAATGCTGGTAGTTAAATAGGAATTGAAAATGAGACATGATCGTTTTAACAAGAGCTTCCATACCAACTTGAGCTGGATGATATAACCAGGCTTTATATCAGGTATCTCACTCTGTGCCCTTACTTCTTCAACAGCTTCCTTATCAAGAATCTACATTGTAATAGAAACAGGACTTCTATTAGACATATAGGATATCTTCAATCTCTTAAATTTTAACCAAACAAAAAAAAAAGGGGTAAGAAAATAAATCGACAACGAAGGAAATGATATTAAAAAAAGGCCCTATCTTGTGTACCTGCATTATATGTTTTGCTGTTTTATCAAGCCTCTTAAATTTGATACGTGGAGCTTCCAAAGAAGAAGCAGAAGCATCTCCTGTAACCATGTTAGCTGAAGTATCACCTGTTGTCATGAACCTTCTGGGAATATTTGGGACCAAGGTAGCGTTTTGTGATAAACATGATCCAAAGACCTTGTAAGGTGATGTCAGTGAAGTATGAGAGGAGTGCTTAGAGTGAACAGACAAGTTCAATCTGGTTTCGAAGAAGCTCTGAAAGAAGTTGCAGTTAAAATAAATAAATTATCAGAAGATAACCAAATTAAATTATTTAATGATAAAACATTATTGCTTCATGTCTTCCACACAGAAGAACTGCCCTAACATGTATTGTACTTCTTTCATTATTATTCGACAACCACAACCTATCCTTATAGAGCTTAATTATAAGATAAAACATACACAAATTTTTTTAATGAAAGGTAACGGATTTTATTTAAAAGTGCCAAGCCGGTACAGAAAGAGGACATCAGAGAATAGAGATCTTCCTTCTATAAGTTGAAGGAGTACAAAAAAATATAACAGCGGGTCCATGTCATCGAAAAATTTCTTACTATGCCAAAGGTAAAAACTTTTCAAACATTTAGATTTTACAAGTGGAATACTTTCAGTTCCATTATTAGAGCACCTATTATTTCTCTCAAGCCAACTATTCCAGTATATGCAAATAGAGATTGAAGTCTAGTAAGGTCTTCACTGATAGATGAGACATGAGAGTGGAACATTCAGTTGTCCGAGTCAAGTCTAATGGACCCTGGCATGACCCACTGGACTCAAAAGATGGCAAGAAACATGTCCCAGATCTGTCTGGTAAATGGGCAGTGTAGCAGTAGATGATATACCGACTCTACAAAGCATCTATAGCACATTGTGAGCCCCCTCTTCTGTAGATTATCGTGGGGTAAACAAGCTTTGTAGGTAGTGATCCACGCAAAACAGGCAGCACTAGGTGGTGCAATGGTCCCCCAGATGGCTCTCACTGCCCAGCCCACTTGGATTCCTCTCATAAAGTCATGATATATTTTTATAGCATGCCCTCACTGTGAATTTTCCATCCTCTTATGCTCCCACCATAGGGTGTCAACCACCTGATAGTTAAGAGAAAAAGGTTCCACTATCTGGATCAATGCAATAACTTGATCTATTTCCCAAATCATTTAAGTTTCTTCTCAAAAGTAGGTGCAATTCCCCAATTAGCAGTCTGCCACGGTTTAACTTTTTGTTCGTGCAAATGGAGAAAAGTTCTGGAAATGTTTCAAGTTAAAGGTTCGTCATTTATCCACCTTTCTGTCCATATCTTCACCTGCTTGCCATTGCCAATCTTCAGTTTTACACAGTCATAAAAGTCTCCCAGAGATTTCTGATTTGCTTCCAGACAGAAATACCATAAGCACCATGTACATAGTTGGTACACCACTCCTCATTCTTGCCATATTTAACTGTTACAACAGTTTTCCATTAACCATTGCTGCTGTCATTATAACTCCATTGCTATTTAAGTAGAAAACTCCTATTTTGTAGCTTTAGGTTCTTGACTCCGAAGCCTCCAAGTTTCCTGTCAGTAGTAACACTCCTCAATTTACCAGATGGACTTTCTTTTTGCCTTGCTTTTCCTGCCACAAAGAGTTCCTCTAGTCTATCCAGCTGCTTCTCCACACTTACCGGCATAGGAAATAGAGACATAATGTGAGTCGGAATGCTATCCAATGCACTATTAATTAAAGTTAACCTGCCACCAAAGGAGATAAATTGTTTTTTCCAGGGAGCAAGCTACCTTTCACACTTATCTATCAAACCTTGCCAAACATTTGCATCTTTTTTTCTGGAACCTAGTAAGCATGCCCAGATAAATAGCGGGACAACTATCGACCTTGCAACCTTAGAGGGTAGCCAATGATTTGATCAGCATTAACAGAAAAAAATGCTGCTCGTTCCCCAGATTACATCCAATATAGTTGTGGCCTCAAAAGCTAATGGAATTGCTTTCAAGTGTAAGAGTTGCATTTCATCTGACTTACATAATACTAGGCTATCATCGGCATATTACAGCTTGAAATCACTCCATCAAGAACATACTGAGATTCAAGTGCATATGCAAGCAGAGCTTAGAACCATTCCAACACAACTCATGTACAGCTTCTAACCAATCCATATCATCAGCATATCCTAGGTACAAACCAGACTCCAAAGGATCCAACAAAACACTTGGAACTCAATAACATGAAAACGATGAATATAACTCCGACATTGTATGTCAATCATCCAACAACGAGACAACACTAAAAATCACGTGCAATTAACATGCAAACATCATTCAACATTTTGTTCAACAACAAAAAACGTCATAAGCACGGGTGGAAATTATATAGCTTCCGTTAATGTACATTAGTTAACAAATTAATACAAATAACAGATTCTGAACCAAGTAAATTATATAAGCAGTGTAGAAACTCAAGCTCGAACCCATAACGTTCAAATCCTGGATCCGCCTCTAGTCAACATAAGAAAAATATTAAGAGTGATGATAACTTACTCCAAGCTCCACTTCTTTGTTCATAGAACCACTACCTAATTTACCAAAAAATCAAACAACTCATTAACATCCAATATACAATAAATAGATAAAAAATAATAATAGGAAAAATTAGTAGTGTACCGGTTACGAAGGGACGAAAAATCTGGGAGGGCGGAGATGGAGAAAGGTTGCATTTTCGGAGGTGCGAAGAGAGTCTTCTCCACATTTCTAGGGTTTGATGAAAACGGACCACCGGTGACGGTGAGTGGCGGAGGATGGTTGTACTTGATAAAAATGAAAGCTTGAAGGGAGTAGTAGGGTTTAACGCGAATACGTTTATTTTATTTTTTATAATCAGAAATTAAATCCCAACAAAATTGAAAATGTATAATAGTAGGTACCTTAGCTGTTTCACTTTTTTTTTTAAATAAAAAAAAAAAATCTTTAGCCTTAACAGATGATCTTTTAGCTGATTTGTATCTCATTCATATTATTTAAACCAAGTAGGAGCTGATGTTGCAGTAGGTGTCTATGGTTATTTGAAAATCAATGTAAATCATAACCTATTGAATTATATGTACTAAATTAATTACGAGGTATCGATTTAAAGTTATAATCAAACTGAATAATTAGGTTAGCTTCTTTTAATTTATAAAATTAAATTAAAATAAATCAAATCGAACCGAATAGGCTTATTCATCAAAATAATATAAATGTAGTTAAATATTTTAATTAAGTTTTAGAAATAATAATGCATGAAATATTTTTACCTTTACGCTTTGTTGGAATAAGTAATACTCAAGTCCTAAACTAATGTTACTATTAGAACTACTATTTAAAGTTAAAGCTAACATGTTTCATTAGAGTAGTGTTCTCGACAATTCTCAATTCTAATCTACTTAAAGTCTAGTTACACCAGCAGTGATGTATTTCTTTTTAATAAAGTATTTGTGAATCTTTTGTGTTGATCTCATGAAATTTATACCGACGTATCATAATGTTTAAACTTTAATTTCATGTGGAATAGTAAATGATGGTCAAATATCTATTTAAATAGATGTATGAACTTAAGTTTGTTAGTCGAAATAACTTTAATGTTTAATATTGCATGATTTTTATATGCATTCTTACCCACTCTCTGAAAAGTTGTATTGTCTTTTGTTTTAATGCTTCACATCCCCAATATTGATCATAAATCCCTTTTAGGCACCCCTTCTCAAATATCCAGCTGGAATATGATTTTTTATTTTATTGTTTACGTAATTAAAATGGATCCAATATTTTTATTTGGTGACTAGATCATATGAGATTTGTAATGAAAGTGATATTTTTCTTAAATGTTGTTGACTTATATAACAATACACATATTTATTTGTGGGTAATTTTGGATGACTTTAAAAAAATTAACTGTATCGATGATGAAGGAAATCGAGATGATTGTGACGGTTTTAAAATTTTGGATTTCGGTTATACACATTAGAGTAGCAGAAAAATTGACATTGTATAAAGTTTTTGGAATAACATGTCGAACCGAATTATAATACCCCTAGTTGTGGTCAGAGAACTATTGTTATCTCATATTCATGTACTCTAATCTCTTGAATTTATTAAGAATCCCAAAAAAAAATACATTTCATTTAATTATGTACACAGATAAAGTAGGAAAATACTACTAAAATTTCCATTAGTTTTAGCAAAAATCGTCCTTTATATCACGGTTAGGTTCATATTTATTGTGTACATATATGTTTAAACACAAATCATCCTCTATATTTGAGCAAATTTGGTCTATTTGGCAGAGAGACATAAATGGAATCGAAAATAGAAAAGAGTCTGATTTACCCCTCTACTATGAGAAATAGTTTTAAAATGCCCTCCATCCAAAGTTCGGTTCACTTACAACCTCATTGTTATACTATGAATCAGATATACCCTTAAAATTAACGGAGGGACACGTGGCAATAAAAAACACAGCTGGCTATGATGTTTTAAAATAACCGACCAATCTTAAATTGTTAACCCGTAGCCCGACTCATCCTCGATCTCTAACCCACTTAAAATAAATCTCTATCTAAATTGTTAACCCATCCTCATCTCCTCTCTTTCACTCTCCTCGCTGGTATCCTTTTCCATCGCTGCCACGACTTGTTATTCATTTGTATTGAGAAAGAAAAATGTTGGAATCAAAATTCATTGGAAGTATGGTTTAATTGGTTCGATTCCATTTTCTTAGATTATCACTGTGTGTTGAAGAATTGATCGAGAGCTTGTACTTGCTCCAATTTTTGAAACAATAGGAGTAATTAGAAGATTTCATGGGGTACCCTGCTATGTAACCTCCATTTAAAGTATAGCTATTTTGTACATTTTTATTTTATAAAGAAGGTTTTTAAGCCGTTTCTTACTGTTGTCACTACTCCTCTCTACTTTTAGTTTTGAGTTTTCTACTATTGTAGATTTTTGTTGTACCCTTTCCTCTTCAAAAGCAATTGGGCATGTAAATTTTATTTTAGAGGCAACAATTACCTTGTGCTCTCCGTGCTATTTGAATTAATGGCTACTCAATATTTTGTGAAGATTCAGTTTCTCCCCTTTGATTTAAGAAATAAAGTGAGTCCATAGTTGTTTTTAGCTAAGAGAGCACAAATGGAAGACCTCTTTCTAGTCTTCTGATGTTTCAATTCATGAATGGTAGCTTAAGTGGATGGGTATGGGTCGGGTATTGGGTTAGAAAAGGGGGATATACAATTGATCCATCTTTTAAATGGGTGTAGGTTTTAATTCTCGGCCTGCCATGTGTCTCTCCATTAGTTTTAAGGGCATATCTGATCCATAGTATAACAGTGAGGTTGTGAGTGAACCAAATTTTGGACGGAGGGTATTTTAAAACTATTTCGCATAGTAGAGGGGCAAATTAGACCCTTTTCCGAATCGAAAAACTATATTTTCTTCTATGTTGTTGGTTATTTTATTGGATTTGGGTCATGGGTCGCCCATGTGGACTGACCTGACGCGACCCAACTTAATAAAATAAAAGAAGAAGTTTTTATTTGATTGTAACTACTTAAAGGGAGTTTACCCCACATTAGGAGAGTGGGAGGAAAATGTGGGAAGTTACTCCATGTTAACGAGGAGTGAGAAGATTTTGGAAAAATAACTGCTCCCTTTGCTCTCCTATAAAAAGTTACGTATTCTTCTGATGAGAAAAAAACACAGAGAAAAAAAAAACTTCTTCTTCTTTATCTTCCTAGTTCTCTTCCTTGCACAAAAAAAAAACACACCAAAGAAGACTCTTAGTTTGTGGGTTAGTGCTTCGTTTCCTAAAGATTTGAAGTCAGGACTTGGGCGATTTTGACGGTGGTGAGTTCAACAATTTTCGTTGCAAAATGAGGTACACAATTCGTTATTCTTGCCCCTTTAATTGCCAACATTGGTATCGGAGCCAGGGGCGTAGGCACCCTATGCCAAAGGGTGTCACGGGACACCGCTTCGCCGAATTTTTTTATTATGTATATGTACGTAAATATATAAAAAGATCATAATATTTAGTACAAATAAATAAAGTGACACTGCTTGAAACACCATGGCTCACCGGTCTAGTGGTTAAACACCTTTAGAAAGTCTAGAATGGTAAGAGTTTGAATCCCGCTTGTAGCACAGCTTAGCTTTTTTTAAATCTTTATTATTTAAAGTAGGGATTGAACCCTCGATCTTCAAATTTTTTTTAGAAACGACACTGCTTGCAAAAAATCCTGCGTTCGCCACTGATCGGAGCAATAGTTGTGTTTTCTTTAATTTTGATTACACTATTCAAATCTTACAAATACCGAAACTTGCTGCAAAAGAAAAGTAGTAGTTGGGTTCATTGTTCTCTGGAACCAAATTCTTTTTAAACTAAAAGTTAAATTGAAGAAAGGATTGTGATAATGAAACCTCTCACTATATATTGAGTTACTTAATTATTTTAATTAAGTGAGAATGGAGAAACGAAGTTTCCCACAAGATGATTATACTTTTTTATTTTTTTTGTTGGCATGTATTGGAAATAGGATTCGGGTACCCATGTGGGTCAACCTGTATCCTTGTGCAAATAATATATATATATATATATATATATATATATATATATATATATATATATATATATATATATAACATTTACTCCTCTTCAAAATAGTCAGTAAACATAACCTCTCTTCTTCCACATTGAATAACTGCAATAAAATATTTCCGAGAAGAACGGAAGCGGTCTTCTACGTATTGGAATACCTTCCGTAACTAAGGTACGTTCATAGACTGTGACTTTTAAGGTGTAGTTCGTGTTTATACATGTTATTGCACTATCGACTAGTGACACAAATATGGTGATCTTGGGGCGAACTTTGTGTTCATGAGGATTGTGTAATCCTTTTTTGGTATTAGAGCCCGATCATTTATTTCCTAGTCTTGATTTTCTATTTGAAAAACACTGTTGTGTTTAGATTCTATGTTTACTGTTGTTGAAAAAAAAATTAATTATTCTGGCGTCTTGCATGTTGTTTCGCCTAAGAGATGCGACTGTCTTTCTAATGTCTCCTGTCTTTGCTTGAAAAGAATTCCTTAGCCCTGATTCATGTTGTTTTTGGTTTAATGTAACTCTCTGACAATGATTAGAGAGTGACATTAAAAAGGTATTCTTATTATGTTCAAACACTCTGAATGAGTGCACCTATTCGGCACTGCTTATATTTTTTTTTCAAACATTAGTTGCTTTCATCTCCATTCTACGTATCAAAAGAACTTTGATCTTTTATGGGTCATGGTAGGATTTTAATCTTAAACTCTTAATAAAAATTCTTTTATTTAGAAAAGAAATTTTGGCACAAAGAGTGATATTTGGCATTTTATGCCTATATTTCCTTAATATTTCCTCACGTTTGGATACTTTATTCGCACGTTTTCTAGTTGATGAATGTGATTTTGTACTGATTTTATGTCGTATGATTGTTGTTATGAAATGCAATTGAAGCTTTAAAGAGCATGATCGAGCAAGAAAAGGCTGGAATTGGATTGAGGATTAGATCGAGCACATGAAGGTACGACGCGACGCAAGCTGCGGACGAAGAAAAACTGGAATTGGCTTGGCACCATGAGGGGCGCGCCGCGCCTGCTGCAGCGCCCAGTGTCCTCCGCGTTTTGTGGCGCGGGGCGTGGCCGTTACGTGCGAGATTCGACGGACTCTGCTTTGTTGCACGCGTTTTGAGGCGCGGGGCGCGGCTAGAGCGGTTTTGGAAGTCCTATTTCGTCTAGGTTTAGGCGTAACTAATTGCTAGGCTTTTGTAAACATTATAAATACCCTTCTACTTAGTTTTTGATAGAGGTCGAGATTTTGGGGAGCAAGTTTTGGAGGAGAGGGGAGGAGCCCTAGATGTCTTCTAAACAAGTTCTTTCTCTCTTTCTCTTATTCTTCTCCTTAATTCTATAGTTTGTTCGTAGCTCTGACCCTGGACCGTTTCTCTCTTATTGATAACAAACTAGAATTTGCTCTGTTACTTGACTTCAGTTATTTATTTTTTATTATTATTTTTGTTAGTAAAAATCTCAATCACACTTGAAAAAGATCCCTGAATAGTTTTTACGAAATTGTTTGCTAGGATTCAGTCTGAACAATAGTCCTCGTGGGAACGATACTCGATTTATCACTTTATTACTTGTCGACCATGTATACTTGCATGTGCGTTTGGGAGCAACAAGTTTTTGGCGCCGTTTCCGGAGACTAAATAATTGATTGTTTTCTATTTGAACGATTTATTATTTTCTGTTCAGGTTTAATTTTTTTTTTGTCTAGTTTATTATTGTGTTACTTGTTAACATGACATCTTTTAATGAAAATTAGTCGAATGATGGTTGCTCAAATTTTGATGATCTTTGTTTACTTTGTGGAGGAACTCACTTGTGGGAAAATTGTCCAAGTCTTTCAACCCTGCGGGTCTGGTTATGTGAATTTTCTACAACCTTTGATTGCAATTTTTGCAAATTGTGTGGTGGTCTGTGGAATTTTTGTCCCGAGTGTCATACTCCTTACTCTATCAATGTGTGTGATGTTTTTAACAATGTTTGTGAGTCTGACAGGAAGGAAGAAGTGCAGGTTGTGAGCCAAATTTTTCTAACGGAGCAAGCCAACCTTTTAGAAGTATATGGGGATTTTAGAAGTGAACTTACAAATATGATGAGGCAATTTATGGAAGAAAGGGTTGTGCTCAGACAAGAGATCGACGAATTTGACTTGACCATTCACGACTTGGAGGCGAATTTGAGTGATATGGTTGAGGTGTCTAATGCCCAATTATCAGTTGTCGTGGATAGTAGATTTGAGATAGAAGAGCTTAGGAACCAATTTGAGGAGCAAAAAGTAGAATTCCTACCATTCGACCTAATATTAGTTGATGATGCCGAAGTTGAGGAAATTGCATTAGAGTCAAGTGAGGAAATAGAAAAAATTGTATTTGAGAACTCTAGTGTTTGTGCAATTGAGGGTGTCAAAAGTAATGCAATTTTAGAATTAAAGCGCATTGGACCTCATTCCAATCATTTTTCAACATTGTGTTTGGATGATGACATGAGAATTAAGCTATCTGAGTCTGTTAAGAAGCGCAAGAATGAGAAACAAGGTGCCTATATTTTGAAATTTGCTATACCGAGAAGGCAAAACGACATTCCTCATTTAAGAGCCAAAAAGTGTAAAATGCGACATTGTTTAATTGGTTCATTTGTATTTTTACCACCACCCCAATACCGTAGCCGTAAGCTTGAGGCGAAGTTGGGGAGACAATTCATTAGTTCAAGATGGAGACAAAAGTGATGAAGTTGTCTTCGTCGTGCCGCGACGTTAAATCAAGCGCTTCTTGGGAGGCAACCCAATTTGCTTGCTCTAATTTTATTTATTTTTATTATTATTTTTATGGTTGTATATTACTTTGGGTGATTCTTTGGATTGCAGGTTCATGTAATGTCGAGTTTAAGTGTGGGGTGTCCTGACCCCTGCCTAATATTGATGACCTGTTGTGGGAAGTCTGAGTACCTCATGTTATACGGAAGCTTGGAGGATGTTAGCACCAACGGATAGGCCTATTGGCCTTCAGGGAAGTTCCTTAACCCTTGCACTTTCTTTTTGTCGCACTGAGGACACTGCTTGATTTTAAGTGTGGGGTGGGGGAACTCCCCTTTATTTTTGAGGTTAGGGATGCATGTACCGTTAGGATTTTTCTTTTGTCACTTGAAATTTTATTTTTCTTTTTAGTATTTGCTTTTGTTTTATTAGAAAAAATGCAAAAAGATTTTCTTTATAGGCTTTGTAGTGGTACATGTCATCCACCCAGTGGTTTTTCTTATGGCCTCGGTTCTTTTCCACGGGGAGGCCTTTGAACCGGGTAGTTTTTTATTTTCTTTATTTTTAGGATTAGAGTAGTTAGTTATAGGTGGCCCTAGATGAAAGAAATAGGTAGAATGCTAGGTGCCTTTGATTTTTTTGATACCGGTGGACTTGAACTTATTGCATGTGATACTTATGGTGTCGTTTTGGTTTTAAATTGTGATGCATGCCTAGAAAAAATGGAATGACCCCCTTGAGACGCTTGAGTCCACTCACTTGACTCTTTTGTGAACTATTGTGCATTAGTGCTTAAATTTCACAAATTGCACCTTATTTGTTTGATTGAGAGTTGTGATGGAGCCATTTTGTGTAGATCGTGTGCAATGTGTGTTGTGAGGCATATTCTTATTGTACTCCATATTGCATATTGTATCTAGAACTTGCCCCGTGTGTGTGCAAAGCGAAATTCTAGGTTCGCTCTAGTCGGGAGATGATACAGGCTTTCTTGATTTGCCTTCTAGCCATTAATTGCCTACCCTTTTATATGCACCTTGGACTTGCTTTGTGACCATATTGACCTTTTTGTTGGTACCCACACCGCGAGCCTACCCACTTGTTCTAAATTGCTTTCTTTTGACCCTTTACTCCCTTAAGCACTTTAAGTGATAATTTGATATTATGTGGAGTTGTGGTTGAATGTTGGGGGGGTTTTTTGAGTGGAACCAATGAGGGGGATATTTGGTAACTTGAGAAGTAGTTGAAAAAAGAAAGCAATAGCAAGGTTTGGAGTGAATTGAATTGAATTGAAAAAAATTGAAAAAAGAAAAAAAAAAAAAAAAGAGAAAAGAATATCCATCCTTGCTAGTGTGTGCTTAAAAGAAAAATTACTACTTTGTGGAAAAGGTGTGTGAAGAAAAAATTTGTTGGTTGGGTGAAGTGGTTGTTGGTTTTGAGGAGATGTGTGCTTTCATTGTATTGTGATGTATTAAAGTGCTTAGGGAGGTAGTCACTACTATCCATATGTATCCTAGCAGCCCCTTAGCCTACATTATAACCTTTTAAAGTCCTAGTTAATCCCGATTGGAGTGAGCCTACATTAGTGGAGTCCTACACTACGGGCAAGCCTGTGGTACATCATGTGTGACATGTGAGCTTTTCATGAGAGTGAGTGAATTCTTTCTATGCTATTGTCCCCGTTCCATTCGTGATATTCATTTTTGTGTGTAATATTTGGGGGACACTCTCTTGCATCATTTTTTGGTGAGGGCACATGGTTTGCATGAGCTAGGTGAAGTCGTGGCTTTTTCGTTGAGCAGATAGGCGTGACTTTGTGGGAGCATGTGAAACGACCTCGGTCAGCCGTTTCGGAAGTTAGGACTCCGATTGGTGTGTCGATAATTTTAAAATATTCGTAATGTCCATTAGAACCTGTCTGTGAAATTTGAGCTAAATCAGATCTCGTTTGGTAGGCATCGGAAGAAAGTTTCAGTTTTATTGGCGATAAATATTAAAAAGAGATTTTCGAGCTCGGTTTTGCCGAATGAGCTCCGATTCAAAATCCGAAAGCGCCGTTAGGTTCGTATGATTATTTGTGATTTTTGTAAACTTTCGAAAGTGAATTTCGATGTTGTTCGGCTAGTTTCCGCTAAAATGCCGAAAGTTAAATAATTTGACTTTTTCTATTTAAATTCGCATCTTGAGTTTCGGGAGTCTGATTTGAGATCCGCCTTCGCGAGTATGTTACATATATTTTGTATAACTTGTATGCAAAAGTTGAAATTATTTCGAATATCGTAGGGTACCGTTTTAATTTTAGCCGCGAAAACAGAAAAAAAAATGAAAAACAAAAAAAGACAAAAAAGAAAGAAATTGCATAGGTCGGTTACCATTGATCCCTTGGCAGATACGTGCAACATACCAGAAACAAAAGAACGAAACATTGAACAGGGAGAAAACAAAATGATGGGGAGGAAGAAAAATGCCAGAAAATGAGAAAAGGGTCCGGAAAAAAGTAGAATTTTCACCCTGAAATATTCAGAGTGGGATCGTTTGGCAATGAAACCAAAGGACAAGCAGTTATTGAGTGGATGTACTAACTTTGTAACAAGGTAAGTGTTTGTATCCATTTCTTTGGAGGCCCTTGGCCTCGTGGATTTTCTACCATGTGTTTCCTTATGTGTGTAGCTGCCGATAGGCGTACTCATTACGCCTTAGCTTTGAATTTACATTGTATATTATATGTTATGGCCTGTTGTTGGTATTACATTGAACATATGAGTATTGCACTCTGGTTTTGAGCATTGCATATACTTCCCGGTTGGCGATGAGAGTCCCGCACCGGTGAAGGGTCATTATTGCATATACTTCCCGGTTGGCGATGAGAGTCCCGCACCGGCGAAGGGTCATTATTGCATATACTTCCCGGTTGGCGATGAGAGTCCCGCACCGGCGAAGGGTCATTATTGCATATACTTCCCGGTAATCGATGAGAGTCCCGAGCCGGTGAAGGATCATCATTGCATATACTTCCCGGTAATCGATGAGAGTCCCGAGCCGGTGAAGGATCATCATTGCATATACTTCCCGGTAATCGATGAGAGTCCCGAGCCGGTGAAGGATCATCATTGCATATACCTCCCGGTAATCGATGAGAGTCCCGAGCCGGTGAAGGATCATCATTGCATATACTTCCCGGTAATCGATGAGAGTCCCGAGCCGGTGAAGGGTCATATTTGCATATATCTCCTGGTAGACGATGAGAGTCCCGCGCCGGAGATAGGTATCAGGCATATGTGACTGCATTGCATTGTACCGCATTCATCCCATCTCATTGCACCGCATACTGACTATTGTGTTGTGTTTTATATATGCGGTTTGTACACTATGTCGTGGACATATCTCAGTTTACCTATATATTTCTGGCTCGTATTCTGGGTTGCGGGGATCGGGTTGCACGCCGCAACAGGATAAATATATGGATCGGGTTGCACGCCGCAACAGTATAAACATATGGATCGGGTTGCACGCCGCAACAGGATAATTATATGGATCGGGTTGCACGCCGCAACAGGATGTAATTCTGATTGTTGATATGTTCGGGATACCTATATGTTCTGGCTATTTTATGTTATTGGTTGTTAATGAGTTTGTGACTCCATACGTGCTTCTAGTTATTATCTGGCTATGCCTTTTTATAATTTAAATAAGAGGAATTTGAATTATATGTTTCTTCTCCCTGGCTAGCTTTCCTATTCCTTGAGGTGGCTAGTCTGCCCCACTTATTGAGTCCTTTTGACTCACCCTTGTTTGTTGTTAGTTTTTTTTGTCTATCTATTTCGTTTCGGCAGGTTCGCTCCAGGATTGAGTTCGCCACGTTGTTCAGGAGCGAAGACGACTTCAGCTATCAGGGTGAGCCAGCTTTTATTCCGGATGGCCACCAGTTTATTGGTTATCATTTCAGTTGCATTTTGCTCCCTTCAGGAGGTATCTGTTTTCTTTGTACTCTTAGATGTCTAGTCTGGATAGCCCTAAACCTAGTATATTGGGTAGTCAGCTGTAATTTCTTTTGTACAGCTTAGAGGTATCAGTATGTCTGTGCTTTTCTTGTTTTTATTTATGAATTGGATTATATTTATTTTCCTAATTTAATTGGTAAGGGTTTGCCCGATGGGTCTAGGGGAGGATGTCGGGTGCCCGCACGGCCTAGCCGAATTCCGGGTCGTGTCAGCATGGTTGCAATAAGTCGAGTTTGTGCATTTGAGTTGTCTTGGGGGTGGTTGTTCTCATGTTTTGATGTTTGATATATTATTGGCATGTTTGTTGGACCCATAGTAGTCATGTATGCATTTGTTCAATGATCGGTATCAACCATAGTCATAGGCAGACCTGTTTATTTGTGATTGCTCAAGGGCGAGCAAAGGTTCAAGTGTGGGGTGGTGATGTTTGGCATTTTATGCCGATATTTCCTTAATATTTCCTCATGTTTGGATACTTTATTCGCATGTTTTCTAGTTGACGAATGTGATTTTGCACTGATTTTATGCCGTATGATTGTAGGTTGTTATGAAGTGCAATTGAAGCTTTAAAGAGCATGATCGAGCAAGAAAAGGCTGCAATTGGATTGAGGATTGGATCGAGCAAACGAAAGCACGACGCGACGCAAGCTGCGGATGAAGAAAAATTGGAATTGGCCTGACGCCATGAGGGGCGCGCCTGCTGCAGCGCCCAGTGTCCTCCGCATTTTGTGGCGCGGGGCGTGGCCGTTACGTGCGTGATTCGACGGACTCTGCTTTATTGCGCACGTTTTGAGGCGCGAGGCGCAGGCTAGAGCGGTTTTGGAAGTCCTATTTCATCTAGGTTTAGGCGTAACTAATTGCTAGGCTTTTGTAAACATTATAAATACCCTTCTACTTGGTTTTTGATAGAGGTCGTGATTTTGGGGAGCAAGTTTTGGAGGAGGGTGGAGGAGCCCTAGATGTCTTCTAAACAAGTTCTTTCTCTCTTTCTCTTATTCTTTTCCTTAGTTCTATATATAGTTTGTTCGTAGCTCTGACCCTGGACCGTTTCTCTCTTATTGATACCAACCTAAAATTTGCTCTGTTACTTGTCTTCAGTTATTTGTTTTTAATTATTGTTTTAGTTAGTAAAAATCTCAATCACACTTGAAAAAGATCCCTGTATAGTTTTTACGAAATTGTTTGCTAGGATTCAGTCTGAACAATAGTCCTCATGGGAACGATACTCGATTTATCACTTTATTATTTGTCTACCACGTATACTTGCGTGTGTTTTTGGGAGCAACAAAGAGTTTATGGCATAATGGTGTGGCTGCACTTTTCTAAAGTAAGATTGCATGGTAAAAGAGATCATTACTTCCGCACACTAGTTTTTTTATTGTCAAATGGTATATGAGAACATGAAGAAAATAGCATTTTCTTCTCGTCATGAGAATGCCGAAAACTTGAACAATAAGTGATTTCTAAAGTGAAAGGGGGACTTTTATATTTGACCACATCGTTATTATGTGAAAGCACATTGCAGAGGATTATTTTATATTTTTCCTTTTAATCTAAGTTTTAGATTAAAGAAAGAGGAAAGAAATATTTATTGGTGTATTACTCTACCAACTAATATGTGTATCAATTGAGAATTAAATACACTATCATTAGTTGAGAGTCTTGGTAATACCACTTTTATCAGGGAGATCCCTAATCTTATTTTTTATATATGTTATAGAAAAACTATGGCACATTTAATAATGTATATGAGTCCTAAGGAATTACTGTTTTTTTTAGTAGGATAACTTCCTTGGCATATCAACCAAAGGGTTGAGGATCAATGACATTTCTTTGGTAGACATGGCTTTCTTAGGCCATGACACGACCCGAAAATCCGGCTAGGCCGTGCGGGCACCCAACATCCTTCCCTAGACCCGTCGGGCAAACCCTTGCCAATTAAATTAAGAAAATAAATATAATTCAATTCATAAATAGGAACACAACTTAGAAAAAGAAGCACAGACATACTGATGCCTCTAAGCTGTACAAAAAAAATTACAGCTGACTACCCAGCATACTAGATTTAGGGCTATCCAGACTAGATATCTAAGAGTACAGAAGAAGATAAATACCTCATGAAGGGAGCAAAATACAACTGAAATAATAAATATAAAACTGGTGGCCATCTGGAATAAAAGCTGGCTCACCCTGACAGCTGAAGTCGTCTTCGCTCCTTCACAACGTGGCGAACTCAATCCTGGAGTGAACCTGCCGAAACTAAGTAGATAGAAAAAACAAACAACAAACAAGGGTGAGCCAAAAGGACTCAATAAGTGGGGCAGACTAGCCACCTCAAGGAATAGGATAGCTAGCCAGGGAAAAAAGAAACAGATAAACAAAATTCCTCTTATTTAAATTATGAAAAGAAATAGCCAGATAATAACTAGAAATACGTATGGAATCACAAACTCATTAACAACCAGGAACGTAAGATAATCAGGACATATAAGTATCCCGAACATATCAATAATAAAAAAATACATCATACCGTCGCGGTGTTCAACCCAATTTATATATTTATACCGTTGCGGCGTGCAACCAGATCCATATATTTATACCATTGCAGCGTGCAACCCGATCCATATATTTATACCGTTGCAGCGTGCAACCCGATCCCCCGCAACCCAGTATACGAGCCAGAAATATATAGACAAATCAGCAATACACATATAAGCAGAACTGTAGTTATGTACCACAAGTCTACTCAATAGTATAAAATGAAATGAAATGAAATAAGATGAAATGAAATATGATGCAATGGGTCACATGTGCCCGTAATCCCATCCTGAAGCGGAATGCTCCTGCATTCGTGGGGAATCCAATCTGATAATCAACTGGAGCGGAATACTCCTGCTCCTGGGGTGGAGTACTCTTGCGCCCGATATAATATAAACCAGAGGCAGAATACTCCTGCACTCTCCTAGGGCGGAATACTCCTGCACCTGATATCTGTCATAAGAGCGGAATACTCCTGCTCTTGGGGCGGAATCCTCCTACCCTCAATATGATACAATGGAGCGGAATCCTCCTGCTCCTGGGGCGGAATACTCCTGCACCCAATATGATATGTGCATATGAATGACATATAATGCATATGAATGCAATGTGATGCAATAATAACCCTTTACCGGCGTGGGACTCTCATCGACAGCCGGGAAGTAGATGCCAACTAACAGCCAAAGTACAATGCTCAAATCCTCAATATAATACCAACAACAGGACATAACATATAATATATAATGTAAATCCAAAGCTAAGGCGTAATGAGTACGCCTATCGGCAGCTACACACGTAAGGAACACGTGGTAGAAAATCCACGAGGCCAGGTGCTTCCAAAGAAATGGATATAAACACTTACCTCTTCCAAAAAGTTGGCATTGCTAATCAACAACCGCTTTATCCTTTGGTTTCATTGCCAAACGATCCCACTCTATTCAACAAGCAGAAAAATATATCAAATTAGGCTAAAGGCTTCATTCCTCACATCTTAGGGCAATCTAGGTAAGAACCTGATACCCTATTCGCATACGCAATACGCAGGCCAGGCCTATGTACAGGGTTCAGAGTCACCTGATCAAACCCTAAATAAATTACATTTATATGTTGCCCATAACTCATTGAGTACGAATATGTAATCAATTCCATTATCGGGGTCTAATTGACCCTTAAAATTATCGGTTGAACTTATTAAAACGATGTCTGATATCTCAATATTTACCGTCAAAATATATTCAAACATACGTAATAAATTCAAATAATATATTAATATCATTACGTGAATATTTCGGGGTGAAAATTTTATTTTTTTTCCGGCTCTTTTCTCATTTTCTGGCATTTTTCTCTTCTGCGTATTTTCTGTTTCGCTTCTCTGTTTCTCGTTGTTTCATTTTTTGTAACGCTAAGGGATATATCCCCTAGCACCACCGCCCATGCTCACTTTCATTTTCTTTCTTGTTTTGTCTTTTTGTCTTTTTTTTTCTTTTTCCTTTAAAATTCGCTGCTACGGTAAAAATTAAAACGTTACCCTACAATATTCGAAATAATTCCAACTTTTGCATACAAGTTATACGAAATATATATAGCATACTCGCTAAGGCGGATCTCAAATCGGGTTCCCAAAACTCAAGATGCAAATTTAAATAGAAAAAAGTCAAATTATTTAACTTTCGGTATTTTAGTGGAAACTAGCCGAACGACATCGAATTTCACTTTCAAAAAATTACAAAAGTCACAAATAATCATTCGAACCTAACGGCGCTTTCGGATTTCGAATCGGAGCTCGTTCGCCAAAACCGAGCTCGAAAATCTCTTTTTAATATTTATCGATAATAAAAACTGAAATCTTCTTCCGATGCCTACCAAACGAGGTCTGATTTAGCTCAAATTTTATAGACAGGTCCCAATGGACCTTACGAATATTTTAAAATTATCGGCACGCAAATCGGAGTCCTAACTTCCGAAACGACTAACCGAGGTCGTTTCATTCTCCTCCACTTAAAGTCTCGTTCGTCCTCGAACGAGCCTAAATCTAAAGGAAAATTCGCGCGGATAACAAGTGAACTTGCACGACCTTCATGAGTTCTCCACGGGCATTATTTCCTGATTACAGGATCAGAATTATAACACGCATATCGAACTTTTGGAATAAAATATATCTGGATAATATGATAATACCATTGTACAACTTATTCTAACTAAGCTGATCCTTCCTCGATTACGAAAAGAGAGTTCTATATTTTCGAAGAAAAGATACACTGAACTTTGAATGGGTTAACATGATTCAACTGATAATCACCTCTTCGATATACCTTTCGATGTAGAACAAGTCGATGGAACTAAGAATTAACTCACGCTTGATGCAATAGAGGGAACGTTTGAAGTACCTTGTCACTACACATTATAGAAGATTTGATGCAAGCTATATTATTTTTACAAACACACTATGCAACATCTCAGTTGATGTTAGTATTGTTCCGCAAGCTCTTTGTGGGACTGTAGTTACTCATATCCTAATGTATGTCAAAGGTTCATCTGAACAGGATCTATAATATAAGGATAAGGATCATGCAAATACTACTGGATAGTATGATGCAGATCAGGAATGATCTTCAAACTGAACATCTACTTCAGGGTATTGTCTTTGAATTGGAAATATTATGACTTGAAAAAGTGAAAATAAAAGAGACATGTAGTTGGACCATGAGCTGAGGCAGAAACCAGTAACAAAGTTGATTATATGTGCACTTATAACACTAAAGTAACTTCTCAAAGAGTTGAGGTGTGAAGGAGATATGCCAATGATGGATGGACGATAAGCTGCACTAGACCTTTAACTCTAAATTTTCATGAAGTAAAATAATGTCAGTATGAGGATCCAGTTCTAGTTGAATACACACAGATAGCCAGAAGAAAATCGAAGTCACCATAAAGGGTTACTACTGACGGTGTTCTCATGTATAAAGAAAGACTTTGTGTTTCTGATGTTGCAGATTTACGTGGACAGATTATGATAGAGGCACATTATTCCAAATATATTGTTCATCCAGGTTCGACTAAGATGTACTATGATGTTAAGCAGATTTATTGGTGGGACGGAATGAAATGTGAAATAGCAGCACTTGCGGCTCAGTGTTCTAATTGCCAGCAAGTTAAAGTCGTGTCATCTTTCCAGACTTTATGCTTTCAGCAGATAGGTACGTATATACGATCAGGTCGCCAGCTTATCTCTAGCATTAATAGATAGATTAGTGGGTTTAGCAATGATCGACCCCATTGTAGGTTTCTGTCGTGGCCCTAGGTTGGGTCGTGACAAAAGTGGTATCAACACCTTAGAGATTTAGTATTACCATTCAGTATTTAGAGGAAGACTCCTCCACTTAAAGCACAAACTCATGCAGCTATTTTAATAGGAATAACCATCCCTGCACAGTCTGCTGGACTAAAGAATATTTAGCTAAAAGTCGAACGTAGGCAGACCAAAGCTACCAAAAGTACCCTTTCGAGTTGCCAAACAGCTGTAACTCTTGAGTTCATAACTCCATACCTTTTCTATAAGCACCACCACCTGATGGATCAAATCAAAGGTCAAATGATGCCTCTCATTGCCCTTAGTAGCCTTAGAACACAACAATGAGCTTACCAGACTACCTTGACACACACACTTCGGCTCAACACAGGGAATATCACAATCGGCTACTAACCGCCCAAACTTACTAGTGCCGGACGAAGAAGAGATGACAACGGACTGAGGATAGGAATAATTAAAGCTTTAGAAAGCTCATCTTCTTATTTATTTGGCTACCTGAGCTAGACTACTCACGAGTCAAAGTAGCCCAAGAATCGCAATTAAAGAAACAGATATTAAATGAGCTTTATGGAACAACATCCACGCCAATTTGACCTCCTAACAAGAAAGAAACTTTGACAATTTACCAGAAACCCTTTTATAACCCAGACAAGCTCATAGGATAACATGACTTTACTAGTGTTTTGAACCAAGAGGGGATACGTAAATCGAATATTACTTACTAATCACTTTACACTGGAAGAAATGATAACACTTGCTGATGGTGAAGAATTAGGATCCCATTATCCTACCAACACGAAATTCCAAGAAGAGAGGTAAACTGATTTGACATAATAACAGAAGGTGGAACAACAAGATGCCAGGCAGACAATACCGACACTTACTGCCAAATCTCTCACATTTAAACCAGATCAATTAGGAGGATCTCAGAAATGCCAGGAATAAATCATACAAAAAGCTCACCACTCTATCGCAACCGATTCTTAATAAAAACGACATCTAAGAAAACCATGGAAACATGATAAGACAACCATTTCCAAATCGATTAGAAGAATCAAAGCTTACACATAAGTAAGGAAGAAATACTTGGGTCTACTACATCAGATATCTCAACATCCTTCCAGACTGGTAGTTCTTAGAACTGCCTCTACAGCTGAGCCGAGCCGCTACCCTGATAATTACTTCTAGAAGAACCACTACCACCACGCTCTCGACCTCTATCGAATGAGGGCATATCTCTGGTTGATTAAGATCTATATGAAATTTCCTGCGACTATGCAGGTGCCTGATGACGAGAGAAAAGACGACCGACTGCTTGCCGGAGTAAGGAAAAACTCCTCAAAGGATAACCAGACTCATGACAGTGATAACACCCTTTTCGCTAAAAATAGAAACTGGACAGATTATTGATAGCTACAAAGAGAAAACTGGCTCTGATCTTGACGAACTACCTGCGCACTTTGAGAATTACGCTCTACAAGCTGAGATAACCTGGCAGGTGACCTCCCAAAATAATCATAACTCTTACCTCCAAATGAGGTACCACGGTTGCCACTAGGGCCATGTGATCTCTTGCTCTCCCGCTCTAACTCTTCCCGCTCTAACTTATGGTATGCCTCGTACCTTTGGGCAATATCAATAACAACATCAAATGAAATCCCGACCTCAATCTCTCGAGCCATCTAGGATCTCTAGGAAGGAGAAAGGTCAGCAATAAATCTTTAAACATTCTCGGAAGGTTCATGGACTCGTTCTAATGCATATTCAGCCATTTTATAGAATTCAATCTCATATTCTGAAACAGCAACAGGCTATCCGACAGGCTACCCTGTCCAATTCACTCACACTGGCAACAGTTTTCATCTCGCTCGCTACTCGAAAGGAACTTTTCCACGAATCTAGAAGAAAAACCGAACCAAGTCAGCTAATAAGAGAGCGGCCCATCAATTCAAGGATGGATCCCTGAAACTGGAAAGAAGAATAATCAACACCATACTGCTAGATATAATCAAGAGTCTGAAGGATACACTGACATCATTTTATTTTAAAAAGAATCGCGAGGTTTATCTGATGCATTACTTAAGAATGTCAGAAGGTTCAACCGCATAAAATAATGCAACCTCTTCGGACACTCGGACCGAGCCATTACTCAGGCTAACTAACCAGGCAGAATAACTAGAGGCACAACACATGTTGTCTCCGGAACACAATTTACTGCAGCAATATTAAGAACCGGAACAGGAGCTCCCTGAGATCGAACGTCTGCACATGCGGCAACCTGATAGGCTGCCCAGCGAATAATAGGTTCTTGCGGTATCTGCGTTGCCAAGATTCTCATAAAAGAATTGTAGAGAGCCAGGGAACCACAAGGCCCTGCTCCCGTGCCCATCGCAAGCTCGTACAGTTGGGACCTACGTAACTAGATCGCTAGCACGATCAAAACTCTCGGGGCTTCATCAATGATAGCCCCAGGCTAGATTGCTTCATCTTGAACTCATACCGTTTGCTGATTTGTCACACGTGGGTTCACAATTATCATGAACGAATTAACGAAAATACTTTTGCATCCTAGACCGACGCACAATCAGAAAAGAAGGAAGTGAAACTTCCTAAATGCCATCATAGCCCCTCGTAGATAAGTACGGACGTCTACGTACCCATCGGCGAGACTCTACTAGACACTGTCTTAGTCTAGTTAGACTCTAAACCGGGCTCTGATACCAACTGACACGACCCGAAAATCCGGCTAGGCCGTGCGGGCACCCGACATCCTCCCCTAGACCCGTCGGGCGAACCCTTGCTAATTAAATAGGAAAATAAATATAATTCAATTCATAAATAGGAACAAGGCTTGAAAAAAAAAGCACAGACATACTGATACCTCTAAGGTGTACAAAAGAAATTACAGCTGACTACCCAGCATACTAGGTTTAGGACTATCCAGACTAGACATCTAAGAGAACAGAAGAAGACAAATACCTCCTGAAGGGAGCAAAATGGCACTGAAATAATAAACATAAAACTTGTGGCCATCCAGAATGAAAGCTGGCTCACCCTGACAGCTGAAGTCGTCTTCGCTCCTTCACAACGTGGCGAACTCAATCATGGAGCGAATCTGCCGAAACGAAATAGATAGACAAAAACAAACAACAAACAAGGGTGAGTCAAAAGAACTCAATAAGTGGGGCAGACTAGCCACCTCAAGGAATATGATAGCTAGCCAGGGAGAAAAGAAACAGACAAACCAAATTCCTCTTAATTAAATTATGAAAAGGCAGAGCCAGATAATAACTAGAAATACATATGGAATCACAAACTCATTAACAACCAGGAACGTAAGATAGCCAGGACATATAAGTATCCCGAACATATCAACAATAAAAAAATACATCATACCGTCGCAGTGTTCAACCCAATCTATATATTTATACCGTTGCGGCGTGCAACCCGATCCATATATTTATACCGTTGCGGCGTGCAACCCGATCCATATATTTATACTGTTGCAGCGTGCAACCTGATCCCCTGCAACCCAGAATACGAGTCAGAAATATATAGACAAATAAGCAATGCACGTATAAGCAGAATAGTAGTTATGTACCACAAGTCTACACAATGGTATGAAAGGAAATGAAATAAGATGAAATGAAATATGATGCAAAGGGTCACATGTGCCTGTAATCCCATCCCGAAGCAGAATGCTCCTGCATTCGAGGGGAATCCAATCTGATAACCAACTGGAGCGGAATACTCCTGCGCTCGATATAATATAAAGCAGAGACAGAATACTCCTGTACTCTGCTGGGGCGGAATACTCCTGCACCCGATATCTGACATAAGAGCGGAATACTCCTGCTCTTGGGGCGGAATCCTCCTACCCGCAATATGATACAATGGAGCGGAATCCTCCTGCTCCTGGGGCGGATTATTCCTGCACCCAATATGATATGCAATGTAATGCATATGAATGACATATAATGCATATGAATGCAATGTAAAGCAATATAACCCTTTACCGGTGTGGGACTCTCATCGACAGCCGAGAAGTAGATGCCAACTCACAGCCAGAGTACAATGCTCAAATCCTTAATGTAATACCAACAACAGGACATAACATATATATACAATCTAAATCCAAAGTTAAGGAGTAATGAGTACGCCTATCGGCAGCTACACACGTAAGGAACACGTGGTAGAAAATCCACGAGGCCAGGTGCCTCCAAAGAAATGGATATAAACACTTACCTCTTCCAAAAAGTTGGCATTGCTAATCAACAACCACTTTATCCTTTGGCTTCATTGCCAAACGATCCTACTCTATTCAACAAGCAGAAAAATATATCAAATTAGGCTAAAGGCTTCATTCCTCACATCTTAGGGCAATCTAGGTAAGAACCTGATACCCTATTCGCATACGCAATATGCAGGCCAGGCCTATGTATAGGGTTCAAAGTCACCTGACCAAACCCTAAATAAATACATGTATATGTTGCCCATAACTCACTGAGTACGAATATATAATCAATTCCATTATCGGGATCCAACTGACCCTTTAAATTATCAGTTGAACTTATTAAAACGATGTCTGATATCTCAATTTTTACCGTCAAAATATATTCAAACATACGTAATAAACTCAAATGGTATATTAAGATCATTACTTGAATGTTTCGGGGTGAAAACTCTATTTTTTTCCGCTCTTTTCTCATTTTCTGGTATTTTTCTCTTCTGCGTATTTTCTGTTTCGCTTCTCTGTTTCTCGTTGTTTCATTTTCTGTAATGCTAAGGGATATACCCCTTAGCACCACCGCCCATGCTCACTTTCATTTTCTTTCTTGTTTTGTCTTTTTGTCTTTTCTTTTTTTTTCTTTTTCTTTTAAAATTCGCTTCTACGGTAAAAATTAAAACGCTACCCTACAATATTCAAAATAATTCCAAATTTTGCATACAAGTTACACAAAATATATATAGCATACTCGCTAAGGTGGATCTCAAATCGGGTTCCAAAAACTCAAGATGCGCATTTAAATAGAAAAAAGTCAAATTATATAACTTTCGGCATTTTAGCGGAAACTAGCCAAACGACATCAAAATTCACTTTTGAAAAAGCACAAAAGTCACAAATAATCATTCGAACCTAACGGCGCTTTCGGATTTCGAATCGGAGCTCGTTCGCCAAAACCGAGCTCGAAAATCTCTCTTTAATATTTATCGATAATAAAAACTGAAACCTTCTTCCGATGCCTATCAAACGAGGTATGATTTAGCTCAAATTTTATAGACAAGTCCCAATGGACCTTACAAATATTTTAAAATTATTGGCACGCCAATCGGAGTCCTAACTTCTGAAACGACTAACCGAGGTCGTTTCAGGCCAATACTCGCAGTATGGAGTGGTCAAAAAGAATTTAAATTTTCAACACATGAGGGTTAAAACAAGGAAAGACCTTGTTTTCCATCCATGTATGATGTTGGTTAAGATATCTTTGTGCATCTCGCATAGTTAGTGAACGGATATACACTAAGAAAACCTAGTGGGTTTCTTTTTCCTTCAGGGTGTTGTATTAGTGAATGAGTGTATATATTGTTCTTTCCTCTTTATTCTTTTTCATGGGAAAGTCGTCATGTAATGGAGATAAGTCTCTAGCATCCCAAACTAAAGATGACAAAAGACATGAGCACACATAAGTGTGAGGTAAAGACAGTCACTTTTTTGCTGCCATGTAATTGGTTATGCTATTAAGAGAGGAATTTCTCATGAGATGAGAATGGAGTATGAGTTATTCCTTTGATTTTGTACTTAAGAACCATTAAAGCAATTGCTCAAATCACTCTGTGAAAGTTTGAGTTCCATAAGTTTGAACAGAACATGTGTTGTTTCTTATAAAACTTTCCGTTCTAGAAATTTTTTCATGTGTCATGGAAAATTTCGAGGAGCAATTACTTTGTGCATCTTTTTACGTGATATCCTGATTATCATTCCATGCTATCAATTTTTTATTGAGTAATTCTTTCTCTGTGATAGAATTTTTATTTGGTTAGACTTGAATAATAGTAATTTAAGATAAGTGTTCCTTACATGATTAATTATGTTAGATTTACGACGCATTAGAATTTGAATGATGATTGGGAACTTGGTGAACTTTTGATTCCAGATCTAATGTGAAATAAATATTAACATAGTTAATTATTTTAAAGATAATTATGTATATGAATTTTAGGCTCTAAGAAAGACATAGTTGTCTCAATAAGTTTATGCCAGTTTATATCAATATGTCAATTGCTATATTGTCCTGAGTTTAGCAAAATTGTTAACAGTGATAATAAAATCCAGTATGTCTTAATGAGCAAGAGGCTCTTGAGACTCTAGATATGTCTATGACGCTAACTAAAAGTGGTATTACATTCCATTGTAGCTGGTACATTGTGACATCTATAATCTAAATTATGAAATTATTCTAAATCAGTTACTTATATTCCATATAAGTTGTGGATAGATGAAAACCTAATTTTATTTACTATTCGGTTTGCGCTGCTTTTGTACTTAAACATTTTTTTGCACATGGAAAACTAGTTCCAAAGGGAAGGATGTCTATCTTTTCATGACACTCCATGAAGTCCAAGGTTTATGTGTTCATATGTGAACAAGATAGCGGCACTGTAACTGACATTGAATCACATGATGTACATATTTCTTAGCTAAATTTTTCCTAAGTAGGGTGAGATAGATTAAGACTTGTCTCTTCATGAAACTGTGGACCAAGATTGCTTCCGCTAATGACAGTCAATTTGAGTAAGAGTTACTTTGGTGATAATGGATTTGTTCCGTGTAGCACTAAGATGACTAAAAGAATTCTTTTACTATTGTTGGTCCCAGTGGGAGTAACTATCAATTGATAAATCAATTATATCAATCTCAATCTCGACGAATGAGCCGTCTGCATATTCTCCATCATCGATTTGAGATCGAAGGGGAAGCATATATAATTACTCCACAAGATGAATAAGAGCTATGAGATGAATAAGGCTCTTAGATACCCTGGTAAGGATAAGTACTTAGAGCAATGGAAGATGAAAAAGGAGTTAGTTAAAACAAAACCATGAGTTGGAATTGGTTGATCTACCTGTAAGCCTAAAGATACTGGGAACAAATGGGTTCTCAATATACGTAAAAGGCTTATTGTAGTATTTCAAATTATGGGTGAATTCTTGAAGTTAAGATATCAAGAAATCGTTCCAATAGATCGTTGTCTCTTTCGCAAGAATATTTATAAAGAAATTTCCTTGAATGATTTAATATGCAAGAGTGCATACCCATATATATACTCCTATTTTTAGAGCCGAAGGGTTAAGTTAAAGGTTGTGTTCTCGTGAACCCATAAGAATATGATTTGGCTCTTGTTGCCTGATATGTGTCATTCAATTAGCAGATATCAATATGCCCTAGAAATGAAATATTGGAAAGCAGTTAAAGGATACTAAGGTATCTCAAAGGCAAAGTCGATTATCCTTTTATTGTCAAGGAAAGGATTTGCGACTCAATGGCTATACTTATGATGATTGAGAAGGAAATTTAGATGAGAGAATATCTAAATATGAGTATGATTTCTTTGCTATACAATAGCAATGTGTATATTGTTTGTGTAACAAGAAATAATCATCAGCCTTATTTATAAAGAATGTTGAATTTTTAGCGTTTTCAGCAACTGTGCAAGAAGCTATTTGGCTTGAGCATTTTTATGATAAATTTGGGCTTGTTTGATAGTGCTATTGAATTAGTGACAATCAAGTGTGACAGTCAAGTCTCAATAGCTTACACAAAAGGCCGCAATTATCATTGGAGACAAAACATATTGATATAAAGTATAATTTTGTTAGAGACATAGTTATACATAGAAAAGTGAACATGAAATACATCTCTACGCATTATATGATAGTAGATCTGATAATGCAACTCATAGAATTTGGTGCTTATTAGTGATATGTAAAGGCATTGAGGTTGCGTAGACGATGTATTTATATTTAAATTTAAATTTTTCCAATCATGTTCATATAAAACTGCATTATTGGAGTTAATGTAGTTGAAGCCTAAATTGTTTGTTGTTGATTTATACATATAGAATGGTTTTATGTTTAGTACATAAATTTAAAGTATGCCGGACAGACAAAAATATTGGCCTATTCACACAAGCAATCGCCTCTATTGTCTAGGTAACTAATAGAGATGAGACAATTATAAACTTATTATTATCAGAAGTGATAATAATAAAGAGCTAGCTAGAAGTTTATAATATAAATGTCATTTGGATAATGATTAAATGTGAGTTTGTCTTAATGCAGATGTGAGTTCTAATGGATAAATGTATGAGTAGACGTGTGAACTCAAAGTTAGACATGAGTTGTCTGAACTATCATCTGCACAGTATTTTTTTTATTTGTGAAGGACATACGCTCCATGGGAAATGAGTCAATACTGTTATACGTGATTCATACCACGTATACATTTGATAAAATACCTCAACTATGAAAAATGCTTAACCTTGTGAATTCTTGAGTAGCAATGCTATCCTTAGGCTTAAGTTGAACATTGGGTGTCACACATGCATAGAATTGGCTATTTTGTAACCCTCATTAGCTTGATCATGAAGTCCACGCCCGTGGCAATTTGTGCAATGCTTGTTTTCGCTAAGTGTGGGGTCGCTCGTGGTTATGAGTTGAATTGTTGATACATTTAATGAGCGATAAGTGCGGGGTGGTGACCCACCCAATTAACTTTGTGCTTGAATTGAAATCTCATATTGGCATTTTTGTTTGATGTAGGTACCATGGTTAGAACATCCAACAAAACGGGTTCTTCCTCCGTCTCGGCTCCTAAAAGGTCACTACAAGCCGAGGCTTCATCGAGCAAAGCAAAGGGCAAGGCACCGGCCAAGCCTAAGGACAAGGCTAAGGCTAGAGTTCCCAAAGATGCGGTGCCTGTCCCAAGGCCCGGTGGTAGGACGAGGTTCGGCCTCTCCTTTGTCAAGAAGGGCGAAAGCCAAACTTGGTACAAGAACGTGCGGCTTGCGGGATATATTCTCGAGCAAGCTATTAATGAGAGGAAGTTGATGCAAAAGTGTCGGGGTGTGGGAGATGCCATTCACGCCTTGCATTGGGACTCGGTCTTTGAGAGTCCGGGCCATGCTAACCTCGACCTTGTGCAGGAGTTCTATGCTAATTGGGACCCTATGGAAGCGTGGAAAGATGACAACATGGTCTCCATTCGTGGGAAGAAGGTAAAATTGGATCACATTGCTTTGAACACCTTCTTGGGGGTAGGTGACCCAGATTATGACGAGCTGAGGGAGTTCATAAAGAGGCCTGATTACAAGGCCATGCGAGAGGCACTGTGTGGTGAAGGCTCCACCTATCGGTGGGAGTGATCTGAGATAGGTAGACATATACACATGCTCTTTTCGCAATTTTTGAAGACAGCTCGAGTGTGGATGAGGTTGATCAATGCACGCATCCTACCTGCATCCCATTACTCCGAGGTCACCAAGACTCGGGCGTGCATGATCTACTTTTTCATGACCGTGAGGCCGGTTAACATTGGCTACTCTATGCTGAAAATGATGAAGCAGCAAAGGATCTCGAAGACATGTAGCCGATTGTACTTTGAGAACATTCTTACCCGGTATCTCGAAAAGGAGGGTGTCCCAGTTGATGAGGTCGGGGATCGCATTGTCCCGACATTGAGAAGACTTTTGATATCGCAGTGGTGAAAAGTGTGACCACCACTGCACTAGTGCGACTGACAGCAGACGAGTGGCGAGACACAGACGCCAACTTGTCCGCACGTCAGTACTTGATGATGGAGCATATGGCCCGGTAGGCTGGCATGGATATGGCTGCGCTTGATCGCACAGTTCCTTTGTTGGAGTCTTCAAGACGCCTGCTGGGTATGACTCAGACAGTGGTGCTACCCCTGGAGGAGGATGAGAACACTAATTCGGACATCGTAGACCGTGATCCGGACAGTGATGGTGTGGAGACAGCTGCAAAAGGGAGGTGCCACAGATGGGGAGGAGGAGGATTAGGACCGCACTCCATCGCACCCCTCAGGGAAGTTTCTTTACCCTTTCATTTTTATTTTTAGCACTGAGGACATTGCTTGATTTAAGTGTGGGGTGGGGGAACTCCCATTTATTTTTGAGGTTAGGGATGCATGTATCGTTAGGAATTTTCCTTTGTTAGTTGACTTTATTTTTATTTGTTTCTTGCTTTAATATATGAAAAATAAAAAAAAAAAATTTAGAAAACTAATGAAAAATTCCAAAAAGATTTTTTCTTTAGTCTTTGTTAGTGGTACATGTCATCCACCCCGTGGTTTTTCTTATGACCTCGGTTCTTTTCCACGGGGAGGCATTTGAACCGGGTAGTTTTTATTTTTATTAGGATTAGAGTAGTTAGTTATAGGTGGCCCTAGACGAAAGAGATGGGTAGAACGCTAGGTGCCTTTGATTTGTTTGATACCAGTGGACTTGAACTTGTTGCATGTGCTATTTGTGGTGTCTTTTGGTTTCAAATTGTGATGCATGCCTAGAAAGAAAACAAAATGGAATGACCCCCTTGAGATGCTTAAGTCCACTCACTTGACTTTGTTGTGAACCTTTGTGCATTAGTGCTTAATTTTCCACAAGTTGCACTCTATTTGCTTGATTGAGAGTTGTGATGGAGCCATTTTGTGTGGACTGTGTGCAATGTGTGTTGTGAGGCATATTCTATTATGTTCCATATTTGCATATTGGTGTCTAGAACTTGCCCCGTGTGTGTGCAAAGCAAAATCCTAGGTTTGCTCTAGTCGAGAAATGATACAGGCCTTCTTAGATAAGCCTTTGACCTTGATTTGCCTACCCTTATATACACCTTGGACTTGATTGTTGTGATCCATATTGACCTTTTGTTGGCACCCACACCGCAAGCCTACCCACTTATTTTAAATTGCTTTCTATTGACCCTTTACTCCTTAAGCACTTTAATTGATAATTGTATATTATTGTGGAGTTTGTGGTTGAAATATTGGGAGGTTTTTTAGTGGAACCAATGAGAGGAATATTTGATAAATTGTGAAGTAGTTGAAAGAGCATTGGCAAGGTTTGGAAAGAAGTGAATAGAAAAAAAAACAAATGAAAAGAAAAAAAAAAGCTGAAAAAATTGGAAAAAGAAATAAAGAGAAAAGAAATGAATATCCATCCTTGCTAGTATTGTGCTTAAAAGAAAAATTGCTACTTGTTGAAAAAGGTGTGTGTGAAATGGGTTGGGTGGTGAAATGGGTGGCTTTGATGAGATATGTGCTTAAATTGAATGTGATGTATTAAAGTGCTTAGGGAGGTAGTCACTATTACCCATATGTATCCTACCAGCCCCTTAGCCTGTATTACAACTCTTTAAAGTCCTAGTTAATCCCGATTGGAGTGAGCTTACATTAGTGGAGTCCTACACTACGGGCAAGCCTATGGTACATCGTGTGTAATATGTGAGATTTTCATGAGAGTGAGTGAATTCTTTCTATGCTATTGTCCTCGTTCTATTCTTGATATTAATTGTTGTGTGTGATACTTGGGGGACACTCTCTTGCTTCACTTTGGCGAGGGCACACGGTTTACATGAGATAGGTGAAGTCGTGGCTTCTTGGTTGAGTAGGTAGGTGTGACTTTGTGGGAGCATGGTTGCAATGAGTCGAGTTTGTGTACTTGAGTTGTCTTGGGGTGGTTGTTCTTATGTTTTGAGTTTGATATATTATTGGCATATTGGTTGGACCCATAGTAGTCATGTATGCATTTGTTCAATGGTCGGTATCAACCATAGTCATAGGCAGACCTGTTCTACCTAGGTTGGGGAGTCATTTGTGATTTCTCGAGGGCGAGCAAAGGTTCAAGTGTGGGGTGGTGATGTTTGGCATTTTATGCCTATAATTCCTTAATATTTCATCACGTTTGGATACTTTATTCGCGCGTTTTCTAGTTAATGAATGTGATTGTGCATTGATTTTATGTCGTATGATTGTAGGTTGTTATGAAGTGCAATTGGAGCTTTAAAGAGCATGATCGAACAAGAAAAGGTTGGAAGTTGATTGAGGATTGTATCGAGCACACGAAGGCACGACGCGACGCGAGCTGCGAACGACGGGAGCAGGAAAATAGCCTGACGCGGTATGAGGCGCGCCGCGCCCCTATAGCGCTCATCTTTTTGGCGCGTTTGGTGGCGCGGGGCATGGCCATTGCGTGCGAGATTCGACGGGCTCTGACTTGTTGAGCGCGTTTTGAGGCGCGGAGCACCAGCTATAGTGCCCCTGGAGCGTTTTTGGAAGTCCTATTTTGCCTAGGGTTAGGCGTAACTAATTGCTAGGCTTTTGTAAATACTATAAATGCTCTTTTACTTAGTTTTTGAAGGGAGTTTAGACTTTGGAACAATTGTTGAGTACCATACTTCATTGAACAAGGGTTTTATTCCTATTCTTCCATCTATTAACTATTTCATCATTATTTCATTGAATCATTGTCTTGTGATTAGCTAAATCTTTCGTTCTAGGGTTAGAGTGTTTCATGAAGTTGATGTTTGAAGATTGAATTCCACATATTGAATCCCATGACAGATTATTTATTCTTTCTTGATTTCACTTGTTTAATTATTAGGGCCCAATAATTATGCATTATCTATGGTTCTTAGATTGAACTCGAAAGAGGGAATTTATGAACGCAATAAGAAAGAGTAGGGCTAGATCTTGAACCCGGGCATCGGGGAACCAATTTGTGACTAGGATAGACATATACTTGCTCGCCTAGCTTAACATATTACAGACTTCGTTAATGCGTGCACGTGATTCAACCCATAGACATATAGGGATTGGAGTAGCCTGCATAGACCGTGAAGAATTGAAAGGTTTTCACGGGTACATTTAGTCTGTTAGTTAGTAATTCGGGATTTGAGAAGTGGAATCAATTGGAAAACTCAACTGGATTGGTTGTAGCTCTGACCCAGGACCGTTTCGTTAATATTGTTTACAACCAAAGTTTGCACCATTGTTTGACTGAATTTCCACCATTTAAATTACTGTTCTTTAGTTAATAATACTCTCACTATTGGAAAAGATTACTGTTCTTTAGTTTATAATACTCTCACTATTGGAAAAATCCCTGAGTAGCTGTTAAGAAATTATTTGTTAGGAGTCCAGTCTGAATAGTCCTCGTGAGAACGATACTCTACTTATCATTTTATTACTTGTCGACCACGTATACTTGCGTGTGCGTTGGGAGCAACAGTCAGAGCAACGAGGGCAAAGTTTGAGGAAGCTTGGGCCGTCATCAAGACTAGACTTAGCACACTCGAGCAGGTCCAAGCTGGGAAAATCGTGCTTGAAGAGGAGATAGCTAAAGCCAAGGATGCTGCTGCCGAGGCTCAAAAGATTGTGGATGATCTTCCCTCGAGTGTGGGTTCGGATGATGGTGAATCCGAAGGCGATGAAAGGGGCGAAAGTACCGAGGAGGGCAGTGAAGACGCCGAAGGGGAGAACCCTTAGGAACAGAATAGTTCATTTTTTGTATACTGTTTTTTTTTGTTTAGGCCCTCGTGCCTTTTGATGTAAGCCTTCGGGTTTTTGGATGTATATATGACTTTGACATTCGGGTCAATATATTTTCTATGAATATAATTAGCCTCCGGGCGTTTTATTGATATGATTTTGCGTTTCACTTTTAAATGTTAATTCTTGTGTGAACTGAACACTTAGGAGTAGCTTTACTTGCAAAGCTTAATTAGGTAAAACCGATGCGAACTTAGAACGACATCTCATTCTCGAGTCGATACATTTAAAGTGCAAGATCGTAGAAACAAAGAGATATAGAATCAAGTTTATATCATTGATAATACCAACGAGCCAAAATTAGATATTTACATAAAGCCAAGTCGAAGTAGACCTTGGGCGTAAAAACAAATTGACAACGTGCCATTATCAGGCATAATTACAATGTACTAATCTATCATTAGGGCGTCAGTCCCCAGTTGTTGAATAGACAGGCTTCGGTTGGGAGGCTCAATGTCGACCTCGATTGCAACCCACCTCTCACTCCCCCCAGTGTTCGGGTGTGAATCTTGATGAAGATCCGAGCACTGGAAGTCGTTTTATCCGCTTTCTGAAAATGTCAAGCAAAATGAAACGAGGAGCAAGTTAGTACATTTCGATCGAAGCCCTAGGAGCGTTGTTTGGCTCGCGGCTGTGGGTGAAATTTTAAATGACTAAGGGATATTTACCTTGAGTTCAGAAGTAGTACCGCTTCAAATTGGAGATGTTCCAATTTAAGGGTTCGGGTATGCCCTGCAGATCTTCAATTTGATAAGACCCCTTCCCAACAATTGCTTTGACTCTGTAAGGTCCTTCCCAATTTGCGACAAGATTTCCCCCATTTTCTTCGTTCGTTGACTGGTTTGTAGCCTTTAGCACATAATCGCCAACTTTAAAATCTCTAAGTTTGGCCTTCCTATTGAGATATGCTTCGATATGCCTTTTTTGTGCAACTAGGCAAACCAAAGCCAACTCTCTTTTCTCCTCGAGCAAGTCCAACTCTATGCGCATGGCTTGCTGATTCGCGTCCTTGGTGGTGTGAGCGTACCGAAGACTTGGTTCGCCCACCTCCACGGGGATAAGGGAGTCCATACCGTAAGCAAGTGAAAAAGGAGTCTCACCGGTGCTGTTCTTTTCTGTCGTCCGCATGGCCCACAACACACCTGGCAACTCCTCGGGCCAAGGACCTTTCTTCTCATCGAGCCTTTTCTTGATATTTTAAATATATGATCCTATTCGAAGACTCAGTTTGGCCATTGGCACTTGGATGATAGGGGGTCGAAGCAATTCTTTTGATCCCCCATTGTTTGAAGAAATCAGCGATGGCTGCTCCCATGAACTGTTTACCATTGTCGCAAGCGATTTCCCTCGGGACACCGAACCTGTAGATGATGTTCTTCCTAATGAAATCTATTACTTGTTTCTCTTCAACTTCGGTGAGAACTCCCGCTTCCACCCATTTAGTAAAGTAATCAGTTAAAACGAGGATGAAGCGAACACCACCTTTACCCTTCGGAAAGGGCCAACAACATCCATCCCCCATTTCATAAAAGGCAGAGGTGACACGACCGAATGTAAAGGTTCGGCTTGTTGATGAATCATTCGTGCGTGTCGTTGGCATTTATCACACTTTTGCACGAAGGCCTTTGCATCTGCGATGATGGTGGGCCAGTAGTATCCAGCTCTAAGTATTTTGCGCTCCAAATATTTTCCTCCCGAGTGATTGCCACACTCGCCTTCGTGAATTTCAGCCATCATGTACCTGGCTTCATCGAGACCCAAACATTTGGCCATCGGGCCGCAATACAATCTCTTATACAAACTTCCCTCGATCATATGATATGAAGCCGCTTGGGTCCTTAACTTTTTAGCTTCTTTTTAATCTTGGGGGACAGTCCCCGAGTCGAAGTAAGAGATAAACTTACTCCGCCAATCCCACTTGGTCCATCGAGTTGACTTGCAATTTCATTTCTCTCATCTGCGCGGAGAGCAACCGAACCACTGAATCAGTCCCCGAGTGTGTTTCATCTACCGCCGAACCCAGATTTGCTAAAGCATCGGCTTCGGTATTTTCCTTCCAAGGCACTTGTTTAATTTGCCATTCTTGGAATTGGGCCAAAATCCTCTGTGCTCGGTCCAAGAATAGCTGCATTCTGGGCTCCCGAGCCGTGTATTCACCGAGCACTTGGTTTACTACTAGCTGTGAGTCGCACCTTAACTCAATTCTTTCCACCCCCATTTCTTTAGCTAATTCCAAGCCTGCTAAAGCTGCTTCGTATTCAGCCTCATAATTGGTTACCTTTTTTAACCAAACGGAGTGCCTGATTTTCTCCCCGATGGGCGCTTTTAACACTATGCCTAATCCCAAACCCTTGGAACTAGTTACCCCATCGGTGTGAAGTATCCATAGTTCCGAAGCCGTTTCTTTCGATATTGAGTTCTCCTTTTCGGCTTCGGGTAGGATCCCAACACTAAAATCTGCTACGAAGTCAGCCAAGACTTGGGATTTGATGGTTGTTTGGGGTTGATAAGTGATGTCATACTCACTCAATTCTACAGCCCATTTTGATAACCTCCCCGATAACTCAGGTTTGTGCAATATACTTCTTAAGGGGAAAGTTGAAACTACCGCTATTGGGTAACATTGGAAGTAAGGTCGTAGTTTTCGAGCAGTAACAATTAAAGCAAGTGCTAGTTTTTCCAAGTGAGGATACCTGGTCTCAGCGTCGAGGATTGTCTTGCTCACATAATAGATGGGTTGTTGCTTGCCATCTTCCTCCCGAACCAGCACAGCGCTGACTGACACCTCAGACACCGCCAGGTAGACCAGCAATGTTTCACCATCTTTTGACTTGGCGAGCAATGGCACGTGAGCTAGATAGCGTTTCAAGTCTCTCAGCGCTTCTTTACACTCCAGTGTCCAATCGAAGTGGTTGTTCTTCCTCAAGACAGAGAAGAATTTGTGGCATCGCTCCGAGGACCTTGAGATGAATCGACTCAAGGCAGCGATTCGGCCAGTTAAGCGCTGAACTTCCTTCACCCCGGTCAACTCTTTGGGGATCTCTTCGATAGCCTTAATCTTATCTGGGTTGGCTTCGATTCCTCGTTCGGAGTCGATGAATCCCAATAATTTGCCTGACCCCACGCCGAAGGCACACTTCTCAGGGTTTAATTTCATTCCATATTGTCTCAGAACAGCAAAAGCTTCCCTCAAATGATTCAGATGATTCTCCATTCGAATTGACTTGATGAGCATATCATCTATGTAGACTTCCATAGATTTTCCAATATACTCCTTGAACATGCAAGACACCAACCTCTGGATGTCGCTCCAGCATTTTTCAAGCCGAAGGGCATCACTTTATACCAAAAGGTACCTCGGTCAGTGATGAACGAGGTTTTCTCTTCGTCCTTCGGATCCATGAGGATCTGGTTGTAGCCCGAATAAGCATCCAAGAAGGTTAATAGTTTTTGTCCAGCCGTGGAGTCTATTAACCTGTCTATTTGCGGCAACGGGTAGGAGTCTTTGGGGCAAGCCTTGTTCAAATCAGTATAGTCTACGCACATCCTCTACATCCCATTCTTCTTAGGTACGACGACCACATTAGCCAGCCATTCGGGATACTTTACCTCCCTTATGAAACCATTTTCTTGCAACTTTGTGGTTTCATTCTCGATCGCTTTCTTTTTAAACCCCGCATGAGGTCTTTTCTTCTGCTTCATCGGGGTGTAATTTGGGTCTACATTCAGCTTGTGGGTCATGATCTCCGGATCGATACCAATCATGTCTGAATGGGATGAAGCGAAGCAATCATTGTTGTACTTTTAAAACTTCAATGACTGATTTCTTCGACTCTGGCTCCAACTCCGAGCCGATAAATACCTTTCTCTCAGGAAAATCTTTTAATAAGGTGAAAGATTCCAACTCCTCAATAGTTGAGTCCTCGGCCTTTTGTTTTCGAGGCTCTTGAATGCACACCGAGATCTTTTCAACTTCTCCTCGGAGGTTCTCCTCGCTTGACCCCGGTTGTGTTAGTTGCTATTGTTTTGGCCCTATCGGGGCGACTCCACTCCTCAACGCAACCGAGTAGCACTCTCTTGCTACTCGATGCTCTCCCTTTATTGATCGAACCCCCCAAGGCGTAGGGAACTTGATCACTTGATATAACGTGGAGGGAACAGCCTCCATGGAATGGATCCATGGTCTGCCGAGGATCACATTGTATGTTATGTCCTCGGGCAACACTTGAAATAGTGTTTCCTTGCTAATTCCTTCAGCAAACGTTTTAAGCGTAATTTCACCTAAAGTTTTCTCCATGGAGTTGTTAAAGCCAGTCAACACTGTTGCCTTTGGGATGACCTCCCCTTTGAGCCACATCTTCTTAATGGCCCCGTAGCTGATTATGTTGACCGAGCTACCGGGGTCAATCAAGACTCGCTTGATATCTGAGTCATTGATTCTCAACATGATGACCAAGACATTGTGATGAGGGAACATCATCCCATCACAATTGTTATCTTCAAATAAAATCTCTTTACCCGAGCCCCCCACTCGAATTCTATTTTCCATTATGATTGACAGCTTGGCGAATTTCTTTGCATCTGCGAAATTCACCTCGTTCCCCTCTGACCCCCCGGTAATAACATTTACAACTCTCTCAGGGGGTGGAGCCCGAGGTGGCTGTCCATCACCTCAGTTCTTGGTGTAGTTGTCTCTTCCCTTGTCGGTAAGGAATTTGGCCAACACACCCTTTTTCAACAAATGCGCCACCTCGAAGCGCAATGCTTTGTAGTCCTCGGTTCGATGGCCATAGTTCGCATGGAACTCGCAGTGCTGGAGTTCTCATGTCTTTGGGTATTCTTACCCCGGCAGTTCTCTTGACTACGTTGACTAGCTCCGAGGTCGATATATTAAAATTGTAATCAGGGATCCGAGGTAATTCTTTCTTTGAAGCCGAAGCTGGGCCTGAGGAATTTCTTTAGTTCGAGTTAGAGTGAACCTTTCCTCCGAGCCGTTGGCTTATATGTGGGCTTGCAAACGAATTTCCAAAGGAATTTCCCAACAGGTTGCCTCGTGGAGGTATATGGCTCATACCTCCTCTTGGAATTTCCTCACGACGCGTCGGCGCGATGTGAGGATTCGCCTTGGTTTTTGAAATTATAACCTCAGCTTTTAAACTCAGCTTCCTCCAGCCTTATCTTGGAGTAGGCTCGCTTGTGTAAATCTTCCCACTTCAGAACTTGGTATTGCTGAAGCTCTTTTCGCAACTCAGCAGCAGCGTCAGAGTTGCGAACATTGATACCCTTTTCAAATGCCATGATGGCTAGAGTATCATCCATCCGAGGTAGCTCCATGCGCTCAGCATAAAAGCGCTCAAGGAACTCCTTAAGTGGCTCACCGGGGCGTTGCTTGACCTCGCATATATCCTCCTTCCTTTGGAGAATTTTTTGAGCTTCGGTGTGGGCCTCAACGAAGGCATATACCAACGCAGCACTCTTTTCTCCAAGGACTCGCCAAACTTTTTCAAGAACATTGACTCGAGCTCTATCGCCGTTAAGTCATTGCTCTTTACCATCGCCATGTACTCTCTTACATGTTCTTTGGGATCGGTGGTCCCATCATACTTTTTTTAAGAATATGAGCTTGAAAGTTTTAGGAGTTGGAGTTGGTGCTGCTTCGGGCTTGAATGGCAACTCCCTATATTGGTCTATGTCAAGCTCATCTTCGGTCTTTGTTATCCCGGGAACGCTCTCGAGGCGCTTTTCTACTCGCGCCTCAACGCTTGGAAGGCTTCAGTTGTCATAGGAGATGAAGACTGTTGGTTCGATGGAACGTCAATATGTTCGTTAAGATTTCTACTGCTGTCAGCCATATCGTTGTCAAAAAATTATGGGCTTTAACAGAAAAGAACGTTGAACTTTGGAACAAAGCGTTTCTGCTTATATTCCCACAGACGGCGCCAATTTGTATGGGCCTAAATTAGTTTAGGATCACAAATCGAATTTGGGTTGAAATACAAGCAAAACTTCGTATCAAAGTCGATAAAATGCTAAGAGCAATCGTAAAACGCAAGAAAATAACTTGATTTCGATATATCGTTGCGAGTACAAATTTTGCCAGAGTTTCTGTATATATTTCTCAATGATTACAAGGTAAAATCAAAATCTATTTATAGGCTAGAAGGGCTGTACCCACGTTCTCCATCATTAAACATGCTCAACCCACGTTCTGGGCATTAATTAGGGGAGTTAGTGGGCCAGTGTAGTGGGCTGCTGAGCCGTTGGAATCGAGGCGCTTCCACCGAAGTTCAAGTATATGACCTCAGTGGCATGACCTCATCGTTCAATTGAAGTGAGTGACACCGAAGTTCAGCTTACGACTCGTCTTCGGTTGTGAAGTTGATGCTCGACTTCGGCAGTTCAATCTCTTGCTTCGGTGTTTCTGCCACGGAACATCAGTTCGATTGTCTTCGGTTGGCCATGCCGAGATACTATCCGAGCACGTCAATTTTTTTCCTCAGTACACATGTTCTCCCAAATCATTTGAAGAAAGCCAAGGTTAACTTTGAAAATAAACATTTAAACCAAGAACATGTCAAATGAGCATCTTCCAATAAAGTATATTATTAAATAATTCCATCAGTATTTAATCCTGCTATAATAATTCTATCATTATAAGTCCGCAGCAGCTTGTTCGCCACCAAACGATCCTCAGAGCCTAGAGATGGGAGGACAGATCTTTGATTTGTAAATTCACCGGGTGTTCCTTTTAAGTTTTGAGTCATGCTATCAAAAAAAAAAAAAAAAACCACCTTTGCTGAGATAGAGTGACGCATCGTGTGTTTAGCATCCATTGCCGTCAACTCACAATGAGCGAGTCAACACTTACTCCAATCCTAACAATACCTATGAAATGAGATACACATGTCATATGAAAATCATAATCATCAACAAAGCAAAAGCAAAACAATGATTATTAGTGACATCGGGTAACAATGTTTTATTCAGGATATCATATAAGTGTCCATGTATAGCATAAAATCCAACACAACAATTACACTGCTCTATGACAATACAAATGAAATAAATTGCTCGAGACACAACTCAGCTTTTCCAAGATAAGAAGAGTCCAAATGCTCTCATTGGGCATAAAGTAGAGCTAGCTAAAAGAGAGACCGAAAGCCGGCATGATTGTCTCGTCCAATATCTAGCTACGTAACATTAAAATAGTAGAGACCGGAACCGGCATGACCATCTCGTCCAATATCTAGCTATGTAAAATGAAAATAATAATATGACCTACGGGTACTAAAACGCCCAATAAGTGTCATGTGTGATGTGCCTACCTTACCAAGATGCGGTACAAGCCTCAAAGAAAACAATGCATATGGATAACACGGTTTCAAAGCAGTTTGATCAATTGCAGATCATTTCATAAAAATCATCATTTGGTTACATAGGTATTCCATTTTCAAAATCACAACACAATCAATTAAGCTTCTATATCAACATTGTTTAGAGTGCTTTCTTTTCTTGATAGTAAAAACAGTCGCTAGAAACGCCTTCCTTTTATATCGACAGTCGCCCATAGGATTTTCTTTTAATTATAACAATTACATACGACTTTCTAAGTGTACATATAATAGCGTAGTTTAGATTTGGAGAAAAATCAAGTCAGAAAAAAGGATCCTGATGGGTCTTCCTAGTCCCGTGACTTTGCATTTGTTGGCAATTAAAGGGGCAAGAATAACGAATTGTGTACCTTATTTTGCAGCGGAAATTATTGAACTCACCACTGTCAAAATTGCCCAAATCCTGACTTCAAATCTCTAGGAAACGAAGTACTAACCCACAAACTAAGAGTCTTCTTTGGTATATCTTTTCGCAAGGAAGAGAATTAGGAAGATAAAGAAGAAGGGATTTTTTTTCTCAGTGTTTTTTTCTCATCTGAAGAATACGTAACTTTTTATAGGAGAGCAAATGGAGCAATTATTTTTCTAAAAACTTCCCGCTCCTCATTAACATGGAGTAACTTCCTACGTTTTCCTCCCACTATCCTGATGTGGGGTAAACTCCCTTTAAGTAGTTACAATCAGATAAAAACTTCTTCTTTTATTTTATTAAGTTGGGTCGGGTGGGTCAGTCTGCATGGGCGACCCATGACCCAAATCCAAAAAATAACCAACATCTCCCACTTCGCACATGGTGGACTGGACCCAAACTAGTACTATGTGAAGAACACACACAATTCATACAGACAAATAGTTTGTGCGACCTGCGAGCATCATCAAGAGTTATACCCATTAAGGTTGTTCAATAGCTCCATGTAGAAATCCAATCACATACAGAAAGGAATTACTACCAGCAAGAGGATCTTATTACTCGCAATACCCCAGACATCATTCGCTACTCCAGTAGCTAATTATCCAATCCCTCACCCTCGAAAGAGGTGAACTCGAGTTCCTATTTAATTTTGTACCACGTTACACTTGAAACCCTCATGGTAAATGTAATGGTCGACCTGTGAATACAAGTTAAATTGTAAATTATTTTAATTGACTTCTCTTTCTACTCGAATCTATTCATTCCAAATCAGATGCTTTCCTAGACATGCACCACATTACCGAATCACTCATGGCTATTAGTAACATGCTAAAATAGCAACACAGATTGATACTTCAAAGAGTCTCACGCAATGAAGAAGCAGGGATCCATTCTTCTATTACCCTATTGGTCCATTTTGCACACGTGGTATGAAATACGTGTTACGGTATTCTTTCCTAATTTGGCATGTGTGTCTCATTCTAAAATATAAACACCGTATAGATCTTGGCTCAGACACTACTAAATGTCTAACCCGAGTTTTTCTTCAAACAATCCTCAATTCCAATCTTCTGAAAAACTCACATCTGACTTGTGAAACAAGTCATATAGGATATATGAATCCATAATCTGGAGTCTCGTCAAGACCGACCATTTTAGTTAAAATATGCATGACCTTATACAATTAAGGTTCAATTCGGTCTCATCTCCGCACGTTCTTCGGCGTCAAAGGCGAGCGCTCGTGTGAGAGAGCTGATCTCGTGACTTGTTCGACACACTTAGCACAAACAAATTCCATCCCATGCATATAACACAAATAGTAATATATTAATGAGCATAACATTCAAATTGTTTTACAATACATAAACATTATCCTATTCTACGCAAACCTAGAGCCATTACATGTTTCTCAAACTGGTATCTAGATATCTCCTTTGTAAAAGGATCAACTATCATTTTCAGCATAGGCATGTATTATATTGGAACTTCACCACTTGCAACTATGTTTTTCAAGTACTTATACTTGGTATCAATGTGTTTGGTCTTTTCGTGATGCTTAGGATCTTTTATAAAATCAATAGCCACCTGACTATCACAATATAAACTTATTGATCCTTGAGAATTCTTTGCGATATCTAGATGCTCAAAGAATATCTTCAACCAAACAGCTTCTTGTACTGAATCTGTATAAGCTACGAACTCAGCTTCCATAGTCGAAAGAGCGATACAAGTTTGTTTCTTAATTTTCCATGAAATGGCTCCACCATTTAGTAAGAAAGCATATCCAGATGTTGACTTTCTTTCATCCAAGTCACTAGCCCAATCGGCATCTGTATAACTTCTCAACATCAAATCAGATCCACCATAGCATAGTGAGTCTGTCGTCCCTTTCAGGTATCGAAAAATCCTCTTCGCTGCTTTCCAATAATCTCTTCCAGGATTAGATTGATACCTACTAACTAGACCTACGACATAACAAATATCAGGGCGAGTGCACAACATAGCATACATCAGGCTCCTGATAGCACTTGAGTATGGAACTCGAGATATTTCTTCCTTTTCTCTTTGAGTCTGTGGACACATTTCAAGGCATAAAGCTCCACCTTTCGCTACAGGAATATCCATGGGTTTGCAGTCACTCATTCGAAAGCATTCCAAAATCTTCTTTATATATGTTTTTTGAGACAGACTCAATAACTTCTTGGAATGGTTTCTTTGGATCTTAACTCTAAGGATATAGCTACTTCACCCATATCTTTCATGTCAAATGACCTTGAAAGCCATGACTTAATTAACTTTGGATACTCCAAACTATTTCCATCCATCAATATATCATCTACGTATCATTGAACCTTTTAACATATATGCAATGGTCTTCATAAAACATAGTAAAATCATATGAGATCATTTCTTTGTGAAATCTCAAGTACCATTGCCCTGAAGACTGCTTTAGACCCTAGATAGATCTTTTCAATTTACAGACCTTATTTTTTTTTCCGCTTAATGATGAAACCTACATGTTGTTCCATGTAGATCTCCTCGTTCAGTTCTCCATTGAGAAAAGCTGTTTTATGTTCATTTGATGTAATTCTAGATCCAAACGCGCAACAATAGCTAAAAGTAAGAGAATTGAGGTAAACTTCACAACTGGCGAAAAAATATCCTCATAATCATTTCCTACTTGTTGAGTAAGCCTTTTGCTACCAGTCGTGCCTTGTATCTTTCTATTGATCCATCCGTTTTACGTTTAATTTTCAGAACCCATTTGTTCTTAATTGCTTTACGCTCAGGCGGAAGATCAACTAAGTCCTAGATTTTGTAGATTCTCATGGAGTCTAACTCTTCTTTCATTGCTTTCATCCACTCATCTTTTTCAGGGCTCGATAAAGCCTCGGCAATGAAATTGGCTCATTCAGTTCCGATGCCGATACCAGGAAAACATAATCCTCAATGTCATTAGTATGTTTAGGACTCCTTTCCAGGTACTCTTTCTTAGTTGAAACTCAGATTCACAAGAAGGATCTTGTATTGAAAAGCTCCCACTCGGATCAGCACTATACTCTTGATCAATTAGATCATCAAAAGTGTTAGAAGACACTTCCCGACCATTTGAGTTCAACATTTCATAAAGAGGCCCTTCATCCTTTACTTCACCCTTCATAGAAAAATCATTTTCCAAAAATTTGACATCTCGTGATTCAATTTCAGTAACACTTCCATCCTCAATTCACCAATGAACATGTATCTTTTGGAGTGTTCTGAGTATCTTATAAAGATAAATTTCTTGCCTTTTGAACCCAGTTTACCAAACTTATTAAAAGAATCTCTGATAAATGCAGCACTGCCCAAGGTCGTAAATGATCCAAGTTTGGTTTCTGGCCGGTCCATAGCTCATAAGGAATGGAAGGAACTGACTTAGAATGCACTTTATTCAATATATATACCACAATTAATAACGCATCTCCCCAAAAAGAGATGGGTAAATTAGCTTACGCCATCATTGACCTTGTCATGTCCAGTAGAGTTCCATTCCTCCTTTCTTCTACACCATATTGCTGAGCTGTATAAGGAATAGTTAATTGTCTAGTGATTCCTTTTTCACTACACAATTCATTAAATTGTCTTGATAGATATTCACGCCCTCTATAAGTTCTTAGAGTTTTTATAGTTCTGTCTATTTGATTCTCAACTTCATTCATGTATTGTGAGTGCTTCGGATTTATGAGAAATCAAATAAACATAACCAAAACGCGTGAAATCATCAACAAACGTAATGAAATAAAAGACACCAGATCTTGCCTTCACGTTCATTGGATCACATATATCTGAATGGATTAATTGCAATGAGAAGTTAGCTCTCTTAGCCTTCCCAAAAGGTTTACGTGTAATCTTTCCGGCAAGACATTGTTCAGAAGTTGGCATTTCAATTTTCGATAAGGAACTCAAGTGTCCTTCCTTAGCCAATCTATTCATTCGATCTTGCCCAATGTGACCTAATCTAGCATGCCATATAATGATATCAACATCTATATTATTAGAAGAACATGCCATAACACAATGGTATACATAAGAATCATAAGTAGAAGGGTTACAACTTTCAAAAAAAAAAAAAAACCATCATAAAGATGTCCAGAACCATAAAAGACACTATCTAGAGTAATTCTTACAACATTGGAAATAAAATTCAAATAGAAACCTAAATTAAGAAGAACAAACACAGATGTTAAGTTCCGTTGAATTTTTGGAGCATATAGGACGTCATGCAACATCAAAGTACGGCCACCACGCAAGTCAATTCTGCAAGTGCCTAGACTTTGACTTCAACCTTCGCATTATTTCCTACATATATCCACCTTGATTCTGATGGAACTCGACGGTACTCCACAAATGCTTCTCCATCACGGGTCACATGGTCGGTGGCCCCTGAGTTTACAATCCACACAGGATAAGATTCAGTTAATAAAACTATGCTAGAAACAAATGTAGTACTTAGAGATGCGTTTTGAAATGCTATCTTTTTCGGCTCACTGCATTCATGAGCAGAGTGTCCCGGGACTTGACAGTTGTAGCATTTCATCTTGCTCTTGTCTTTCTTCTTAAAGAGCAATTTTCCCTTCTTGGAGTTCGGTTTATTTCTTTTATTTGAGGGTCCCTCACCAGTTTCCTTGCCCTTTCCACCTTTATTCCAGTCATTTCTTTGCTTGAATCCTGAAGCTTTTTTACCACTTGATTCTGCCACATAGGCAGTGGATATAGCTTTTGCAGCACCAAGCCGCTTATATTTAAGCTTCACATGACGGGCAACATCAGCAAATGTTTTGTTGCTGTCATTGTGGGTCAAGTTTACCTTCAGATGTTCCCAATTATTGGGAAGAGACCAGCTCACTGCCTGAACCTGCTGCTCATCAGAGAGAACATGACCAATACTTTTGAGTTGAGCTATTATGTTTGACATCACCCTAATGTGTTGTTTGACACTTTGATCATGACGTTTTTTATAAGTGTCAAATTTGATAGTGAGCTGTCTAAGGCGGGTCACAGTAGTACCCCCTCCCCCATATGTTTCTCTCAGATGCGCCCACATGGCATGAGCAGCAGGGAATTTTTCACATTCATGAATGAAATCATCCACAACTGAGCTTACAATGATTCCACGAGCAGTGACATCTTTCTTTTTTTAGGAATTGTAAGCCTCAAGATCTCTCCTATGTTGGGCAGTGTTACCCTTTTTGGGCAATCCATGACATGGTTAATGGCTTCTAGAGCATCTTGCTCTTCCAGTACATACCACATCTTACGGTATCATAATTTTCTCCGTTCAGTTTGTCACCCTTGTTTAAGTCAACAATGAAAGTTTTTGATGCTATTGTCTGTTAAATGAAACAATAATGCAAGTGTATTTATTACTCATCATTCTCGCATGTGATATACACACTTAGGCAAATCAATTAAATAAAATATTAATTTTACACTTAGTATAGAATCGAAAGACTATTATGTTTCCATTCATCATCTACAACTAAATGCTGAACTAATATTTTATAAAATTATTTCTCATAGCGTATATTACGTCAATATTTTCAATTTTATGTCATTCTTATTTTAAGTACCACACTAAAAAAATTAATTACAAGTAGTTAAACAGACGATTTTCCTACTTGGCTTCAAATATTTAAACATACATCCAAAAAGGTTTACTTGGTCAAACCTTGAGATAAATATAATTTAAAATACTACCCCCAAAGGTTCTCCAAGGGAATCTACTAAAATTGCTAAAGCTTCCCAATCTAAAATTTCAATTTCATTGATAGAATTAGCTAGTGCATCTCGTGTAAATAAAAAAAGTTCAATTTGTCCAGCCAATGAAGCCCTAAGCTCTCTGAATTTCTTTTCTCTTTCCCTTCATTTAGCCCTTTCATCCCTTAGAAATTTTTGCGTCGCCCTGGAGACATCATTCCTTATGACTTCACGTCCTCGGGAATATGTCATACGACGACGTACTCTTCTACGTTGTCCCCTTGCTCGATTTCCAATACCACTCCCACTTGGAGTAAGTCGAGCTTGTCTCTATTCAGCCATGTCTAAAATAGGAACAAAGAAATCAATGAGAATGGACATACCATTCAATGTGACAACAAATGTCACAACTAATGTCACAACTAGTAAAAGAGATTTTAATATAGGGATTAAGATTAAACCTTCTTTAGGAGGGAGTATAAAAGAATGAATTTGGCTAAATCCTTTCACTTCAATGGCCATTAATTTACAAGTCAAGGATTAACTGAAACTTGACCAAACTGACAAAGGATGATACTGAAATCAACAACTGTTGCTAGAAATTGAATCTATTGACAACTATGAGTCATAAACAATGACAAAATAAATTCCATTTACTAGTTGTTATCATCCAGGCAGTTCAAAGAACTAAATGACAAAATAATGCCTTGATTACTATTATAATGGCCTAACATATAAACCTTGAGACTTACAGGAAAGGCAAGCAAATAATTAAGGTTTGTTGTGCAACTTGATTTATAAGGAATTATCTTAATGCTCTTTATTTTTGTACCTTTATGCTCAATCCAATTTCCAGAGGTACACGTATTATGTCCTTTGAAATAATCACCAAAGAAGATATGTACTTTCAGGATTAGTAATAGTAGATATGATCGGGAAACTCTTATACACATGCTAGTGAGATGAGTCAAGACTTGTCTATCTATGAAAATATGGACCAGATTGCTTCCGCACCAATGAAGAATTACACAATCCTCATGAACACAAAGTTTGCCCCAAGATCACCATATTTGTTTCATTAGTCGATAATGCAATCACATGTATAAACACGAACTACAGCTTAAAAGTCATAGTCTATGAACGTACCTTAGTTACAGAAGGTGTTCTAATACGTAGACGACCGCTTCCATTCTTCTCGGGAATCTTTCATTGAAGTTGTTCAATGTGAAAGAAGAGAATTTATGTTTGCTGACTATTTTGAAGACGAGTAAATGTTTGTTTTTTCTTGAGAAGGAAAACTTGCGTAGAAAGACAAATCTATTTAAACAAGACAACTCTTGTTTAAATGATATACCTATTCCCAATAGTTGTGTCTCTTCTTTTTTCTATATATATATATATATATATATATATATATATATATATTATTTGTACAAGGATACGGGTTGACCCACATGGGTGCCTGAATCCTATTTCCAACATCTCTCACTCACACACAGTGGGTCAAGTCTCATTCCCATATATTCTAGACCGTGTGACCAGTGCATACTTCGAGAGCTTAGTTGCTATACATCTATTATATACAGCATCTCGATTAACGGAACCTTGGAGTAGATTGTAGTATGCAATACCCTAGATCATTTATCACATTTATATTTCTCATAATCTCTTTGTAATAATTTGAATTCATCATTATGTTCTTGTCTCATAGACAAACATAAAGGGGCCCAATGAACACAACTAATGTGATAATACTCAATAATGATCTTCCTCATCTCAAGAATCTCTTAATCTCAATTTGATTTGCTTTTCTAAAAATGTCTCGCCAGACGAATCATCCATGATCTCTAGGCAACACCCAAAGATAGCAATCACCAAATTGAATCTCGAGAAACTGGTCAAAGTCATGAGGGTACAAAGAAAGAAACTTACATATAATTTTCAGGGCTTCACACGATAAACAAGGTGCCCATAGGTCACTACTTGGTGTGCACAATTTTCAACTTACAATTTCAATGGCTAAAGTAGTGTATCAACCCTCCCAAATTGTTGGGAGATCCCTTTATACAAGTATACAAGCCAAACATGAAGCACAATTATGAATATAAGCAATTTAAGATCAAATTCTAATCAACATGCTTGCACACTAGTTAGTGATTTAAACATGGAAAGAGGATGTTAACTTACTATGTAATGGAAAGAGAAGGAGAAGAATCACTTACTTGAAGAGTTTAGGATGAATGGAGAAGAACTTGAGATGAATTGCAAAACAATAGTAGTGAGTTGGGAGAGTTTGGGAGTGTTTTGATTGAAGAATATGAAGAAAAGAGGAGGGAAATCGGGTGTTAAGGGGGAGAGGAAATCCGGGTCACGGGTTAAAACCCGGTTTGACCCGGATTTTTGCAAATTTTCACCAGGCGCTTCAGAGCCGCGGCGCGCGCCTAAGGAGCTTGACAATCTGGGCTTACTGATCATCTAGGTGCGGTGACAGGCGGGGCGCGGCAAGAGTGCCCAAGATTTTCACTCCACTGATTGTCTTGGCGCATTGGGAGGCGCGGGGGACTCCCAAACGCGCCTGAGCAAATTTTTTGTACCAATTTTTTATTCCAAGCGCGGGGCATGCCTCAAAGCGCCCCAGATCCCACAATACGTCGAGTACATCTCGTTTAGCACTCCCGACACCTACAAAAATGACACAACAAAACAAAAACTACATGACACTATAAAACACAAAACAACTAAACTATTACAAGTACAAACTCGGGTTGCCTCCCAAGAAGTGCCTTATTTAACGTCGTGGCACGACGAGTATCAATCATGGATCCCTCAAGGTAATGGAGGTACGATGATTCATCGAACCTCCCCAATAATGCTTCACTCTTTGGCCATTCACCAAGAACGTCTTCTCCGAATCGGGGGCTCTCAACTCAACCGCTCCATGTGCGGTAACACGAACTACTTCAAACGGCCCCGACCATCTTGACTTCAACTTGCCCGAAAATAGCTTCAACCTCGAATTAAACAACACCAGCTGCCCAGGCTCAAACTGACGACGCTCAATGTGCTTGTCATGCCACTTCTTTATCCGTTCCTTGTACAATTTTGCATTCTCATAATCATGGAAACGGAACTCTTCAAGCTCATGCAATTGAAGCATTCTCTTCTCACCCGCCAATGCCACATCAAGATTGAGCTTTTGAATCGCCCAATATGCTTTATGCTCTAACTCAACGGGCAAGTGACAGGCCTTACCATAAACAAGCCTATATGGAGAAGTTCCAATAGGCGTTTTAAATGCAGTCTGATAGGCCCAAATAGCATCATCTAACTTCATAGCCCAATCCTTCCTCGAGGCATTCACAGTCTTCTCAAGGATTTGCTTGATCTTTCTATTTGACACCTCCACTTGGCCACTAGTTTGGGGATGATAAGCAGTTGCCACCTTGTGGCGAACCTCATACTTGGCCAACAGTTTATTGAACAACTGATTGCAAAAATGAGTACCTTCATCACTGATTATAGCCCGCGGTGTCCCAAAACGAGTGAAAATATTTTTCCTCAAGAATTTTACCACCACACTCGCATCATTTATTGGAAGTGCCATAGCCTCCACCCATTTAGATACATAATTAAATGCCTCAAGAATGTATTTGTGGCCCATGGAAGGCGGGAATGGACCCATAAAGTCAATCCCCTAGCAATCAAACAACTCAATCTCCAGAATATTGTTCAAAGGCATCTCGTGACGCCTAGAAATAGTACCCGTTCTTTGGCAACGATCACACTGCTTAACAAAAGCATGAGCATCTCTAAACAAAGTAGGCCAAAAGAACCCAGACTGAAGTACCTTTGCAACTGTTCGATCTCCACCAAGATGGCCACCATAAGGAGAGGAATGACAGCTCTGTAGAATCGGCTCAACTTCTTCCCATGGAATGCATCTCCTAGCTAATTGGTCAGGGCCTATCTTGTACAAATAAGGCTCATCCCACACATAAATCTGCTTTCATGAAGGAATTTGCGCCTTTGCTCAGCTGTAGCCCCAGGAGGATACACATTACTCACAATTAAGTTCACCATATCAGCATACCATGGCACCTCGGCTGCCGCTAAAGCAAAAAGCTGCTCATCAGGGAATACTTCTTTAATCTCAGGCCCTTCATCTACATGATCTCTATTCTCCAGCCTTGACAAATGATTAGCTACTTGATTCTCGGTCCCCTTGCGATCTCGAATTTCAACATCAAACTCTTTCAATAGGAGAACCCATCAAATTAGCCTAGGCTTGGAATCTTTCTTCTCAAACAAATACCGAATTGCGGCATGATCAGTGTAGACAACAACACGAGTGCCAACCAAATAAGATCTGAATTTATCAAAAGCATACACAACGGCTAGCAACTCCTTCTTAGTGGTGGTATAATTGGATTGGGCTGCATCAAGAGTCTTGCTATCATAATAGATGGAGTGAAAGATTCTCCCAATTCTTTGGCCTAGAACAGCCCCAATAGCATTATCACTCGCATCACACATCAATTCAAATGGCAAAGACCAGTCAGGAGAATTGATGATTGGTGCAGTCACCAATCTTTTCTTCAATTCTTCAAATGCTTTGAGACAAGCATCATTAAACTCAAATTTCACATCCTTCTCCAACAATTTGCACGTGGGATTAGCAATTTTGGAGAAGTCCTTTATGAAACGCCTATAGAAACCTGCATGTCCCAAGAAACTACGCACCCTCTTAACAGAGATAGGTGGTGGTAATTTCTCAATAGCCTCAATATTCGCTTTATCTATCTCGATCCCTTGATTTGACACCTTGTGCCCAAGTACTATGCCTTCTTGAACCATAAACTGACATTTTTCCCAATTCAGCACCAAATTTATTTCTTCACAACGACTCAGCACAGCGTCTAAATTCTTCAAGCAGTCATCAAAGGAATCACCAACTACCGAGAAATCATCCATGAACACCTCAACAAATTTTTCCATCATGTCGGTGAAAATAGCCATCATGCATCGCTGAAAAGTGCCAGGGGCATTATATAATCCAAACGGCATCCTCCTGAATGCATAGGTGCCATATGGACAAGTAAATGTAGTTTTCTCTTGATCTTCAGGATCTATCACAATCTGATTGTAGCCCGAATACCCATCCAAGAAGCAATAATACTCGTTTCCAGCAAGTCTATCCAGCATTTGATCAATAAAGGGGAGTGGGAAGTGGTCTTTCCTGGTGGCCTTGTTCAACTTTCTATAATCAATGCAAATTCGCCACCCTGTGACTGTTCTAGTAGGAATCAATTCATTATGCTCATTCTTCACCACTGTCATGCCCCCCTTCTTTGGAACACATTGCACTGGACTCACCCACTTGCTATTAGAGATAGGAAAAATAATACCAGCATCGAGCAACTTGATAATTTCTTTCTTCACCACCTCCTTCATGATTGGATTTAATCTCCTCTACTGCTCTATAGATGGTTTATGACCTTCCTCCAAAAGAATTTTGTGCATGCAAAAAGAAGGACTAATCCCTATAATATCAGCAATGGTCCAGCCAATAGCTCTCTTGCGCTCTCGCAGCACTCTCAACACCTTTTCAACCTGCACATCAGACAACAAAGAAGAAAGGATCACGGGCAAGGTATTACCCGCACCCAAATAAGCATAAAGCAAATGCGCAGGTAAAGGTTTGAGTTTAAGAATAGGAGACTTCTCAATAGACGGTTTAGCAGGAGTTAAGGTCAACGGTCTATCAAGCTCCTCAAATTTCTTCCACCATGGGATGAATTTACTCTGCATATTAAGAATCTCCACATATTCTTCAATTTCATCATCCTTCAGGATATTATCATCATCACACAAGAGTGCCCTCTCCAGAGAATCAACATTAGAGGCTAAGAATGACCTCTCATCAGCAGTCAACTCTTAATCTACCACTTTCACTATGGACAACTCTTCATAATGGGAAGGAAGCTGGGTAGCTCTAAACACATTGAACACAGCTTCTTCACCATTTACCTTCATAATCATCTTTCCAGCTCTAACTCTAATGACAGCATCAGCAGTAGCCAAAAATCCTCTTCCCAAGACGAGAGGAACCTCAGGATCAGCTTCATAGTCAAGAATAATAAAGTCAACAGGCAATATAAACTGACCCACTTGTACAAGCACATCCTCAATAATCCCCTTGGGGCATGTCAAAGATCTATCAGCCAGTTGCAGAGTCACAGTAGCCGGTCGTGGTTCACCCAGACCTAGCTTTCTGAAAACTGATGAAGGCATAAAATTCACACTAGCACCCAAATCACACAAAGCTCATCCAACCTCATGCTCCCCAATTTTCAAGGGAATAGTAAAACTGCCAGGATCCTTCAATTTCTGAGGAAGCTTGCTTCTAACTCTAGAACTGCACTCCTCAGTAAGTGCAACTGTCTCGAACTCAGTCAGTCTTCTCTTATTAGCAACAATATCCTTGATGTATTTAGCATATTTGAGAACATCCCGCAAAAGTTCCACCAAAGGAATATTTACCTGAATCTGACTCAAGATCTCCAAAAATTTCTTGTATGCTGCATCAACTTTCTGCTTCTGAAGTCTCTGAGGGAAAGGTGGTGGTGGTCTCACAATAGCAGGCTCGGGCTGCTTTTCTATCACTTTCTCAGCTTCTTTCTCCACCTCTCTATCAGCATTAGGCTCTAACTCGCCAACAGGCTTCCTTGGCTTTGAGGGAACTTCTTCTAGAGCTCTTCCATTCCTCAAAGTAACTGCTTGCACAAATTTTTTAGGATTTTTCTCTGTATCACTTGGCAAAGCACCCCGAGGTCTGTTATTCTGTGCTCCAGCTAGCTGCCCCATTTGTCTCTCAAGATCTTTCTGAGCATTGGTCAAATCTTTATTGTTTGTGCCTGAGTTGCTGAATCATCCATGAGTTTTTCCTACCCTGCAAGAATTTTTCTGAGCATATCTTCAACTGAACTAGGCTGCTGTGGCTGAGCCTGCAATTGTGACCCCTGCTGTGGTGCATTTTTAATATTATTTTGGGGTCTGTCATTGCCTTGTAGCTGCTCACGGTTATCCCTCCAAGAAAATTTTGGGTGACTACGCCAATTGGTGTTGTAGTTATTACCATATTGATTGCGATTCTGACCCTATGGCCTGTTCTGATTACCCACATAATACACTGACTCTGGATTAGATGGACAGACGTCAGTGGTATGATCATCTCCACAAACCTCACAAAAGACTTGAAGTTGTTGCACTGGAGCTGCTTGTTGTTGAGTATGCGGCAGAGCTAGCTTGCGAATTTGATTAGAAATAGCATCTATCTTCGCCCTCAGCTCTGAAACTGCATCTAACTGAAGTACCCCAACAGCTTTCTGCGTAGTAGCTCTACCATCTCCCTCCCAATCAGGATTGCTCTGCAAAAACTTGTCTAGTAAATCATAGATCTGGTCAAAATTTAAGGCCATTACTTGGCCTCCAGCAGCAGCATCTACCACGATCTTAGTATGCGCAGTCAACCCCTCAACAAAAGTATGTGCCAGAACCTCATTTGATTGGTTGTGGTGTGGACAATCTCTCAGTAAAGCTTTAAATCGCTCCCAGGCTGAATACAAAGACTCTCCTTCTATCTATTTGAAGGACATAATTTCACTCCTCAGCCGGGCTGTCTTGGCAGATGGATAAAACTTAGCCAAGAATTTCTTAGCCAAATCATCCCAAGTAGTGATAGACCCAGGCTTTTCAGCCTTTAACCACTTCCTTGCTTGCCCAATCGGTGAAAACGGGAACAATGTCAAGCAAACATAATAAGTAGGAACTCCCGTCGGTGTATAAGTATCACTGATCTCCAAGAAATTCTGAATGTGTTGTTGCGGATCTTCATGAAGTAATCCAGCATATTGCCCAGTCACATGCAACAACTGAATCATGCTGGGCTTAATCTCAAAGTGCCCGGTGATAGCGGGCATCACAATGCTAGACGCCACTCCTCCCAGGTTGGGAAGAGCAACATCTCGCACCGCTACTGCTCGTTCTTCTGCCATTTCAGTGGGCAAGGAAGCAAGCACAATTGCTAGTGCTACTCGGTCTCTCGCTTCTCTTCTTACCCTTCTCAAGGTCCTTTCAGGCTCGGGATCAAAAGGTTCGAGTGGTTCGTTCCTTCTATTCCTTTGCATGCAAAACCTATTACCTGAAACAGCACAAGAAACTCAACAAAAAATTAAACCTGAATAGATAATAAGTAATCGTTCAAAAAGAAATTAGTCAATTATTAGTCCCCGGCAACGGCGCTAAAAACTTGTTGCTCCCAACGCACACGCAAGTATACGTGGTCGACAAATAATAAAATGATAAGTAGAGTATCGTTCCCACGAGGACTAGTCAGACTGGACTCCTAACAAACAATTTCTTAACAACTACTCATGGATCTTTTTCAATAGTGAGAGTATTATTAACTAAAGAACAGTAATTTAAATGGTGGAAATTCAGTCAAACAATGGTGCAAACTTTGGTTGTAAACAATATTAACGAAACGGTCCAGGGTTAGAGCTACGACCAATCCAGTTGAGTTTTCCAATTGATTCCACTTCTCAAATCCCGAATTACTAACTAACAGACTAAATGTACCCGTAAAAACCTTTCGATTCTTCACGGTCTCTGCAGGCTACTCCAATCCCTATATGTCTATGGGTTGAATCACGTGCACGCATTAACGAATTCTGTAATTAGTTAAGTTAGGCGAGCAAGTATATGTATATCCTACTCAAAAATTGGTTCCTCGATGCTTGGGTTCACAATCTAGCTCTACTCTTTCTTATTGCATTCATAAATTCCCTCTTTCGAGTTCAATCTAAGAACCATAGATAATGCATAATTATTGGACCCTAATAATTAAACAAGTAGAATCAAGAAAGAATAAATAATCCGTTATGGGATTCAATATGTGAAATTCAATCTTCAAACATCAGCTTTCATGAAACACTCTAACCCTAGAACGAAAGATTTAGCCACGCATACTCATAATCACAAGACAATGATTTAATGAAATAATGATAAAATAGTTAATAGATGGAAGATTAGGAATAAAACCCTTGTTCAATGAAGTATGGTGCTCAACAATTGCTCCAAAGTCTGAACTCCCTTCAAAAACTAAGTAAATGAGTATTTGTAGTATTTACAAAAGCCTAGCAATTAGTTACGCCTAAGCCTAGACGAAATAGGACTTCCAAAAACACTCCAGGGGCGCTATAGCTGGCGCCCCGTGCCTCAAAACGCGCTCAACAAGTCAGAGTCCGTCGAATCTCGCACGGAATACCCATGCCCCGCGCCACCAAACGCGCCAAAAAGCTGAGCGCTATAGGGGTGCGGCGCGCCTCATACCACGCCAGGCCATTTTCCTGCTCCCATCGTTCGCAACTCGTGTCGCACCGTGCCTTCGTGTGCTCGATCCAATCCTCAATCAACTTCCAACCTTTTCTTGCTCGATCATGCTCTTTAAAGCTCCAATTGCACTTCATAAAAACCTACAATCATACGACATAAAATCAGTGCACAATCACATTCGTTAACTAGAAAACGCACGAATAAAGTATCCAAATGTAAGGAAATATTAAGGAATTATAGGCATAAAATGCCAAACATCACCGACCTTGGCTCTCTCGTTGAGATAAGAAATTCTGCCTTGAAGCTTTGAAATCTTGCCCCCGAAGAGCAGACACTTGATCCACTTGGCTTTGCAGCCCAACTAGCTTAGCGTTGTATTCCTCAAGCTTACTGCGGTATTTTTCGCCCGCCTCAAGCACTTCGGTTCTGGATTTGAAAAGTTCGGCTTCAAGTCGAGCATTTTCGAGGCTCAGCCTCGAACTCTCATTAGCAAACTCATTCGTCACTGCCTGAACCCTGGCCTCGGCAGACTCCAAAACTCCATGCAGATCAGCCTCAGCTTTAGCCGAAGCCTCATTAGCGCGCTCCAGCTCTTCATTCAAAGTGGCAAATTGAGCTTCCAACTCAGTGATTCTTCCTCTAAGTCCTTTCTTTTGTTCGCCACCGCTGCCTGAATTTGCTCTGCTCGCTCATGCTCGAGGTGAACAGCTTGTAACGCAAGGACCAAGCTCTGCATAAAACCAAAACATTAGCATCGGAAAAAGAGAAAAGGTAAATTGTGCGAATAAAAATGCATGAAAACTTACTCGAAGGGCAGAAGCGGCTGAAACGCCGATCAAACTCATAGGGCTAAGGTTCCGAAGGGCATGAGCTTCGGTAGGTCCAAGCATTGCATCAAGGGCAGCAACGTCCTCCTTGGTAGGATCTAGCAGATTGGCCTCAGGAACAATTTCAAATTCCCGAGGTGCGGTGCTGGAGGACTTAGCTGAGGCTCGGGAGGCCTTCACCTTGCTCTTGATCAAACCCTCGTTGACTTTAGCCTTGCCTTTTCGCTTCGCTGCCTCTTGATCAGATTCCTCCACATTTATGACCTCGGTTGTCCTAGGAACCTCGGCAGCTGGTCCTGGAGTCATTTCAGGATTTGGCTCTGGAGCTATTTCGGGAGCTGTGGGGTGAACCTCCTCATCACTGGGCTCGTCAACAAGACCTCGGTGCGTTGTGGTCACCGCTTCGGCAGCGGGGCAGCAATTTCCTCGACCCGAGATCCTTTTGCTTTAGTTGCCCGCTTCGACTCAGCTCTCTTTCTCTTAGAGCCTGGGGAAGGGGGGGAAGCAATCTCATAAGTGTGAGATGAAGCAGAAGTAGATATACATAAAAACCGGCCTATGAAAATGTCACCACCTTGTGAAGTCCCTTGGCCTGATGAGCCCTTAGCTTTCCTGTCTTCGGCGAGCTTCTTTGCCAAACTCGCCATTTGATTGACGCCTTCGGTGGCGTCGATCAACTTCTTTTCCTTCTTTTTCTTCTCTCTTCTCTTCTCCTCCCCTTCTCCATCTCCTCTCTCTTTGGTTTCCTCTTCCTCCTCGGCATCCTTCACAGCCCTGTTGGATAAACCTAAGACGGGGAGAAAAAGAGAATATCGGGATGCAGTAATTCAAAGCAAGTTTTAATGAATTATGAGCGTAGGTGTACAACTTACCATGCCTCTTGTATATCCATCGGTTCCCCTTCAGAGCGGCTAAGATCATCCACTGCCGACGTGGACGCGTCTCTTGCCTCATGACTTCGGCGGCCCATTCAAACAAATTCCCCGGTGGATTGACTGGAACCTTTTCAACTGCAAGTCATAAATAGGAAAATAAGCACAAGTTGTGGTGATCAAAGACCAAAGGGAAAATGACAGCACTTACGCTGAGCATTCCACGCTTCGAGGAAGCCAGGTTCAGGTGACAACAGCCTCGTGGGAATGAGTACATATCTATCATTCCAACCTCGATCACCGTGGTCCTCACTCTTGCTAAGAATGGCGTAAGACCCCCGAAGTAATAAGGCTACCACCCCGGCTTTATGAAAATAGGGGTAGTAGAGGGAGATCAAGTGTTGGAAGGTGAAAGGTAACCCTGCTAATTTGCTCAGATACTCGAGGGCTTGTACAACCCTCCAAACCCCGAACCCCAATTGGGCCAAGCACAAATTGTACGACCTACAAAATGTATCAATTATGGGATGGACTGGCAAGTTGAAGCCTATGGTGAATGGGTATGTGAAGACCGAAGAATACCTTTCGACATGAGTAGAAACAGCCGTGTGCGGAGCTGGGACTCTAATCTCTACTTCTGGCCCCCAACGGCAATCAGCCCGAACCACCTCAATCATGTCCTCGGTTATGATACTCAGGGTGACATGAACTGGTATGTTCCTTTTCCTCCCCTTCTGAGCATCGGATTGAGCGTGAACCTTTAGGTCTTTGTCATTGTTGAAATTCGAAGGGATGACCAACTGAGGAACTATTTCCACTTCGAGGGGAATCTTCCTCCTCGATTTCTTTGAAGTACCAGCTTCGGTCTGAGACCCCTCCTAGCTGGCTTCGGCTTCGCCTCTTTGACCACTAGCCTCTCCACTAGCTTCGGTTCCGCCTGCTGGGCCACCTACTTCTTTGGTACTGGTGACATCATCCGCATCGCCGTAGTCGTCACCACCAACACCAACATCAACACCAATGTCATGACTGATTTCTGCCTTGTCGCGACCAGCCATCTTCTTGCGCCGCCTAAGAGCGGTGGCTGTCGACGTCACCTCGCCACCGCCTTCTGCTTCAATCACTTGCAGCGGCGGCACAGTGGCGACGAAATCGCCACTCATAATCGCAATGGCAAAACGCTCCGACCTCTCGCCAGAGTCGCTAGAGCCATGGCCAGAATTTGTGGCTGACATGATGATCGGACTGGAAAGAGGATTAAAATCAAGAAATTCGTTTGAAGAGTGAAAGCTTTGTCTCTATTTTCTTTACTGTTTGCAGGTGATTGTTACAGTGGCAAAGAGAGAAACCATATGAAGTATTTATAGGAAGTGTGCACGTGCAAGTGGCAGAGGCAATGATGACTGTAACGTTGGAGAAAGCGAAAGAGTCGGCGGGACCGTTCGGTGGCCAACCAACGGTCGCCACGTAATATGGAACAGTAATTAAAAAAGGCGTGCGACCTTTTGAAATTCTTAGATAGGGTTAAGCCACGTCAGCTTCCCGCTTAAATTCATTCCACTCCTCGGCGACCTCGACACTCACCCGAGGAGTGGGGGGACTATCTGTATTGGGCAAAAATTGACATGCTCGGATAGCACCTCGGCATGGCCAACCAAAGACAATCGAACTGATGTTCCGTGGCAGAAAGACCAAAGCAAGAGATTGAACTACCAAAGTCAAGCATCAACTTCACAACCGAAGACGAGCCGTAAGCTGAACTTCGGTGTCACTCACTTCAACCGAACGACGAGGTCATGCCACCGAGGTCATATACTTGAACTTCGGTGGAAGCGCCTCGGTTCCAACGGCTCAGCAGCCCACTACACTAGCCCACTAACTCCCCTGATTAATGTCCAGAACGTGGGTTTGAACATGTTTAATGATGGAGAACGTGGTACTGCCCTTCTTGCCAATAAATAGCCTTAGATTTTACCTTGTAATCATTGAGAAATATATACAGAAACTCTGGCAAAATTTGTACTCGCTACGATATATTGAATCAAGTTATTTTCTTACGTTTTACGATTGTTCTTAGCATTTTATCGACTTTGATGCAAAGATTTGCTTGTATTCCAACCCAAATTCGATTTGTGATCCTAAACTGATTTAGGCCCGTACAACATGTTTCGAATGAACTTTACTTCGTATACACATCTGCACCATAAGAATATGCACCCATTCTTTCTAAACCATAGAATTTCATTCAAAATATTAAGTAGACATTTCGACATGCATTTCCGTGGGAAAAAATTGACAGTTTCATGAGTGGAATTTTTTTTTTCTTTAAAAAAAAAAAAAGAAAAAGTGATTAATATGACTATTTGGTTTTTCAAAATTTCGTTTATAAAAAATCTCCATATAGACCTTACAATTTATGGCTAAACATGTTTTTCAGTTTCTTTTATTGGAAAAAGGGAAAATATCTATGGCCAAACGACTCCTTACTAAAGTTATTAGCACAAAAATATGATAACTCTGCATCAAAAATTAAGCAAATGAGCCAACAACAACCCATCGTTCCTCTCTTGTTGAGTTTTTGGGAACACGATCGATGACCATTTAACTACAGATTGATTTCATTGAACATCATATAACAAGGCAGCGGCAAAAAAGAATGTGATTCAGTCTTGAGTATCTTAAAAATACGTTCAAACTAAAGATCAAAGAGATGGTTGCTATATTCAGAACTGCAGTCACCTCAAGATCCAATGGGAACAATCTTCTTTCACTGTTCACTAATGAAGGAAACAGACCAAATACAAAAAAATTAAGAATTGGCATTGATCAGCTCATTGGTAGCAGCTGAGGCCATTTGCTGAGGCTGCAATCACAAAGTTGACATAGCAAGTTATATTAGTGAATACTGAAACTTCACAATCTGCATGCATGAATATGTAGCTTTCAAGAATAATTTGATGTGGTTGGACATGTATAGTTAAAAAAAAACAGGAGCAAACACCGGAAAATAAATAAATGTAAACAAAGCAACATAGAGGTGCTGCCTTAAATAATTATTTTTCTACCAAATTTGTTGCAATTACTAACTCTGCCTCATTTCTAATGGCAGTATGAAACAGTGGGCACGGAATTTAAGAAAGACTTAGCACGTACCAAGAACTTGCAGTTTTAAACATGCCATGACATTTCTTATGGCTAGAAGAGTATATCAATAAGGCCCAAACGAGAACTCTAAAGTTAAGGTGTTTTCAAACAGAGAAATGTATTCTTTATGGAGCTTCAAGAATTAAAAGTTGGTCCTTCTTTAACCTAAATGTTGTTATTGATTAAACTATGTGAATGCGAACATGAGAAATATTAAGATTAGGATTTAGGGTTACTAGAGCCTCTACCAACTTTCTAGTGATGGTTTCTAATCTTTCACATTTCTAGATTACAAGTAGCAAGTAAGCAGTGGCAGTCAATGGATGATGAAGATGGTTTCTAATGATGTCGTAGTTTAACAGCTTCAAGATGTCAGTTCCACTACTTACCGCAGCTAATTCTTGCTCATGCTTTGGAATAAAAGCAGTATCAACTTTCCCATTCTTAAAGTCCTGTTGTTGAACAGACACAGCAAATTTAGGTTCGTCAAAATCTCCTGAATCAACATGCACGCTAAGAACATGGTAATCCACCTACCTCGATATCAAGGATGAGTTTATGATATTCTATTGTGGTAGGAACTCCTGTCAAAAGCAAATGTAAATTTAGACAGAACAGATATGCATATATCAAAAGGTAAATGAGACTTGTCAAAAAGTTCAACCACTGCATGCAATATAGCAGTATTAACATGCTATATGAATGTGCCTTAGCACCTATAAGTTGACTTCTGAGAGAAAATAAACCAAGAATATTGACCACAAAGCAAAAGGATGAAATGAGAAACATGTGATGAGGATCTAATTTAATAAGGTTTGACAGAGGACAGAAATAAGGGAACTGCCTAAATTGGTGGTTAGGAGCCAGTATGCATACAACCACAAAATGCTTGAACTTGACCATGTTGAGGTTCATGATAGAGTAAGCATTTAAAGCTCCTGCACAACTATTTCGTTAACACCACATACTGCTCATCTTTATCTCCATCGAGTATCAAACAAATGCAAATGAGGCAAATCCCAATTTGGGCGCTGCATGGACTTCAGAGTTCAGAACTCCAAGGGCAACTCAAAGGACCAAGTCTTCTAGCACAAACAACCACTCATAAAGTTCAGGAAAACCATAAAAGGTTGGTCTTACCAGTAATAATTGTATCATCAAGTGCTCTTTTCATGCGTTCAATAGCTCTCTCGCGTGTTGGAGCCCATACAATGAGCTGCAGAATTATTATTGTTTTGGTTCAAGAAAGAAAGATATGTTAATAGAAGGAAAATAGTAGAAAAAGCAGCAGCAAAGATCAACTAGAAATGGGAAAAACATAAAAGAGATCCAGTGACCTCCATGCAAGAGAGGTTCTATGGAGAATGAGGGCAGATAAAGAGAAAGAAATCCACCTTTCCTAGCAGGGAATCATAACTAGGAGGAACCACATAGTCAGGATAAACGTGGCTATCCATTCGCGTAAATGGACCCCCAGCTGGCAAATATGCAGTGATTCTCCCTTTCATGAAGAAAATAAGCTTCAGTTTCTTGATACATCAGGTTAAATGCAAAAGTAATCATCTCTTCTGCTTTAGTATCTGGTGTTCACAAGTAAAGCAGAAAGAGCATATTCGACAAAATGCACTATACCAAGTAGAATGTTATCTTTCTTTTCATAAGTTTCACTCCCAAACAGAAAGTTCTCGAGGTAAATTTTTAGGACTTAGGAACTGAAGAATACTTTCTTTGAAATGTTAAAATATGGGTAACATCCAGCACAATAGGTAAGAGAGCTGGTGACAGAGAGTTTGTGAAGTCACTCTACATCACTTTAAGCAACAACTATACATAGCCTCTCACTAGCAGATATTAAACAGTGAAAACTTTATGTTTTTAATGTAAAGGCTTTAGTTATGCCTTCATTGCTAAAGACTTTGTTGATTTATCTCAGGCAGTATTCACAGCCTCTCTACTTCACTCGAGGTAGGGGTAAGGTCTTGTGTACACCTCACCCTCCCCAAACCCCACATGTGGACTATACTGGTTATGTTGTTGTTGTAGTATTCACATACAATTTTTTAAATGATTTTCTTTTAATGTCATGTATGCCAGACCGATTGGTATCACAATGAAGTATGATCGACCTTAACTTGCAAACAAAAACGAGAGTTTGCCTTGAAAGTCATTAGACATGACATAAATGCAAATATTATTCTACAGACAGACACTTCAGTAATACCGGGGCCGGGTCTGAAATTCTTGAAAGCATCCTCTGCATTTATACGGCATTCAATTGAATGTCCCCTAAGCACAATATCCTCCTGTAAAAAAGAAAACAGGAATAAATGAAAAGTTAATCTTATGCCTCTATAAGGCAATCTTAAAGATAGTATCTCTTTAAAAGGAAAAATTATCATTTCTTCTCTATTTTCTGTCAAATTTAATTCAAAGCAATAGACAGAATCCTTTCTATACAGTAGAGAGTTACTTTGATGCACTCAACTTTTACAAAGAATTCAACCATCAAATGGTGCAATCACTTACCCATGCAACTTACATTATAAATTTTTAACCCTCATTTTGGTAATGTGCAAGGTAAAACATGATTTTGATTTGAAATTGAGAGTAACTCCCTTGTCCATCTTTTCTCGTAGAAACAAAAGTCCAATTTGAAGTAAAAATTAACTGCCCTGGGTTACCTGTTTGTATCGGAGCTTTTCTCCCATAGCCACACGGATCTGTTCTTCTATCAGATCAACTGACGATATCATTTCTGTCACTGGATGCTCCACCTAGATATCAACAAATTGATACACTATATAATAAGATAAAGAAATATTGAAATAAAAAGCTAAATTACATTATTTATCATTGAACTTGCAACTATCTGCAATGCCTAAATGAACAGAGCTTCTCACCTGAATACGAGTGTTCATTTCCATGAAATAGAAGGACCCTCTCTCATCCAAAAGGAACTCTATGGTACCAACCCCAACGTAACCTATGGATGCTGCTGCTGCAACAGCTGCATCACCCATGGCTTTCCTTAGCTCTGCTGTCAATGCAGGTGAAGGTGCCTCCTCCAGCAACTTTTGGTTTCTCCTCTGCAGAAAAAAGTCATTTCAAAGGTGTTCAGTTTGATAGTGGACCCGTTTATGCCACTTGACCCAACTAAAATTCTTTTGAAGATAGGTTAATAATGTAATGAAATCCTTAAACTTCAACAAGTAATGAATAATGACGGGAGGAGTGCCTGATCATTCAACCAAGTTTGATAACAAAATGAAGCATCACTATTGACTAACAAAATTTAATATGGAAAGAACTTTTAGATCATTCAAATCACAATAAATACAATATGATCAGAAATAGATATTTTTATAACAATCTACCAACCTGAATACTGCAATCACGCTCTCCAAAGTGTACAACATTACCATACTTGTCCGCCAAAACCTGCACATAAGATGAAGATGTGAATCATCAAATATTAAATCAGAAATTATAAAGATATAAATATGGTAAGACGAACAACTATTACCACCTATATGCAGATAAACTAAATACAAAACTTTTTGCATTTTTATAAGAGATAAACTATATACAATACATTCAAGCAATAAACTAGGATTATACAATATTCTGCATGAGATAGAAGATGATACTTTAGAAAGGAAAGTGTTCTTTCTATGGTCATCTACTTAACATATATCACACATGTGGATGCTAAGGGTAAAAGATGCAACTGAGACCTCACCAAATTCAATAAACAGCAAAATCAAATAAAGATATGTTGAATTACAGATAAAACAGAACAAGGAAGGATCTCAGGCTAGCCAAAAGTAAAGTAAGAGAAGTAGAAAGGGATCAAGAACCATAACTAGTTTGCTGCCTCCATTTCCCTTTTCCAGAAACCAATTTACTCCTGGCGCTTTTAGTAGAAAGGGATGCCTGATAGTTTAATGTTGATATTAAAAGCTAAAGTGGAAAGCACCTCCACCTCCAACCTTAAGGTTCTGGGTTCAAGTCACCATTGGGAACATATAACCATAACTAAAAAAGAAAAAACTATGATACGTCCCAACAGATTGTTAACAACGTAGTCCCTTTTCCTTCTCTTCCCAAGGAATCATGATAAAGCTTTAAAGGAGAATCATTTTCATTTCCCAACTCTTGTATAGGTTCCTTCATTACCTTAAGTACTAGTAAGATTCATTAATTGTTAACAAGCATCACACATCAGATAAGAAAAGACACAAGTATTGTCCCGCTTTTGCATCTCATTGCACGGAAATTCACCACTAGATGACAACTATTAAATGTTATGTTTCATACATATCTAGCGTGTTCGAGTGTATTGTAGAAGTTGTTTGTGACCAATAGCAAGGTGTTTTTCCTTTTCTAAGAATTTTGACAAATATATATATATATGAGAACTTCAAGTCCCGAAATAAAGAATAAATGTCTCAATACAACAGAATCACAGTTCCATAACTTAAAACTTTTATAATTCTGTGTGTACGAAACCTGAGACAACAGCTCATGAGCAGTTATAAGGTGTAATGTCCTTCATTTATGAGTTATCAGTTACTTGATACGTGTACTCCAGTTCTCTCCAAAGCAGGGCATCTTTTACTTTAAAAAAATGAAGAAATTATACTTTCCAGTTCTTTCAAAAGAACTTGTGTAAAAAAATCAATCTCTATGGCATCAAATGCTTTTTCTCCTGTGTTGGGATATTTAATTTTAAATGAAGTAAGGCGCAACAATACCTGAAACTCAATATGCCTAGGATTTTGGATGTACTTCTCCAGATAAACGCCATCATTTCCAAATGCAGCAGCTGCTTCACTCTTTGCTTGCTGAAAGTGAGAAAGAAAAACAATCTTAGAGATAAACTCAGAACTCTGGCTTAAGAGCAATAATGCTTCATGATAGGATTTGTAGATCTGCTAGATTATGTAGATTATGTATGATTCATAGAAAAGGATGATTAGAAACTATCATAGAAGAAAATGCGGTGCAAATTACAGCTTATGTAAGAAGAGTTCCCATTGCATGAGATTTATATGAGCGGCTTATAAGATATTATCAACTGCTCATGGAATGATGATATAATCTGAAAATAGCAAGTGTAGAAGAGGCATAAGAGGCTATGCAACAGCCACACCAGTTTCAGCTTTAGCAAAGTGTAGGTAATATAACTTTCAACTATGTAAGAATTCCAACAACCATTGGATGAATCTCCAGAGATCAAAGAAGTCTTGGTACACTTAGAAGTCAAAAGCAAGAGACTAATTTTCACCCACTATGTTTTAGAGACCTACAGATGGACATATGATGCAAAGAGAAGTACCTGTAATAATTTTACAAACTCTTCAGGTTCTTTAGCAAGACGCATTCCACGCCCACCGCCACCAGCTGTTGCCTTCAAAATAATAAAAGCTTCACAAGTTTAGTGACAACTCTTCAGATGCTCAACAACTCATCACTTTATTACGAGCCTATATCTTACTTAATCAAGCTACTTCAGTTTTGAGAAAAGTTTACCTTAATCATCACAGGGTAACCAATCTCCTCGGCGAGCCTTACAGCTTCTTCAGTGGTCTACGATGGGGATTATCTTGTTATTGATAAGTAATCAATGCAACAGTAATACATATGCAAACAAATATAAAAATGCATGTATATGTTCAAATGACAGGAAATGATAACGATTATGGCATGGCATATAATCATACCTGTAATAGTCCATCACTTCCTGGCACAGTTGGAACACCAGCATTCTTCATTGTATCTCTTGCAGTGGATTTGTCACCCATGACTCTTATACTATCAGGCTGCAATTTTTAAAATAAATCTTTTAAAATGAGATTTCTTCATTTACTCATGTTTTGGCAACCATGTGCTCTTTTCATCTGTGACAAGGTTACGCATGTATACGTTTTCTGTTTGGGAAAAGAAACAAGAATAAAAGACTTCCATCTATAAGTCAATAGTCTCAACAGACATTTTAATGCTTCTTTCTCCATATTGACCGGGCTCTCCAAAAATGTCGTTGGGTATGTGTCGGATCCTCCAAAAGTAATGCATTTTGGAGGATCCGACATATCCTCCAAAATGCGTGCAGTGGCAGTTTGGAGACTCCGGGCAACTTAGTTCTTTCTTGTCATGCCCGGGAGTGTCAGATTATTGTATTAAAACATTCAGATTATACTCAATAAAATATCTTCTGATCCATGAACTACCAGGTCAAGTTATAGGAGATGCCCACTCAAAAGATCTTATTGGGCAGAAGACAACAAGCTCTCAGGGTCATATTCCAAAGAACTCAAGTTGATTTCACATGGCTGAAAATATTTTGATTTATACCAGTATTTTCTTCTCTTTGACCAAATAGTGACTAGCCTATTAGTAAATCGAATTTGCTAACATTTGCAGGCTCCTTCCTTTCCTTTCTTCCCCATAAAGGAGATGGTCTACGTAAATAGTAGATTCCAAATAGAAGATACATATTTAGCATGACTCCTGAGAAAATACAGGCTAATTGGTGCAAGTGGGCACAAGTTCTGGAGGCTTTCTGTCACTACAAAGTTAACAACCACCTGAAAATTTCTTCAAACCAAGCACAGACTGCTAGTAGATTAACATTTCACGGAACTACTATACATAGCAGTGATTAAGAGCATCTGCACAGGTGCCAATATACAGCAATACTAAATAAATATTTTTTACTTTAGTGCCTTGAGTTTATGGGCTTTAAATTCTAACATGAGTTGATCAAAAGTCAAATGATAGAATAACCTCAATTTTTCCTATCAATGGCGATCAAACTTAGCATATTTTTGCATGACAGTACTTTGTGTTCCCATTTTGGTAGTACCTACTGAATACAACGTAGATACCAAGGCAACATACTGATGACTACATAATGACATGTGTGTACGAACTTACATTCGGCCCAATAAAGTTGATTCCATGCTCTCTGCACATCTCAACAAAAGCAGCATTCTCAGAAAGGAAACCATATCCAGGATGCAACATTGTACATCCACGACTGATAGCAGCAGATAAGACATTTGGGATCACTAAATACCTGTACACGGTAAAAGGGATTAAATGTCATAATTCTTGGAGATGAAAACTATGAAATGAAGATAAGAAGATGCGAAGAATTTTTAACTTAGTTTTGTTCAATAAGTACAGAAAGTTTATGATAACTTACGATTGATTGCTTGGTGCTTCACCAATGCAAACAGATTCATCTGCTAGCTTCACATGTAAGGCATCTTTGTCTATGGTCGAATAAACCGCAACACAAGGAATTCCCATCTCATGGGCAGTTCGAATCACACGAACAGCAATCTCTCCTCTATTGGCCACCAGAATCTTCTCGGTGCGACATGTTGCAGCAAGAGCACCACCACGTTTGCTAGATTTAGTACTAACTCTATGTGCTTGAGCTCTCTGCCGAGGAAAGCTGATCTTGTTTCCTGCCATAAAGCTACATTGCGAGCTCCTAATACCACTTGATCTCCCCAAAAATAAACCCTATTGTAGACATGCAGCAAAGATCACATAGCTTAGTGCAAACCTTGACAAGAATTCGAAAGAATACAAAGTCTAAGTTAATCTATAGCATCAAGATCATTACTTGGGGACCAGAAAGGAGCAGAAAAACATCATATACTCAATTCATATAGAAGCACCTACTAATATCAACAAAATGCACCATAGCATTCCATCCCTGTGACTCTCAACATGAGAGCATGTGCAATAATGTGTACATGTAGAGAGAAAAAAACATATGTGCTGACGTAGAAGATTCCAAACAAGGTAAAAAGCAAATACTCTATACACCTCTCTTTTTATTTGATGATGCTTCAAGTAGTTTAACAAAAAACAAAATACTTTCGACACATACCAACAGAGGTTAGATAGCTCTTACCGGAGGAAGAGGGTTCAGGTCACCCGTCCCCTATAAGTGTCATCCGAGCCTAAAAGATGTCCCAAAATAACTGTTGCTTTATAAACCAAGAGAAAAATATAACAATTTTTTTCCAATATTAACCATGCTATTAAAGAGGCCAAAAGTGATCGGTGATACTAACTTTCCAATAGTAGCATTTAATGGCAATGTAGTAAACTACTTAACAATTTCTCAATGGACATGCTAAAAGGACACTGTATATGGGACAGACAGACAAGAGCACTAAATACCAAAGGTGTTTACAGTATCTAATGTATTCGTAATATCATGTCAATTCCCATAATTAAGATTCAAAATAGAGAGAAAATGTCAAATCTTTCAAGAATGGACCAAAAAGGCTGTGTCAACCAGTACGATCCCACAAGTGGGGTCTTGGGGAGGATGAGTTGTACGAAGACCTTAACGTTACCTCGAGTGAGAATATAAAATCATAACAAATGGAAATACCAAAAACATATAAGAAATGGACATACGGGAGTAGAGGGAATAGCAGATTTGCCACAAACGCTAGTCATGGCTGCAGACTTCATTTCTTGATCAATGTATCTTTATTCCTGCCAACAACATGATAAAAATCAATTCTTTTGAACAAGAAAATGAAGGAAAACAAAAGCAGTTATTAGAGGTGTAATTAGCTTAATCAGTACCTATTACTACTTTGAAAGAGAGAAAGAGAGAGAGGGGTTAGCTTAGAAATGGAAGAGTGGAGTGGGTATGGGGGTAGATTTGAAGGAAAATTGGTGTCGATGAAAACAAGAAAACCAGACTTCTTGTTACTAATTTGGATGGTCCGCCAATGTGGATTCGAGGGCTTCCTATGCTGAGTGTGAGCTCAACTGTATTTGAGTTTTACCCTTTTCTTTGTCTTTTTTTTTTTTTCCGAACCGGTCTCCATTAGTTTAAGGCCCGATTGTTTATAGAATTTGAGAGTAGTATTTGAAATATAATTTCTAGTTTTTGTTTGTTCATAAAATTTGTGCAAAATTTAAAAATCAAAATTTCAAATTTTCAAATTCTGGTTGAAAGTTTTATTTGGGAGATTTGGGGAAATTACTTTTTTCCACTCGCAAAACTTTAACTTCTTTTCAAGTGAAAATGTATGTCCAAACACAACTTCAAGTTCCAAAAACTATTTTCCAACTCAACTTCAAATATTCAAATTTTCAAGTTTCAACCAAATCTATGTCCAAACGCTAGCTAAATGTTATCTATTCTCACACTTACAAAACAACTGGTTTAAGATGGTGGGGTACTTAGTATTCCATCATATGGTTGTATAGCTAAACTATTAATGCTTGACAAGGTTGTTAGAAGGCTTAGATGATTTGATTATATTGGTCTAGCTTTTTTTTTTTTTTTTTTTTTTTGGTAATAACAAGGAGCTTTATTTAAATAGAAATATTACAAAGAGGAGTAGAACTACGATTGCTTAATATTACAGGCATAGTACTGGGGTCATGAGGACTATCATGGAGTCCAGTAGACCATGAGGAAACAGGAATTTGCTTGACACAAAGTAGTCTCCTTTCTTGGTCAGTCTTGGCATCATTGCAGATAACAAAAGGAACATTAGATAATAGACACCTACTGTGGCAACGGACATTGATGGCTCCTTGTTTAGCTAGTAGATGTGCGACTTTGTTTCCTTCCCTGAAACTATGTCGTACTACTGGATTCCCCAGTTCCTTCCTCAAGTACCTACATACAGAAACAATATGAGCATAAGTAGGAGTAGCTTCATCCAAAAGTTGAAGCACTTCAGTGGAGTCCATTTCAATTTCAAGAGGAGTTAAGTTTTTCTCCAAAGCCAATTCCTATCCAGCCTGAAGAGTAAGTAATTCACCTTGTGTATGAGAGAAACCACTAAAAGATTGATGATAGCCTAAGATCCAATTACCTTGGCAATCTGAAATACACCACCCAGCCCCCAACTTTAGAAGTAGCATTGTAAGCACCATCAATGTTAAGTTTATAGTGATTTGAATCAGGTGGCTACCATTTAATAAGAACATCCAGCTTCCTAGAAGGGGTTATGTTGTTGTTAATAGAAGATTTATACACTTGGCAGCGCATGTAAACAAGATTATGATTGAGAATATCCTGTTTATGATAAAAACATTGTTATTTCTATTGAGCCATAGACACCATGCACAAAAAAGCCACAACTCTTCCCAATTTATATTATTAGGAGGAGAGGTTATAGTTGTATCCTTGAGATTAATGAGCCAATGATTATCATCAACTAAGTTCATAGTGATACCTAAAGCATCCCAGAAAACAATTGCAATAGGGCAGTGTAAAAATATACGTATGGGGTCTTCAGCTGCTAAGTTGCAAACTGGACATGTAGGATCACTGAAGATGCCAATTTTATGAAGATAGGCACGACATGATATGCGATTATGGAAGCATTGCCAAATGAAAATTTTGATCTTAGGAAGAGTTGGAATTTTCTAGATCCAAGAGAATGAATTTGAGTGCAAAGGCTAACGTGGATCAATAAGCTTATAGGCTGATTGAGTAGTAAAGAGGTCATTTGTATTAAGCGACCATAGAGGAATATCTTTAGAGTCTCTATTTAAAGGCAGCTGAATAAGAGGAAGGTTCTTAGTAATGGAAGTAGGAATAGTGAAGGATAAATTAGAGAAATCTCAGTAAGCATGATTGGAAAGGTCTTGAACTATTAAGGAAAGATTTGCTTTGGTTAAGGGGCCTTGAATCAGGATTCGAAGGGGCGGGGTATCTGGGATCCACTGATGATTCCATATATTAATACTACTACCATTACCAATAGCCCATCGTAACCTTAGGGTGCACTAAGACCATCTTTTTTGAAGGTTTTTCCATATAAGGGAGGTTGTATGAGTGTGTAGTTTATGAAGATATTTGGCTCGTAAGGCAGAAGCCCAAAGGGAATTTGGTTGAGTAAAAAATCTCCATACAAAGCTAGTTAGAAAGGCCAAGTTTTTATAATCTGCTTGTCGAAGACCTAGACCACCACAGTGAGTAGGAAGGATAATAGTCTCTCAGCTTAGATAGTGAATTTTCTTTTAATGAGTCGTGGTACCTCATACAAAATTAAGAATAATCCTATCAATATGATTTAAGATTTTTTTTAGGAAGATAATTATATTGCATAATATGCATGGGTAAAGCACTTAACATTGCACGAGCCAACATTGTGTACCCTGCTATGTTTAGAAAATTGGCTTTCCAGGATGCAATACGTTTAGTCATATTATCCAAAATTAATTGAAAATTAGAGTGCCAAGGATTATAGTTCAAAATGGGAAAACCCAAGTATAGACCAAAACTTGTAGCCTTTAGAAAATTTAAGATATTACTGGTGGACTCTTTTACAATTGGGCTACCGTTCTTTGAAAACAAAAATTTTGATTTTGTATTATTAATTTTATGCCCTGATAAATCACAGAAGATAGAAAGACATTGACTAATAGATTGAATATATTTACTATCAGTAGAAGCTATAAGGGTAAGGTCGTCAGCAAAGAACACGTGAGAAAAATCTGGTCCTTTTGGACATAGTTTGATAGGTTCCAAAGCATTAAGTCCACATGATAGTTTATATAATTCGATACTAGTTCCATACATAAGATAAAAAGATAAGGGGATAGGGGATCTCCTTGTCGAATACCTCTTGAGGGTGAGAAAAAAGAAGTTTTAGAGCCATTTACAATGATAGTAATATTACTAGTAGAGATACAATGCATAATTAGTTTAGTAATATGAGGAGGGAATTTGAAAAATAGGAGAGTTCTATAGACAAAAGACCATTCTGAACGGTCAAAAGCTTTTTCAAGATTCATTTTCAAAATTATTTTCCCTTTTTTACCTTTTGTCTTGTTTAAATGGTTAACAAGCTCTTGAATAATAATGGCATTATCACAAGTATGTCTACCTTTAAGAAATGCACCCTGGTAAGGGCTAATTAGAGTGTTGAGAAAAGGCTTAATTCGATTAACAATGCGATTAACAATGATCTTAGTAATAATCTTATAAATTGTATTGCATAATCCAATTGGATGGAAACTTTCTAATTTATAGCATTTGAAAACTTTGGTTTAAGACATAGGTACGTTTCATTTATATTGAAAGGGATAGTCCAGTTATTGAAATATTGATGGCAAAAATCAAATACTGACTTCCCCAGTATATTCCAGAATTTTTGATAAAAAATAGGATGTAAACCATCAGGCCCAGAGGCTTTGAATGGTTTAAAGAGAAAACTGCCTTATAAACTTCCTGGTCATAGAGGGGATTATCTAGGCAAGACAAATCTACAGTGTGGAAACTAGTAGTGCTAGTAGTAATATCTTGTAATTTGTACAGTGATGAGATATACGAAACATAGAGGTAAAATAGTCAAGAACATGATCAATAAAGCTTTGGGGTTAGTGATAATATTACCATCTTTATTTTAAAAAAAAAAAATTAGCCCTCCGTCTATTAAGAACAGAAAGATGGAAAATTTTTGCGTTGGCGTCCCTCTCATTAATCCAGTTGATACGAGATCGAATCTTCCAGCGATCTTCTTCCAATTTAAGGAGGTCATTATATTGCTTTATAAGTTTAAATTCCAGATTTTTGAGAAAATAACTAGTAGAATAATTGGGGAGGATTGAAGACCATGAATCCTAGCTAAGATCTTTTTATTCCGAAAAATATCCCCAAAAATTTGTTTACTCCAAATAGTGATAGATGATTGAAAGTGAGAGATAGAATCAAGGAGGTTATTTGTGTCCCAACATTGGGATATAACATCAGGAAAAGTGGGATGTGAACACCAGTAGGATTCAAGCCTAAAAGGTTTTTTATTACAAATAAAGTCAGGCTTACAAATATTAATTAAGAGGGGATTGTGATCAGAGTATGTTTTAGGAAGATGGGTAACTAAAACATCAAGATATAATTGGAGCCAATCATTGTTTGCCAAACATCTATCTAAACGCTCCAAAATCAAGTCTTTATTTTTCCGATGGTTTGACCAAGTGTATTTACTTCCCTTAAAACCCAAGTCAATTAGCTTACAGTGGTTAACACAAGATAAAAACCTAGAAGATCTCCTGTAGGAAATTTTGTTGCCACCCTATTTTTCCTCATTGGCTAATAATTCATTAAAATCTCCACATATAAACCATGGCCCCCTATAACTATCGTAAATATTCTCTAAGTTATCCCATAAAACAAAACGATCATCAACTTTAGTACTCGCATAAATAATACTCAACCAAAGGTTAGGGTTGGGAATTACCTTAACCTTAACATGCAGCTCCTGATTGTTCAATGACGGTCACTAGTAATCACTTTGTTGCTATGCCACATAGTAACTATACCACCAGACCTACCTTGAGCAGGGATTTCCAGAAAATCATCAAAACCTAGTTCCTCAACTAAAGACTTATGATCAACCATTTTAGTTTCCAACAAAGCCAAAACGAAAGGCTGATTATTCAATGACTTATTGGTCTAGCTAATTAGTAGTTGTTGCTCAACGTATGATTTATTATTGCATCCATAACTAATTAAAAAATTAGGAAGAAATCTTCATTTTTACCTTTTATTATGGACTTTCTATGTCCTTTTTTTGTTTTAAGGGTCAAAGTTTTCTAATTTTTTAATTTTTCTTAATTAAGATTTTTAAGACTAATTACTTAACGTATTACTTATGTATTGGATAAAAACTGACTAGACATTTAAGGATGACACGTGTCTTCCACGTGGCACGAACTGACGTTTCAACGGACAGACATTCACCGGACAGACACTTCCCACGGGCAGACCCAAGGAAGTTACGGAACATCTCAACAGTCAGCATAGTTTAAATGGGCAGTTATTAGCATTATCGTACGCAATCATTCATTAAATGATCGTTAAGGCAATCACTACAGCCCGGCAGTTACAACTTCACTGAATGGGTGCCTGGCAGTTACTCATCCAGACGGTTCCACGCCCAACGGCTATTACAATCCCAACGGGCGCCTTCCAGGCCTATAAATAGCGTTTATCTTAACCAATTGTAACAACTTTTACTTCTTGTCTACATTATCAATAAGAATACTCTCTCTCTCTGTCGTTCAGATATACTCTTTGTTCTTATTACTATTTTAGCGATTGGATCATCTAAAGTGTGGACATCGACCAACTCTCCCCGGAGACGAAGGATACGATACGTTTGCCTCTCTTTGCTTTCGTTTATATTTTACTTTTGACATTTTATAACTGGTATCATTTGATTCGCCGTACAAATTCTTCATCTCAACTATTGATCGTGACTCCGCAAATATAAATTTAATTGTTAATTGGCCTAAAATCGGATCTAGGTTAAACAATTTGGCGACCATAGTGGGAGCCGGTCAATAGCTTTCGTAGGTTAAAAATCTACCTTCCACCGCGACCATGGGCACACCAGCGAAGACTGCAAGGCCTTAAGGTACGAAATTGCTCATTTGTTGAAACAGGGATTCTTGAAGGAGTTCCTGACCGAGAAGGGAAAGCAAACTCACGCGAAGGCTCAGCAGAACAAACTTGGTCCACCACGAGCATCCTTCCCAAAACGAACGGTCAACGTTATTTCGGGTAAGATCGAGGTAGATTCGGTTACCTTTACAACGAAGAAGTATGCAAAGGTATCCATTACAAACAACAAGCGTCCCCGGTCAGAAGGAGTAATCACCTTTGAGGAATCTGATGCTGATGGATCACAGTTTCCGCATGCCGATGCGTTAGTCATAACGTTACGAGTAGCGGAGTTCGACGTGAAGAGAGTACTCATCGATGCGGGCAGCTCTGCGAATATTATCCAGTCGCGAGTTGTAATTGAAATGCAGCTAGTAGATAAGATTGTGCCAGTATCTCGAGTTCTCTCCGGTTTCAACAATTCGAGCGAAAAGACTCTCGGGGAGATTACCTTGATGACCCTAGCTGAGGGGGTAGCAAAGGAGACGACTTTTCATGTTGTCGATGTTGATCTAGCCTACAACATCATTCTGGGTAGACCATGGATCCACGACATGCAAGCCGTCCCTTCTACCTATCACCAGGTGTTGAAGTTCCCATCCGAGTGGGGAATACGTGAAGTCCGCGGAGAGCAACGCACTGCACGAGATTGTTACTCGGTAGCCCTCAAACTACCCGAGGAAAACAAATAGCAATTACAGCACCCGGGGCCGAATACCACACCTGAGGGGATTAAGTACGAAGTCCCGGAGTTCATCGCCAAGATGGATGAGAAAGAAAACCGCATGCCAACAGTAGAAGCTCTGGAACCCGAAGAGCTGTTCGCTGATAAGCCAAAGCAAAAGGTGTATTTGGGAACTGAGCTGAGCGAACGCCTGCGGGGAGATATCCTGCAATTCCTCAAAGAGCGGCATACAACATTCGCCTGGTCCCATGCAGATATGACAGGTATTTCTCCTGACATCATTACTCACAGGTTGCACGTTGATCCATACCACCGCCCGGTGAAACAAAAGACGCGCCAGCAAGGAGCTTTCCGAAATCAGGTAATCAATGACGAGGTCGATCGGCTGTTAAAGATCGGTTCAGTACGTGAAGTCAAATACCCAGACTGGTTAGCCAACGTGGTTGTCGTACCTAAGAAGAACGGCAAGTGGCGAGTCTGCACCGACTTCACAGATCTGAACAAAGCCTGTCCAAAGGATTCATATCCCCTTCCTAGGATAGATCAGCTAATCGATGCAACAGTCGGGCACGAAGTGTTAACCTTCCTCGACGCGTACTCCGGATACAACCAGATACTGATGGACCCTGGAGACCAGGAAAAAATGGCATTCATAACCTGTCGAGGTACGTATTGTTATAAAGTTATGCCATTTGGATTAAAAAATGCAAGTGCAACCTATCAGCGTCTAGTCAATCGAATGTTCCATGACCATATCGGAAAGACTATGGAAGTGTACATTGACGACATGCTGATAAAATCCAAACGGGCAGAAGACCATCTGGCGCATCTGAAAGAAGCTTTCCGGATTTTGGATCAATATAACATGAAGTTGAATCCAGAGAAATGCGCTTTCGGAGTTGGATCGGGAAAATTTCTGGGGTTCATTGTCTCTCAGCGAGGCATTGAAGTCAATCCCGCTCAGATCAAAGCTATCGAATCAATCCCAGACGTACTTCGCGATAAGAAAGAGGTCATGCGACTAACGGGGAGAGTAGCTGCTCTACGCAGATTCATTTCCCGGTCATCTGATCGTTGCAAAAGTTTCTTCGATGTCTTAAAGCAAAATAAGGAGTTCGAATGGACTCCCGAATGTCAGCAGGCGTTGAGGGATCTAAAGAAATATCTATCCAATCCTCCGCTACTTACCACACCTATGGAAGGTGAGCAGCTACTAATCTATCTGGCAGTCTCAGAGTCATCGGTAAGCGCCGTACTAGTTCGAGAAGAAAAATTTAAACAACTCCCTATCTACTATGTTAGCAAAGCTCTAATTGATGCAGAAACCCGCTATCAACCTTTAGAAAAATTGGCGTTAGCTCTAGTAACTGCTGCTCGAAAATTACGCCCATACTTTCAAAGTCATTCGATAGTTGTGGTTACTACTTTTCCTCTACGAAATGTCCTGCACAAACCAGAATTTTCAGGAAGATTGGTGAAATGGGCCATAGAATTGTCTGAATTTGATATCACTTATCAGCCCAGGGTAGCAATAAAGTCACAAGTCTTGGCAGACTTCGTGGCAGACTTCAGCATAAATATATATCCTGAGGCAGAGAAAGAAGCCATTCTCTATGCAGGGTAGGCTCCGGGCACTTGGATCCTCCATACGGACGGTTCCTCGAGTGTAAAAGGGTCAGGACTCAGATTGGTCCTCGTTGCCCCATCCGGAGAGACGGTAAGACAAGCTATCAAATGTCCCTTCATTACTAACAATGAGGCCGAATATGAGGCCGTTATTGCAGGATTAGAACTGGCACGGAACTTTGGGGCAACCATAGTCAAGCTAAAAAGCGATTCTCAGTTAGTGATCAATCAGATCAATGGAGGTTTCATTGCACGAGAGCCCAGGATGCAGGCGTACCTCGGCCGAGTGAAAGAACTCTTGGCACAGTTCGACGACTGGGAAGCAATTCAGATTCTGCGGGAAGAGAATCACGAAGCTGATGCTCTTGCAAACATGGGATCGGTTGCGGAAGTAGGGGCAGCCAGCTCTTCAGCTATCGTTCAACTTCTCTACACGACCATGGACAAGGAAAAGTTTGAAGTCAACGCCGTCAGCACTACCTGGGACTGGAGGAATGAGATAACAAATTATCTTATCCATGGGACTCTGCCCGCCGAAGCAAAGGCTGCTCTGCTCGTAAACTCCGAGTAAAAGCTGCCCGATACACCATCCTCAATGGCGAGCTGTACCGGAAGATGTTCGCAGGACCCCTCGCGAAATGTCTTGGACCAAATCAGACTAATTATGTGATGAGAGAAGTCCACGAAGGCTGTTGCGGAAAGCATTCCGGAGGTAAGGCCTTAACCCGAAAGTTGATACGTGCAGGTTATTATTGGGACAAAATGGAGAAAGATGCAAATGAGTTTGTCAAGAAATGTGACAAATGCCAGAGGTTTGCCCATCTTCTCAATCAGCCAGCCGAACCATTGCATTCAATAATCTCCCCATGGCCCTTCATGAAATGGGGAATAGACATTGTTGGTCCCCTTCCCACGGCACCGAGGGGGATGCGTTTCTTACTGATCATAACTGATTATTTCACAAAGTGGGTCGAAGCATCAGCATATTTGAAGATACGGCAAACAGAGGTTGTCGATTTTCTCTAGCGCTTTGTCGTATGTCGCTTTGGAGCACCTAAGGAAATAGTCATGGACAATGGCCCGCAGTTCGTCGGCCAGAAAGTGACTAGGTTCCTTGATGATTTACACATTAAGAGGATCACTTCTTCTCCATATCATCCTGTCGCCAACGGGCAGGCCGAATCTACCAACAAGATCATTGTTGAATCTCTTAAAAAGCGCCTCGAGCAGGCAAAGGGATGTTGGGTAGAAGAGCTACCTGGAGTACTGTGGGCTTATCGCACCACAGTAAAAATGAGTACCGGGGAGACTCCTTACTCATTGGTATATGGCGTAGACGCTCTGATCCCGGTCGAGATAGGAGAACCCAGTGGCACGAACTGACTAGACATTTAAGGATGACACGTGTCTTCCACGTGGCACGAACTGACGTTTCAACGGACAGACATTCACCGGACAGACACTTCCCACGGGCAGACCCAAGGAAGTTACGGAACATCTCAACAGTCAGCATAGTTTAAATGGGCAGTTATTAGCATTATCATACGCGATCATTCATTAAATGATCGTTAAGGCAATCACTACAGCCCGGCAGTTACAACTTCACTGAATGGGTGTCTGGCAGTTACTCATCCAGACGGTTCCACGCCCAACGGCTATTACAATCCCAACGGGCGCCTTTCAGGCCTATAAATAGCGTTTATCTTAACCAATTGTAACAACTTTTACTTCTTGTCTACATTATCAATAAGAATACTCTCTCTCTCTGTCGTTCAGATATACTCTTTGTTCTTATTACTATTTTAGCGATTGGATCATCTAAAGTGTGGACATCAACCAACTCTCCCCGGAGACGAAGGATACGATACGTTTGCCTCTCTTTTCTTTCGTTTATATTTTACTTTTGACGTTTTATAACTGGTATCATTTGATTCACCGTACAAATTCTTAATCTCAACTATTGATCGTGACTCCGCAAATATAAATTTAATTGTTAATTGGCCTAAAATCGGATCTAGGTTAAACAACTTATGAAGGTGTAAGTTACCAAGGAGATGGATTTATTGTTTTTGAAGATATTGATATATTCATCCGTATATCCTTAGACTGATTAATGACTACACTTCCATCATTTAAGAGGATAAAAGTGAATTCAAACAATGGAGCAAAAATTCGTTGTTATCAGTAATAAGGAGACGATCCAGGGTCAGAGTTACGAACAATCCAGTTGAGTTTTCCAATTGATTCCACTTCTCAAATCCCAGATTACTAACTAACAGAGTAAATGTACCCGTGAAAACCTTTCGATTCTTCACAGTCTATGCAGGCTACTTCAATCCCTATATGTCTATGGGTTGAATCACGTGCACGCATTAACGAATTCTGTAATTAGTTAAACTAGGCGAGCAAGTATATGTCTATCCTACTCACAAATTGGTTCCCCGATGCCCGGGTTCACAATCTAGCCCTACTCTTTCTTATTACGTAATTAAATTCTCTCTTTCGAGTTCAATCTAAAAACCATAGATAATGCGTAATAATCGGGCCCTGACAATTACACAAGTGAAATAAGTAATCCGTTATGGGTTTCAATTAATGGAAATCAATCTTCAAACATCAACTTTCATGAAATACTCTAACCCTAGAACGTAAGATTTAGCCACGCATGCTCATAATAATAACACAAAGATTTGATGAAATAATTAAATAATGATGTAATAGATTAATGGAAGGAGAAAAACCCTTGTTCAAGATGTTATGAGCAACCCTTGTTCAAGATGTTATGAGCTCTCCAATTTGCTCCAAAGTCTGAACTTCTATCAAAAACTAAGTAAAAGAGTATTTATAGGGTTTACAAAGGCCTGGTAATAAGTTACACCTAAGCCTAGACGAAATAGGAAGTCTCAAAACGCTCCAGGGGCGCTATAGCTGGCGCCCCGCGCCCCCAAACTCGCCACCCTAGGCAGATTACGTCGAAACTCGCACGCTGTGACCTCGCGCCGTGCAGCCAAATGCGCCAGAAGCTGGCGCGGTGCCTGGCGCGGCGCGCCACCTGTGGCGCCAAACCAATTTCCTGTTTTCTCCGTCTGCAGCTCGCGTCGCGTTGTGCCTTCGTATGTTCGATCCAATTCTAAATCAAAATCCAATCTTTTCTTGCTCGATCATCCTCTTTAAAGCTCCAATTGCACTTCATAACAACCTACAATCATACGACACAAAATCAGTGCAAAATCACATTCATCAACTAGAAAACGTGCGAATAAAGTATCCAAACGTAAGGAAATATTAAAGAAATATAGGCATAAAATGCCAAACATCACCACCCCACACTTGAACCTTTGCTCGCCCTCGAGCAATCACAAATAACTTTCCAACCTAGGTAGAACAGGTCTGCCTATGACTATGGTTGATACCGACCATTGAACAAATGCATACAAGACAACTATGGGTCCAACAAACATGCCAATAATTTCACAAACTCAAAAACATGAGAACAACCACCCCAAGATAGCTCAAATGCACAAACTCAACTCATTGCAACCATGCTCCCACAAAATTACACATATCTACTCAACCAAGAAGCCACAACTTCACCTATCTCATGCAAACCATGTGCCCTCACCAAAATGAAGCAAGAGAGTGTCCCCCCAAATATCACACACAACAATGAATATCAAGAATAGAACGGGGATAATAACATAGAACGAATTCACTCACTCTCATGAAAGTCTCACATGTCACACACAATGTACCATAGGCTTGCCTGTAGTGTAGGACTCCACTAATGTAAGCTTACTCCAATCGGGATTAACTAGGACTTTAAAAAGGTTGTAATGTAGGCTAAGGAGCTGGTAGGATACATATGGGTAATAATGACTACCTCCCTAAGCACTTTAATACATCACAATTACTTTAAACACAATTCTCATCAAAGCCACCCAATCAAGGATGGATAATCTGCTCTCTTTAAACACAATTACTTTAAGCACACACTAGCAAGGATGGATATTCTTCTCTCTTTATTTCTTTTTCTAAATTTTTTCAGCTTTGCTTCTCTTTTTTTTTTCTTTTCAACTCATTACTTTCCAAACCTTGCCAATGTTTTTCACTACTTCACAAATTATTTCAAATATTCTCCTCATTGGTTCCACTAAAAAATCTCCCTATATCTCAACCACAACTCCACAATAATATCAAATTATCAATTAAAGAGCTTAAGGAGTAAAGGGCCAAAAGAGAACAATTTAGAACAAGTGTGTAGGCTCGGGGTGTGGGTGCCAACAAAAAGGTCAAAGAAATCACAACAATTAAGTCCAAGGTGTATATGTAAGGGTAGGCAAATCAAAAGAAGGCCTGTATCATTTCCCGACTAGAGTAAACCTAGGATTTCGCTTTGCACACACACGGGACAAGTTCTAGACACCAATATGCAAACATGGAGTACAAAATAAGAATATGCCTCACAACACACATTGCACACAATCTACACAAAAAGGCTCCATCACAACTCTCAATCAAGCAATTAGAGTACAACTTGTGGAAAATTAAGCACTAATGCACAAAGGTTCACAACAAAGCCAAGCAAGTGGACTCAAGCATCTCAAGGGGGTCGTTCCATTTTTTCTAGGGATGCATCACAATTTAAAACCAAAAGACACCACAAATAGCACATGCAACGAGTTCAAGTCCACCGGTATCAAACAAATCAAGGGCACCTAGCATTCTACCTATTCCTTTCGTCTAGGGCCACCTATAATTAACTACTCTAATCATAAAAAAAAATAAAAACTACCCGGTTCAAAGGCCTCCCCGTAGAAAAGAACCGAGGCCATAAGAAAAACCACGGGGTGGATGATATGTACCACTAATAAAAACTAAAAGGAAAATTTTTTTGTAATTTTTCATTGGTTTTCTAATTATTTTTTTCATATATTAAAGCAAGAAACAAATCAAAATAAAGTCAAGTGATAAAAGAAAATCCTACGGTACATGCATCCCTAACCTCAAAAATAAATAAAAGGGTAGTTCCCCCACCCCACACTTAAACTAAGCACTGTCCTCAGTGCTAAAAATAAGAAAGTGCAAGGTAAAGAAAACTTCCCTGAAGACTCTAGTCCTTGGTGCTAGCATCCTCCAAGCTTCCATATAGTATGAGGTACTCAGACTTCTCCCAACAGGTCATCAATATTAGGCAAGGGTGAGGACACCCCACACTTAGACTCGACATTACATGAACCTGCAATCCAAAGAAAAACAAAAACTATGTGACACTATAAATAAAATAATACAAGTACAAACTCGGGTTGCCTCCCTAGAAGCGCTTTAGTTAACGTCGTGGCACGACGACACTTTTAGCTCACTTCCAGTATTTATGTCTTCTCTTCTTACGACGAACCTTTGTTTTCTTCCTTCCCTTGAGAGAACCCATTTTCAACTTCACATTTGGTTTACTTCCATGTTCTTGTTTGACACATTCAATCATAGAGCACTCTTCAATTTTTGTTATGTGCTCCTTCCCATTATAAACCTTAAAAGTAACCTTTTCTCCATGCGCTCTAACAGTCATCTCACCCAGCTCCATGTCAATAATTGCCTTTGAGGTGACTAAGAATGGTCTCCCCAAAATGATTGGAGCTTCTCGGTCCTCTTCATAATCTAGGACTACAAAATCAGTAGAGAATGTAAACTTACCAACTTTTAACAACACATCCTCCAACTTACCATCAGGGTGAGTGAGTGATCCATCCGCCATCTTAAGAGTAACTGAAGAGGGCTTGATTGCTCCTAGCCCTAACCTTTTGCAAACAGACAGAGGCATGAGATTTATGCTCGCACCCAGATCACACAATGCACCAGTGATATTATGCCCTCCAATGGTGCAAGGAATAGTGAACCTCCCAGGATCTTGAAGTTTTGGAGGTAGCTTGCTCAAGATTGTGCTACATTCCTCAACTAACTCAACTGTATCTATCTCTTGAGGCTTTTTCTTCTTGACTAAAATCTCTTTTAAGAACTTCACAAAGGATGGCATCAATTCAAACACATCAGTCAAAGGAATATTAACTTGAAGTTCTTTCAACATACTCACAAATCTTTGATACTGGGCCAAGTCCTTCGATGGTATAAGTCTCTGCGGGAATGGTGGAGGCGGCAGAGATGCCTCCTTTCTCTCTTATTTATTCCTTATCTTCTCCACTTTTTCAACTTTTTCCATTTCAGCTCTCTCCTCGGACTTGGCCATCAGCTCTCCACCTTCAATTAAAGTCACTGCAAGACATTGTTCAGGCTCTTTTTTAGCAGTGCTTATTTCTCCCACCAACTGCCCCAACTGGTGCTCTAGGTTCTTTTGAGCATTGGCAAGATCTTGTATGGCCTGTGCATGGGCTGCAGTGTCAGCTATCATTCTCTGCTGGCCCGCCATTATCTGCTTTAGCATATCTTCAACTGAATTGCTAACCTGCTGTGGTGGAGCTGGAAGTGGGTGGTAATTATTCGGGGCTCTCGTATTGCCTTGATAATAAGCATTACCAAACTAATTTTGACCCTGCAGCCTGTTTTGATTACCCACGTAATAAACTGACTCTGGATTAGAGGAGCAAACCTCTGTAGCATGGTCTTGACCACAAACCTCACAAAAACTCTGGAGTTGTTGCACTGAAGCCACTGGTTGCTGAGTCTTTGGCAGAGCTAGCTTGCTAATTTGATGTGAAATAGCATCCATCCTCACCCTTAGCTTTGAAACTACATCTAACTGAAGTACCCCTGTAGATTTCTGCGTAATAGCTCTACCATCTCCCTGCCAATCAGGATTGCTCTGCGAAAACTTTTCTAGTAAATCATAGATCTGGTCAAAATTTAAGGCCAATACTTGGCCTCCAGCAGCAGCATCTACCACGATCTTAGTATGTGCATTCAACCCCTCAAAAAAAGTGTGTGCAATAACCTCATTGGATTGGTTGTGGTGTGGACAATCTCTCAATAAAGCTTTAAATCGCTCCCAGGCTGAATACAAAGACTCTCCTTCTATCTGTCTGAAGGACATAATTTCACTGCTCAGCCGGGCTGTCTTGGCAGATGGATAAAATTTAGCCAAGAACTTCTTAGCCAAATCCTCCCAAGTAGTGATAGACCTAGGCTTTTCAGCCTTTAACCACTTCCTTGCTGCCCCGATCAGTGAAAACAGGAACAACGTCAGGCGAACATAATCAGTAGGAACTCCCGTTGGTGTATAAGTATCACTGATCTCCAAGAAATTCTGGATATGTTGCTGCGGATCTTCATGAAGTAATCCAGCATATTGCCCAGTCACATGCAGCAACTGAATCATGCCAGACTTAATCTCAAAGTGCCCGGTGATAGCGGGCTTAACTATGCTAGACGCTACCCCCTCCAGGCTGGGGAGAGCAACATCTCGCACAGCTAAAGCTAGTTCTGCTGCCATTCCTGTAGGTAAAGATCAAGCAGGACGTAATACCTGAAACAACACAAAACTCAAAACAAAAATTAAACCTGAATAGAAAGTAATAAATTGTTCAAAAAGAAATCAGTCAATTGTTTAGTCCCCGAAAACGGCGCCAAAAACTTGTTGCTCCCAACGCACACGCAAGTATACGTGGTCGACAAGTAATAAAGTGATAAGATGAGTATCGTTCCCACGAGGACTATTCAGACTGGACTCCTAACAAACAATTTCTAACTAACTATCCAGGGATCTTTTTCCAATAGTGATGATTTAGTTAACTAAAGAACAGTAATTAAGAGGATAAAAGTGAATTCAAACAATGGAGCAAAAATTGGTTGTTATCAGTAATAAGGAGACGATCCAGGGTCAGAGTTACGAACAATCCAGTTGAGTTTTCCAATTGATTCTACTTCTCAAATCCCGGATTACTAACTAACAGAGTAAATGTACCCGTGAAAACCTTTCGATTCTTCACAGTCTATGCAGGCTACTTCAATCCCTATATGTCTATGGGTTGAATCACGTGCACGCATTAACGAATTCTGTAATTAGTTAAACTAGGCGAGCAAGTATATGTCTATCCTACTCACAAATTGGTTCCCCGATGCCCGGGTTCACAATCTAGCCCTACTCTTTCTTATTACGTAATTAAATTCTCTCTTTCGAGTTCAATCTAAAAACCATAGATAATGCGTAATAATCGGGCCCTGACAATTACACAAGTGAAATAAGTAATCCGTTATGGGTTTCAATTAATGGAAATCAATCTTCAAACATCAACTTTCATGAAATACTCTAACCCTAGAACGTAAGATTTAGCCACGCATGCTCATAATAATAACACAAAGATTTGATGAAATAATTAAATAATGATGTAATAGATTAATGGAAGGAGAAAAACCCTTGTTCAAGATGTTATGAGCTCTCCAATTTGCTCCAAAGTCTGAACTTCTATCAAAAACTAAGTAAAAGAGTATTTATAGGGTTTACAAAGGCCTGGTAATAAGTTACACCTAAGCCTAGACGAAATAGGAAGTCTCAAAACGCTCCAGGGGCGCTGTAGCTGTCGCCCCGCGCCCCCGAATGCGCCACCCTAGGCAGATTACGTCGAAACTCGCACGCTGTGGCCCCGCGCCGCGCAGCCAAACGCGCCAGAAGCTGGCGAGGTGCCTGGCGCGGCGCGCCACCTGTGGCGCCAAGCCAATTTCCTGTTTTCTCCGTCTGCAGCTCGCGTCGCGTTGTGCCTTCGTATGTTCGATCCAATCCTAAATCAAAATTCAATCTTTTCTTGCTCGATCATGCTCTTTAAAGCTCCAATTGCACTTCATAACAACCTACAAGCATACAACACAAAATCAGTGCATAATCACATTCATCAACTAGAAAACGTGTGAATAAAGTATCCAAACGTAAGGAAATATTAAGGAAATATAGGCATAAAATGCCAAACATCAATGGCTTATTGGTCTAGCTAATTAGTAGTTGTTGCTCAACGTATGATTTATTATTGCATCCATAACTAATTAAAAAATTAGGAAGAAATCTTCGTTTTTACCTTTTATTATGGACTTTCTATGTCCTTTTTTTTTTAAGATTCTTAAGACTAATTACTTAACGTATTACTTATGAAGGTGTAAGTTACCAAGGAGATGGATTTATTGTTTTCGAAGATATTGATATATTCATCCGTATATCCTTAGACTGATTAATGATGTTTGAATTTTATTTTCGTACTTTAAATATGGTGAACAAGAGTATTGTCATAATTATGTTGAAAATGTACACTTGAAAAAGAATTAGAGCCTGTTTGGGTAAGCTTAAAAGTAGCTTAAAAGCACATGTACTGTTTGAGTGTTTGGTAACTAAAAATATAATGAGCTTATAAGCACTTTTGTACTTAAAATAAGCCAAAAGTGAGAAGTTAGGAAATTATAACTTCTCAAAGTGACTTATAAGCAACTTATAGCTTATAAGCTGCTTATAATATGCTCACCCAAACGAGCTTTTAGTCTCACGAGTGAACTTGTGATTTATAATAGTTAAAGTAACTCATAAGTATGAGAGGCACGTCAAGATATATCACCTTGAGCATTTATCATACATTGTCTTTGATAAAGCTGAGCACATATGGAATACTTAACGACAACATAAATAGATTAGATAAAACTGACACCTCATTCATTTGTTGTACACATAGCAATACATGATATGATCCAAATCAACATCGTCTTCTCATAACACATTTTTTTCTTGATGAACCTTAATCCCTAATTTCATGCGAAGTCATATACTTTCTATCTTGTAGTCACCAAAGAGAAAAGAAGCTCCAAGAACTCTAAACTTGTCATAGGAATTTGCCGTGAACTCTTCATGTGTAACAACAAATGCTTTCGACAATACGATTTAGTTATACCATAGACTTTTAGCTTGTAAACTGAATTAATACCATATATTGTGTTTCTTAAATAAGTTTTATATCCATTTTCAAATTTTTAGTTCAAACAAATAAATTGGTCATCCAATTGAATTGTACTAGTCCTATTATAATTAGTATGACCTTTTAGTTTAGTCATGTTCATGTTATTATGGTATTCCCAATTCTAAAATAATTTCAAACACAACAAAGCAGGATAATACTTTAAAAAATGTAATAATTCTTCTTAGATAAGGACTGACGGGTAATGTAATTCGGCCCATCCATGGGGTTGATTAAACCACTTGTTTATACACATCCTTCATTACATAGTCTAATTGTAGAAGAACTACATCTGGATTTTCACGCAACTTTGCTTTTTTACCTATGTAATTAAGGATCTACGAATAATCAGACATTTGAAAAAATGACCCTTGTGTGGATCTTGCTTCAATTGTCATATGTATTGCACATGCTTTATTTTTTATTTGTTGTTAATTAGACCACATGTGTTCAAATTTAGAAATTCCAAAGAATGATACGCATTCAAGAAGATATATCAAGGACAAAGTTAAACCTACATCCAAATTTGTGGGACCATTTTGGTTAATAATTTTTATTTATTACAGGGCAAACAACAATAAATTTACATTAGTTGCTAACAAGAAATGTAGAACAATTGATAAAATGATCATCATTATCTGGAAAAGTAATTACTTTGAGCACAAATTATGTAGGAAAAGTAGTGTAAAACCAATATTTTCTGTCGAGCTTCAAATATAATAAGTTACTTAAATCTTGATTTAAAAAGGGAAAAAATGTACATTAAAAACATTAAAAAAATTGTCTAACTTTAAATTAATCTAGATATATGACAAACTAATATTCTTAGTTTTTTTATGCATTATTCAATTTATTGAATAGTTTGAGAAGATCAGATGTTGTTTGGAGAGACTTTTGGCAACACTGAGGTTGTAGTTTTTTGATGGATTCAAGGTAAGGAAACTTAAACTTCCACTTACTTGATTGTCGTAAAACATTCTTTAGAACTTGCATAAAATATTTGAATGCATTCCTAAATGTCTAGTATATTATGGGGCGAATGCGTACTATGACATATATACTATTTTTAGATTGTTTTTGCTACAAACGTACTATTTATGATTTTAAAATTTTTAAGCCGATGTACATGATATATCATAACATAATTTACTCATGATTTATCAATAAATTAGGCAAGACATCATAGTATGTAGTACTAGGGGGCACGACCCGAGATATGTTATTATCTATGTCATTTGAGTTTATGATGTGAATGATTCATTACTGTTGGTATTATTGTCAGGTTGTTTCGAATTGTACCCCTGGTTTAGCTATTATTAGTGAGGGTCCATGCTACTAAGTTAATATAGTCATTGGAGCAGCCACGCCATTAGATCTTTGCTATTGGTCAAGTATACTGGTATACGGGGATCTTGGTCATGTTATTGTTGTGAGTTGACTTTGTCTGCAATTGCCTTATTACACTTATTATTCAATATTGAATTTACTTAGCATTTTATTGCATTTGCATATGTTACGATGATGATGAGGTACAATGGCTATGGGATAATGACACACTATGGACGTGATCGGGCCTACAAGGACATAAGAGTTGGACATATGGACGTGATTTTTATCTGCCGTGAGACATTCGTATTGAATGTAGATTCATATTGATTATGTTGAGCTTCCAATATTGAATTTGATCATGCTTTACTTATGAGATATACGGTTATCGAAACTTTGCATCCATAGCTGTTTGCTTTGATAAGTAATTTTGTGATGGTTCTTTATTTGTATTATGAAGAGATACTAGTCCGCTTCATGGCTACCTTCCAGTATTGTAGAGATGGGTTGCCACCCAATTCGTGGTAGTGTTTGCTTTTCTTTTTATTTAAAATCTATTTCGGGCTGAAATGCGGTGTTGTATTTAATTACTAATTTACTATGTAGATGCTTATTAACTGAATGTTTGAAATTTGTGCTTGTATTAGTTAAATTTCTATTATAAGCTCCTCACATTAAATCAATTATATTTATTATTTTCTCACTTCTTATTTATTACGTTTATGTGAATGATTTCAATTCTTCTATTTATTCCATTTAAATCATAAAAAATATTATTTTTTATTTCAAATTTTATTTGAAATGAATATTTAATTAAAGTGGTTCATATAATGCGTAGTAGCTAATGCACCACCACAATTTTGGAAATACAGGTGGCAAGGTCACTGCTATAGTATGCGACTTCAAAATTACATATGTCACCATTAGTGAGAAGCACCAGCTTTGCCTTTCTAGTTTGTGGCTTCGATATTACATATATCACATTTAATCAGAAGCATATGCTTTGCCTTTCTCTATCTCAATAGTCGATACCATGAAAACAAGTACTCCTTCTGTTCCACAAAGAATGACATGTTTGGATTTCGAGAGTCAAACTCTTTTATTTTGACCATGAATTTTCACATATTATTTTTAATTTTTTTGGAACAATATTTATTTATTTAAAAACTACATGAAAAGTACTATAATTCACAATAATAAATAATTTAAAATATTTAAAAGACATGAAAATATTATGGTTAAGAAAATTTTGTTTGACTCTCGAAACCCGAATCAAAACAACCTTTGTGGAACAGACAGAGTATATATTATGAGGAAGAAGAGAAGAAATTGCATTTTATAAAGGGAATTTTTACATAAAAATACAAGTTTTAGAAGTTATTTACAAAGCATAGCAATATTTTAGCAAAATAACCCAATATAGAGGACAGGAAAAGTTAATTAGAAAATATAGCATAACATTGCAACACCTTACATTCTTCTTCCAATTTACCCCAATTTCACTTTTCCTCCCACCATTTCCCCCAATTTCACCTTTTCTGCCACAATTTCCCCCAATTTTACTTTTACTCCTCCCATATCCTTAATTTCACTTTTTCTCCTCTCATCCTCAACACCTCGTATCTCACTGTATCATGATGTTTCTCAACTACCAACCACCTCTTATCTCACTGTATCTCGATGTATCTTAACTACCAACCACCTCGTATGTTATTGTAGCTTATTTTATCTCGTTGTATTTCAACTACCAACCACCTCGTATCTCGTTGTATCTCAACTACCTGCCACCTCGTATCTCGCTGTATCTCAACTACCAAGCACTTCGTATCTTGTTGTATCTCGATGTATCTTAACTACCAACCACCTCATATCTCATTATATCTCAACTACCAACCACATCGTATCTCGTTGTATCTCAACTACCAGACACCTCGTATCTCGCTTAACTTGTCGTATATCGCTGTATCTACATTGTTTTGCACCGAATATAACTATTTCTAGATATCTAGTTGTTTCTAGATTGTTTCAGCATTGCTTCATCCTTTTTGTGCGTTATTTCTCACTGTTTCTAAACTATTTCACCTTGTTTGCGGTTATTTCACATTATTTTTTACATTTTGTTATATATTTTTTCACTAGTTGTTTCAGACTGTTTCAATGTTATATCTCATTGTATCTGCACTATTTCTGCTTCATATCTAACTCTATCTCTATGTATCTGTGCTGTTTCAAACTGTTTCAGCGCCGTTTCTGACTGCTTTCTGGGTTTTTCCACTGTTTCTGCATTATATCTCATTGTTTCTGCTTTGTATCTAGCTGTTTCTAGACTGTTTCAGCATTGTTTCACATTATTTTGTAAATTTTATTTCAGACTGTTTCAGCAGCTGATTTAGACTATTCCAGCGTTGTTTCAGATTGTTTCAGCATTGTTTCAGGTTGTTTCAGCACCATTTCAGAATATTTTAGCGCTGTTTAAGACTGTTTCAGATTATTTTCAGACTTTTTCAGCTTGTTTCATTCATTGGTATTCCTTTATCACACACGGGCAAGAACCGAGACGTACAGATCGGTACACATACATACACAAAAAGTTTGAAACAGATCGGTACAAATACATACACAAAAAACAGATCCGTCATTTCGTTTGATGCTGTTAACAAAGAACATATCAAAGATACAAACAACAGAGGCGGTGGTGAAACACCACCACTACCGCCGCCCAAAAAAAAAGATATAAAACCAGTGAGAGGGGAGATCGGGGAAGGGATCCAAGGTACAAACACCATATACCGAGGTTTGGGACCACCACCGACTAAATGCTAGGATATTACACCGGAATAGCATCTGAACAACACCAATTCCACCATCAGACCCATTAATGTTGCTATTGCTAAAATCGCGGCGGAAAAATTTCTCGTTGCTGGCAACAGTTATAGATCAGGAACCTGCGATCGGTGCCTTCAGCAAATCAACTATGATCGTCGTGTGCGGCGAACTCATAAACCCAACCGTGATCGTCGTCGTCTGAAGGAAAGGTAGAGGTTATTTGGGGAGAGGATTCAATAAGGAGAGAAGCTGAATTAGGGATAGGGTTATTGATGTTCTGTATTGGGGGAGGGGGGACAGAGGATTGAGCGTGGTGATCATTATCTGCAACGGTGGAGGAGTCACAAGATTTTCAGAATTGTAAAGGTGTTAGCTTGAATAAGCATGGAAGTTTTGACTGATGACTAAGGAACAGATCCAAGGACGTGTTCCTTTGGATCACTGCAACTGAATAAATAATTATACAAAATCAATTAAGCGTAATTAATTATTATCCTAAAATCTAATGTTTATATTGATAATCATGAAGAGATATACAAGATAGAAAAGATTGCATAAGACTGGGATAAGACTTCAAGATTTCGACTATCAAAGCAAGGAGTTCAATTAGGACTCGAACACTTGAAGGGCTTTGGAGTTCTAATTTCTCAAAACATCTCAAGATCTCAGGTCTATAAATTGAGAAGCATTTCAGCTGTTGAAGGTACGCACAAATACAGAGAGTTTAGGGCTATAACATTGAAGTTATTCTTAATTGTATTTGAGCAGTCGTCTAGCTACAGGGAACTAAGTGAAGAACATGTTCCTTAGGTTGAGTCTTGTTGTTCTCAGTCATAGTTCATATGTAGCAGGATTTATCGAGTTGTACTATTTACTTTCATATAAGCTTCATAAAAGTACATATTATTCAAGTCTTGTATTTGGAGAAACTTCACTGATTGTGAAAGGGGTCACTATAGGATTAGAGTTAGTCCTATGTTAGTAAGAAGAAAGTCTGTAACCAAGTGAATCTTTCAAATAGTGAAGTTGAAATCCTACTTGAGAGAGTAGGTCGTGATTTTTTTATCCCAAGTCAAAAGGGGATTTTCCACGCTAAAATTCAGTGTTCATTTACTTACTCTTACTTATTTTGCACTTAACTAGTAAAGGAACACATAGAAGAAACTGGTCCTTCAGTAGTGGTGTGTCTTGGAAAATATCAATTGGTATCATAGCGGGTTATCCTTGAAGAGGCTAACACCTTAGGATTAGAATGAATGCACCACAAGGAAACTCTGAGGGTTAGTCTACGGTTAGGCCACCATTATTCAATTGTAAATACTAGTCTAGGTGGAAAGAGAGAATGGGGATCACCTTCAAGCTGAAAATTATGAACTGTGGGACATAATCACTGAGGGTCCTATAATTCCAATGAAGAAGGACGCTGCAGACAAAGATGTTCCCAAAACCAGGAAGGAATGCAATGGTGATGACTTGAGGCATTGGGAGAAAAATGCCAGCGCTAAGAAATGGCTTATCTGTGGACTTGGTCCTGATGAATACACTAGGATTCAAGGTTGCACCACTGTTAAGGAAATTTAGGATGCATTGCAGGTTGCTCATGAAGGAACCAATCAGGTTAAAAGATCTAGAGGCACACTTCTCTTTGCTGAATATGAAAATTTTAAAATGAGAGAAGGAGAAATAATTTCTGAAATGAACACTAGGTTTCATGCTATTGCAACTAAATTTATCTCTCTTAGAAGAATCTTAACTGTAGAAGATAGGGTTGAAAAGATCTTGACTAGGGTACTTCCAAATTCTTGGGAAATTAAGGCATGTGCCATCATTAAAAGCAAGGATCTCAGCACTATCTCCTTAGATGAACTTATAGGTAATCTAAGAACATATGAACTAAGAAAGAAAGTCAAGAACATAGGAGAACCAGTTAAAACTGAATCTAATTTAGCTTTATCTACTGCTAACAATTTCATTGATGATGAGAAGGAACCGTTCCTTATAGCTAGAAGAGTCCAAAGATTCCTGAATAAGCAAAAAGGATCCAGCGGACAAGGTAGATCTTCTGACATGAAATAGGAAGGAGAATGCTTCAAATGTGTAAGCATGGAGCATTACATCAGAAAATGCCCAGTCATGGAAGAAGAATGGAGAAAGAAGTATGTTGAAAAAAGAAGAAAGGCTAAGGAACAGTTCCGCAAGAAAAGTAGATCTCCCAAAGCTATAGTTGCAGGCTAAAAACAGTAATGATGAACTGGTTGATGATGATGCAGATGATGAACTTGCTCTAATGGCTCTTGGAGATTCAGACAATGAAGAAGATGTTAAGGTATTTATTTCTCAACTCAAAAATAATATAAGAGGTATGCCTAGAGAGAGGATAGTCAAAGTGTTTCACATTGTGTTAGATGAACTTAAAACTCTGAGTAATATGAAAGATCAACTGCATGATGAGATTGAATGTTTAGGAACTGAATACAAAAGAACTGTAGTAAAAAATGACTCATTGAAAGGAAAAATAGCATGCTAAAGGAACAGGTCCTTACACTTGAAAGTCTTGAATCAACTGTTCATGAATTGCAAAATGCAAATTTAGAAACTGATACAGTTGATAAAGATAAGGGTAGTGCAAATTCTCATCAGCTTATTGGTGAAGAGAAGTTGAAAATGACAGTTGATGAACTATACAAGAAAAATGAAAAGATAAGATTTTTGGAAGAGGATTTAGCTAAAATTAAAGAGGCATTGAACAAAACTGCTAAATAGAACAAATCCTCTGAAGCATTAGAATGGCTACAGGAAAATCAGAGTAATAATAGGAAGGTATTGGGTTTATGAAATCTCAATCAATATCCAAATGGGATCTAAACAGTAAGTACATGACTCTTCCTGAAAACTAGTTTTGCACACACTGTGGGAACACTGGTCACCTGAAACAAAATTGTCAAGCTTTGGAAAAAGCTACACAAAGGAACAGGTCCTATAAACCTGTCCAGAAATATGTGGCTAAGAAAATTTTTCATACAAAGAAAACATTACCAGTCTGGGCTAAGAAGAATGTGATTCATCCTTTTTCTCAAGAAAGGAACCCAAAATAGTTTGGGTTCTTAAAGCTAACCCTAATTTTATTTTACATGCTAGAGTGAAAGTGGGGAACTACAAATGGTACATGGATAGTGGTTGCTCAAGGCATATGACAGGACATAGGGAACTGTTCCTTTAACTCTCAGCTTTTCAAGAAGGAAGAGTTTCCTTTGGTAATGGTAAGAAAGGTAAAATAATTGGCATTGGAAAGGTAGCTAGGTCTGATTCACATAGCATTAATGATGTTTTTTTGGTAGATGGACTGAAACATTGTTTACTAAGCATATCTCAATTGTGTGACAAAGGTAATAATGTAAACTTTTCTTCTACTGGTTGTTGTGTGACTAACCAAGCATCTGGAGAGATCATTTTGCAGGGAAATAGATATGGAAACATTTATAAGGTGGATCTTCTATCACTAGCTGATAAGAGTATGAGTTGTTTAAGTGTAATGCAAAATGATCCCCTCCTATGGCACAAAAGACTTGGACATGCTATTCTTTCACAATTGGACAAACTAGTTTCTAAGGACTTGGTGATAGGTCTTCCTAACATCAAGTTCAAGGAATAAAGAGTTTGTAATGCTTGTGCTAGGGGGAAGCAGGTAAAGTCATTCTTTAAGCCAAAGAAACAGGTCAGTACTACCAAATCTTTGGAACTGATCCATATGGATCTTTATGGACCAATGAGGACAATGAGTCGTGGCGGTAAGAAATATATTATGGTACTAGTTGATGATTATTCTAGATTTACTTGGACTATTTTTCTTGCATCTAATGAAGAAGCATTTAATGCATTTTCAATATTTGCTAAGAAAATTCCAAGAACACAAGATAGTCACATTGTTATAAGGTTAGATCATGGTACTGAGCTTGAAAATCAAATGTTCTTCAATTTCTGCAATGAAAATGGTATTAATCATAACTTCTCTTCACCTAGAACTCCACAACAAAATGGAGTAGTTGAAAGGAAAAATAGGACCTTAGAAGAAATGGCTAGGACCATGTTATTATCTAAAAACCTTCCACAAAGTTTTTAGACTAAAGCTATTAATACTGCTTGCTATATAATCAATAGATTCATGACAAGGCCATTATTAGAAAAGACCCTCTATGAGTTACTTAAAGGAAGAAAATCTAATATTGCACATCTTAGGGCTTTTGGTTGCAAACGCTTCATTCACAATAATGGAAATGATGCCTTAGGAAAATTTGATCCTAGAAGTGATGAGGGAGTGTTTGTTGGTTATTCATTATATAGCAAGTCATATAGAGTATTCAATAAGAAAAATATGAAAATAGAAGAAAGCATGCATGTTAAGTTTGATGAATCTGACAATCTATCTCAAGAACAAGTACATGAGGATGAAGAAATTGGAATGTTGAGGCATGGTGAACATGCTCCTCAATAATTGTAATATGTGTCAGGTGAATCAGTGGGAAGTGAATCACAAGGAACTATTCCTTTAACTGAAACTGGCAAGGGTAGCACAGAAACAGGGAGAACAAGTGTTACTCTTCAATCTACCGCATACATAAAACACAACACATTACACACAATAGTCAGTATGCGGTGCAATGGGATGGGATAAATATGGTATGATGCAATGCAGTCGCATATGCCTGACACCCATCTCCGGCGCGGGACTCTCATCGTCTACCAGGAGATATATGCAATAATGACCCTTCACCGGCTCGGGACTCTCATCGATTACCGGGAAGTATATGCAATAATGACCCTTCACTGGTGCCGGACTCTCATCGCCAACCGGGAAGTATATGCAATAATGAACCTTCATCGGTGCGGGACTCTCATCGCCAACCGGGAGGTATATGCAATAATGACCCTTCACCGGTGCGGGACTCTCATCGCCAACCAGAAAGTATATGCAATAATGACCCTTCACTAGCTCGGGACTTTTATCGATTACCGAGAAGTATATGCAATGCTCAAAACCAGAGTGCAATGCTCATATGCTCAATACAATACCAACAACAGGGCTTAACAATATAATATACAATGTAAATTCAAAGCTAAGGCGTAATGAGTACGCCTATCGGCAGCTACACACGTAAAGAACATGTGGTAGAATATCCACAAGGCCAAGGGCCTCCAAAGAAATGGATATAAACACTTTCCTCTTCCAAAAGTTAGCATTGCTAATCAATAACCGCTTTTATAATTTGGTTCCATTGCCAAACGATCCCACTGGGTTCAATAAGCAGAAAAATATTTCAAATTAGGCTAAAGGCTTCATTCCTCACATTTTAGGGCAATCCGATTAGGAACCTGATACCCTATTCACATATGCAATACGCAGGCCAGGCCTATGTACAGGGTTTAAGGTCACATAACCAAACCCTAAATAAATTACATTTATATGTTGCCCATAACTCACTAAGTACGAATATATAATCAATTCCACTATCAGGGTCCAATTGACCCTTTAAACTATAAGTTGAACTTATTAAAACGATGTATAATATCTCAATTTTTACCGTTAAAATATATTCAAACACATGTAATAAACTCAAATAATATATTAGAATCATTACCTGAATGTTTCGGAGTGAAAATTCTACTTTTCTCCGACTCTTTTTCTCATTTTCTGGCAGTTTTTTCCTTTCTCTGCTTCTGTTTTCGTTTCTGCTTTTGTTATCCCTCTGCTTTGCTCATCCAGGACCACCGCCTAACTTCATTTATTTTGTCCTTTGGTCTTTTTTTTTTAATTTTATTTACTTTTCGCGACAAAAATTAAAACGGTACCCTATGATATTCGAAATAATTCCAACTTTAGCATACAAGTTATACAAAATATATGTAGCATACTCGCTAAGGCGGATTTCAAATCGGGTTCCCGAAACTCAAGATGCGAATTTAAATAGAAAAAGATCAAATTATTTAACTTTCGGTATTTTAGCGGAAACTAGCCGAACAACATCGAAATTCACTTTCGAAAGTTTACAAAAGTCACAAATAATCATACGAACCTAACGGCGCTTTCGGATTTCGAATCGGAGCTCATTCGCCAAAACTGAGCTCGAAAATCTCTTTTTAATATTTATTGACAATAAAAACTGAAACCTTCTTCCGATGCCTACCAAACGAGGTCTGATTTAGCTCAAATTTTACAGACAAGTCTTAATTGAACTTACGAATATTTTAAAGTTATCGGCACGCCAATCGGAGTCCTAACTTCCGAAACGACTGACGGAGCTCGTTTCATGTTATTTGACAAGTTTTATCCCTATTTAGAATATTGTACTGTTACTTGAAATGCCTTTTACTTTGTATAGAAAAATATATATTTTAGGATGCGACTTGACTAACTCCATAGCTAACGAAGGGCACGTTAGACCTGGTGCACCTTGTATATTCCGGAATACCGTTACAATCCTTGCTAGTGGGAAGGTAGAAGTAGCTTACCGTTACTGATTCCCTCAAGGAGGAATTTATACCAATTACATGGTTCGTTCTTGGAAATCTCCCAACCCATATACTTGATATGATATAGTAATACTGGATTTAATACTGAATTGATATTAATTATTGTTTACAAGAAGTACTTTGAAAGACTGATTACTGTTTGTTATTATGAAAGTGACAATTTATTTATATGGTAATTTTCTGCATAAGATATACTGCCATGTTTTAGACTTGTCCCCACTTAAAACGGTTGTGGATAAGCGTTATTGCTCACTGAGTTGCGACTCATTCCTCATTATTATTCTTTTCTAGGGACAGCATATACAGTAACTGAGGACCTCTAGTCTTAGAGCGTACGAGTTGACAATCCTGGTGAGCCCCGCATTTGATTCGCGTGGGCAAGAAATTTATCTATTTGTCATTGCTTATTTTATTGAAACTGTTAGAGTCGCTCCATTTAGTCATTCGTTAGTCATTCGTTTAGTCAGTTGGGTAACCAGTTAGATTATTTATTAATAAATTACTCTTGCGAGTATTTGGTCTTTACGAATTTATTACAATCATATTAGATGTTCTCGTGGTATTTGGAGATTAACGTGGTATTTTTCATTATTAATACGTAAAGATATTGGTTGTTGGTTGTGTTTTCTGTTTGTTTTAAAGCAGGTAAATTTTGGATAGGCCTAAAAACAGGAAAAACCTCTGCCCGATTTTCTGTAGAATATTGGTAAGGCTTGCTTGAGGCACTAGTTCCTAAGCGTCGGTTATAGTACCAAATTGGGTCGTGACATAATGTTGCTACTCCCTCCGTTCAAATTTATGTGACAGTATTTCTTTATTAGTATGTTCCAAAAAGAATGGCAGCATTCTAAATTTGGTAATAATTTAAATTCAAAATTATAGTTTTGCCATTAATAAAATAATTTACAACCACACAAATATCTATGTCTTATTTTAGACCACAAGTTTCAAAAGTGTTCCTTTATTTCTTAAAGTTCGTGCCGAGTCAAACTATGACACTTAAAGTGGAACGGAGGGAGTATTTTTTTGGTAATATAGGAGTGTAGGTTTGTATATATGTGTAAAAATCCCTTTATAAAAAGACTATATCTGCAGAACTATTAAAAGGCGACATGTTAAAACAGTGGCTTAACAATAAGACACCGTGAAATTTTCCGTCTAGTTAAGTAGGTGCACTTCTAGAATAAAACATGTCCACAGCTCCTAATTTAGGACATCGCTAGAAGAAAGAAAACCTATAAGTTTCCCAACATTCAATAGGATTTAAATTTTAATCGCAACAGAAGGCCAGACTAACATTAATCTATACCGACGAATATGATCATTTCAAAAGTTGCCCTCATCAAACTAGCAGATAATTTAAACTACCTTTCTTGCATCCTTTATCAGCATATGAGTGTTCCGAACAGTATATAATATGCAGTTGAAAATAAATTTTTCTTATTTTGTGATGGATTGAAAATCACATAGAGATATTTTCTTCAGTTTATTTGAGTATGTAGTTGTATTGGCCTAAATCGGGATAGCACAACAAAACGAATTTATATTGAGTTTAACTGGTAATTTATATCAAAGTGATGCTCGAGCTAAGATTAAATTCGAACTAGATAAGATTTCGAAAAGTAAACGAGACAATGAGTAAGAAGAATGATAAACAAGGAAGTGAATAAAAGTATAAGTTGAATATTGTATTTCTCATATTCTGTTTGTTTACATGTGGATCCTCTTTATGGTCGAGGGAAAAAGTAATGTTATAAACATAATAATTGTGCCAGTAATGACCGTTACTCCTCATTTAATTGTGATCAACTCCTAATACTTTTCTTAAATGTAAGAGAAACAGGCGACGGTTACAGAGGGCCAAGTCTCGTTCGCCGAGGTGATTCACCTCCTCGAGGGGTCATCGTGTTGGTCGTTCTGGATTCTTCTCGAGGCGGTGCTGGTGATTTCTCCCCTCGGAAGGATGTTCTCATGAGCTTCGTCTCTTCCATGTCGAGAGGCCTCACCCCGAGGTGGTAGGGTTTCTACCCAATACAGATAGTCCCCCCTCCTTTTGGATAATTGCAAAAAAAATTTCAAGTGGTGAAATTGAAATTAGGTGGGGGAGTGATGTGGCGCGTTTTTCGCCAAAAAATTTGAAAAGGCGAGCGTCGTTTCAATGTCTCATCCTTTGCACGTGGCTCAGTTTTGAACAGTTATGTCTTGTCGTATGGTCTTTCCCATGTAACTGTCATCATGGCGTTTTAATCCACTTGTACTTCGCTATAAATTGGCCTTTTTATTTGTTGTTGTCTTCATCATTCCATAATTTTCCTTGGAGCCATTCGTCTTTCTTCCCCTTTTTCAAACATTCACAAGATTTCACCATGTCTTCTTCATCCCAGCGTGAAAACATTGTTGATGCTGAGGCTTTGGGTTCGACTGAAGATTTGTTAATTTCTCCCCCTTCTGCAACTTTTTCTAGTTTAGGAGATAGTCCTAGCGTAGCTAGCCAAGAACCATCCATCGGCGATGATGAGGTGGCAGCTGAAAGAGCCATCGATAGTGATGATAATGAGGCAGTTGAGACCTCACCCTCGAAAAAGAAGAAAAAGAAGCAAGTTTATCAGGGTGAACTTGAACCTCAGTGGGTTATTCCAAGGCAATTTGATTCAAGCAAGGATTTTAAAATGAGGGGGCAAACGGCCTCGGATGTTGTTAGGAGAAGAAATCTCCCTGTCTGACTTTCCCCTAGCCTTGTCTCGGAGGAACATATGGCTCTGATCCGGGGGGGGGGGGGGGGGAGTGTAATTGGAGCTCTGAGATCTCAATCTCGATTCCTACCCCCCGAGCAGGGCACGTGTGATAGTGTTCAGGGGAAGTCTTTCGTTTATACTTACCCCTTCTTGATAGGTTTTTCTCTCTCTCTTCACCCCATAGCTGACACCTTTTACAGGTTGCACAATGTTTACTTGGCCCAACCTGGCCCCGATTTTTTTAGGATCGTTCAGTGTCTCGACTATATTAGTCGTAAAGCTGGGGGTCACATTTGGGTATGACCATTTGATTTCTTTATTTTCTCCTTCTCTGCACAAAGACGGGGTAGTGCAGTTGAACAAGCGAGGTCAGTTTTCTCTTATTACCAAGAGCGATGACACCGAGGATCGAAGTTGGTGCGATTGGTTTGTCCTCCTTCCCACCTCATCTCTTTCGGCCGAGCCTGGGTTCCTCGAGGTGTGGAATAGGACATGTAGCCTTTCCTCTAGTTTTTCCTGGCTTCAATAAACGTGGAAAAACTAATTTTTATTTTTTTGTTATTCCATTTCCTCGATGCGCCTCTTCTTACTTCTAACCTTTCTTACTTTCCAAATTTCAATGTTTTGAGGCGAAAAAGGAAGAAGATAAGAAAGAGAAGAAGAAGGCGAAGAATAAAAAGAAGCAGGGACGATGAGCTGAAGTTGTTGAGGTCCCAAATGTCGATGCTAGTTTGCATCTTCTCGAGGAGTCTGTTCAGACTCTTACTCAGGCCCCGAGAGGTATTCTTATCTATTTTTGGTATTTCTCTCTTTACTTTCCCTTTGAGTAACGCGTTTCCTTCTTCTCAGGTTCGAAAAGAAAAGGCGATACGCCTAAGAAGCCAGCTAAGGCTAAAATTCCTCGGGTTGATTTGCCTACAGTCCCCCGGCGAAGATGGATTGATGAACCAGATGATGTTTGCATTCTGAGCATAGTCGAGGGGATGATTGTGAAGGAACCGAGTCAAGTGGTAGAAATGGTTCGTGAGGGCTTGGAGTCCAGCGGGGCGAAGTCTGCCGAGGCGGTCAACAGGTCTGCTGAGGCGACCTCGTCTGAGAGACAGGCGAGTGCAGATCCACCTCGGGCTAAGGCCAATCTTACCCAAGGGATTAGGCGAATCCCAGTCCCAATAGATGTTTGTCTGTTGGATAACAGCATGGGGGTCGCCATCAGCTGAAAAGGGTTACTTGGGCCTTTAGAGAATGATCGCCTGAAGAACATCCCCTCGAAAGATTTGATGGCCTACTCGGCTCAGCATGCAATCCATGTGAGGTTTCATTTTGCTTTTACTATTTTTTCATTCTAACTTTTTTCCAAGCCTTAGACTCATTTCCCTTTGGGTGTAGGGCTACGTCTATACCATGAAGGCAGCTGAAAATGAGGCTCAGCGAGCAGCACATCTTCGGTGGGTCGGGGATGAGTGGGATCGTAGGAGGAATTGTTTGAGGCTCGTGTTTCTGAGCTAAAAAAACCACTCTCCAGCTCAGAGGCTAACTTGGATCGATCTCAAAGAGATGTCGAGCAACTTGATGCTGAACTTTCTCAGGCCCGTAGTGAAGTTACCAGTCTTTTGGCCGAAAAGGATTCCCAATAGGAGAGTTATCAAGCCGAGCTCCAGAAGTAAGTTGATGCAACACTTAGGGGGTTGACTGAGCAACTCGAGGAGAAAAGTTTGCTACTTACCTCAAAAGTGGACGAGCTCGAGGGTAAGAATAAAGCTCTTGAAGCCGAAGTGAAGATTCTCCAGACTAAGAAACCAGCCTCTTCTTCCAAGTTTAAATCCACATTCAAGGCTAAGTTGGATTTGAGGGCTACCCGAGCGAAAGTTGACAGAAATTGGGCAATCATTCAGACCAAGTTAAGGACCCTTGAACAGTGTAAAAAGGGGATTAGCTTGGATGACGAGATTTCCAAGGTCAAGATAGATGTAGGTACAACTCGGGGGTTCTTAGATCAACTTCTTTCGAGCAGTGACAGCTCGTCTGAATGAGAGGCTTCGAGTAGTGATAGTGAATATGAATGACTGCTCGTCTATTTTTGTTTTTGTGCCTTCAGACTACTTCTTTGTAATTATTTTGGCCTTCGAGCCTTGTGAATACATGAATGTTTGAATATCAATTATTTCGATATCTTTTTTGTTTGCTTGCAAGACTTCAAATGCGTTAGAGAGCTAGCTTAGGACGACGTCTCGCCCTCGATCCGAGGCTAAAAATTTAATGGATAAAAAGATGGCAGATCGATATTTATTCCATTGATAGAAATTGAACCAATTTATAAAAGGCCTATTTGTACTTAGGAATATTTCATTTTACAGAAGCCATTTCAGGCGAAGAATTCAAGCATAGAACTGAGTCCCCGAGTCTAGGCTGTTCCCCGAGTCTGGGTTATTTGAGCTATGAGCCTGTGAATCGATTTTAGATTGATCTCGCTCCCCTGTCACCCTCCCAGTGTTCGAGGGTGAAGCATGAAGGCTCGAGCACTGTTGACCTCGAGAACGCATTTCGTGTTGCTAGAAGTAATACCTCTTCAAGTTGGATACGTAATAATTTAAAGGCTCTTACTTCCCCTTAAGGTCTGCCAGCTGATAGGATCTTTTTCCTACAATTTCTTTCACTCGGTAAGGGCCCTCCTAATTGGCGGCCAATTTTCATGCGTTTTTCTCTTTGGTTGTTTGGTTTGAGGCTCTTAAGACATAGTTACCAACCTTAAATTCTCGCAGCTTGGCTTTTTTGTTTAGGTAGGCCTCGATTCGTTATTTTTGGGCTGTCAACCGCACCAGTGCCATCTCTCTTCATTCTTCAAGCAAATTTAACTCTATTCTCATAGCTTTTTGATTTGACTCCTTGGTAGAGTGTGTATAGCGGAGGCTAGGTTCACCCACCTCGATAGGAATTAGTGAATCGACCCTGTAAACGAGAGAAAATTGAGTTTCTCCAGTGTTGTTCTTCTCTGTTGTCCTCATTGCCCACAATACTTCTGGTAACTCATCAGGACACGAGCCTTTGGCCTCGTCCATTCTCTTTTTAATATTATCGATGATTATTCTATTTGATGAATCGGCCTGTCCATTGGCACTTGGGTGGTAGGGTGTTGAGGTTACCCTTTTGATCCCCCATTTTCGAATGAAGGTTGTGACCTCCGAGCTAATTGTCACAAGTAATTTCTCTTGGGACTCCAAATCAGCATATGATGTTTTTCATATGAAATCGATAACCTCTATTTGTCTTACCCTGGCAAAAGCTCCTACCTCGATCCATTTGAAAAAATAATCAGTAAGCACGGGGATATTTGACACTGCATTCGCTTTGGGGAAAGGTCCTACGATATCCATTCCCCACTTCATGAAGGTCCACGGTGAAACCACTGAGTGCTAGGGCTCAGCTTGTTGGTGAATCATAGAAGCGTGTCTTTGACATTTGTCACAATTCCTAATGAACACTCTAGCATGCTCGCTCATCTCGAGCTAATAATAGCCAGCTCGGAGCAGTTTCCGAACGAGGGCTTTGGCTTCTGAGTGATTGCCACAAGTTCCTTCGTGGACTTCTCTTATCACGTATTCATATTCTCCTAGGCCTAAACATTTGGCCATTGGGCTGCAATACAGCTTTTTCTATAGTTGTCCGTGTACCTCGTGTATGGGACAACTTGTTTTTTGAATTTTGCTGCTTCCTTTTTTTTTTATGGTAGAGTCCCCGACTCTAGGTAGGAGATGTACTTTGTCCGCCAATCCCAATGCCGGTTCACAATATTTACTTACTGTTTCATTCTTCTTATGGCCGTTGTGAAAATCCTAACTATGGCATCAGTCCCTGAGTCGCTTGTTTCAACCACCGAGGCCAAATTTTCTAGAGCATCAGCTTCGGCGTTTTCTTCTCGTGGTATTTGCATGACCCTCCGTTATCGAAAGGCACCGAGCGCGTTGCATTCTTACCACGAGCTGCTTCATCCTGCGCTCTTGAGTCGTAGACCCACCGAGAACTTGATTCGCCACCAGTTGTGAGTCACACCTTAGCTCTACATTCTCAGCTCCCATTTCTTTGGCTAGCTTCAACCCTGCTATGGCAGCCTCGTATTCAGCTTCATTATTGGTTAGCCTCTCGGATTTCATTGAGTACCATAACTTTTCCCCTCTGGGAGCCTCGAGCACTATTCCGAGCCCTGAGCCGTTGGAATTGGCCGCTCCATCGGTGTAAAGTTTCCATACCCCAGGAGTAGAACCTTTTGTGATTAGGCTCTCTTTCTCCACCTCAGGAAGTAATTTAACACTAAAATCAGCCACGAAATCAGCTAGCACTTGAGATTTTATGGTTGTGCGAGGTTGATATATGATGTCATACTCACTTAGCTCGACTGCCCACCTAGATAATGCAACACCCCAGCTAATAAATGTCCCATATCGGCCATAACACAGGTGTCATCCTTAGTATTTAAGTAAACATGCCTTAGACCCTAGTGACGCGTTTTAGAGCCGCGCGGTCCTAGGCCCAGAGCGGACAATTTCACTAGTGGGCTTGGGCTGTTACAGATGGTACAGAGCCACTCCGTGTCAGCCTTGTCGATGTGGGTCAGAGTTTAGGGTTGAGTCTAGGCGAATTCCGGTACGCGGGGCAAACCTCAGTGGTGAGTCTAGGCGAATCTCGGTACACGGGGCAAACCTCAGAGAGGATGCTGAGTCCATAAGAGGGAGTGTATGCAACACCCCAGCTAAGGATTAAGTGTCCCACATCGGCATAACACATGAGAGATGCTAGGTATATAAGTTAAATGGTCTTAGACCCTAGTGACTCGTTTTAAAGCCGCGTGGGCCAGGCCCAAAGCGGACAGTATCACTAGCAGGCCTGGGCTGTTGCAGATGGTATCAGAGCCACTCCATGTCAGCCTTGTCAGTGCGGGGCAGAGTCAGTGCTGAGTCCCGGGTACGCGGGGCAAACCTCAGCGAGGACGTTGAGTCCATAAGAGGGGGTGTATGTAACACCCCATCTAATAAATGTCCCACATCGGCCATAACACAGGAGTGATCCTGGGTATTTAAGTAAACATGTCTTAGACCCTAGTGACGTGTTTTAAATCTGTATGGGCCTCGGTCCAGAGCGGACAATTTTGCTAGCAGGCTAAGGCTGTTACAGATAACCTCCCCGACAACTCCGGCTTATGCAGTATACTTCTTAAGGGGAAAGTTGTTACTACGGCTATTGGGTGGCATTGGAAATAAGGGTGTAGTTTTCGAGCGGCAATGACTAATGCAAGTTCTAATTTTTCCAAATGAGGGTACCTTGTTTCATTGTAGTTCTAATTTTTCCAAATGAGGGTACCTTGTTTCATTGTCGAGGAGAGCTTTGCTAACATAGTATATGGGCTGTTGCTTTCCTTCTTCCTCCCGAACCAGAACTGCGCTCACCGACACCTCGGCGACAGCTGAGTAAACCAACAAACTCTCGCCATCTTTTGGTTTAACCAACAATGGGGCGTTAGTCAAATAATGTTTCAGCTCCCTCAAAGCCTCCATGCACTAGGGGTCCATTCAAAGGAAGTGTTCTTCTTCAAGACGGAAAAGAACTTATGGCTCTGCTCAAATGACCTTGAAATGAATTGACTCAAAGCAGCTAATCGCCCAGTTAACCGTTGGACTTCTTTCGGGCTTGACAATTACTCGGGGATTTCTTGTATAGCCCTGATATTATTAGAATTCGCTTCGATGCCCCTCTCCGAGACAAAGAATCCTAAGAATTTGCCCGAGCTAACCCCAAAGGCACACTTTTCAGGGTTAAGCTTCATGCAATACTGTCTTAAAATCGCGAAGGCTTCCTTTAGTTATTTCAAATGATCTTCCAAGCGGGCAGATTTCACCAACATATCGTCGATATAGGCTTCCATCATTTTCCCAATGTAGTATTTGAATATTTGACACACCAACCTCTGGTAGGTTGCCCCAACGGTTTTTAGGCCAAAGGGCATCGCCTTGTAGCAATAAGTTCCTTCATTCGTAATGAAAGAAGTTTTTTCTTCATCACTAGGGTCCATCAAGATCTGATTGTACCCCGAATATGCGTCCAAAAAGGTTAAAAGTTTGTGTCCAGCCGTGGAGTCTATTAACCTGTCTATTTGGGGTAGAGGGTAGGAGTCTTTGGGGCAAGCTTTATTCAAGTCGGTGTAGTCGACACACATTCTACATTTTCCATTTTTCTTGGGTACCACTACCACATTAACGAGCCAATCTGGGTACTTTACTTCTCTTATGAATCCATTGTCGAGCAACCTCTTGGTTTCATCATAGATCGCCTTCTTCTTTACCCCGGTATTAGGCCTTTTCTTTTGTTTCACCAGGAGATGGTTGGGATCTACATTCAATTTGTGCGTCATGATCTCGGGGTCGATCCCCACCATGTCCGCATGAGACCACGCAAAGCAATCACTGTTGGCTTTTAATAATTTGATGAGAGCTTTCTTAGACTCGGCGTCCAACTCCGAGCCCATAAATATTTTCCTTTCCGGGAACTCCTTCATCAAGGCATGAGATTCTAGCTCTTCCACCGTTGAGTCCTCGGCCCTTTACTTCCTAGGCTCTTGAATGAAAGTTGGGATCTTTTCTCCCTGCTTCGGACGAACTATTTTTTGGACCGAGCTCTCCTCTTTATGGGGCTTCGAGCCGCTTGATTGTGATCTCGAGTGCCCGATCGGGGCGTCCCCACTCTTTCCAGCGACTGAATAGCATTTTCGAGCCGCTAATCGTCACTTCGGATTGCACGAATTCCCCACGGGGTGGGAAACTTAACTACTTGAAGAAGGGCTGATAGTAAGGCCTCCATTTTGTGAATCCAAGGCCTCCCGAGGATGACGTTGTAGGCCATAGCCTTGCTCATTATCTAAAAAGTTGTTTTCTTGTCAACTCCCTCGGTGGTGGTCATGAGGATGATTTCCCCTAAAGTTCTTTCCACGGAGTTGTTGAACCCTGGTAAAGTGGTTATTTTCGGGACGACAAGGTCTTTCAGCCACATTTTTTCGATGGCCCATAAGGTAATAACCAGAGCTTCGTGATGAGGGGTCATTACCTCGCGGTAGTCTCCTTCGTTGAAAATGATTTCTTTGCCGCCCCCTTCCGTTTGGGCTCTCCTTTTCGTGCTGGTTGAGAACTTTGCAAGCTTCCTCACTGAGGAAGATTTGATGCCCTTTATTTCTATACCGCAGGTTATGACGTTTGCAGATTTTCGCGACAACGAGGTCGTCTATGTCTTACAGAGATCTGAGAAAACTCAGCTTTGGAATAAACGTTATTACCGATATTCCCACAGACGATCTCAATTTGTGTTGGCCTAAATCAGGATAGGACAACAAATCGAATTTGTATTGAGTTTAACTGGTAATTTGCTTGTATCAAAGTGATGCTCGAGCTAAGATTAAATTCGAACTAGATAAGGTTTGGAAAAGTAAACGAGACAATGAGTAAGAAGAATGATAAACGAGACAGTGAATAAAAGTATAAGTTGAATATTGTATTTCTCATATTCTGTTTGTTTATAAGTAGATCCTCTTGATAGTTGAGGGAAAAAGTAACGCTATAAACATAATAATTGTGCCAGTAATGATCGTTACTCCGCATTTAATTGTGATCAGCACATAATCCTACCTTAAATGTAAGAGCAACGGGCGACGGTTACAGAGGCCAAGTCTCGTTCGCCGAGGTGATTCACCTCCTCGAGGGGTCATCGTGTTGGTCATTCTAGATTCTTCTCGAGGCGATGCTGGTGATTTCTCCCCTCGGGAAGATGTTCTCGTGAGCTTCGTCTCTTCCATGTCGAGAGGCCTCACCCCGAGGTGGTGGGGTTTCTACCCAATACAGTAGTCAATTGCCAGTAAGTGCATAGATAATTGCAGGGCATAAAATAATTTACAACCACACAAATATTTATGTCTTATTTTAGACCACAAGTTTCAAAAGTCTTCCTTTATTTCTTAAACTTTATACAGAGTCAAACTATGATACTTAAAGTGGAACGGAGGGAGTATTCTTTTTTTTTTTTTTTTTTTTTTTGTAATATAGGAGTGTAGATTTGTATATATGTGTAAAAATCCCTTTATAAAGAGACTATATATGAAGAACTATTAAAAGGCGGCATGTTAAAACAGTGGTTAACAACAAGACACCGTGAAATTTTCCGTCTAATTAAGTAGGTGCACTTCTAGAATAAAACATGTCTACAGCTCCTAATTTAGGACATCGCTAGAAGAAAGAAAACCTATAAGTTTCCCAACATTCAATAGGATTTAAAGTTTAATCGCAACAGAAGGCCGGACTAACATTAATCTATACTGACGAATATGATCATTTCAAAAGTTGCCCTCATCAAACTAGCAGATAATTTAAACTACCTTTCTTGCATCCTTTAGCAGCATATGAATGTTCCGAAAACTATATAATATGCAGTTGAAAACAAATTTTTCTTATTTTGCGATGGATCGAAAATCACAGATATTTTCTTCAGTTTATTTGAGTATGTAGTCAATCGCCAGTAAAGTGCATAGATAATTGCAGGGCTACTATTCGTACAAGTCCCCTTAACTTGATTTGTATCTCAACTTGGAAAACCAAGTTTAAGATTTAAATAAATCATTCACAGAACAAAGTAATCTGGTTGAACGCAACAAAGCAACCTTACACATGACAAGAACGATGATAGAAATAAACTAGGGAAATATTCAACGACGAAAAATACAATAAAAATATAATTTAAGTTGGTCATTGAAACTAAATAAAGATATAAATTATGTTGGACATTGAAACTATCTAAGAGCCACATCTATTTACATGTCAATGCCGTAAATCCACATCTAAATATCTATATCAAGTAGTCAGTCGCAAACGACTCAAGTTGCGTGAGCATATATATCCCCTTTTACCATGTACATTGGAGGACCTTACATTCTCATTTTCCTTTTACAGAGGATCAATCTGAAACGTCACAAATGTGGAGTCATGCCCCCACATTTCGCATCAAATCTGAAACCAGTATATGGTATCTCTTAGAGATGTATGAGCGTGGGACATCAGTCAAGAAATGAGCAACCAATCATACGGAGGAAGACTGAGCACAGTACATGGTATATATAACTTTAGTACTCTCCTTGTTTGAGCTCTGGCATCGAAGGAGTGTGCTCTTAATGGTCAGTGTTGGAGAAACATAACTCCAAGATTGCTATTTTTCTGCACTTAAAGCCAAAAGAGAGCAAGCATCATTCACCACTTCAAAGTTTTCCTGGCTTTGTGAGAAAAACTTTTTACAGTGACTTTGTCTGCAAATGTTAAAGGCAGTTCCTCGTCAGCCTCCTCTCTTTGATCATACCAGCCTCCCGGGTTTCTATCATCTTTTGAGCTTCCCTCTAGAGGTTCAGAGGACAAGTAGGAATCCTCTGGTATATCCCGGTACAAGTGCTTCAGCATAAAAAGAGCTGTATCATTATCTCTCCAGTAGTTTCTGCGAAAAAGTATCATTTAAAATTTTCAATATAGCACCTCACTATAGCAGCCATGAAATTTCCGGACATTGCCACTATAACGAGGTTTGATTGTATAACTCCACATTATTAATTTACTATCATCGGTATAAGTAATGCTGGAATAAATGTATTATCAATGCAGGATAAAATAAAGAAATACAGACACCTTTGTAAGCAATATCAGAATAAGAGAATCTAAAGAGAAAAAAAAAAAAAAAAAAAAAAAAGTAGACAATTCTTGCATAACAATCTCTGCTCAACAACTAAACCTTTCTGGACGAATTTTGCTTTCAAAAAAGTTTGTCTAGAACTTAAAAACCAAGCAGGGAAGTTCATTTTTTTCAAAATGATTTAATAAACAAGCCTGACAGGGTTTCCTATAGCATATAACCATATTGAGTTACATAAAAAGCCCGTGTGAGAAAGAAATATTTGGAGGAGTTCCTTCATGAGTGAAAATCATAGTGAGAAGTATTGGAAGTTCCAATAAAAAAGACTTTGAGTAGTTGAGTAAGTTGCAGGTGGTTGGACTACCATAACCATTAAGCATTTCTATCCTATTTACTTAATACAGACTCCTCCACAATTGCTGTCATTTTTTTATAATTATAAAAATGAGTATGAAAAGACACTAAGAACACAAAGAGAATTATCTGTCATAACAAAAATTTTAGATCATCACCATTTTCCTCACTTGTTCAAGAGATAAGCTTTAGGGTTTGAAAAGCATTTCCAATAAGTATCTAGGGGTAACATGCAATTCACTTAATGACCCTCTTATGTTGATAAGGACAAAGGATACTTACGTGTGTGCTCCAAGGGTTGAAATGTATGGATGCCGAAATGTTTTATCCTGGAAAGAAAAGAGATAAAACCAAAAGGCAATTGTGCCGAGTGAGTACAAAATATAGTAAATCATCCCAGACACTGCAAGTCATTAATGAAACACAGAAGAACTATATGATGTACAAAATAAAATGACGTACACAAAGAGAAGAAAGTTTAATCAATCATATGGATTTGAGAATCATTACAAGTTCCAGTGTGATATCGACAATCATGTGAATTGAAAAGGAACAATTACTTGGATCTAGGTCTACTAAGTCCCTCTATAAACCTCAACACTCCCTTTACTCTTTACAGCAAAACTACCGATTGTTCAAGTTTATTCCAGGAGACGAAAGACCTATGATACATGTTTCGTACCACCTCCTTCATCATTAGATCCCCTTCCACTGAGTCCCTCTAAAAACCTTAACATTCCCATTACTCTTTGCAGAGGACATCATGTAATCTAGTTTATCTCATACGACCACGTATCTCCCCATTAGATGAAAAAAGCACTTGAGATTTGGTGGCGATCAGAAATAGACCTTCGGCTTAAATCACCCCCAAAAGCTATAGCTTATGAAGTAAGGATTGCCCAAGACCATATGAAGAGACAAACAACCCATCGCTCAACCAATGTGGGACACTTAACAGGTCGATTTACCAAAAAGAAAGAAGGCATTGGAATGCAAATGAGTCTTTGCAATCAACGTAAACCCAGATAATTCCGTCGCTAGGCTTAAGGTCAGACTGGTAATGGAAGGATATACCTAGATTAATGGGGTGGATTATTACGACACCTTTACTCTGACGGCTAAACTCACTTGTTTTTTTTTTAAAAGGTTAATGGTATATTCATCAACATTAAAGCAATGTTAGCACCAGATGTACAAATCCTTGAGCAAAATCACTAATCAGAAATACAAAAAAACTTGCTGATCTTAACTACAAGGATTCCAATAAATCTAAAAGTGCATCAGCTTCTAAACTCACTTTTGTTTGCTTGTTTACTTCTCTGGCTGCTTATGCGGATTGGTATTTATATAGTTGGATACCAAGAATGCATTTCTTCATGGTGATCTCCATGAAGAAGTGCATATGGAACAGCCACCATATTTTGTTGCTCAGGGGAATAGGAAAATCTATCTCCAGAAGAAGTTCCTGTATGGTTTGAAGCAGAGCCCCCGTGATTTGAAAAATTGGTGAGGCAGTTCAAATGTTAGCGTGGAAAAAGAGCAAATGTGAGTACTCCGTCATCCAACAATTCGTATTATACTTCTTGTTGTCCACGTTGATGACATTGTCATCACACACAAAATGTTCCGCATGCTTCTCATTTTTTCATACTAGGTTTCACGCAAAAGACTACGGGCAGCTGAAATACTTCTTGGGATTAAACATAACTAGAAGCAAGAGGGAACTTTTCTCTCAGAAGTACATTCTTGTGCTGCTTGAAGAAACTAAAAGGTTCGCAATCAAGCTTTGATGACCCTGAAAGGTAAGTTAGATGGGAGGTTAAACTTTCTCTCTGTGACTTCTCCAGGTATTGCTCTTGCTATATGTGGTGTTAGTGAACTCATGTTTGCACCTACAGCCAAACATTGGGCAGTTCAGGAACATATGCTAGGTTATTCAAACGGAGCTCCTGAACTTGAAATGTTATACAGAAACCAAAGACATACATTAAATGTTTTGCAGATGGGCTGGATCAAGACCGACAGAAGGTCTGCTAGCGGCTAATGTGTCTTTGGTGGTGAAAAATTGGTATCATAGGAGAAGAAAGAGAATGTTGTATCTCGGTCTAACATAGAATCTGGAGTATACAGCTACGGCGCAATCCCATGTGACATCAACTGGATCCATTCATATTTCACAGAGATTGGACTGAATCCTCTTACACCAGCAAAACTCTAGTATAATGGACCTGCTCTCTACATCGCCTCAAACCATGTGTCATGGAAAATTAAACATACCGAGACTGTCAATTTATTTATAAAAGATTCAGGAAAACTCAAATTTCACTGGTTAAGTGATACAACTGCTCCTTTACGGACTTACTTCAGAAGAAATCAAGACAAGCATGTGGAGATATTTTATTAATTGAACAGATCAGTTTATGTTAGTTTCTTGGTTCCAAACAGGATAAAGCTTAAAGACAGCTAGTAACAGTCAATGTGCCAGTTACCGCTGTGCAATAACCGTTTCTCTAAGTTTTAGAGGTTTGTCTGTATGTTTAAGTTTAAATATTAGTCTTTGTAATATTTTCATACTACATAAGTATTTGTATCTTGAATTTGGAGATTTGTCCACTCCATACGGACATAATTATTGGTTAATGCAGTGTTTAGAATTCTTGCACTCTATTTAGCCAATAAAGCTTCTTCTTCTCATTCTTTTTCATCACAGTTCCTATCATTATGTGAACACATGAGTGCAACTCGAATTGATTGTCTTTGTAACAAGTTGACCATGATCAACATCGTTGCTCCAATCTGAAGGGGATTTTCATAGAATAGATTAGCTTTAAATAGATTATTCCTCATTATATAGTTAACCAAATCATAGGAGCAGATTTATAGGACTGTTTTGATTTACTTACCTTTGATAGAATCTGTTGTAGTTGTATAAGTACCTTGTATATTCATGAAAAAGAACAAAGGTTCATCCATTTGATTACATTTTCTAAGGCTCTCATAGTTTTCTAAGATGTATGTATTATGCCTCTGTAGATGCTTTCTGAAATCGTGGAAATGTTGGTCACTAAAAAATGAACAGGTGTTAGGGATAGTGTCACATGTGTCCTGCTTTGCTTCTCTAGCATCACCAGAGCAATCTTTTGCTAAGTTTGTATATACTTTTTGTATGCTTCTAAATGTCTAGATTACTGTCTATAAATTAAAAATTAATCTAAGTTTGACCTATTAAAGATAGGTCAAATTAATGTTGAAAAAGTGAAATAGGATTATCAATTTCAAAAACTTAATGCCTAAACAATGAAATAAATGTTGGGTAGAATTTTGTCCAATGCCATCAAGCCGAAACTATCAATCCCCTGTAGTAGTATTCACATTCTTCCCACTAACAACCAGTTTGTTATACATCAGTAGTATTATTATCCAATCTTGTGCTGACTGAAGAAAAAAGGAAACCAATGCTACATCATTAAAAGCAAAATCAACCAGCGAACCTGAATTGACCATACTGACTACCACAAGATTTACACCATGGAAAAGATCTAGCTGGAGGAAAATAATCCTGATCCTTACCCTCAATTGTAACACTAAAACAAACTGTTCTCCTTCTACCTGCTGATAGAGTATAAACAGACTGGTTTTTAAAAAGACTCCTGATACTTTCAAAAATGTTTTTCTTGTTTTCAGTTTCTTAGGTGTTTAATCGTTTCAATTGTCGAAAATATTTTAAGACGGAAAATAACATATTCTATACCTCAACTTTGTCTAGTACGAGTGTTCTTGAGTGGTTAAAGCTGATCCAAATTTTCCTAAATTTACTCCCTTGCACTACGACTCTACCAGGGACAGGTTTTTATACGGCTGGCCATTACTATCATATACCACTAATAGTCCAAAAAAATTATCAGAAACATAGGAATTAGGTTTTTGATAGGTAGAATTAGTTTACTTGTGAGGTTTTCTACAACAAATGTAATATAGGCAACTAAATGTTTGTTCTTTATTTTTCCTAGGGAATAGCAAAATGTTTATGCAGCAAGTTTTTCTTTTTTCACTCGCCATCTCTCTCTCTTTTGGTGTGGGCATGCCGCATAAAGGGGAAAAAGGAGTGATTATCGGCAAACCATTGTCTTCCCTAAGGAGAACCAAGAATTGTGAGGATTGTAGACATGGAAATATGACTTGGCGTTGTAAATTGCTCTTTAACTTTCTTAGGGAACACAGGAATACAAGCATACAGTGGTGTCTGCATCTACATTATGAAGCATACATATCAGGATTGGGAAATTCCAGAATGAACAAGACTTACAATTACGATTAACTAATTCAAGAAAAGCAATGAAATATGAAAACATCAGTTTGAATGCTGAACCAGGACCCAAACCAATATGAACATAACTAGAGCACGGTGAAAACAGTGAAATGGTAAAAAAAGCAAGAAGAATAGCCACATCGAAAGAAAGAAAGAATAGCACGGCGAACGAATTAAACCATCAATCGCACAAGAAGCTGGGAAGATAAAACATAAACTGCAAAATTGTCAAGATCTAATAGCGAACGTACTTGTAAAACATGATCTACTCGACCATCTTCACTTCCCGTTAATCTCTCCATCATAATTGAACCATATGACCTCTCTTCTTTCTCCTGCGACTCCTGGGGCCCCTCTGCAAGAAAGTGTGACATCACTAACTAGAGAAGCTAAAGCTAAAGGGTTATCATTTTTTATTTTTTCTTCTTCTCTCTTTTTTTTTTTTTTTTTTTTTTGGGGGGGGGGGGGGGGGGGGGGGGCAGGCTCCACTTGATTTAAAGTAGCTTTTGTGGAAATAAAGGATAAAATATAAAATAATTTTAACAATTATAATGGTAAAATATCCACTATACAACCTGAAGGAAGAGAAGCTTTTATACTCTAAACAGGAAGAACACACACAAAAATAAGAATGCCTCTTCCTTACCATCTTCGCCATCCATGTATCTTGATTGACAAAGAGTGAGCACCTTGACCTGTTTAAAAGCGCCATCAAGATCCAAACCCCATGAATCATAATAGAAACCATAAAATAATTCACAGAAAATAAGGCTAAACACTAAAACAAGCAAACCCACCCATCTTAGGTAATGACTTTGAATGACAGATGAAGTTCACGCCACACAAACCAAATAAGAAGGAAATATGGAATCTTATTCCCCACACAGGCATGATGATACTCGCGGATTCAAAGCTTCAGTTTTGTTGAAAAAATGCATGTCATAAATAGCTATAAATGAAGATGACACACTTTCAGCATGATAGTTGAAAGGAGCATATCAAGTTGTAGAAGCATTACCCAAGTCGTTCAATTCAAGGTCTCAACAATAAACTGATATAGTATCGAACAAAAACCTTTATATCAAGTGATCTGTTCAGCAGGGAATTCTTCTTTAACCAGCAGGTCTCTGATCTTGTTATGACTCATGCACAAATTGATTGAGAATGGTACATTAACTCATTTATATAATAAACACCAGCAAAGTTTGTGGTGGAAACCAGATACATCCAACAAAAGAACAAAAAGAGATCCCCCTAGACAAACACTTACAGGGACTCTATAACTTCAAGGTATGGATTCATAGTCATTAACAGTAACTTTCTTTACACCAAAAAGAAAAAATAATATACAATTCCTTTTTATCCTTTGAATGGAACTGCTTGTATCAATTTAGCTTTCTCCACCATATCGCCAACTACACCATTCCAGCATCTAAGAAAGTTTACTGTGAGCTTTGGCATAACCCAGCTCATTCCAGCCATACTCAGGTAACAATTGCCAACGATGAGATGTAACAATAATGAAGAAATAGATGAGAGTTGTCCTCAGCTTCTTTTCACATAAATAGCATATTGAGCTCAACTGATAGCCGCCCCTATTCCTTAAGTTTCCATGTGTTAACAAGCTTCTCTGAACCACACAAAACATAGCACCTTAGAGGGTAATTAACCTTCCATATTTGTTAGCAGTGCCAATTCCTGTCTTGCTGATTGTTCCCCATAAAAAAAATTGTAAGCTGATTTTACTAAAAAGGTTCTGGCACTATTCCCTTTCCACATATCAAATAATCATCACGATCTTTTGTACCTTGTACATGGTCAAGTTGATTTAAAAGCTCGGCAACACTGTCCACTTCCTAATCATTTAGTGATCTCCTGAAACTCAAAATCCAGCCCTGTTGCGCCTCACTTCTTCTACTTTGGCCTGGAGATTTACTGCGAGTATTGGTCTTTTAGATGACCACGCCCTAGCCAAATATCATTCCAAAATGTAGCCTTCCTGCCATTTTCTATCTGGATTCCGTGTTTTTAATGAAGATGGGTCACAACACATTAATTGTTTTCCAATTGCTAATCCCGTAAGTAGAACTTACCTTCCTAGTACACCATTAAGATTCCTGGCCATATTTAGCTTCAATTACCTTCCTCATAAAGCTTGTTCTTCTCTGCTGTATCTCCATAACCACTTGAATACGAGACTCTATCTTGTTGTTCATGTTTCTAATGCCCAAGCCTCCTTGTTCTTTGCTTTAAGTGGCAGACTGCCCGTTCACCAGATGGAAAGCCAATTTTTCTTTATTTCCTTGCCAAATAAATTTCTTCCAAGGATGTCCATCTTTTTCACTCTGGTAAGGGGAATAGAGACATCACATAAGTTGGTAGCCAATCCAGCACACTGTTTACTGAGGGCACTCTACCACCAAGAGACAAATATTGAGTTTTCCACTTGGCCAATCTCTTTTCACTTCTTTCTATCACCCCATCCCAAATCTTCATCGTTTTATTTTTGCACCCAAAGCTAAGCCCAAGTAAGTTGTTGGTAAGCTGCCAACATCACAGGCCAGTGTACCAGCTAAATTAATTAAGCCACCTAATTAATGGGAAAAAGCTTGCTTTTCTTCATTTAACATGGAGGCCTGACACAGCTTCAAATACAGGTTAAAATTAATCTAATGTGTCTTGAGTGCTCAACATTAGCATCACAAAAAATTAAAGAGTCGCCTCCATAAAGCAAATGAGTAATATCCAAACATCCTCTTGAATTGTTTGGCCTTGAAGCCCCTTATCCATCCATTTGTTCTAGCCCTTTCAAACATACTATTTAGCCCCTCCATTGCTAAAATAAATAGGAATGGTGAAAGAGGATCTTCTTGCCTAAGGCCTCTCTGTGACTTAGGAGACCCGTTTATTAGCACTGAAGATCTAACAGAGCTAATACAAAATCTGATCCAGTTTAGCAATCTATTTTCAAAACCCAGATTCTTCATAATTTTGATAAAAAGATCCCAGCTGACATGATCATATGCCTTCTCTATGTCCAGTTTACACAAGAATCCTGATTGGTGCCCCTTATGTCTAGAATGACCACACTCATTTGCAATCAGAGCTGCATCCATGATCTATCTCCTTGAATAAATGCTATTTGCTGCTCATCCACCAACTTATTTATCACTGACTTGAGCCTCTCAGTCAATTTTAGAAATTATCTTATACACACTCCCAATCAAGCTAATAGGTCTAAAGTCCTTGAGCTCTTTAGCTCCTTTCTTCTTTGGAATTAGTGTGATATAAGCTGCATTGATACTCTTTTCAATAAGCTCCCTAGGATACAAATTCTCCACTGTCCTCATGATGTCTTCCTTAACTAGATCCAAACATTTATGAAAAAACCCATCAAATAACCATCCGGACCTAGTTCCTTATATCTGAAGCGCACAGTCCTGATACTAGCCAAGACTTCTTCTTCTTCCCCAAAAGGCCTTTGTAACCATTCAGCCTCTTCCCCTGTCAATTTAGGACAGTCTATGTAACTAAATTCACGTCTCCATGTTTCAATTTCAGTGTAAAGACCCTTAAAAATTCAAGATACCTTAAACATTCAAGATTTCAGCTTTTATAACCTCTGGTTGAGTGACCTGCTCTCCATTGACGTCTAGTTTATCCAAATGTTGAACCTTCTGCGTGAGTTTGCCATTCTGCGGAAAAAGTTTGTATTTTTATCTCCCTCTTTCGACCATAAATACTAGCTATTTACCTCCAAGATATCTCTTCATACTCTGAACCTCCTAAATTCCATTTCTAACCCTGCCTTTGATATAAGTTCCTCTGCAGTAAGATTCCTATTTTCTTGCGATTTAATCGAATTTTAGCACCTCCTCCTCTTCTAATCTTTTCCTTCTAGCAATCTCAACTTGACTGCAAAAATGTGATCAGGCATGCATGTTACTTCAAAAGACCTTCACCACCTTTACTCATCTCATTGAAACCCTCCGTCTCCAGCCACCAATTCTCAAACTTGAAATACGTTCTTCTTCTTCCCAATCACACATTGCAATAAAATGATCAGAAGCAAGCCTTGCCATAAGTGATTTAAACTCCTAACTCCATTCAGTCGAGATTAAAAATCTGTCCAGTCTTGAAGCAGCAGTGTGACTGTTCCCTTTGTACAGGAAGGTCTATCAGTTCCAAATCCTCCGTCTAGTCTGAAAACTCTTGTAAGTCTATCAGTTCCAAGTCCTCTGTCGAGTCTGAAAACTCTTGCATAGCTCTGTCGTATCTTCCCCCATTCCTCCTCTCAGTGGTGAACCTAGTTGCATTGTAATCGCCACAGACGACCCATGGACCGCTGGTTAAGGCTATGCACAAATTTCTAATATAAACAGCATTTATCTGATTTTGTAAAGTCTTCTTTAATTCAAGCATCATAAGTTATTTGAAGCAAGCCAATAAATTCATTCTTCATTTGTTTATCTTTGCAAGATTAAAGACCGTCAAACTTTTTAGTGATTGATATAACATCTTATCATCTCAATTACAATCATACAAGATATGTGCATGTAATGTAACATAAACAAATAGAAAGAAAACTGAAAAAATACCTTAACAGTATATATATTGTTTGCGAAAGCCTGTGATCGCGAAGCTACTCTTTCTTTAAATTCCTGCACCAAAGAGTAAAAAGAAAGCACATAAATACAGATGGTAAAAGGCACCAAACATGTTAATTATGTAACTACGGAGCAGAGGCCTTACCTGAAAACCAGTATGCAGTCGTTTCCCGCCTCTGTGGTAAGGTATAATGACAGGGCGTTTGTTGAGATATTCTTTACAGACAAGAGGCTCTATTCTGAAAAAGGAGAGAAGCATGAAGAAGCTCGAAAACCCCAAAAAAAAAAATATATATATATATATATCAAAGTACTAGCAACAATGTCGATGTTGAAACCTGTATGCCACCGGATCAAAAGGGTGGAATATGTTAAACATTTGTCGACAAGCTGGAATCTCTTCAACTATATTATCCTCTTCCCAATAATCTTTCCCCTTGCCTATCATACCAAGATATATCAGAAAATAAGAAATGATAGAGCAATCAGATGCACCCACCATGTATTTAATATAGATAAGATGAGAACTGGCAAAATCCATAGTCCAAACTTGAGTTGCCTCGAACCAACAAGACACAATGTGTTAAGATGTCCCCCTTATAAAGTAGACAAAGCATCAAAAGGCACCGCTCACCACCAAACTACAGAGTTTATATATCCGTAGGATAGGTGGAACTTATAGAACTGAAGGCAACATAATGCACCAGAAGGAGTTGATGACCCTATGTATAAATTAATGCTACTAAAACGATTAGAAGGATAATCTTTCAGCTGAGTGACAAATCCAGATTGAGTTGATACTGCAGCAGATTTTGGTAGCAGTTAAAGTGAACTTAGTAGATATATGAAAACAAAGACAAGATCTCCTCTGAAAGGTTCATGCAAAAAGACAACAATCTTACAGGCCTATGAGTAAGATATTCAAGCGGTACAAAGTATACACCCCACTGCCTCCACAAAATTCTGAGAAAAAAAAAAAAAGCAATGAAATAAACATGCACTTAAATGTAGGAGTTAACAGTAGAAGGAGTACCAATCCCAATGCGAACATTGCGAAGAGAAAGAAACACACCAAGAGGGGATCCAACAGCGAAAAATGTATCGACCTAATCATGGAAGAACCAAAGAAAAGGACAGTTGAAGTTAGAAGATGTTCTGGAGTCTCCTACAATGGACATAGAAAAATTGTGAAAACTAAACAAATCAAATTATCATAAGCAAGTTGATGTGTTCAATGAAAATTGTAATACAGAAGAGGATATTGAATATTGCTAATCTTCTGCTAGAGAAATGACGAGAGCATAATATAAGCATTTAGAGTGATAGATAAAGATTTCAATGATGTGAATGACTATTGGAAGTGCATCTCAAAAAACATGGAAGGTCCTGCTCCATCATTCAAAACTTCACCTAACACAGACCAGAATATAGTAGCATTTTACAATGGAGAAGTATTACCTCAAATTCCAACTTTGTGTATCTTAATCGCGGGGTATAACTCTTTGCTGAATCACTTTCCTGAGGAGAAAGCCTTTCAGGAGTAGATTGATTTCTTGTAACCGTGCTTGGTCCTCCATTTTCTGCTTCTATTACAGATCCCATCCCAAAAGAAATTTATAAGAACCATTTATGTTGACACAGGAAAAAATGCTGCTTCCGAAAGCTAAAAACTAAGCTCTATTAATGGTTATTTATTCTGTCCAGCCATACCTTTCTTTACATGCTCAGTTTCTAATTCTGTGATTTTTGCTCTCAGCATATCAATCTGTACCAGTCTCATTGAAGAAGAAAAATAAGTAGATACAAAAGATAAGAACAAATGAGAAAAATCCATGCAGAAAATCAAATGTCACTACCTCTTCCCTCAGGGAATTGATTGTTCTGTCTTTGTCGCTTTCAGATCCCTCATGAATTATTTTTTGATCAAGCTCAACTAGTCCATCTTTTATTTTTTCAGCATCATTTATCATGTCCTTTTCGTAGGAGATCTCATGAGTCCACTCAATAGGAGGTTCCCCAGAATTTTCATTTGCTAATAAATCATTAGATTGCTTGAAATCATAGGTTGCAACTGGTTCATCCGAGTCTGATGAAGCAGGAGGACCCACTGGATGACAAAAATCTTCACTACAAGCTTCCACAGGGTCTGACGGACTTGGTTCTACACTCATTCTGTCTTTCTCAGAAAGATTACTCTTATTTTCTCTCCTACTAAAGCTTTCCTCATCCGAACTGGAGGCAGAATTGTGGTCCAAAGAGAGGTTGCTCCGATCCTGCTGAGATGATTGATTCTCTTTTTGTTCTTTGTACATCCACTCCATGGGAAAAGGGGAGGACAATTTTACTTGGTGGCATAGGATATCATATGACAAGACACTCCCAAGGGAATGACCATACAAGGAAACCTGAAAATTTAACAAAGTTTGATCTGTATATGAACTGTATACATTATGATCCTACAAAATACGCAGCAGAGGAAAGTTGTTCAATCATCTTTATACCTTTCCACTATAACCGGGATTCCTCTTAAGAAACTTTAAGTACAACATATTCAACTGGTTGGAGACCTGAACAGGGAATAAAACAATGAGTTCCGGACTGCTGAAAATAATTTATATTTTGTGCCGAACATATTTAAAGGGAAGCATAGACCATAATGAGGTGCTAATACATATCAAAATTTGAAGCAAAGGAAAAGTTGACCGGTGAATATGCTAAAAAGACATTTACAGAATGTGATGGAAGAGACAGAGAAGAGGACAACACCAACTATGCGTCAACCCGATGGAAGTTGTGGTCGGCTATATGAATTATCACTACCCGTTTCGCTCGATTTGAACCAGTTTCATCTCTTTTACTTAATAGTTTGATTTCTTCAATACTAAAGGTTTTACAATTTATACTGACAAACAAATCTCCACATAGACTAAAAAAACTAGCAAATATCGATCTCATGTAAGCATGCTACTATCTTGACTAATCCTTAACCCCAACTAGTTCGTATCACAACATATGGATCTTTGCTTCAATTGTTTTCTATCATCTGCTAAGTCTGCATAGATTCTTTGCGACAACCTTTTCCCGATGTGAGTTTAGGTCCACCTCATCCTGTTTTAACCCTTTCAAGTTTCAATCATCATGGTTATACATTTAAAGACAGGTGCATTTGTGAACAGCCAGGAACTGCATTTCTGCACCGGGCTGCCCGTATTAGGATAGAATTTAAGGAAAAAACATCAGTTTGAAATGTGGAAATAACAAGAAGTGTATTGTATCTGCAACTGAAAATCTAAATGAAAAGGTAACCAAGTAGGGTGCTTGGCCATATAGCCATAAATGATGCACCAAATTTTAGACTTCTTTCAGTTTTCCACCTAGATACCTATTTGTGTTTCATGCTAACTAATAGGAAAATTTCATGAATTACTACCCCTCATTCCCCAAGGCAAAAAAGCTTGTGCAATAGAAGTAAAGGACCTCAACTTGAACATTTGAGAAGAAAAGAGCAGGGCACCAAATCAAACACAACATAAAAGGAACATCAGGGTGAAGGATAGCAGGAGAAAACTTGAACTGGAAAGATCAAAACTGAAGTACCGAGTCAATTATAGCCTGGCAGTAAATGGGGCTCATGTAATACAGCACATCGTGCACCGTTGCGCTCAACATCTCACGCAATCCCCGCACACCTTCTAAGGTACATTTTTCAACTGCAGTCTCACCACTAAGCTTTAAGCCCTTTCTCCACTGGGATAGAAACAACTGGTGTTAGTTCACAATCACAGATCAATGGGAAACATATTAAGAGACAGACCGATGAAGAAGAAAAATCATGACATGACTGCAGAAAATACATCAGTTAGACATTCTAAGCGATAAAGCAGAAAACGGCAGAGGTGTAACTACCACACAAATCATTTAATCAAAAGAATATGATGGCAAATCTTAGAGCTGCAGTAAGAGCGATAGCCAAACACTGTTCCATTCAGCCCCAATAAGCATAAAATGATGATTAAGGTACAGAAGGCATCTGGGAGCTCTATTCGTTTGGCCTATTCTCTATCTAAAGGGGATGGGAGAAGAGTTAGGTTTTTGAACCATAATTGGTGTGGGGAGGAAACATTAAGGGTCTCCTTCCCTAACGTGTTCGCCCTTTCGAGCCAAAAAAAGTTGACTGTCCAACACATTTGAACGGTGAGGTGCTATGGGATCTTAGGTTCAAGAGACATCTTCAAGATTGAAAGATAGGAGAGTTCCAAACTACATTGAAGTTACTTTATAAGCAGATCACATCATCTTATAATCCGGACTCATGGAGGTGGGGGTTTATTAGTGATGGAATATTCACAGTCAAATCATTTTATCATAAATTGTTGGCGCTGAAAATGACTTGTACATTTGAGAAATAGTATTTTGTCTTTGATAGCTTTTTGGTGCACCCTTAAGATTCCTATATGTATTGATGATCGGGTGTCTTTTGTAGACAATCATATGTTGATGTTCTTGAAGCTTATCAATAAAATTATTTACCTTATCAAAAAAACTTTATGTTCTTGAGCAGAAGCCCTCCAACCATAGGGCAGAGAGCTTGTGGTTTCTAACCTTCAGGACCAAACTCACATGTCCAGTAGATGATTCTACTTTCTAGATTTGGAGACCAGTACCAGCTCGTACTTTGTGGGTTTTGTGGAAAAAAAGAAATGCAAGATGCTTTGAAGGAAAACTGAATCTAAACAGAAGATTTAAGTTTAGATGCTTATCGTTTTTTACTTTTTGGTGTAATCTACACAATATCAGATGAGAAAATAGCATGGTAGATTTCATTGACTCATTACGGGGATAAGAACGTGTACTGAGGAATCCTTCCTTTTTTTTTTTTTCTTTTTTAGAAGGATTTCCTAACTTTGTAAATTGTACTACACCATCTTAGTTCTAGACTACTTTTTTTTTTTTTTTTTTTTTTTGAGAATGGTAACAATGTATTCATCAGCACAAAAAGATTTGTGTTGGTAACAGTATGTACAGAGGTTGAAGCTGAAACCATGGCTAACTATCATCCATTATAATGCTTCTAAAAACTGAAGTAATGTTTCAGCCTCATCTACAAAATGTTGTTTACACCAAAAATGAAAAGGCACAATACAATTCAATTTCACTTTCTGGATAGGGCTGCTCCTGTCTTCAAAACATCTACCATTCCTTTTTTTCCAAACAGTCCACCATATGCATTGAGAAATTGCTCTCCACCACTTTTTGTGTCTGATGTTCCCCTCATATGAGACCAAGCTTTTAACAGATCTTCAGTGTGTCTTGGCATGCACCATTTGAGGTCAGCCAAGGTTAAGAAAAGATGACATAGGTGTGAGGTTACTAGACAATGAAGAAATAGGTGACTGTTACACAGGAAACATCCTGATGAAAGCTAGACACCTCTTCTTTGCAAGTTTTCATGTGTCAGGCACGCCCTTTTTGTCACGAGCCAAGAAAAACATGTTACTTTGTATGGAACTTGTGTCTTCTAAATCTGCTTCCAGGGTCACTCTATTCCATGTTGCCCTTGGTTGCCATAGGAAGTATAGGCAGACCTCACCGCACCGTGAAAGGAATTCCCCCATCTGTTTTCCATACCATTGTGTCTTCACTCTCATTGAAACTTCCAACATCATCAAGTGTCTTAAGGAATTCTGTCATTCTGCCGAGTTCCCAATCATTGAGCGCTCTTCTAAAAGAGAAATCCCATCTATTTTGTACTCTTACCTCCATAATTTTGGCTTCAGGGTGTGTGGTGACGCTGTAAATTTCAAGATAAGCATCTCTTAAGGGGTCATGACCTAGCCAATTGTCATTCCAAAATGAAATCCTTCTACCATTTCCATGCTTGAATCTGATGTGCGTGGAGAACTCCTCCCAATGTCTTCTTATTGTCCTCCAATTACTGACTCCATAGGCCGTGTTAACAGGTTTTGTGCACCATTCATTTTGTTTCCCATACTTCTGAATAATGACATTCCTCCATAATCCTTGCTCTTCTATGCAATATCTCCACAACCATTTAGATAGCAGACTCTTATTTTGAACCCTCAGATTCTTTATGCCTAAACTCCCCCCCTTTTTTGGCCTGGTCACTATGTCCCATTTCACAAGATTGAAGGCCTTTTTCTCTAGATTACCTTGCCAAAGAAAATTTCTCCTCAATGCATTCAATCTCTTTTCCACTCTCACTGGTAATGGAAAAAGAGACATCACATAAGTTGGAAGTGAATCCGAACACACTGTTGATTCGAACTAACCTACCCCCCATTGATAAGTATTGAGCCTTCCAGGTTGCTAGCCTCTTCTCACATTTTTCTAGAACTCCATTCCATATATCTAATTCTATATTTTTTGCTCCTAATGCTAAACCCAAGTAAATAGTAGGTAACGAGCCCACTTGGCATCCCAATATCCCGGTCAAAACCTGAACATCGGCTACTTTATTAACCGGATGAACAGTACTTTTTTTCCAATTTACATGAAGTCCTGAAAAGCCTTCAAAAATAGTAAGAATCATGCATCTTCCATGTTGGCCTCGCAAAAGATTAAAGTATCATCTACATATAGAAGATGGGATATGCTCCAAGAATCTTGCATTCTGTTGTTCACTTGGAATCCTCTGATCCACTCATTTTGTACTGCATTCTTCATCATGTTGTTGAAACCCTCCATGGCCAAGATGAACAAAAAAGGGGAGAGAGGATCCCCTTGTCTAAGGCCCCTTTGAGATGAGAAAACCCCTTCCGGAGAACCATTAACCAAAACGGAGAATTTAATTGTTGACATACAGAATTTCACCCATCCTAACCATTTGCTGCCAAAACCCATGTCTCCCATAATATTAATGAGAAAATTCCAATTTACATGGTCATATGCTCTTTGGATATCCAGTTTGCATAAAAGACCAGGTACCTTGGACTTCAACCTAGAATCAACACACTCACTGGCGATCAAGACCGCATCCATGATCTGTCTACCCTTGATGAAAGCCATCTATTGCTTGCCCACCAACTTGTCCATTACCTTCTTCAACCTTTCAGTCAGAACTTTAGAGATAATCTTGTATATGCTTCCAGTCAAACTAATAGGCCTATAGTCTTTCAGCTCCCTTGCACCATTCTTCTTTGGTATCAACACCACATAGGTAGCGTTAGAAACTTTTTTCAAAATATTCTTGAGTATGGAAATTTGCCATAGTTCCCATGATATCTTCTTTTACCACATCCCAACATGCAATCAAAAATCCCATTGTAAACCCATCTAGTCCCGGCGCTTTTTCTGTTGCACACAATTTCAACCCATTCAGTACTTCTTCTTCACCAAACTCCTCTTGCATTTCTTCCTTCTTAGCTTCAGAGATGCTTTGACTATTCATGAGTGAAACGAGGTCTCCATGTTTCAGATTCTCAGTATAATTTCTGATAAAATTCTACAACTTCACCTTTAATTGCTTGTGGATCATTAACCTCATTATCGTTTACAACCAACATATCAATGTGGTTAAACCTTCTATGAGACAATAAAAAGCAGGGAGCGCCACCACCAATAACTTCCATCACCTGCCTCGACCTAACAACCACCACCGACAATCACCTCTATGACCACTACCTATACCATCATCCACCACCCCCATCAATAACCTCTACCATCATCGCCAACCACCACCTCCACGGTTAGTCTCCACAACCATCACCCTCGTATACCACTAGACGACCATACCGCCAAGCACCCCCACCAACCACAACCACAACTTCAACACCATCATTGTTGACCACCACAACAGCTCATCGAACAAGCAATTTTTACAACGCATAATAAATTAAATGTTCTATAATATTTTGTGAATAAAATTCAACTATTAATTATTTGAATACAACAATATACCCAGTGATATCCCATAAATGGTGTCGGGGTGTCGGGGGAGGATGAGATGTACGCAAACCTTACCCCCACAAGGTGGAGAGGATGTTTCCGATAGACCTCGGTTAAAGAAGAAAAAATAAAAGAAAAAAAAAACAATTCTGAATTATGTTTGCAAAGAGAAAAAACACATTCAGATGTTAACACATTCTGAAACTATTAATGATTTGAATATCATATTTATTAAATTCAAATAACGTTTGCACATTCAGATGCTAAGAAAACAAAACGTCTTTATTATACACCATCCAGACAATATCTTAATATATATATATATATATATATTCATTTCATTAATAAAATTATTTACATATCAAAACAAAAAAAAAATGATTCAAGAATTTTAGTTTATTGAAAAAAACAGACCCTAAATGTAACCATAACAATGTCTACCAAATTACTAAATACAATAGACCAACTATGAAGCATACACTTTACCTGACATGGGATAAAGAGGACTCTCTGCTTGCCACGTTGGTATGAGGTTAGGTGCCGTTCAGCAAGGATTGATGTGATATGACGAAAGTCACTAACATCATCCACAAGATTTGACTTTTGCAACCTCTGGCCAATACCATGAACCATGAACACCAGATGCCGAACAGGGACCTATACCAGCAATACCAAGTTAGATATTTTGTGGTATAAAAGATATCTTACAAGTTAAAAGGATACAGTCTTTAAAGATGTCAAAAGTGGAACGGGAATCTAATATCTAAAATTGGACATCACAGAACAAGTTCAAAGATAATTTCTTTTCAAGGCACACTTGGAATACAGCTAGCTTGTCCAGAGAAGGAAAAAGAAAACGAAAGAGAAAAAAAAAAGAACCTAGGGGCTAAATTGACCAAACAACTTACTACTGGATTCTACAGATACATGGATATACAGATGAAGAAGATAGAACCACCTCAATGACTTTGTCAAATATTACTTCACATATTATGCACATAGACCATCATCACTGCCAATCAAAAGAATGAGGACACATGCATCGTGACAGAATGACAGGAAAAGGGCAAAGCACGAGGACAAATACAGTGCTTTGACGGACTAGCTAAATAGCTGCAGAAAATTTTACTGCTAAAAGAACTTTTCTTTCTGCAGTCAATATCCTATGTTGCATTCTCTCCCAAAAAGAAATAACTTCAGGACTTAGTTTGACCAAATCCCAGTTTTTAAAGCTAAAAATTGATCAGATGCTAACAGAACAAGAACAGATTCCTGAACTACTTTAAAAGACATCTGCACAGTTTTGTGTGAATGAACATATAGGAAACACAAATGAGTGAGTCTAACATAAGAGCCTAGAACATATTCAAAGAATTTAATACGAACTTCAAGATTAATAAGAAGAACCTTATAGATAATTTCCAAAATTGTGGTCTAAGTGCTTTCTTGAGAGGTGACAGAAAAATTGAGGTCCAAGTGCTAACAGGCAAAAAACAAAATTACTTGAAGAAGTCCAAGAAAATAATTAACAATAACTCCTTGTGTCCTGATTTCTCTCATCCTTAGAATGTTGCAAAAATATGCACACTACAGAAAGTCTTGACTGTCTATTTATTCTGGCTTAAGCACTCGTAGAATTATATCCAAAGTCTAATAATATAGCAAGAAGTATTTACAGTTCATTGGTGAGACTCACAGTCTTAGATTGGATTATAGCGTAAAGGAAAATAACAACAGTAACTTAGACCTTCCGATGCTTTTCATATCAGCTTTCTCAGTCAGGTACAATGACAAATACAAGTATACGTGATAGTTTCATAGTTAAAAGTCAAGACAGGTATTTCCTAGTTTATATGCCATTTTCTTGATGAGTTCTAGAAGAATAGCACATCACGCACATGTAGTAAACAAGATGCATTTGGCCTACCTGTGAGCAGTAATCATCCATTTCTTCCTCCTTTTGTTGACGTAATTCGTCCTAAAAGCACCAGATGCATCAAGAGCGAAATTTCAGCAAGAGAATGAGAAAGAACAGATTTAATCATAAAATAACAAGACCCCATATGCTCCCCAGGCCAGTGATCACTTTTAAAGATCATGGCACAATATGGACAACTACCTTCTCCATGATGGCACCGAAGAAGACATGAAAGTCGAAAGATGCCTAAAAGAAAAGCGGACGTCCTTAAAAGTAACAAAACGTCACCAGGTGCATTTCATAGTGAAGGCCTAGAACAATTGATCCAAAAACAATATATACCAACAACGCCTCAATCCCAAGCTAGTTAAATGAATCATCACTATCTAAAAGCTAAACATGGGAATAGATACACTATTGTACTGACATGTGTTCATGTATTGGTATACAAGTTAATCAAACCTTTCTCTAGCTCCTCATTGAAGACTCCCTTCTCGACAACTTCTCAGCAACTAATTTAGTAGTACAAGGTATAATATCATTTACTTTATCAAATAATTCAGTAGTACAAGTTGAACATCAAGAGAATGATGCAGTTATGCTAGAATATTCTAAAAGTTTGTTTATTGTATAGAATACTCTTCCTAATTCTCATAATTAGATATCTCGATATGTAGAAATTTCCTTATGTAATAACTATCCTTGTTTGGGCGTAGTTGTTGTAAATAACTTTCCTTGTTTCATGGGGTAAAAAATATTCTAATTTCTGATGCATAAACTTTTGCATAAGGAGCCTCTTATTTGTTGTTAACATCAATTCTATAAAGGTACTCTCTTCTACTCACTTATTTTACAGGTTTCAGAGCTTCTACGATCTTAACAGACCTAATCTGCTCCCTCCGACCTGCCTATGTGGCCAAAGTTTTTACTGCTTTTCATAATTTTAGCAGTCTCGCCTCTCTTTGATGACTGTTTGAGAAGAACTACTCCTTTTACTGGTCTTCTCTAGCCACTATGTCGATCTTCATTCCGGCAACACATGCCATATGTATCCAGAATACATTTATCAGTCTACAGCAACACATCCATCAATAAGCCTTTATAGGAAAGTTTAGACTACATGTAAATCATGCATAGACTACATGTAAATCATGTATAGTAGTTCTTCCTCATTTAATAACCTTTCCTATGACATGATTTACATGTAGTTTAAACTTTCCTTATTTCTAATCGGCTAAAATCCTATATGAGAATCATTTTGTGTGTTTTTCAAAACTACTTCAGTACAAGTTCTCCTTTCTGTATCCACCCTTCTTTATTTATAAGATCATTTACCTTATCTAACAAAAACAGTTCTCCTTTCTATACTTCTTAAATAATCAAATACTATAACAATTGGAAGGCCCACAAATGAAAATCTCAAAGTAACTTTCCTCCTTCCAGTAAGACTTCCGCAATTTCCAAACCGGCAGCTTTTGGCAATTTGCCAGCTGGTACAAGCTTCAGGACACCTAGTTGAATTTTACAGCATGGTTGGCACAACATTTTATAAACCAAGTGAACAAGTCTACATAAATGCAATTCCTGCTTCCAAATACTTGACCTATTTTTTAATTTCTTTTTATCTTTTTCCTTTTCCTTTTTCTACATTGTTGGAGGGGAGAAGCAAGACATTTTCTCCCGTTCCTTTTAACTTAATTATATTATACAGTTTTTTAGTCTTTCACACTACTGCTTCCCATCATGGCCACTTAAAACAACAAACATGATAAGACTGAACACCAAGAGATTATCAGAACAAAGAGAACCAACACTAGTAAACTTGATATAGTGTAAATGAGTGCCTGTGTTGGTTTTGCTGACTGAGGAGGAGCATATCCACGCCTTAACTTTACACCATTCTGGCCAAATCCTATAGCATTAGAGAAACCAGAGGAATCAGCATTTAACCAGGCTTCCCAAGTATCATCTTCACCAGTGAAAATAGCATGCAGTCCCTGCATTGTGGTAAAAGAGTACATCACTCAGAACTCAATAAGCAAATAAATAAGAACACTCCAGAAATGAGAAATCTCATACTGGGGTAAAGCCCTGCATATCAACTCGAGCTGCGTAGAGCCCTGATGGCTGAAAGGTTCTTCTACGCCAAACCTGTGGCAGCCAGCTTAAACTCATCAGCCAGTATTGACAGGGAGAACTTTGAACTGGTAAACAAAAATGAAAAGGAGCATAAAAGATTAAATTAAAACAGGAGATGCATTTTTTGGCTTAGTAAATGCAAGGTAAATTTCTCAACATGCATTATTTTTTTTGGCAGTGAGTAGTAGGAGTCCTGCATCTGCCATATGCTGCCAGATGTTCTTTTACTCCTACATCTGCCATATGCTGCCAGATATTGTCCAATGGAACATTTAGAAACACAATGCGATAAAACCAATTACATATAAATCTTTGCAACAGCATCAGATAAGTATATATTAGAAGTGTTACTTTTAGATCTGTTGAATACCTTACTGCGATATGCAAACTCCAACTGCTCAGCAACATCTTCGCGCAGTGGAAGCCAATCTAGACCCCCTTTACGAGCAAACCAGTGACCTCTTAAGACACGACGATTTTCTCCGTTCCAGTAAACAGGAAAGCAATGTCTCTTCACCAAATCTACCTGCAGACGTAATGAAATTCATCAATCCCGTCAAGGCAAGTCATGACATTCATAAATCAGGAATTTATATTCCTTTTTACGCTGGCAAGAGGAGCCTGCAAGGCATTTTAGAGACCATAACAGTATGGACATTATTTAGGGTAAAGTGTCTGGTCATGTGATTGTGAGATAATTGAGCTCACCAACCAATTTTCAGTACCAACTGAGGTCCGGCAAGGGCTCCCTCTGTCCGAGAAGAAGCTTAACATTCGGGTCCATAGGAGTATCATCATGTTTGCAGTTCAAGATACCGGGTTTTTTCAATATGGGCAATGACATAGCATTAGATGTGCAGTATCACGATGCAGGATGCTAAAAGGCAAACAGTAGAAATTGACTTCGTAGGTCGACCACATAGACCACCCACTTGACAAGTTAGTTGATGTAGACTAGCGACTAGACAAATGTGTAAGTATTGACTCAATAGGTTAGATAACGTAGACCACTGACATCATTCCTAAACCATTAATGGAGGGTGAGGCATGTAATACGTATATGGAAGCAGAAGCAGTGTCATTGGAATGAGAACTCGAAGCAGACAATGATTGTACAACTATAACAAGAAGTACAAACTTTGATTCGATAGGCATAAGACTATCAATTAATAGGCAAGAACTACATGCATCACTACCAAGATTATAAAGCCTCTGATAGGATGTTAGCAGAGGGGAAAAAAACTCTTGTTGAAATTGGTTGATAGAAACACACAAGAGCTATCCTTGCAAGGTTTTGACTTACATTAAATAACGAAAGTTCCCTAAATTATTATAGAATTCCTAATTATCATGACACAATTACTAAGAACATGTGTACTACATTCTCAATAATTCAATTGAGTTCAACAAGATATAATCAATAAGAGCAATATTATTTATAATTCTCGATTTTTGACACATTATCTAAGCTCCACAGATTATTATTATTATTATTATTATTATTATTATTATTATTATTATTATTATTATTATTATTATTGAAATTCTAAGCTCCAAGGATTTTTGTTCTCCAAGAAAGACATTATGTGTGCGTAAGCATACACGATATTACCAGTGTTGTGAAAAGCGAGAAGCGCCAAAAAGCGATAAGGACTTGTTAGGGCTTAAAGCGCACAGCGCACTAAAAGCGTGGGCTTCAGAGAAAAAAAAATACAATATGAAGAAACTTTAATATATATATATATATAAATAATAGACACAAAAATAGTAAATATATGTTACTTATGATGAATTAGAAGTCTATGAGAAGTCAAAACCATCCACTCCTAATCACTCATATAATCATATGCATCTAAGCCATCATTTTTAATGGAGTAATTCTCATTGTTATCACTACAATTATAGCCTCCAATCTCTTCTTCCTCTGACTCATAAAAATCAATCTCATCTTCTTTCTAAGTGACTAGGTGGAGCTCGAGAGCTTGAAGCATTATTTATAAGAACTTCTGCTTGTCTGCCTCTGCCTTCTTATACTTCTCCTCTCTTCCATTTTTTTTTTTTTTTTTTGTAACTCATGATTTCTTCCCTTAATTAACTTCTTTCCATGTTTTGAGGCTTAGGGAATCGTAACAGTTTGAGTCTGTTTGACAGCTTCAACTTTTTTCAAAAAATAAATTTTTTTAAAAAAAAAGATTATTTTTTCAAATATGTGGGCCTCGCCTGGGTGAAGCGAAGCGCAAAGGCTTTTGAGAGCCTCGCTTCAGGGCTTTAAGCGCGCCTAAGCGTGCTTTTAATTTCACTGGATATTACCCGTCTGCATCATGTTACCTACACTTTGTGAGATATGAGTAAGAGATTTGGGTGAACTATGTGTATTTTTATCCAGTAATGTCTTTTGTATATCTAAAGACAATGTAGGATATAGTACTCCTATATCTCCATTAACTCAATTGACTATTTTGGGAGGTCATAGGATGTACTTGATACGCTTCCCAGATAATAGAGCTTTTTATAACTTTTGCGAGATTCAAGAATTTGGATTCACTAAGTTTTCAAAGATAAGCCATGATTTGATGGTTTTCCTAGCAATTCAATCAGGAACTACTGTTTTGGTCTCTTCTACCACCAAAGGTATATAACATGCAATCATTGCCTAATTAAATGAATTGACTCAGGAAGAAAGCAGTAGCAAACAAGATATGAGTGATTTCCACAAATAAGTCCAAAATCCTTTTTTCTTTGTGATAAGTATAGAAGTCCAAAAAATCTATACAATAACATACCCAGTAATATCCCACAATGTGGTCTGGGGAGCGTGAGATGTACGCAGACCTTACCCTCACCACGATAGAGATGCTGTTTCCGGTAGACCCTCGGCTAAAAAAAATTATTTTCGAAAACATATTTTGAAAAACAAGATGAAAAATACCACATTAAGGGAAATACTGACATAAATTAAAAAATACCTAAGAAAAAGAAAAATGCCAAAAGTAATGGAGACGAAGAATCACAGAGAAACGGTACATGCAGAAGTAATACTACTGCCAATGTGACAAAAATCGCTCGACTACTAACTAACCGTCTATCCTAATCCTCAACCTCTACACCTTCCTATCTAGGGTCATGTCCTCGGTAATATGAAAGTGGGTCATGTCCTCGGTAATATGAAAGTGGGTTATGTCATGCCTAATCACCTCGACCAGTTCTTTTTTGGTTTACCTCTATCTCTGCGCAGACCCAGCACAACCAACCCCTCGCACCTCCATACCTCTATATTCATGTTATATCATACAATGTAGATCTGATAAGTTTATATTGTTCAACTATATATTGTTCAACTACAGAAAGAACATGGAATTTCAAATACACATCTTGTAAGGTCTACATCCAACAAAGTTGTACAGCTGTAAAGTAAATTGTAGATATCCAACCGTGCATGCTAAGTGTAAAGACCAAGTTGTACTTTGTGCCTTCTTTTATTTATCCTTCCAGATAATCAATGTAGAGCTTGAAAACCAAATTAATGAACATGGTAAAACAGCGAACTCCATGCTACGGGATGCACAAGTTTCATGAGTCACATATTCTACCCTAAGCCCTTATCCATCGGCAAACATCTGTCTATATTTTATTTCACCCTTTCTTCTTATTAGGTCTATATTCTTTATTGTAACAGGTTCTCTTTTTGATTCACAAGTTCATTATGCCAATCAAAGGTAATACTCTTCCATAATGGACTTAAAGACGGTATCACATATTCACACAAAGAAAAGGTAAGACAGAAAATAGACAAATGATACCTCATAGAGGCCACCCTTAACGGGGACCCCGACTCTTTCTTCTTCAACTGAATCTTCATTTGTTTGAGAGCTCTCCATAGAAGATTCTTCTGATGCAAGATTGAGTTTATTTGGTTCCCCCTTTGGGCCCTCACTGCACTCAGCGTACTCTTTCCACCAACAAGAAAGCAACTCGTCCTCTCTCTATAGGGTGCAAACCAGCTAATACCTCAGTGATTTAACATATAATACTTCATACTCAAAAATTGAAATAAGTCACACCACAATGTCCTTGCTTTTTTTTTTTTTTTTTGGGGGGGGGGTGGTGGGGGGGGGGGGGGGACAATACATGAAACCATTTTTAAATGGGAAAAAAAAATTAAACCTTTTCATAATCAAGCAGAGGTGAAGTAAATATGGAGCAATAATCCTTTATCTTGTACCAACAATTCTTAAACTAAGTAGGTCATGGATAAATTATTTTACAATTGAAAAAGTAATAATAAGAAACAGAAGTTCGGGCAACCACCTGGACAAGCTCAGTTAACTTTTATGGGATGGCAACACATTCACAAATTCCACTTGGTGAAACGGGACACAGTTAAACAGCCAAAAAAATAAATGTGAGGGGTATGAATTAAGAACCTCAAGTTGCAAAACAAAAGCTTACTACACAAACGACTATGAAGATTTAATTGTGAAGACTCAGCCTTCTGGAGAGATTGTGATAGCTAAATATGGTCTAGAGGGATCTTGGTGCACTAAACAAACAACAAACTCATGCAGTATATCATTTTATGGAAACACATCAGTAAGGGCTGGGAGCTTCAGGATCTAAAACTAATGACAGTCAGAAAGGGCAAGAGGATAAGGATGCAGATTGACCCATAAATTGATCAAATTCCTTTAAAGGTAAAATTTCGAGTGATATTCCATTTAGTACAGAACAAAGAGATCAATACAGCAGATTGCAGGAATAGAATAAGGCCAGAATATGGAAATGGGATGAGATCTTTTTTATAGGGAGATATATGGGATGGGCCAATTGACACTCAAGTTAGCAGAAGTAAGGCTTTTACCGCATAAGCTTGATTCTCCAGGTGGAAGGGGGAGAAAATTGGGTGTTCTTGGTATAATCTTGCTATAACATGATCAGAGTATCACAAGAAGCACATGAAGATTGACCAAGAAAGGCGATATGGAGAACAAAAGCATCTGAAGGGCTACATGTTTTGGGTGGATAGTAAAGCATAAAGTATGCTTCACGCATAAATAATCTTCAAAAAGGGGGCTAAAATATGCAGTAGATGCTATTTTATTAAGCACAAGGTAATCACCAGTGCACATATATCTATGCTGTCCATGCTCCTGGGCATTATCGAACCTTGTTGCTAATGTATTTGGGACCAATGGACTTGTCCTGAGAAAATGAAGATAGCAGTTCAAAGCTGGCTTGGGCAGATAGTGAAGAGACTCCCTCTATGTATTTTTGGTCATTATGGAAGAAGAGAAATAGTAGATGTTTGAGGAGAAGACACAACAGTTCATTTTATTAAGAATAGTGCATTACCACTTCTGCTTTCCCAGCGTAACTTGAAGAATGTATATGATGTAAATTCTTTAGTTGACTGTTTGGATTCTCTACATATTTAAGGGAACCAGAAGTTGTTCACGTACAAAATAGTACCATCTTGGTGCAACTAATGAAATTCCAGTTACCATAAGAAGAAAAAGTTTGGTCAGGAAATATTACCTGCAAGAATGAAGCCTCTATTGCAAGAGAATCTCGCATACCAAATCTAAAGTAATCACCCTTTCCCACTATCTCCGTTTGGGGGACTGAAGCAGCTGGTTCTGTGCAAAAGTGAAATCCACAAAGCACAACCTAGATTTATAAATGAATACAACAGCTCATGCTCTTAAACTGAAAGTAATATGGTATCGGAAATTTCTATTTTTCCTCTCATTTGACAAGGTAAATAATTTATCAGTAAATGACAAAACTATAATGCTTGGACTTTGAAACGTTAAAAACGAACATCATCTCAGTAAAGAATTTATGATGCATGAGTACACTTGAAACCGGAAACTACAAGCTAACTCAACAGGATCAAATTTTCTGATCGAATGATGAACTGCTTCGGTAAAATAATCTACTTGACTTTACTGTTACAGCTGTGTCACTGTTGGAACAATACGACTAAACAGCAAACGCGTAAACACAAGAATAATTAGCAAGTTGCTTTTCTAAATTGATCGTTCTCGAACTAGATTAAAGCTATCCACGAGTTAATTATGTTACCATAAGTTGTGAATTAGGGGGAAATATTGACAATATTTATCAACGAGCAGATACCCATGGAACTTGAGTCGTGCTAGGCACTGCCATTTCAGGAGTGTGAATTTGATACAGATCATTCAAGTATACCTCGAACAATACGAAATAAAATTAATCCAAAACAAAAGCGAAGAAATTAAAAACTTACGATTTAGTGCCAAAGGTAACTTGAAAAAATACCAACGAACATCACCACCATCAGATGGACTAGTAGTTTGAGCTAGGTATTTTTGTCTACCTTCTAAATGCTCTATTTCATCTGCTAACCTCCGTATATTCGACGGCGTATTCTTCAATAAGTCAGGTGAAGTTTCATCTCCTTTAGACCCAGATACTGATGCCATATTTCTACCTACTAGTCAGAGGCGGAACCAGCATTTAAAGATTATAAGTTCGAGATTGTAGTCCCTTCAAAATAAAATTCACCTGAAAGGTAGGATTGCAAGGGTTTTGTCAGGAATTTATTTAGAATGTAAAAGAGGAAATTGAGTCGTGTGGGTGAAGAAAATGGAATTTATATTTACGAAATGAGAAAGAACGGTGGAAAAGAAAGAAAGGAGAAGGGAATTTGGTACAAGGAATATTCTGGTAAACACGTTGGGAAATAAAAGAAGCTATAAAATGGAAATTTAAATTATTTATGCATGCATAATTTATTCACAAAGATTTATTAGGCGTCGTGTGGCAGTGGGATCTTTTTTTTTAAAAAAAAAGACTAATAATTTGGGGTTGTTATTTTATACTTGTTATATTATTTTGCTAATTAGGAGAGAGTTATATCAAAATTAGAGGACGTTTAGTCCGTATTTGATGAGGTATTAGTTAAAACTAGTATAAATTTTATAAGATGAATAATATTAGAATTATTGTAAAATAAAACCAAATTGATACAATATTGCAAGTAGAGAATTGTATGTATAGAGACTGAGAAAGCAAGGGTCCTTATTATAGATAATCATTGCCTTCTAACATCAACTTGCAATGCCAGTTGCACTAATTAAAAAGTTGGTATTCAAGTTGGATATTACAAGTTGCTATGATAAATCCACTTGAATAAGTTGATTCATAACACTCCCCCTTAGATATCTTGATAGATAGATATTGTGCCTCGTTAAAATCTTGCTAGGAAAAATCCTGTGGGAAAAAAAACTTAGTGAAGTAAAAAAGAGTACACACATCTTGTAATACGCATTGAGAGCTACCGCATTAAAAACCTTATAAGGAAAACTCAATTGGGACAAAACCTTGTTAAGGGAAAAAGTGTGCAACGCGTATACTCCCCTGATGAAAACATCATTTAACATCTTGAAGACGATACATTCCAATCTTGTAAATCAGCTTCTGAAATGTTGAGGTTGACCATGACTTAATGAACAGATCTACCAAACTATCACTGGAATGAATTCTTCATCCTTAATTTCATCATTCTTTTGAACAATAATGATTGAAAGGAATTTTGCTTAATACTGTCTCCTTTAGTTGTATCTTCCTTTTAGCTGAATTATCCATAAAATATTTTATATAATATTATTGGGATGTTGTTCTTCAAAGAAATGCCACATTGTTGTTCAATATGTTGAGTTTTTGATCTCAATCATTCATATTATCGGCTAGTTTCATGCATGGTTATTTGAAGATGTAGCAGCAACAGTTTATTTTGTAAAATGCCATAACATAGTTGTGCCTCCACAAATAAATAAATAGCACGTTGATATTAGATTTTATATCGATCAAGTAGATATCGTGTATTCTTCCAATGTCTTTGCATTGGAGAAAAATCAATCTTGCCAATAAGCTTATCACAAAAGCTATAACTGGTGGAGTGTTGTTGGCAAGAAGCTTCAATACACCCATTGCATTTAAATATGATATTTTGATACCAAAAGGCTCGCTAAGGATATTTTACCACATGTGGCCTGATTGTTTTAATCCGTATAAATATGTATGAAGCTTCATTGAACAGGTTTCCTGGAAACCTTTATATGTTTCAAGCATTTTGAATCCTTCAAGGATATTCATAAATATTTTATTTTCCAATGAGCCATATAAAAGGCTGCAACAAAGATTGTTAGACGCATATCAAGTCTTTCATGCACCGCCAGATATACAAGATACCTGAAGGTGATGCATCCACCAAGGAGAATACATCTCCATATTATCAATGCCAGTTTTTAGTGTTTCAAGTCGTACTTTTTCTATAACAACTTTATTTCTCTTAATATTTTTGCACAAAAAAAAAAAAAACTTATTTATACACCACGGGCATTACACCTTCAGATGTTTGGACTATAAATCTGAAACTTCACATCTTTCAAGTGAAGTTGATTCTGCTTGAATGCATTTTCTCCATTTTAAAAAATAATTTCGTTTCTGTATTCCTAACAGACTTAAGCTCAAGATCCTCATAATCATATAAATATTGAGTTTTATAATATATGTAAGATATCGTCGACGATAATTCATTTCGATTCCAATGCGACATAATATATAGATATCTTTTCATATTTATTATTTTTCAGGTACCTGAACCTCTCCTGATGAGGTTTTAGGAAATGTTATGTCGTGGACTCTTCTAAAGCCCTGCTTTCTCATTTGGCCATCATAATCATTTGCTCTTTTCCGTTTTCATGAATTTTATTTTCGGAACCGATTGGTCTATCACGCTTCAGGCGTGCCTTAGACTCATTTGCATAAGCAGATTGTCCTACCAGGACATCAAATCAAATTGGAGCATTAGCAACTGGAATATAATATTTAGCTTTGGGTCAGCCACACGTCTGGCAGTGACTTGTATTATCATCTTTAAATGAGGATCATATCAATGATAATTTAATCATTATTCCTCAGCTGCTTTAATTTCTCCCCCTAATGTTGGCCAAACTAACATTCGTTCCCAACCTTCTTTGGGATCCATCATTATGCAGTGTGGTGGAGCAATGTATAATATACCACACATTAAAATTATTAGATGGAAAAATATTCCTGATCCTGAACCAATTATGAGGGGGAATTCATTTGTTAGGATGTCGTACACAAGTGATGTTTTATGGATATACCATATCTCATACCTGATATAAGTAGTTTTGTTCTCATATGCATGGTTTAGCTATTAATTTGAGGCTTTTAATTATATGAATCTGCTAAACCAGCTTGCCAAGATTATCAAGAAAACTTGTCTTGATTGCATAATCTGGAAATATGCTTTTAAATAAAATTTATTTGAGCAAATACTTAATTGTGCAAGTACCATTGCAGGTTTATAATAACGCTCATGTGACCTTCTCATAGATGCATCTATCATGTAATAATTATATGGTCCACATGGCAGGTGGACGCGCCCATATACACCTTTTATACATTCCAGAAATGCGGAAATCCTGATCCCAAATTTTAGTTGGTCTAATCATGAGAACGAGCAGCACGAAGAGAATTCTTGATTCTTCAATATACACCCATGTGAATTCTCATTTATATATTTTGTGCATTATATCTGGACCGGGACGGTCAATCCAGTCATGTCAACTCATAAAGTTATTCATCTAGTAAACTTCTGGTTTACTATAATATGGGCTTTTCGTATAAATAAAATTTTTGTTTATTGTGGCGTGCATGTGATTCCAATATTCTTAAATTTGTTAGTACAAACTGGAGGAATGGACGGGTAACCCTTTATTATATACATATTAAAATACCCGCTATGACTGTAATATGAAGATATTAAATCTTCTCATACTTGTAGTCTCAATATGAACACATTTTGGCAAATATATTTGAAAATTAACAAGTTTTTTTGAGACAAACTTCAGTAAATATTTCATCAATTTTATATTCCTCCAGGTAGTAATAAATTGGCTCTTCCAGAACTCTCAATTAATTTTGTACTATTATATATTGCATGACACCATCCATATGGTGAATATCTCCTCGAAGGAGAAAATCATATAATTATTCTCATGGTCAAGTTATTATAGGCAAGATTGTATTGGGTGAAAAATCAACGAGGTTTAAGTTAGCAAGGCTCGAAGCTGGGTGAGGTTGAAAGCTTCTATACACGAGTTCTCCAAGGCTCGCCAGCTCTTGAGGTCAGTTGCCTCGAACACGAAATGGATGATGGCCACGAGCTGGCCACACGAGGTGAATGGAAGATATCCTTCACGAGGTGATTTGTTTATCCCTCATAGAAGATATCGCTCAACGAGCTCTCACTTCTATAACTACCGACTGTTGCCCACGACTTAAATGAGGAGATCATGGACAGACCACGATTAAACGTGGAGTAAATGCCATTAATCGCAGTAAATGTTGCCTACGTCCTTGAAGCTATAAATAACCTTGTAAATATTATGTAAGGCATCAAGAAATATATCAAACACACTTATACTTTGTTCTTAATCTTTTGTCTCATTTCTTTTTTTAAATTTCTATCTTTTTCGTGACTTTGATACGAATAATTACTAGACAACCCTATACAAATTCGATTTGTTATTCTAATCAGATTTAAGCTAACACAAATTGGTGCCGTCTGTGGGGATCTGGCAATAACATTCGTTCTAAAATCATATTCTCAAGTTTACAGGTTACTCTTGTCAACATCATCCAATGGCAGATAACACCAACATCTCTGATAACACAACAATCCAAACCCCTGACCCAACGACTAGTGTCACCTCGTCAGGAGGGGATGAAGCATAACGCCACCTGGTTTAACACCACCTGGTTTAACGCCACCTGGTTTAACACCACCGAGTTTGATGCCTCCCAGCCTGACACCGCTGCTTTGATTTCTTCAACTGGCTTAAATCTCTCAATTGGTGCTATTCCACCAATTGACCCCTCGTCATCGAGTTCAAATGACCCATTTCAATTGTACGTGATGACAACTTTGCAACGTCTTCAAGAGTAGTTCGCTGCTTTTTTAAGAAATGGGAGGAATGCATCGAACCCTGTCGAGCCCACGCTTAATGGAAGCATCCCGTACGTTGTTCCTACGGGCGCATCAATAAGGGGACTTCCAAACGGCGCTGTATCTGGGGGCTCGGGCTCTGCGCCACTTGGGAATCAACCCTTCGGGACAGCTCCAGAGGTGGCTGAAACAAGCATTCTGTCGGACTTTGAAAAGTGGAAATTAAAAATCGAGGCCAGCATGGAAAAGTGGCTCGAAAATGTCCCTGGGGTCAAGAAGCCTCAACGAGCAATAGATATTGAAAAATGCAGGCAACAACCTTTTAAGTCTGAGGCCGCTCCTGCCCTCATCCCCAAGCACTACAAGTTGCACATCTTGAAGAAATATGATGGAATGGCTGATCCAGTCGACCACATAACTGAATACATGGCTATGGGGAAGAGCAATGATTTGACCCTGGTGGAGAAGGAATCAATGTTCCTTAAGAAGTTTGCTGACACGCTTGAGAAAGGAGCGTTGCGCTGGTACATACACCTCCTCTCAGAGTCGATATCAAATTTTGAGGAGTTGGTTGACATGTTTATCAAAGCTCATACTAGGGCCCAGAAGATCCTCAAGCGAAAAGAGGATATCTTCGAAGTCAAATAAAAGTACCTCGAGCCGATCAAGGACTTCCTTGAGCTTCTTTCAGGCTTAAATAATGGACTTGCCAAAAATGGACGATGCTCTGGCAGTCATGGCTTTTGAAAGAAATCTGAATGTGAGTAACTCAGAAGTAGCTGCCGAACTGAAGAAGGAGCTCCAGTAGTACCAATCCCAGACTTAGGGTGAGTTGCATGATAGAGCCTGTCACACCCGATTTTAGACTCAAGTCAGAGTGAGTCGGGTTTCGGATTTGACTGAATAACTCGTTTGAGTTAAGAGTTGGAGTCGCCACCTATTATAGTTTTCTAGGGTGTATTAGGTCACCTAAGCATCTAAGGTCAAGTTCATTATCAAACTGGTCCAGTTTCAGAGATTCAATAGGTAAGAAGTCTAAATGACTCGGGGAAGAAGGTGTTAGGCACTTCCCCAAGTCCCACGAAAGGTGGTTCCCGCCCGAGTCTATATATTTTGGGATGTCTATGTAAATACGTGTTATCATATATATGTTATCAACTAAAGAGGTCAATTTCTTAATCATTTTATACACTAAGTTCAATTAAGCAAGTCTAGATAGCATATACACAATTGGATTTCACATACGGCCTAATTCCGCGCCTAATCGCGTTTTAAGGCCTCTAACATAAATGCCTAATCGAAGATAAGGCTAAATATGCAAAGGGTGTTGAAATACAACTTATTTGTGCAGTTTCAGCATCCAAATTAGATTTGCACAAATGGACAGTTTTACAAAAATAGACAGTTTTCTTAAATAGTTTTAGATTTTGTCAAAAAACCAAATGGGTGTTGTTTTTAAAATAAAATATTAGCCATTTAGGATCGATGTGACTCGTCATTAATTGTCGAGCCCTAACCTTAATGGCTATTTTGGTTTAGGGGTCAGTTTTGAAAAATATAAGTAGATAGGCTGCTTTTGAAAATAGTTGCAAAAACCACACAAAGATGCACACAAGGGGGCTGTTGCACTTAACATATACATATATAGACATGAAAATAGATGATAACACGTATTAGGCTTTAGAAAATAGTTGTATACTCGTATAGTCGACCTCAATCACTCATACACCCCTAGACATTATTAGATTAGTGTATATGAGCTTTAAAGTTTGTTAAAAACATAAAAAAGGGCCAGATTTTAAAAGGATTTTTGGGCCCTGCCTTTCTACGCAAAGGGGCAGTTCCCGACTTACACAAACAATTCAGATTGAGGCAGTTATCACGCAATAAGCCCCTATTTATGAAAATCACTTATTTTAACGACTTAAATCTTGATTCAAAAGACCTAATGCATCGAATTCAGTCAACTAAGTGTAAAAGTAAGTCTGGCTATCAAAATTTCTGGTTTTAGATAAGGGGAGTCAGAATCCGAGCTTAGCATTAAAGTGCAGCTTTATTTAGAAGTGGCTACACCATATTTAAAAATTAACAGTCGAGTTTTAAGCATGAATGATGCAATCACATAGTGGGGTGAGGGTTTAGAGAGGGCCCCTGTTTGCCCAAACACATAGCTTTAGCTATGTGACATGTTTTAGAGCAAGTAATGTACATGCAGGGAACCTAACAAATACACATAAAGGGGAAGCTAAGGGAGCAGAGACGAGGCAAAACAGTGCCCTACACACACTCAGAGGTAAGCCTGCTTAGGCTTTGATTTCCCAGCCAGAGGGAAGGCTTTTACCAACACTCAAAGACCTGCAATCTTAACTTTGGTATAGCTTTCAGAGCTATCCACACAAGTTGTAAGAGAAAGGATTAGCAGGGAGGGTATGGAACCTCCCAAACAGGTCATATGTCCACACAAAAACACTTAACAGGTCATGTATAAAGGCATGTTACAGTCAGGGATAAGGTTTTATACAAGTATAGGTAGTGTAAGTTATGCAAACACAAGCAGAGAAAGAGCATTCAGAAAGACTAGGCATAAATAGGTTCAAGACATAGGAAATAGTGTTTAAAGCAGGGATATACCTTTTGAGCAATAGTGGTGAGCAAACAAAACAAGTGCAAGCAGTATTAGATGCTTTGCAGAGTAAGGATCAAGAAGAAGAGAAAGCAGGAACCCTTTTAATAATCTTTTGTAGTACTCTGTATATCTATGTGTATGCCAGTGTGTTTTCATGTATTGAACTGTGTCTTTATGTGTAGAATAAGCTTGGTTTAAATAGATGTGAGGATGAGGGGATTAGTTCTAATGGGTGGTAACAGAATAGGAAAAAATATTGACTCCCAAAGTAAAAAGGATCCACTTTGGCATTCTTTCATCAATTAGAAGCCCTAACATTAAGGCCAACAGGATTTTAAGCAATCAGAAACCCCCCCCCCCCTTTTAACAGTAACAAAGTCCAAATTCAAGAAATCAGTGTACCAGAATATCCTAGACTATTTTAGGCTCGCGATACCTTGATTACTCTAATAGGTTCCAATCAAAGACCCTAAGGGATACCCTGCTGATCAGTCAAAGCAAATTTCCTTTTAAATGCTAATCACATGTCTCAATTAACATAAATCAGATTCCTTTAATTTTGTACGACAAAGTTTCATTCAAATTTCAAACTGAGACTATTAGACCTTCATTCTAGTCGACTACCCATACACGGAATACTAATAGGACTATAGACAAATTTCAAGGACTTGGAATATGAAAACAAAGATGTAAATTGCACACATGTTAAAACTCAAGCAGTGATTAGTATTCAAACTTAATAAACCGGATAAAGATTAACAAATTTCACAAGTTTTAATCTAATCATTGCTAAATAACTACTAGTCGGGTTAACATGGGAAACAATATGCGAATTTAGGCAGGTTATCACACAAATTCAAACAATCAGACAAAAAGGATTAGAGATTACCCGTTAAACACCGGAGTCGGGTCGAACTTGACCTTACTTGGGTTATGCATGCATGGGTTTTACCCTTTACTAGGTTGTAAAGGTTCAGCTCTTACCCAGTTCTGCTGGAGTTGGCGACGGTGATGACGTCGGCAAAAGATCGAATCACTGACCTTGCCGTTTGGATAAATCTCCATAAGGGTTTTGTAGCGGACAAGGGGATCATTGCGATGTAATTAGTTTTCGATTTCGCCGACTGAATCGACCGAAAATCGCCATAGACGGTGGCGATTAGGCTTCGCCGAGAGGGAAAGAGAGAGAGTCGGTCGAGTGAGTTTGGAGGAAAAGGAGGGGTCTTTTAGGGTTTGGGGGTGGAATGTAATAAAAATGGAAATTTAATTCTCAACCGTTGGATTGTACGCGTAGACGGTTGAGATGAAGCCACGTTGGCGATGAGGTGTAATTAAATGAGGCTGATATGTATAAGTGTGAGGTGTAATGTGTATGTATGTGTGTGTGTGTGTGTATGCGTATATATAGTGTATAAGTGGTGTATAAAATGCGTATAAATGCATGGAAAAATTGTGTAAAATACTTATAAAATTATAAAAATAAGAAAAGTACTTACTAAAGCTAAATAATTAAGAAAATCTATCATTTTAGGTTTTAAAATGATTTAGGTTTCTTCGTTAAAAACAGAAGTAATTGTGAAAAATTATTACAAGATAGGCAAGTTTTGTAAAAATACGGTCGTTCGTGGAAATGCTTCTAAAATAGCCTAATTGGTATACGTGCATGAGATAGTGACTCAGGATAGGAGCGAGTGTAGGGTAATTGTGTGGTTATCAGTACAATTTGGTCTGAATAATGGCTATTGAAACAGGAGGGACAAAATTAAATGTCAACAGAACCTCTGCAAAAATCAGGCTCGAAGAGGCTGAGTGGAGGATAGCAGGGCAGTATAATTCATACCGAGGCCGAGCAGAGTCATCTCGACACATTGATGCATCACGAGGGAATTCAAAAGGAGATACATGCCTTATAATTCGGAAAGGCAACATGTAAGCCAGCGCCTCGGAGGACTGCAACACGTGAGTCAGAGGTTAGGAGGGAAGGTTAGCACCAACTCTAATTAGAAGAACTCCTCAGGGCCATCCTTGGCGTCCAAGGATAAAAAATTGACTCGAATCTCTGATTATAACTTTAATATCTCCACCTTCGAGCTGGTGAACACCATAAAAGGGATGACGGGTCAGGGTGTGAGACTGCCGAGGGACATGAGAACAGCCCCGGGGAAAGAGATCAAACTCAGCACTGTGAGTTTCACATGGATTATGGGCACGCTACCAAGAATTGCAAGGCATTGTGACTTGAAGTGGCTCATCTTCTCAAGAAAGGTGTACTGTTGAGTATCTTACTGATAAGGGGAAGCAGAACTTCACCAAAAACAGAGGACAGGACAACCACCGAAGGTGGAGTCTCCAAAAAAAGTGGTAAATGTTATAACGGGGGGGGGGGGGGGGGGGGGGGGGGGGTCATAAGTGAATGGTGTGAACTTCGCGGCTGCGAAGAAATTTTCAAAGCTTTCGATTACTGTGGAGAAAAGGACCCGAGCTGGTGGGTCAAAAAATAAAATTGTGTTTGATACTGAAGATTGTGATGGGATAATATTCCCTCATCACGATGACTTGGTAATCATGTTGATGATCAATGACCGTGACGTCAAAAAGGTTTTGGTCGACCCTGGTAGCTCGGTGAACATCATCAGTTATGGAGCAGTGAAGAGAATGTCGCTAATGGACCTCGTCTTCCCGAAAGCAACCATATTAACAGAGTTCAACAATTCAACTGAAAAACACTTAGGGAAATTACTCTTACTACGACTGCCGAGGGAGTAGATAAGAAGACTATTTTCCAAGTAATGGTAGAGGATATGGTTTATAATGTTATCCTCGGGAGGCCTTGGATCCATGAAATAGAAGCTGTTCCATCCACCTTGTATCAGGTAATCAAGTTCCCAACACTATGGGGAATCCATAACGTATAGCTCGTGAGTGCTACACGATTGCGATGAAGAGTGGAGTGGCTTTGGTTAAGCCACCTAAATAGAAATCACCAGGCCCGGGGCCCGACATCGAGGTTTGTTACCCCTCGCTAAATTCAGACTTGAGCTCGCAGCTCTAAGCCGTCGATGCCCCAGCATTTAGGCCGAGTGATGGCCACACCTCGTTCTCTTCGCCTATCTTTCTTAGGAAACTGAGAAAATGACAGTCAGTGTTCGGGCCTGCATTCTTCGCACCCAAGCACTGGGGTTGAAAGGGGAATGGTACCACTAGGGACTTCGAAAATAAAACTCGAAGACTATCGATCCGTACACCGGGGACTGTTCCTTTAATTTATTCTATTGTCTGACGTTATTGACCGACGGGGCTGTTAATAATAAAAATTTGTGTATATTTTGCCTAAGTCATACGATGACTGAAACTTATGTAAATCAGCTCGTATTCCATCAATAAAACTTGAACTCGTTTTCTTTTTTATTTGATGCTTAAAAGCCTATTTTTAATTAATGCCACGGCTTGTGAACGAGATGTCGTTTTAATCTAGCTTCGTTTAAACATTATCCAAAGACTTGCAAGCAACAAACTCAAACAATATAAAATCTTTAGTGCAAAGTAAAAGATGTGATATTTTGAAGCATCTTAATATTCATTAATGCCTCGAAGGCCAAGATTTACAGAGCGTTGGACCGAAGGCTTAAGGCTCGAAGCCCAAACAAAAAACAAAAAGAGGAAAGCTCATTCAGACGAGGCTTCAGAATCCTCGCTATCTTCATCACCACTTTCGCTGCTCGAAGGCAAATTGCTCATTAACTGCTGAGCTTTAGCAACATCCTCCTGTGCCTTACCTATTTCCTCATCCAAGCTCGTCCTAGCTTTTCACAGCTCGAGAGTCCGCAACTTGGTCTGGATGATAGCCCAATTTTTCTCAACTCGAGCCCTAGTATCACGAGACTTCAACTTAGCCTCGATTTTGGATTTGAGCCTAGACGAGGACATGGCTCCTTCATTTTTAAGATTCTTAACTTGGGCCTCGAGGGTCTGGGCTTGGACTTCAAGCTCGTTCACCTTCACCGAGAGCTCTTTCAACTAGCTATGGAGTTGATTGTTCAAGTCATTGATCGTCGCATTTGCTGCTTTGATCTCACCTCGAAAATCTCCTCTTAAGCTCTCTTTTCAGCTTCAAGCTTGGCAAGGCCTCTCGAGACTTGTCAAACTCAAGGTTAGACTCATCGTCGGCTTTATGAGTTCGGTTCAAGTCCACCTCAAAATCGAGCGAATGCTTCTCAAGATCGGCAATCCTATCCTAAAGACTAGCCTTTAAGCGGTCCCAGCATCCCCCAATCCTCCTCAACTCTTTTTCTCGGCTAGCCTCCATCTCGGCTGCTCTCATAGTGTACACAAAACTTTGCAAAAGCAAAGAGTTCAAGGGGTGCTAATAAAGTCAAAGGGTGAAGGAGAATTGAGGTAAAAGAGTAAAAAATTACATGAATCGCATGCTGAGATGCGAAAGCCATCAGTTCATTAATTGGCAAGTCCTCGATGCGCTCTCGCTCTGCTGGGCCAAGCAAGTCCTTAAGGCTGATGGGGACAGCCACTGAATCATCGAGCATGCACAAATCGGGAGGGATGCTTATCAGCCTAAGGCTTGCAGTAGAAGATGAGGGATAGTATGCCCGAGCACAGTCTTCATCTACCCTCTCTGAATCTTGAGCAGGGTCATCAATCGCCCTCTCCTCGGCGGAAAAATTTTCGGCCAATTTAGCCTTGCCCTTGGCTCTATCCACGGCTCGAAATTGCTCAGAGTTAACCACCGCGACTTCATCGCAAGCCTCTCCACCTGAAGGCTAGTCAACTTGGTCACGCTGAAGATTTTCAGGTGACTTGGCCCGAGGGAGTTTAGCTTGAGAAGAGTTGGCTATTGCGCCCTTCCTCTTCTTTGAAGCTTTAGCTGTAAGGATTCCCACTGAGTCCTCCAACTCCTTCAGACTATCCCCGCTTTGGGGTCCCCAGTCTCTGGCTTTTTCCCTTTCTTTTTTTTCTTCTTCTCCTTTTTTTTTCTCTTCCTTCTCTTTTTCTTCTTCCTCCTCTGGTTGAGTGACTGCTTTGCTGGGGAAACCTACAAAAAAGGAAGGATAGAATGAGGATAAATTTTAGAAGAAAGAAGAAGGTTTAATACACACTTACCGTGCGGTTTGCACGACTATTGGTTTCCTTTCAACACCGCCGGTATCATCCATGATCTCACAGGCCTCAGTTTGGCGTCGATGAGCGCTTGAACCTATTCAGTCAAACCCTCCGGGGAGGGAAGGGGTTGATAGGAAGTTTCTCCGTTGGAAAAAGAAAAAAATGAGTTGGTTAAAAACTGAGGAGTTGTAAAAATAAAGAAGAAATCAAAGGTCGGAAACTTACGAGTTCTGTTCCATTCCTTATGGAACTCCGCCTCGGAGAAGAGAAGAGCCGTATGGATTAGGACGAACCGATCGCACCAACCACGGTCTTCAGTGTCGTCATCCCTCGTTATTATGGAGAATTTGCCCTGTTTTCTTAGCTGGAAAATCCCATCTTTGTGCATAGTAGGTCAGAAAAAGGAAATTAGGTGGTCAAAAGTAAAATCAACTTTGGCTCGTTGGCTCAGAAAGTCAAGGCACTGGATGATCCTCCAAATTCTAGGACCGAACTGAGCCAGACAAATATTGTATGTTCGGTAAAAATTATCAGCTATATGGTGGATGGGAAGTGAGAAACCTATCGTAAATGGATAGGTGTAGAAAAAATGAGATATCGGGGACTCTGTCGCAAGTGCAATGCTCTGGGGTCGGGACCATGATTTCGACCTCGGGACCCCAACCGCAGTCTTCATGAACCTGATCTATGAGGTATTGTGTGATCAGGCTCGAGGACTGTTGGACTGGAACTTTTCTATTTTTTCTCAAGATCAGAAGCTGATTGCTTCTGCATCTTGAAGTCTTTGTTGTGATCAAATTTTGAAGGGATCACGTGATGGGGTTTTAACTCCCCGACAAAGGTTTTCTTTGTGGGTTGTGAAGCTTCGGTGGCTTCAACATTATTATCAGCAGTGATGGTTTCTTCAAGCATAGCTGTGTCGCCACCAGTTGATACTTCTTCTTGAGCGGCGGCGTCACAGTGGTCAGAGACGGTTTCTCGACCACTTCTTTCTGGTGAAGTTACCCTCAACGATACAGACGTACCAGCCAAAACTTCGCTCGTTGACAAAGGGGTGTCATCCATTGCTCTTGCCTCTGAAGTTTTTGAAGAATTCTTGGTAGAAGACATGGCTATAAAGTTTTAAACAAGAAGAAGATTTGCAGAAGAATTGGTTACAATTGATCAAAATATTTGGGAAACAATATAAGTAATGGTCAAGTCGGAAGTTCTATAAGATAGGTAGTACTCAAGTGCTTCGAAAAGTCGTCATTATTACCTTCATATTGAGAAGGTAAAACGAAGGGTTACAACCACTCAGAAAATGCCGCGTGGAGAAGATTAGACGTCGAAAGAATGGTTAACTTTTCAAATTCTGTGGTGGGGATTTGGCCACGTCGATTCCCGCCGAATTAAATCTACCCCTTGGAAAATTCTGGCTATTGTCCAAGGAATGGGGGGCTATCTGTATTGGGTGAAAAATTAATGAGGTTTAAGCTAATAAGGCTTGGAGCTAGGTGAGGTTGAAAGCTTCTATGCACGAGTTCTCTGAGGCTCGCCCAGATCCCGAGGTCAGTTGCCTCAAACACAAAAATGGATGATGGCCACGAGCTGGCCACACGAGGTGAATGGAAGATATCCTTAACGAGGCGATTTCTTTATCCCTCGTAGAAGATTTTGCTCAACGAGCTCTCACTTCTGTAACTGCCGATTGTTGTCCACGACTTAAATGAGGAGATCATGGGCAGACCACGATTAAATGTGGAGTAAATGCCATTAATCACAGTAAATGTTGCCCACGTTCTTGAAAGCTATAAATAGCTTTGTAAATATTATGTAAGGCATCAAGAAATATATCAAACACACTTAGACTTTGTTCTTAATCTTTTTTCTCATTTGTTTAATTAAATTTCTGTCTTTTTCGTGACTTTGATACGAATAATTGCTAGATAACCCTATACAAATTCGATTTGTTGTTCTAATCAGATTTAGGTCTACACAAAGATCGATTTCTTGCTTCACTTGCTCTTATGTTATTCATAATAATACATAATTTTGACGTATGTTCTGTACAAGGGCAATGATCATTCATGCTACAATAAATAATAAATTCATTCTATTCGAACCTCTTATAGAGGTGAGTTGTGGTACTTCATCAACCACGCATGGGTACATCTGTATTAATATCTTTTATCATATGTTGCCATATTCACTTTGGGGAAGGGGTCTACATTCATAATATTTATTATATATTGTCTCATTCACCTTCAGAGAATGGACCATAATCACCTGAACTTGCCTCATAGTCACATACCACATTGATGGCATTATTATCTTTACCGTTTGAACGGTTAAATTGAGAAAACTTTATTGTTCTCTTATTTATTTTATAATGATGACTATTTGTAATCACCTAATTTTGGCACGCCTTTAAATAAATTTCCAAAAAAAATTCATGCAAATTTTTTCTAAAATTTGTTTCTTTTCTTGTATTTGTTATTGTATGTGTTAAGTGAAAATGTCGAAAATTATTCTAAAAAAATAATACTTGTTGTTCAATGCTTATTTGGTTAATTTACTGTCCATATTAATTTTGTGTGATCTTTATCGGCTTTGTTAACTGAGTTTACGCTAATTAATTAAGGTTTGAAGTTTGGCTAGTTTTGAAAGTAAATTGCTATTGGGCCGGCTAAAATTGAAAGAAATACCCAGCCCAATACCTTGTGACCCGGCCCAACCTTAAGTATATAAAGCAAAACTTGCCATTTTAGTCTTTTTCCCAATTCTAACAAGACCTACAGAAACAAAATGCCTAAATGTTGAACCCGCCTGGTTCCGCCTCTGTCCGCCATCGACGACTGCGGAAATCACTCAGTTCTGGCCAAATTTTGCATCACCCGACGCCTCTTCACCCCCTCTTCCCAGTTCTGATATCAATTTTCCCTAACACTTAACAGAATGTCGTAAATCAAGGCTCAAAGGATCAGGCAGAACCCTAACTCTGATGACTTTTCCGGCAAACTTAGGTGAGTAGACTCGTTTCAACCTCCTCTCTCACTTCCTCTACCCCGTTTCCTATTTAGCGTGTTGTGACAAGGCTGGTTGGTGGCGATGTGAAGTCGATAGTGAAGTGGCGTGTTTTGTTTCATTTTTGGTAAAACATAATCTTGGTAATGTTGTTTCAAACTGATCTGAAGCCTTGCCGATGGTCTGGTGTCGCTGTGATTGATCCTTGTAGCAGGGGTGTAGGGATAGTAGTAGTATGGTTGTTGGTTTGTAGCAATATAGCGATGATCCTAAGGCTAGTTGTGCTCGGCATTCGAGGCAACGACTTAACTTTGATGCAGGGGGCTATGGTGTCGGGGTGGAGCTGTTAAGGCATTGGTTTGTACGTGATGTTGCTAGTGAGGGGCATCGAGGCGGTGATGTTTCTGTTCAGCTATTGACTCGGCGTGGTAATTCTGTAGCTTAGGATTGTTGGGTGATGACTGTTATGGTGTTTGCTCGGGGCAGTGACAACATCCAGGCAGTGGCGTTGCGATTGCAGCGAGGGTAGCAGCAAGCAGGCTTGGTTTTGGCGTGCGCTTAGGTAGTTTAGGTTAAATCAATCCTTGTTCTTTTTTTTTTATTTGTTTAGATCATGTAGTAGTGGAAAATATTTCTAGGATTGTTTTAGTTATAGATTATTATTGTTGTTCAACTTACTAAAAATCTTGTTGATGATGGAATATATGATAATTCAGCTTAGTTGATTATTGTTGTTGTCTATGCTTGTCCTTTTTATCTAAGCAAATCATTCATGTACGCCACTTTGGTTTCCTGTTTAAGAATGTTGGAGTTTAATAAGAAACTCATGGTATCGTGTTGGTTTAGTTTAGTTTGAAGTGTCCTTGGTCTGATTAGAATGAGCTTGCCTAAAGCTATGTAGTCATGTCTTAAGTAGAAATCAGGACTGGATTTCCTTTAGTTCCTCTTGTTACCTCGTATTGCCTCCATTTTAGTTTGTTCACTGTTGATTAAATCATTAGGCATGTATATGTGTTTGGAAAGGTTTGAGATGTGTAGGAGTGGGTAAGGTCTACTGTGATTTTGTTCTGCTCAGTTGTTGGTGAGTTTAGTGAAGTGTTGGCTGGTTCTCTGAGTGATCTGATTCGCTTAATGAGGATTTAGGATCTTTGGTTTAATGTTCTGTTAGGATAGGGATGTGGCGGAATTCTTTTATGCTATAAAAGAGTCACTCACTACTCCAAAAAGACAGGAAATCGGGGCTGAAAACACATTTTCACTCACACACTAAAGAATTTCAGATCTGAGAGATGAAAAAAAGTCACTACTCAAAGACTTGAGAGCAAAAGAAAAGTATTAGGAAATAGAGAAAAAAATTTGATAAAATGGAGAGAAGAGAGATGATAAACTTAGTAAAAAAGGAAGTTCAGCTCTGGGTTTGAGTTTAAGCTGGGTGCTGGTGCTGTTTGCTTGATTCGGCCTCTTCTTGCTGGTTCGTTGGGAATATAGTAGCTGGTGAATCACATTTGCTTGTTATCGGGGTGGTTATCTTCACTAGGTAAACACTTTTATCCTTGTATTTTATACTCGCCGATCACATGTATGAAAATGGCCTGATCTAGACCTATTAAAGATTTCCTTTCCTTATTTGTTGATACCTGCTCATATCCTTGCAAAATCTGCTTGTAATAAAATGTAAATTTGGGCCACACACTTACTCTAATGATCTGCATATTGTTGTAAATTTTATGACTGTTTGAATGTGTTTCGGATAGTATGACCTGAGAATTGGCTCTCTTAAAGAATTGACGTGTAACTAGAAATCCAGATCTAATACCTTATTGTGTCATGTTTAAAATTCGAACATTTCTCTTAGGATAGCTACTAGTCATATGTTGAGCACTCATGAACTCTGAAGTCAGGGTAAAACTGAACAAATTGAGCAGAAATAGGGTGGCAGTGCAAACTCTCTAAGAACGATCTGTTTCGTGATAATTTGCAAATATGATCCAATCATTAAGTCGTGCTCTTACACAAAAGCCACCATTGCCAAGAGCAAATAGGCCCTCTCTTTAAAAGGGTATAAAATAAGTGAGCTATTTGTGCCATTTCACTCGATTGACGTAATAGTACCTCAATCAAAAACAAAAAGGAGGTGACAGATTTTTCCTTTGTATCAATGTCAAAGAAGGAGATTTACCTAAATAAAGAAGACCACAGTTGCAAAACTTTTGGAAAGGTCAAAACGGCAGAAACAGTACATATATTTTGCGGAGTTAGTCTAGTTTCAACTTGAGCCTTTAACTTATAGCCACAAATATTTAAGTAAATAACAAGTTATTTTTGCTCAAAGATTGTAAGTAGTTTGTGATGAAGAACACAAATAAATTATATTTTACGTAAGGTTAGGCAAGCAATGTAGGCATGTTGACCCATGATGAATAATGAAGTTTTTAAAGTGATAAGCAATACAAAATAGACACACGATTAGGCAAATTCAAATAGGCCAAAACAAAATTAAGTCGCTCAAATGTTTACATGGAACTCATTTATATTGGAAATTCGAACGAATATCGTGTTCGGGGTTAATTTTCAATAGAGTATCCATCAATGAACGAGCGAATGTCTATGTGAAACTCAATTAAGTTAGAAGATTTCGCTCGAGCGGGTGCTTGCGTGTTTATATCTAACCGAGTCTTTACTTGAATGAATGGACATTTTTAACTTAAAAATAAAAATGTAACAAAGGTCCAATATTTAGACGAAACTCATTTATATCAAGATTCGAATGGACAACGCGTCCACGGTTAATCTCTGATACATTTTTCGTCTATGAACGAGCGACTTTCATCCAAATCAAGGCGTAACAAATAATAATATGACAATTAAACAAACAAACAATAATGCAATAACCCGGAGAGCGTCAATAAAGCAACTGTACTTGGCACAGGACTCGAGGGTGCCTAACACCTTCCTGAGAGTCAACTGAGATCCTTATCCGGACTCTGACGCAGACCACTAAATGAGTCATAGGTATTCTAAGGCACCTCTTTTGTAACTTGGCACATCTTTAATTTATCAAGTGGCGACTCCGTAATCTCGATAATTTTGTATCTTTAAAACGTCTAAGTCACTGCCTCTTTTAGTAAATTTTAGGGCGTGACAGCATGGCGACTCGGTTGGGGAAAATTAGAATCTCAGGCTTTAATCATTGTCGCTTTTTAGGCTTGTGAATATTAGTTTGTTTGTTTTCCATGTTTTGAATGCTACTGCCTCAACATTTATCTAAACTATATATAAAATGTCTTCTCTCGCGAAATCCTCTGAGTCTCTAATATATATATATACCAGTATTGCTTTCAGCATCTGGGAAACCTTCTTACACAAAATTGCCCATGATTTAGGAGGACGGTGTGTCAGGTTTAGGTCGGAGACACTATTGCCGAACAACCTCGATGCGCTTTCCGGCCGGTTTGTCCACCGAGTTTTGAGCCAGTCTAGACACCGAGTCAATTGTGTCACCTAGAGTTAAACCTTTAGGCTCGATTTATCTGCATTTCATTTGATGACTTAGTGAGGTGCGGTACACCGGTACTGCACTTCTCTAGGCTAACCTCCTTCATGTCAAGACGGGACCCGCGTCTCAGAAAGGCACATTTATGACATTTTCTGTGTTGCATATATTCGGAAGGTTGTTATGCTGACCGTTATTGGTTTGGGGGGTCGGGGTATACTGAAATGGATACAAAAGGAACGTACAGTTTTGGTTTTAAAAAAAAAGAGACGTGTCATTATGTTTACGCCGTTATAATGGTAAATTTTTTATGTTATTGTGCCAAAATCCATAAGAAAGGTTTTCTTTGAGTCATAAAATATGTGTCGTTATAATGCCGAATTTTCTTTAGGCCATTCGTGTTTAAATCAAGTCTCACAGTCCAGCCTAAAATATTGAAAAATAATTTCTTACGCCGTTATAATGGCAAAATTTTTTGGAATTTTGTGTCTAAATGTGTGTCAAAGGGTTCCTTAATTTTGTCTTGTTTTTACATCGTTACGACAACTGTCCAAATATGAGTCAAGAATCTTGTCCCAAATTGTCAAATAAACTATCTTTTATTCGGGATTTGTGTCACTTCTATACCTTCATCCGAGTCGTAAAAAATAAAAAATAAAGAATGGGTGTTTGAGTCTCGAGTCTCCAAAAAAAAAAAAATTAAACAAAAATAATAAAACAATAGTCGTCATTTAAACCATTGTCACGAAGATTTTTTTTTTTTTAGAATCTTGTGTTTAGTTGTGTGCCCGGGTTTTGACCCGAGTTTTTTTTTATAAATAATTTGTTGTCACTATGATGGTGAAATTTTTGGAATCCTTTCTGCTTGTCTAGGTCTGTGTCCGGATTTTATCCCTTGTTAAAAAATTGTTGTGTCACGCTATCATAATGGCAATCTTTTCGAAATCCTGTCTATTTGCATAGGCCTGAGTTCGGTTTCACTCCGAGTCTCAAAAATATTTTTGGTCGTCATTTTACGTTACAATGAATAAATTTTTTGAATGTTCATGTGTCCGAGTCTGTATCTGTAATTTTACCCTAAGTTTGAGAAAATTTGCCGTCTTTTTACGCCATTGTAATGGTAAAATTTTGTTAATCGTTCATGTGTCTCGTGTCTGTCATTTTGTATCCTCATTTTTCTCTAATTCAGTAAATACCCAGATGTCGTGTTTTTATTTTTGACTTTTATCTCGTGTCATTGTTTAAATTATGTCAGTTGTTTCAAGAAAATTGATTAAAAGTAAAAGGATAAAAAAAACTAGTCAAGTTTGTCCCTCGTCTCGAGTTACATGTTGTCTCTGGTTTGTGTTCTAGGTTTTCTTAACGCGACACATAAACAATATTTCGGGGATGAGTTGGTACACATGGCACATGCTGCGAATCTTTTCGGGATGACGTATAACGACCTTAGGCATTGGTTAAGCCAACGAGCAATTCATGTTCCGTGCTATCTTGTTGCACTAACGTGTTTTGTTTTGACTAGCTTGAGAAACTGTCGTGCTGAACCGACATTCATATTCCATCAAGAATCAAGGGACCACTGCCTGTTCCAGAAGTGGTTGAAGCACCTCTTCAGGAAAACACTCCAACAACGATGGCTGAGGAAATTGAGAAGACTGAGTTGGTTCGCTTAGCTGAGCAATAGGCCAAGATGGCCGAGGACTTTGCAGCTATGAAAGAAATGATGATACAGCTGGTCCGTAACTTGTCAGCAGTTCAGGCACCTCCTGTTCCGCCAGGTGCTGCTGGTTTCATGGCAAATACCCAGCCACCAGGGCAAGGGCAATCCACAGTGGTAGGAGACCCCCGTTACCCACCGGGATTTGGTCCACATCCAGCAACTGACAATGCAGCCGGACCTTATACTGTACAACCTGGGGCACAATTCCCATAGCATAGACAACATGGCCAACCCCAAGTTCCTGCCGCAGCATTCACCGTTCCAGCAGGACACACTTTGCAAAGATCGAACAGTAACATACAGTTAAGGGCCCACATTTGACCAAGCCCATGGTTATTTCTTTCGCCAAACCGAGTCGTATGATCAGGGACACCACCCAGAATCACATGCTGATATTGATAGGTTGGGAAAAACAGAAGATAATGATTTTGCTCGGAAATTGAAAAGCTTGGAGCAAACTGTGAAGAGCATACAAGGGCACGGTGGTAAAGCTAATGTTTCATACAAAGACCTGTACTTGTTCCCTCATATGCCTTTACCTGAAGGTTTCGTCGTGCCCAAATTCAATCTGTACACCGAGCAAGGTGATCCTAGGATCCACCTAAAGGTTTACTGTAACAAGATGAGAGGCGCTGGCAAGGATGAATTGCTAATGGCGTACTTTGCTGACAGTCTAGGAGTACCGGCAACAGAATGGTTCATCCTACAGGACGTCTCGAAATGGGCTACTTTTGATGATATGGCTAATGCTTTCCTAGATCACTTCGAGTTCAACATCGAGGTCGCTCTAGATCGTGCTTATTTGAAGACGATCAAAAAGAAGCCTAGTGAAAGTTTCAGGAAATATGCCTATAGATGGCGTGAGCAGGCAGCGCGCGTGAGCCCTTTGATACCCGATGATAAAATGGTCGAAGAGTTCATTGAGGTGCTTAATGAGGCATACTACCAAGCAATGGCCTCCACCATAGGGAAACAATTCAGTGAAGCAGTGAGAATTGGGGAGATGATCGAGATAGGAATCAAGGCAGGCAAGATTGTCAGCCAAACAGATTTGAGAGCCACTACCCAAGCATTGTAATCAGGGTCAGGTGCTTTTGGGAAGAAGAATCAAGATGATGTGGCCATGGTAGGTTTGGGTTCATAAAAAGGGAGCGAGAAAAAAATACTATCAAACCCACTTATACCAAGCTCCACAAATACGTCCTCAACAACCCTACCACCCCCCACAAAATCCACAATGCTCCACTCTTCCACCACAATACTCAGTCCATCTAGCACAGCCATATGCTTCAGCACCTTTCTATCCGCAATGGCATGCTCCTGCCCTACTACCTACATATCCCACTCACCAAGCTCTACATAATCATTTTCAAGCTCCACCAAATCTTCCTTACCGGCCAGAAGGGCCTCCTATTTTCCGCCCAAGTGCTTATCATCAGAAGCTGTGTAAGGAAGAAAAGAACACGTTCACGCCAATTAGAGAATCTTACTCCAGCCTTTTCCAAAAGCTGAAGGACTTGAATATGCTGAAGCCTATTGCTGGAAATTTCCTCCCAATTGCAAAGGTAGACCATACTCGTCAATGTGCTTACCACTCAGACATACCTGGGCACGACACAGATAATTGTCGTAGTCTCCAGAAGAGCGATCCAAGCTCTGATAGATAATGGTCAGATCCAAGTCGAGGGCTCAGATATAACAAGTATCAATCATAATCCATTGCCAGTCCATAATGCATAGGTGTCGTATATTGGCCCTGACTTGTAACTGAACGGCTGGGAAACACTGTAGCTTGTTTTGTAATGCTTTCTGTGCGCTTGGTTATTTTTAGGTTTGTAACCCAAGTGAATTATTTTGCTCGTTTTGTCTGTTCAACAAACCCTTTTATCTTTAAATCCAATGAAAAGCGAGGTCTTTTTCTCGTCTTAACATTATGTCTCTTATTTCTTTTCTTGGTCTTATTTCCTTAGTATTGTGTTTTTATGTTTTTTCGGCCTTAATAACATGATATGCGTGCGAAATTTGCGTCTTGATCTGAACACATGCTCTGACATTGTGAGTTATCTGAGTAGTAAAGAGGGATAAAAGAGGGAGCAAAATAAGTTGGGAATTAATCAATAGTCATCCGATAAGGGAGATCGGTGAGAAGTTCAAAATCATGCACGGTCGCTTCGACCAAATTTGAAATACCAATTTGAGTACTATCATTGAAGTAGAAGTTCAGGACACATGTGGATCAATCCAGGTCAATTGATTGAATCATTATTTATACGAGGCATTCTCGAGTCGGGATGACGAACAACTTTCATTTCTTCTACCCAAACATGATATCCTTTGTCAACTCTTTTGAGCCTTGTTCTATGTTTTCTTTGGCCTACCCTCCCTTGGAATCAATTTGATGTGATGAAAAAAAAGAAAAGAAAAAGAAAAGAAAAAGAGGAAACAAATACAATAAAAATCTACCTCAGTGGGAGAGCTACGTCTGACCTGATTCCTCTCAAAAGGATATGTAAGCAACCATTCGAGTGCGGTCATAACAGGGGAAAGTTCATTTTTCCCCCGTTCCTCATTGACACAAAAGCTTGCCTCCAAGTTTGCGGCTAATGTCAAAAGAAAATAAAATCCCCAATGTATGCTAAACTGAGGCAGAAGTTTGTTTTTTATTTTATTTTTATAAATTAAATAAAATAACAAGAAACTTCTATTTTTTGTACCATCAATCAGTCTCGAAATCGGGGACGAAACTGAAAGTGCCCCAGTTTATCCTAAATTGGGGCAGAAGTTGGTTCATCTCTTTTATGGTTGTGTTCATCTCGGTGAATAATCTCAATATCCCCTATATTTTCATCTCAGAAAATTCCAAAAAGATAATACCTCGGGTTTTCAATAAATTGGGCTACAGTTTGTTATTATTTTAAAAGAAATGATTCCAAGGGTTGTCATATTTTACCAAGTCCTTTCATGAGATGCTTTCATACCGCTCTTCAAACCAAAGAAAAAAAAACTCAAAGAAAAACAAAACAAAACAAAAAGAGAAAAGAAAAAAAAAGAAAAGAAAATAGAATCCCCAATTTGCCTAAACTAAGGAAAAAGTTTGGTTTATTTTTTCAAAAGCGGTGATTTCGAATCTTGTAATGCGCATTTTGGTCGTCTCATGAGATGTTTTTGAGCTTTTATGATGAACCCTTTTCTTTATAGCCTAATCAAATCCAATGTTACAGTCCAAATAAAGACCCTTTTGACCGATCATTGAGAATGTTAAGCCGAGTTAGGTATCAAGGGAGAAGTTTCACACTGTGAAGAAAATTTTTTTGTTGTCATCAATCGAAATCAGGAGATGGGAGCATACAAGTCATTGAAAGGAAATCTATGAGGAAACCGAGATGGAAGCAGACAAATGGAGAAGGATGAGGTCGACCAGAAAGGAAAGATGGGAGGTCGATGGGGAAAGAGCGGACAAAAAAAAAAAGAAAAAAGAAAGAAAAGTGGAGTCATGTCGGTGAAAACCTGAAGGGGCACTACAAGACAACGGTGAGGTAAAAGAACAAAGAGAGAAGCTAGTTGGTGAAAACCCCAAGGGGCACTACTAGTTGAATTAGGGTCATTTAAGTTGATATCAAGTTTGGGGTAAGAAGGATTGTCAAACTGGGGTAAGGTCATGGATAGACCATGTGAATTGGATCAAGAGTTGATTCTAAAGTGCATGTCATGTTTAATAAGGTCGTCGTTTCACTTTCTGATAATTTTCTTCTTTTTCTGGAGACATCTTTGTTCAATGTCTCCTCTTGAAATTCTTCACTTTACCTTTAATTTTATTTATCTCATTTCTTTCCGAGCAATAGAAAGTTTTGCAAAACTCGTTTATAAGTTTCATAGTTGTACTAGAGTAAGTCAGGACCAACCTTGATAATTGGAGCCCAATGTTGCACATCGGCGCAAAGAATGACACATGAAAGAGATCATCAAAGGATATGCAGGTTTCAAGATGCTGTTAAAATTTCAAATCAAAGCCTGCCCGACCAGCAATTTCAAGTTTTCAACAGTCAAACCCCCCTCCCCCGAGCGGAAATTTCAGTTTACAAGTCAAAGCCCGTCAAAACAGCAATTTCAGCTTTCAAGCCCGCCCGAGCGGCACTTTCAACATTCAAGTCAAAGCCCGTCAAAGTGGCAATTTCAACATTCAAGTCAAAGCCCGTCAAAGCGGCAATTTCAATTTTCAAGTCAAAGTCCGTCAAGGCGGCAATTTCAACATTGAAGTCAAAGCCTGTCAAAGCGGCAATTTCAGCTTTCCAGTCAAAGCCCATCAAAGCGGCACTTTCAGCTTTCAAGTCAAATCCCGTCAAAGAGGCAATTTCAACATTCAAGTGAAAGTCCACCCAAGTGATAATTTCAGCTTTCAAGTCAAAGCTCGCCCGAACAGAAATTTCAACTCTCAAGACAAAGCCCGTCAAAGCGGTAATTTCAACATTCATGGCCAAGCCCGTCAAAGCGGCAATTTTAAATTTCAAGCCAAAGCCCGTCAAAGCAGCATTTCCAACTTTCAAGTCAAAGCCCATCAAAGCGGCTATTTCAATATTCAAGTTAAAGCCCGTCAAAGCGGCAATTTTACAATCAAGTCAAGCCCGCCCGAGCGGCAATCTAAAGTTTTCAACACCCACTTGGGTAGTGGGAGTTTCAGACCAGTTCATCAGCTTGGGAAGCATGAAGAGTTAGCTTAGAAATTGTAATTTTATATTTCAATGTTGTAATTTCATTTTTCTTTATAAAGCAAATGACCACCAGCCAGCGACCAGCAACAAGTGACCAACAGCAACAACTCTAGTATGTCAAAGGTGTCTCGAGTTAGTCCGGGTAAGTCTAGGAGCGTTGAGTCAGTCCCAGTTAGTTCTGAAAGTGTTTAGAGTTAGTCTATGTATTAATAGAGAGTGCTTAGTGTTAGTCTAGAAAAGTCTAGTGTCTGTTTGTATGCGATAATCCCAGCTATCGCACGTGACGTACTACAATAACCTGATTCCTTAGTCCGGGGATATGTAGGTAGCCTTGCAGTCAGGGTACGGTCGCAATTTTGCAAGTGTACTTACCGCTAGAACCGAAAAGCCAAAATTAGTTGTCGATTACGTCTTTGTCCGAAAATTCTTCGTGTTCTCGAACAAAGAGGGGCAATTATAATCACCTAATTTTGGCACGCCTTTAAATAAATTTCCAAAATAAATTTATGCAAATTTTTTCTAAAATTTTGTTTCTTTTCTTGTATTTGTTATTGTACGTGTTACGTGAAAATATCGAAAATTATTCTAAAAAAAATAATATTTGTTGTTCAATTCTTATTTGGTTAATTAACTATCCATCTTAATTTTGTGTGATCTTTCTCAGCTTTGTTAACTGAGTTTACGCTAATTAATTAAGGTTTGAAGTTTGGCTAGTTTTGAAAGTAAATTGCTATTGGGGCGGGTAAAATTGAAAGAAATACCTAGCCCAATACATTGTGACCCGGCCCATCCGTAAGTATATAAAGCAAAATTTGACATTTTTAGTCTTTTTTCCAACTCTAACAAGACCTACAGAAACATAATGCCTAAATGTTGAACCTGCCTAGTTCCGCCTCTGTCTGCCACCGGCGACGGCGGAAATCATTCGGTTCTGGCCAAATTTTGCATCACCCGACGCCTCTTTACCCCCAAACACTTGGCGGAATGTCGTAAATCAAGGCTCAAAGAATCAGGCAGAACCCTAACTCCGATGACTTTTCCAGCAAACTTAGGTGAGTACACTCGTTTCAACCTCCTCTCTCACTTCCTCTACCCCGTTTCCCATTTAGCTTGTTGTGACGAGGCTGGTTGGTGGCGATATGAAGTCGATAGTGAAGTGGCGTGTTTTGTTTTATTTTTGGTAAAACATAATCTTGGTAATGTTGTTTCAAACTGATCCGAAGCCTTGGCGATTGTCTGGTGTCGCTGTGATTGATGCTTGTAGCAGGGGTGTAGGGATAGTAGTAGTATGGCTGTTGGTTTGTAGCAATATAGCGATGATCCGAAGGCTGGTTTGTGCTCGGCATTCGAGGTAGCGACTTAGCTTTGGTACAGGGGCGCTATGTTGTCGGGGTGGAGCTGTTAAGACGTTGGTTTGTACGTGATGTTGCTTGCGAGGGTCATCGAGGCGGTGATGTTTCTGTTCAGCTATTGATTCGGTGTGGTAATGCTTTAGCTTAGCATTGTTGGGTGATGGCTGTTATGGTTTTTGCTCCGGGCAGTGGCGACATCCAGGCAGTGACGTTGCGTTGGCAGCGAGGCAGCAGCAAGCAGACTTGGTTTTGGCTTGCGCTTAGGTAGTTCAGGTGAAATTAATCCTTGTTATTCTTTTCTTATTTGTTTAGATCATACAGTAGTGGAAAACATTTCTAGGATTGTTTAGTTATAGATTATTATTGTAGTTCAACTTGCTAAAAATCTTGTTGATTGATGGAATATATGAGAATTCAGCTTAGTTGATTATTGTTGTTTTCTATGCTTGTCCCTTTTATCTAAGCAAATCATTCCTCTATGCCACTTTGGTTTCCTGTTTAGGCATGTTGTAGTTTAATAAGAAACTCATGGTATCGTGTTGGTTTGGTTTAGTTTAGTTTGAAGTGTCCTTGGTATGATTAGAACGAGCTTGCCTAAAGCTGTGTAGTCATCCCTGTCGACACCCAATTTTGTCCCAAATATTTTAATTAATGTTAATTATCTAAATAAAAGTCAATTTCAAAATTTTAAGGGTGAATTAATGAAATTTGGAAGAAAGGCTAAGTTTCGCAAAGCATAGCTCAATTTCAGGCTATCCGTGCAACCCCTTCAATTTTCAATTAACCTAAGAAAAGGCTAATCTTATTACTATATCTTAAATTCAGCATAGATATGCAACATCCCTATTTTAATTCAATTTAACTTAAAAGGGGCTAAATGTACTAGCCCATGCCATTCCAGCCTATCCTGTGCAAACAATACATATATGCATACGCCCATTTCAGTCCCCAATTACCCGACCCAAATCCCATTTCCCTCAACCCGCTAAAGCCCTAATCTCCCCGATCCCCTCTTCTGATTCCCTCCAAATCTCAATCCTCATCACACAACACGCCAAAATTATAGTACTCTCTGGTCCCCCACGTTCCCCTCTCTCACCAGTACAAAACCCCTTTAATCCTATCCGTTGTTTCAAAAGTTTGATCGAATCCGAGCCATGATATGTCCAACGTCTATTTTTCTCTTTGAATCAGGGTGAAAGTAGTACAATCCAAGAGGATTATACTATTTTGACCTTAGTTTCAAAGGGGAAAAGCAAAAGGAGTAAGGATCGGCTTGGAATTTCAAGAGGAATTCGAAAACCCTAAAGTTGAGGTATAAATTCATCCTTTTGCTCATTTTTTTTGAAGGGGTTCCAAGTTTATATATAGGCAGCATCATTGAAGAAAACCCTAGGATAATATTTTACACTCAGTTTACAGTTTCAAATTAAATATGAGATAAGTTTCTGATTCTAAAAGAAATATTGTCACTGCTACTCTTTTTTATGTCGTCACTTCATTATTCGAGTCATCGAGCTTGTTCGAGTCGTCGACCTCCTTTAAGTCGCTTTATTTCGAGTCGCTTTCTTTAGATCCTCGCCTCTTTTTACTGCCCTGCAGCAGGTAAAAATCTTAACTTTCTTGTTTCCTTGTTTATATATCAGTTTTTTTAGCTATGTTGATTAGTATAGTATAGTTAGTTGAATTCTGATGTTTCTTGTTAAGAAAAGTGAAAATTCAGTCTTTGTTATGTTTTCGCCTTAAAACAAGTTAAAGGTTGTATCTTCAGGTTTAGTAATGAAACTTAGGTTATTAGTTAAAAGTGAATCTCTACCAATTTAAAATAAAGTAGTGTTTGGATGCTAATCTTGCTATTAACATTATTAAAAGTCAGATAAAGCAAGAACTTGAATCTTTCTTCTATCGATCGCATATTGTCTTGTTTATCAACTTTTGGATCCGTAAGCTGAATATTGAGGATTCAGAGAATGATAGAGTCTTATTCTGCTATGTTGCTGCTTGTGTATCAATGTCCTAAAACCTGAAATGAAGCGGTTCTATGTTCAGTTGGTTTGCGAGTAGGTTTAGGGGTCTGGTTTCAGGTTCATGGTTTGTTTAGCAAAGAGTTTGAGGGAGTTTGTAGTGGTGCTGGGAGTTGGAGTGATTGTTCAGGAGAGTGTGCAAGAGAAGTGTGGAAGTGTGGTGGATCCTAGTGATTTTGCAGGTTCATGTAAGGGGTTGTGAGTGCTCTGATTTTTGTTTTCAGGTCTCGAAGAAGTTCGGGTAGTTTGAATGTTCAGGGTAGGATTAAAGGGAGTCTGTATGGGTTATTGGTTCAGTTTAGTATAGAAGAGTTTGTGTGTGAGAGTAGGGGTCCTTAAGCTTATTTTGGTTTGCTGCAAGTCTTAAAGGAGTGTGCAGGTGTGTGCAGGCAGTTAATGGGGGGGGGGGGAGCCTGGTGTGTTCAGGGATTTTGCAGGCCTGAGTTCTTTGCTTTGGGTGTTTGCAGATGTTAGGAGGTATCCAGGAGGAATATGGGGGAGTTCAAGGGTGTGTCTATTTCATAAGATGCTTGGTCTGGTGGCAGGTTAAGAGAGGGTCAGGGGATTTTGGTCTTGATTCAGTGAGCATGTAGGTGTTCCAGATTCAGTGAGAGTGAGGTTTAGAGTGTAGGGATTTGCAGGTTCTGTGTGTGAGAGCTGTAGGGTATGCTTTTGCTTCATGGGTGTTTGTAAATGTAAAGGGTCAGCGTATGTGAGTAGTCTGTTGGTCTAAGTTGTGGGAGAAATTCAGGATGTGTTGGAGAGTTGTCTTAGTGGTTTTTAAGTTAGAGAAGCTAAGTTTGCTATTTGTTGGTCTGTTTTAGAGAGAAGTAGGAGCTGCAGCTGACCTATGGTGGAAATGAGTGGTTCAGGCGTTTGCCGGGCTTAGAAGTGAAGTTCTGGATGCTGCATTTGCTGCAGCTTAGGTATTAGGTGCTGCAGCTGTTTCAAATCAGGTGTTCAGGGTTTTGGTAAGTTCAGAGGTCTGGTTATGGTCTGCCTAAATGCATGTTATGATATGTCCTACTGGTGGCTTTAAAATCAGTTCTGGTGGCTGTATAAAGAGGTTCAGGCTCCAAAGAGTATGTCAAGCAACAGCAAGGGTTGAATGCTCTTGTTTGTAATGTGAGGGGCCTGTTCTGGAGGTCCGCAGGGGCTCTGATTATGTCATGGTAGTATCTGGTGGTTTGTGAGGGGAGGGCAGGTGCTGCAATCAGTTCTTATAGTCTGTCAGGGTGATGTAGATAGCTGTCTTGGTGTTTGGCTAGCGAGAGGGAGTCCAAAGGGCCTGTGTGTATGCAGGGTTGGAGATTTCTTCAGGTTATGGGTATGTGTAATAGCAGCTCTAGGTCCATGTGAGTTTTCCCTGTTTTCTGTCTGAAATATGCAAAGAAGCCTTGTCAATTCAGCTTAGAAAAGGATTCACTTCTCCTTAATTCTGCTTTTGTTAAGCTCTAAAAGAAGCCAATCAATTTGTTAACTTAAAATGAAGTCTTATCATAGGATCATTTCCTTCTTCCATCTCATTATTATCTGAATTTTGTGAGCATAATTTGCTGTTAACCTGAGAATGTGTTTATGGACTCTGGTAATAACATGTAAAGGGAAGTAAAATCACACATGAAATGCAACCTGGCTAGTTGTCATCTTAGGGTCTAGCTTTAGTATTTGGTTGTGCCCCTGTCCTGTTGAAAATATGTCTAGCAAAACAACTTTTATAAATTTGGTTAAGAGTACTTATTGATTAAATTCTGCATCCTCAAATCTTAATGCTTAAAGAAGATATCAACTGAGCTTCTTGTAAATGGTAGGAGGGTATCTGAAATGAATCAAATCATCTTGCCTGGTCTGAATGCTATAAGTTAGTAGTTGAATTTCATAAACTTGCGTGGTAAATGTTTGACATATCCTAAATTATGTTCTTGAAATTGTTTGTCAAAGCATTATAGTTGGATGCTAATCCTTTTCTCCTCTTATCTCCCTTTCTTTTGCATGAATACCTTTGGGACGAGTTTCGCTAACTCACCAATTGGGATTGGCTCATTGGCTCGGAGTCGTTTTGGGGTTGAGTTCGGGTCTCAAGTTAAATCAAATTGCTATCCAAGGCTCAAATGATGAGTTTGCATTCCGGGTTCTAATTTTTCATTCCCTCTTTCCCGTCCCGTTTAGAAAAGCATGTTTTAGGAGCCCTGTAGAATGTCAATTGTATTTGAATTGTGAATAATTATTGTAAATTAGTTAAATTGTTTCTATATGAATGCTTTGTATCATTTCTTTGCGAATCGCCAATTAATTTATGGATGTTTAGAATCATTTATCAATTAATGAGTGCAAAATCAAATTCGACTAAAAATCGTACCCTCGTCATAATTCGCATTTGCATTGCTTCTTTATTTATTATATTAAATATTCAATTATTTATTTATTTATCTAATCTAATTTATTTATTTAGTTACTCAATTAAATTTTAATCCTTTATTTATTATGTACTTAATCTAATATATTTAATTTTAATTAATCATTTATTTAATCAATTAAATATTTATTTAATTAATCAATTATTATTTATTTACTCCTTTATTTAATTAAAATTGATAAGTATTCATTTATTTAATTAAGTTATTTATTTTCTTATTAATTTATCTATTTATTCAATCAATTAATCAATCCTTTATTATTATCCAATTATTTATTTAGTTTTTTTATTTATTTATCTAACTTCATTTAACCTTTATTTATTTAATTAATTAACCAATTGATCATTATTTAATTATCCATTTAATTGATCTTAAATTTGGTCATTTATCTATATAAGTATCGGCCTAACTAAAATTTTATCTTATTTTTATTATTTCTATTATACTTATTTAAAATTAATTTTATATACTTATTATCCTTAACAAATTCGTGAAAACCGTCGGATTAACCGCATTTAGCGGATTTTCGAAAGTGCTCCCGCTAGGGACCTTCTTTCGAATTTAATAGAACCACTTACCTAGAATCTCTGAATTTTTTTTTTATATAAGGAATAAAATTGCACTCTTTAATTAACAATTGGTTCCTAATAATCCTTAAATTAGGTGGCGACTCCAAAGAAACCTTTTGGAGTCTCATTTTGTTGAAATCAAATCCCGATGCGTACTTGTGTGTGCATTATTTTTGGGAGGGTTCAACAATGCCTTAAGTAGAAATCAGCACTGGATCGATTGTAGTTCCTCTTGTTACCTCCTATTGCCTCTATTTTAGTTTGTTCACTGTTTATTAAATCAGTAGGTATGTATATGTGTTTGGAAAGGTTTGAGATGTGTAGGAGTGTGTCAAGTCTACTGTGATTTTTTTTGCTTAGTTGTTGGTGAGTTTAGTAAAGTAGTTGCTCGTTCTCTGAGTGATCTGATTCGCTTAATGAGGATTTAGGATCTTTTGGTTAATGTTCTGTTAGTCCGGGACCATCTCTAAAACCTTGGGAAGGGGCTAGGGTTAAGTCTCTGGGAAAATAGTTAGGTTTGGGGTTTGGGAAATCCTAGTGTTTTAAGTTAAAATCTGAAAGAAGAGTTTGAAAATCTGAAAAAAAAAAGGCTAAAAGAGTCAAAGGTCAATAGAAGTACAAAATCAGCTTAAATACATAGGATCCTTTTGCTTTTGCAGAAAAGTAAGTGTGCACATGTGACTTTTGTCCATTTCACTTTACATTAATGGTTTGGCATGCCTAGCTTGCTTTTGGGAGACAATGTATTTAATTTTTGGGGTGTTGGGATAGGGATGTGGCTGAATTCTTTTATGCTATAAAAGAGTCATTCACTATTCTAAAAATACAGGAAATCGGGGCTGAAAACACATTTTCACTCACACACTAAAGAATTTCAGATCTGAGAGATGAAAAAAGTCACTACTCAAAGACTTGAGAGCAAAAGAAAAGTGTAAGGAAATAGAGAACAAAATTTGATAAAATGGAGAGAAAAGAGATGAAAAATTTAGAAAAAGGGAAGTTCAGTTCTGGGTTTGAGTTTAAGCTGGGTGCTAGTGCTGTTTGCTTGATTCGGCCTCTTCTTGCTGGTTCGTTGGGAATATAGTAGCAGGTAAATCACATTTGCTTGTTACCGGGGTGGTTATCTTCACTAGGTAAACACTTTCAGCATTGTATTTTATGTTCAAATACTCGCCAATCACATGTATGAAAATGGCCTAATCTAGACCTATTAAAGTTTTCCTTTCCTTGTTTCTTGATACATGCTCATATCCTTGCAAAATCTGCTTGTAATAAAATGTAAATTTGGACATTTGGGCCACACACTTACTCTAATGAGCTGCATATTGTTGTAAATTTCACGACTGTTTGAATATGTTTGGGATAGTATGACCTGGCAAATCGGCTCTCTTAAAGAATTGACGTGTAACTAGAAATCTAGATCTAATACCTTTTTGTAACATGTTTAAAATTCAAACATTTCTCTTAGGATAGCTACTGGTCATATGTCGAGCACTCATGAACTCTGAAGTCAGGCTAAAACTGAACAAATTGAGCAGAAATAGGGTGGCAGTGCAAACTCTCTAAGAACGATCTGTTTCGTGATAATTTGCAAATATGATCCAATCATTAAGCCGTGCTCTGAAACTAAAGCCACCATTGCCAAGAGGAAATAGGCCATCTCTTTAAAAGGATATAAAATAAATGAGCTATTTGTTCCATTTCACTTGATTGAGATAATAGTACCTCAATCAAAACAAAAATGGAGGTGACATATTTTTCCTTTGTATCAATGTCAAAGAAGGAGATTTACCTAAATAAAGAAGACCACAGTTGCAAAACTTTTGGAAAGGTCAAAACGGCAGAAACAGTACATATATATTTTGCGGAGTTAGTCTAGTTTCAACTTGACCCTTTAACTTATAGCCACAAATATTTAATAGTAAATAACAAGTTATTATTGCTCAAAGATTGTAAGTAGTTTGTGATGAAGAACACAAATAAATTATATTTTACGTAAGGTTAGGCAAGCAATGTAGGCATGCTGACCCATGATGAATAATGAAGTATTTAAAGTGACAAACAATACAAAATAGACACACGATTAGGCAAATTCAAATAAGCCAAAAACAAAATTAAGTCGCTCAAATGTTTACATGGAACTCATTTATATTGGAAATTCGAACGAATATCGTGTTCAGGGTTAATTTTCAATAGAGTATCCATCAATGAACGAGCGAATGTCTATGTGAAACTCAATTAAGTTAGAAGATTTCGCTCGAGCGGGTGCTTGCGTGATTATATCTAACCGGGTCTTTACTTGAATGAATGGACGATTTTAACTTAAAAATAAAAGTGTAACAAAGGTTCAATATTTAAACGAAACTCATTTATATCAAGATTCGAATGGACAACGCGTCCACGGTTAATATCTGGTAGATTTTTCGTCAATGAACGAGCGACTTTCATCCAAATCAAAGCGTAACAAATAATAATATGGCAATTAAACAAACAAACAATAATTCACAAACCCGGAGAGCGTCAATAAAGCAATTGTGCTTGGCATAGGACTCGAGGGTGCCTAACACCTTCCCGAGAGTCAATCGAGATCCTTATCCGGACTCTAACGCATACCACTAAATGAGTTATAGGTGTTCTAAGGTACCTCTTTGGTGACTTGGCATACGTTTAACTTGTCAAGTGGCGACTCCGTAATTTCGATAATTTTGTACTTTTAAAACACTTAAGTCACTACCTCTATTTTAGTAAAATTTAGGGCGTGATACTATTATTTCATCCCATGTCACGTCCACAACCATGGTCTCTACCATGTTAATTATTTTATTTTCTTTCAGACATAAAATTAATTGCCTTCTTTCAAACATAAAATATTTTGCCTTTTTCAGGCATACTATGTGTTGCTACTACATTCACATCTAGGAATGGAGCATATGCTGTGCTCCCACATTTACCTTAGGGAATGAAGCTTGTCCTGCTCCCATATCCATCCTAAGGATTGAGTATATATTGTTCCCACGTTCACCTTTATGAACGGAACATATTTGTGGACGGACTTCAGTATTATATTAATAACTCATTATTTGCCTCTGTCATCAATATGGTGAACTTGATCGTGAATCCAATATCTTATCATCATGGTGTGATGGGATTTTAAACCACCATCTTACACTCAACAAATGGCATGATAGGTTAATATCCATAGTCATGACTCAATTTTATAATATTTCATGCAATTCCTTTTATCTCCAAACTGTTGCTACTTCAAGAACAGTTCCGGAGCTTGAGACAGAATATATTTCTCTAAAGTTTCTTCATCACCAATAATTGTAACAATAGTAATAAATAATGTATATCCCATAATTATTAACTCTTGAAAGAGTCTTATTTTTAACTGAAAGTTCTAGCAACATTTATAAAGTTTCTAGAAATTGAACTTTCACCTTTTTTTTTTCTTTTCAATAAATTCAATTATGCGAAATTAATTATAGATTATAATTAATAACCATGATAAAAATTGTACTTTAAAAGTCATGAAAACTTGTCCAACACCAAATATATAGAAAAATGGGGGAATTAACCTAGTGTTCCGAAAAGAAACATCCAAACCTCAAAAAATATATGGCATGGCTCAAAGCTGTTACTATGAGTTATAGGGTGATGATCACAATAAATTCATCTTTTAAGGATAAATAGATACTTACCTCGATTTACGTGCGACAATATAGATATACCAATTAGTTATTCATAAGATATTAGAATGATTCCAAATATATTACTGTACCGATATTTCATTGCATTCTATATTTCAAAATCATGTAGACGCAGTAAAAGGAAAGCGCATGTGTCCAAATTCTAATTATTTATAGACCAAGTGATGATGAACAAATTTAAACTAAGGGCAAGCAAATCGGGCTCATATACTTTACAAATTTTTCCACTCCAGAAATGAACGATATTTATGTCATTAGTTGACTAGAAACCAATGATGAATATATCACATGTAAACTCGTCTTTATTTGAAAAACGTGCAAGTAAATTTGTCGTATGAAGTCATACGCTTCCAATAGAGAAAATAATTTAAATTCAATCTTTTATATAATAGAAGTGACCTTTTATTGCATATGGTATTATAGTTTGCCATGAAACAAAAGAAGAGTTAGTTTACTGCTTACCTTCGCCTTGCACACGTTGTTTGCAAGTAACATTTAAAGGTTACAAAATCTGTACTTCTATCATGAAAAACAAACAGATAGTTTGTAAACCAAAAAAATAAGTAGAATAATATAGGAACTTAATACCTGGTTCACTTAGTTAAGTGATGCACAAAGTTCACAATTGTCATAAACAATAGCAGATCAACTACCATAAGCAATTGGAATTGAATTTACCAAAATCAAACTCTACTTTGGATAATCTTAGAGACTCGCGGTGATAACGTGTTGTAAAATAAAACTAAATTGATACAATATTACAAGAAATAGAGAGTAGTATATAGAGAGAGAAATATTTCATATTATATTCAAGTCTATCAAATAAGAAGGCAATGGACCTTATTTATAGATAACCATTACCTCCTAACATCAACTTGCAATGCCAGTTGTACTAATTAAAAAAGGTATTCAAATTGCAAGACTGTCATACCCGATTTTGGACACAACTCAAGGCGAGCCGGGTTTCAGATTTGACTGGGTAACTCATTTGAGTTTAAGTGTTGGAGTCGCCACCTAATATATTTTTTAACTAGGTGTATTAGGGCACCTATTTTGTTTCTAGCTAATTTTACAATTAACTCCGAAACTTAATCTACGAACCAGATATTCTAGGTAAGAGGTTCAGGTTAACTCGAGAGGAAGGGGTTGGGCACCTCTCGAGCTCCACCAAATATGATTACCGGCCGGACTTATAATTGGGATTCTAAGACTTATGAAATAACTAACTAAAAAATAAAACATTTAAGCCATGATATACAGATTTAAAGACAAGTAAATAAATATTCGTCTCGTGCCTTGCAAAACAAATAAATAAGTTAGTAAAAATTATTGAACAAAATTAATAAAATAAAATAAAATTAAGTAAATGAGTTTGGATATTTTTATCCCTTTTCGAAAAGGGTTATCTTTAGTAATTTCACCGCAATGTACCTTTCAAAAACAGGACGTCGTCTCTTGTCCAATTTTCCCTCGTAAAATATGAAAGAAATAAGTTAGTGAAAATAGTGACAATAATAATAATAATAATAATGTAAAATAATAATGATAATAATAAAAATAATAGTTTTAAAACAAAGGGGAAGGGAATTTTTAAAAGTGTCGGCTCAGGTGTGTAGGAATTGGGTGAAGGTTCGTGATGTCGATACTGCTGCGAACACGCCGGCCGGTCGTGTTGTCATGCCAAGTATCGCTCTCATCACTTCATCACCGGCTCGTTTGTAATCACGGCTTATACACGTCATCATAGCCTTTCTGTTTTAGGGACGTGGGAATAAGATTGTTTATCCGTTCAAATCAGAAGGCCTCAAATAAATAATTATTTTCCTTGGCCGTAATTGATCTAACATCCGTCAATTCATTACAAAGCCTCAAATGAAAATATTTTCATAGGCTTTAAATCAATATCTGTTCAAATCGGTCTCAATATTCTGCACGAAAATGAGTCCGGAATGGGTCCCTGCACTCAGAAATTCAGTCAACACAACATAGATTAATCATATAAATATAAGGAATCCGTCAATAAAGCACAGTTACGCGAGCAAAATCTGTAAAACAGAAGGATCAGCCAAAAACAACAAAGAACCAAAACATATGCAAGTCGAAGCAGAGGTAAATCGAAGACCCAGGCGACAATGTCATCGCCAGAAAAAATCTTAAAGCGGTGGTGGAAATTAATCCACGGTGCAATCAATCCACGTAAAACAAACAATAAAAGTATCCAAAGAGATTTATATAAAACAACAGGGGTGATCAGTCAACACGATGTGACGTCACCATGCAAATTTCACTGAGATATACCGGCGAACGTAAACGGAACAACGCCAACGAATAGAGGAGAAGGAGGAGCGACCGCCGGCTCTGCTGCAGCGGCGCCGCTGCAACTCCAATCCTCTCTTAATTTCAATGAATCGCCGACAGCCAAGACAAAAGAACCTAGAACGAGTTCACCGGAGTAATGGTCTTTCGGCTAAAATCAGATACCAGCGATGGTTTTCCACCCTCCCCGATCTCCCTGTTTCCCTTTCCAGATCTGGTTTTGTATTTATGGGTATTGGTGTGTGTTTGAATAAAAAAGAGATGATAATGGGGTATTGTGTAAAAATGGAGTCATGTTTGTGTGTGTATGTTGATTTGTAATGGTGTGGATTTTTTGTAGAAGATGAGAGATTTGATGTATGTTCCTGTTCGTTTCTTGTGGGTGTGTTGGAAACGATGTGTGGGGGTGTTAATGGTGTGCGAGGAGATAGGGGTGATGTGTTTCGTATATTGCGCCTTTGTGTTTTTTACCATTCATGGTGTATGTGATGGTGTTGCTGTGTATATGAGGAAGAGACAGTGTATCCGGTGTCTATTTGTGGAGTGTGTGTTTTTGGGGAAAAGAATGATGATGTGGGGTCCCCGCTGGTGGGGGAGATGAGGGAGTATGTTGTGTGATGTGTGTGGACTGTGAAAGAGGCGATGGTGGCGGGGGGTACTGTCGTAGGTATTGTGTTTATGTGTGTGGAGAAGAAGACCCCCCAAAAGTCCAGTGGGGTTAGCTGACTATGTTTTGTGTATTGACTAAATGCGTTGTTTATAGGATTAGAAAAAAATGGCTGTTGGGAAATTGGAATAATTTAGGGGATTTCTTGGGATTGGATTTTGGGATTTAGGCTTAATAGGAGGAATTTGAATTTTCAATTTTGAATTCCTTTCCAAAAATGGGGAGAGATTTAGGGGATTAGGAATTAATTTAGGGAAGAATATTGAGTTAGGATTTTGAAAAATATTTATAAAAAAAAGATGAATTTAGACCATATTTTGTCTAGATTCAAGTAGGAACAGGAAGACGTATCTAGACTACATTTAGTCCAGATTCAAGGTAGAATTAGGAAGAATATTTGGGATTTATGAAAAAGGATTAATTCGAAATAAAATAAAAGGAAAAGAAAATTCCAATGTAATTATGAACATACCTAGACGAACACTCGTCTAGGTTCAAAAGAAAAAATATAATTTAATAAATAAGATAAATATAAATAAATGATGAATTGTGATAGGAATTTTGAAATATGGAAGAATTAAAATAAAAGAAATTTGGATATTTTCTTTTTAAATTGGCTAATATTCAACTTAAAAGTGCAAATAAAGATATAAATATACATATTTTATAAAATACATAAATAATTATTAAATAAACTCAAATAAAATTATTTAAATATAGGTAATCACAGATAATTACTAATTTGCGCAAATAATCATAAATTGAAGTAAATTTGACATGTAGCCTAAATGATGCAATTATATAATATAGCAACGAATATTATAAATGTACTACTTTGCATAAATAGTTATAGCTTTGACAAATTTCCTAAATGATGCAAAATTATGTAATGTAGCCACAATTAAGTATATAATATATAAGTAGGGGATAACGCACGTAAATGCATGCTTTCTAATGCACATTTTGCACAAATAGCACCCTTAAGTTGAATTATAGCCAATTTTAGAAAAAGAATGGACAAAATTCGGTGTCAGCAGCTGCCCCTCTTTGCCCGGGGATGATGAAGAGCCTTACGGCAAAGAAAGTTGACGAAGTAGCCAATTTTGTTGCGACGTACAGACAAAGTAAAAGGGAAAATGAGAGTTTTTGGGGGGGTATTTTGGCCGAACCCCGGTCTATTAGTTGCCTACATATCTCGGATTTCATGAGAATCGGGCCGTGTGTAGTTCTAGAATGATATGTTGTCTGTATGAGATATTTAAGGTGCACGATTTGGAATGTAAAGACTAAGCTTATCCAGGTATGTAAAGTTTAGTTTCGTGTATGTTTTGCCTTTTGGCGAGATAAATGAAGGAGGGAGCAAATGCGCTACCAAGGATGTGTTAATTTCAATAAATCGAGCGTGGGAATAGAGGCTTATAATCGTCTTAGTTATGAAAATATGGCGCGCTACACACCCATAAAGAGGAGTTTATATGTACATAGTTTTCACTTCGTCCTGATAAATTAGTAAACTCGCCTCCGATGTTGCCTTGACTGGGCTGGTAAGAATTTTGAGGAACGAGTTTTATAAATGCGCACAATTCAAATAGATGGGCACGATTAGGAACGAAAACACGCACGATTGATGCAGATAGGCTTGAATAGGCGAAGTATGCATTAGTTGGAAGGAAATGCCAAATAACATCCTAATTCACGATGAAAGATTAAGCAGATTGCTTGTGAGGGCGTCAAATGATCGGCTTTTGGGCATGTCAGAATTCAACAGAATAGGTATTTGGCAGGTAGGACAAAGGCGTTGTCGAAGTCGAGATAACATCGATAGACCGAGTGTGGTGAAATAGGCTTGTAAACATCCTAGTTATGAAGATGTGGTGCACGACACACCCATAAAGAGGGGTTTACATGGGCACACTTTCCACTATAACTCGATAAAGAAGTCATCTTGGCCTCAACATTGTCTTGAATGAACTAAGGAATATTGAAGAGTAAAGCACGATGAATATGCATGATTGAAATAGATAAGCACGATTAGGAAGGAATATGGAGCTGGTACCCAATCGGCAAGGGAGGGTTGGGTAGACCACTGGTGCGAGTACGGAACTATTGCTTTGGGCGCTTTGGAACTTGGCAAAATAGGTAGCTTGTGGGTGCAGCAAAGCATCGTCTGTAGGATTAGGCTTTTTGGAATGATGCTTTAGTATGTATTTAAGGCTTTGCGGTTGCGCGATTGGTAGTGATTTTGGAGTAGGTGTGAGAGTAGGGCGCAAGGGTTTGTCGAGAGATCGGAGAGTCCCTATAGCAAAATCAAGACGAAATGCAAATAAAGATAAAAAATAAAGATAAAGTAAACTTCCCTGTTGAGTTGAGCTCTCTTTTGTCTGGTCCGCTTCCAGGTGCTCAGTGCCAGGGAATGTGTAGCTCTCCTATTGGGGATATTCATTTGCTAAGTGCTTCTCGTCGGGAGGTAATTGCTTTGTCGTGCCGGGTTGTTGTTGGATCATCTTGCCAGTGCGACGCCGGATTGTGTGTCCATTGCTTTTTGCCATTTAAATGTGTGCTTATCACGTCGGGCTGTCTCCTTTCGTATTGAGTTGTGTATCTCCTCATGCAAGGTTGCCTATCATTCTTTCACTTTGGTTGCACACCCTTTGTCATGTTATCCTTTCACCGGGTTGTCTACCCTTTATCATGTCGTCCTTTCAATAGGCTGTTTACCTCCCAGGTTGTCTTCCTGTTGCACTGTCAAAATTTGCATCGGGTTGTGTACCCTCTGTCGGTACTTCGGGCTGTGTACCATCGGCAAAATTAAATGCAAATCGATATCGGGCTGTGTACCCTCAATCGACGCTTCGGGCTATGTACCCTCAGCTAATGTAATAACAAATCGATATCGGGCTGTTTCAGGCTGTGTACCCTCAGCTAACGTAAATACAAATCGATATTGGGTTGTATACCCTCAACCGACGCTTCGGGCTGTGTACCCTCGGCTAATGTAAATGCAAATTGATATCGGGTTGTGTACCTTCAACCAACGCTTCGGGCTGTGTACCTTTAGCTAATGTAAATGACAAATCGATATTGGGTTGTGTACCCTCAGTCGACGCTTCGGGCTGTGTACCCTCAGCTAATTTAAATGACAAATCGATATCGGGTTGTGTAGCCTCAGCCGACGCTTCGGGCGGTGTACCCTCAGCTAATTTAAATTGCAAATCGATATCGGGTTGTGTACCCTCAACCAACGCCTCGGGCTGTGTACCTTCAGCTAATTTAAAATGACAAATCGATATCGAGTTGTATACCTTCAGTCGACGCTTCGGGCTGTGTACCCTCAGCTAATGAAAGTGTAAATTCGACGTCGGGCTGTGTACCCTCAGTCGATGCATCAATAGTAAAGTAAAGTGCAACAAGTAGAATGCTATTGTATGTCATGCAATGTGCTAAGGAGGCTATCATGTTGCTGTTGTAAGGACTTTTCCTGAAATTTTTGAGGGTATCTCAAAAAATTTCGCCCCAGTGTCAAGTTTGCGTCTTCAGAATTTTTGAGGGGATCCTCAAAAATTCTGCTCCAGTTTATTGTTTATGATAGATCACCGAGAAAAAGTGGTTACATTGCACTGAACACAAATGTATTGGCTAAAATTTGTATTCGCCTTTTAGTATGACGATTGGATGTATTGATGACTATGAGTATGCGGATATTTTGCATACTCAGAATGGGGTTTGATATTTGGATTTTGCTGGATTTTGAAGGTTGTTGATGTTTGGCATTTTATGCCTATAATTCCTTAATATTTCCTCACGTTTGGATACTTTATTCACGCGTTTTCTAGTTAATGAATGTTATTTTGCACTGATTTTATATCGTATGCGTGTAGGTTGTTATAAAGTGCAGTTGGAGCTTTAAAGAGCATGATCGAGCAAGAAAAGATTAGATTTGAACTGAGGATTGGATCGAGCACACGAAGGCACAATGCTACGCGAGACGCGAACGACGAAGCAAGAAAAATGGCGTGGCGCGTTGCTTGGCGCGGCGTGCCCTAAGGCGCCCAAGCTTTTGGCGCATTTTGGAGAGCGGAGCGGGGCTACTGCAGGCAAGATTTGACGGATTCTGCCTAGTTGGGCGTGTTCCGAGGCGCGAGGTGCCAGCTATAGCGCCCTTGGAGCGGGTTTTTAAGTCTTATTTCGTCTAGGCTTAGGCGTAACTTATTACTAGTGGCTAAATCCATCGTTCTAGGGTTAGAGCGAATTCATGAAGGTTGAGGTTTGAATGTTGATTTCCATGAATTGAATTCCAATTATAGATTGTTCATTCTTTCTTGATCATAATTGTTTGATTATAATGGCCGAATAATTGAACACTATCTACGGTTCTTTGATTGAACTCGACAGAGGGAATTTATGAACGCACATAAGAAAGAATAGGGCTTGATTGTGAACCTGGGCATCGGGGAATCAATTTGTGGGTAGGATAGACATATACCTATTCACCTTGCTTAGCTAAATACAGAATTCGTTAATGCGTGCACGTGATTCAACCCATAGACATATAGGGATTGGAGTAGCCTGCATAGACCGTGGAGAATCGAAAGGTTTCACGGGTACAATTAACCTGTTAGCTAGCAATCTTGGGACTTAAGAAGTGGAATCAACACGATAACTCAACTGGATTGTTCGTAACTCTGACCCTGGACCGTCTCCTTAATATTGTTTACAACCAACGTTTGCTCCATTGTTTGACTGAATTTCCACTATTTTAATTACTGTTCTTTAGTTAATTAAATCATCACTATTGGAAAACGATCCCTGGATAGTTAGTAGAAGTTGTTTGTTAGGAGTCCAGTCTGAATAGTCCTCGTGGGAACGATACTTGACTTATCACTTTATTACTTGTCGACCACATATACTTGCGTGTGCGTTGGGAGCAACAAGTTTTTGGCGCCGTTTCCGGGGACTAAACAATTGAAAATTTTCTTTTCAGACGATTACTTATTATCTATTCAGGTTTAATTTTTGTTTTGAGTTTTGTGATGTTTCAGGTATTAGGTCCTGCTTGATCTTTACCTATAGGAATGACAGCAGATGTTGCTCCCCATAGCCTGGAGGGAGTAGCCTCGAGCATAGTTAAGCTTGAAATTACTGGAAACTTTGAGATTAAGTCCGGCATGATACAACTGTTACATGTGATGGATTACTTAGCGAGGATCCACAACAACATATCCAGAATTTCTTGGAGATCAGTGATACTTATACACTGACAGGAGTTCCTATTGATTATGTTCGCTTGACATTGTTCCCGTTTTCACTGATTGGGGCAGCGAAGAGGTGGTTAAAGGCTGAAAAGTCCGGATCTATCACTACTTGGGATGATTTGGCTAAGAAGTTCTTAGCTAAGTTTTATCCATCTGCCAAGACAGCCCGGGTGAGGAGTGAAATTATGTCCTTCAGACAGATAGAAGGAGAGTCTTTGTATTCAGCCTGGGAGCGGTTTAAAGCTTTACTGAGAGATTGTCCACACCATAACCAATCAAATGAGGTGTTGGCCCACACTTTTTGTTGAAGGTTTGACTGCGCATACTAAGATCGTGGTAGATGCTGCTGCTGGAGGCCAAGTACTGGCCTTAAACTTTGACCAGATCTATGAATTACTAGATAAGTTTTCGCAGAACAATCCTGAATGGCAGGGAGATGGTAGAGCTACACGCAGAAATCTGCTGGGGTACTTCAGTTAGATGCAGTTTTTTAGCTGAGGGCGAGGATGGATGCTATTTCCAATCAAATTAGCAAGCTAGATCTGCCAAAGACTCAGCAACCAGTGGCTCCAGTGCAACAACTCCAGAGTTTTTGTGAGGTTTGTGGTCAAGATCATGCTACAGAGATTTGTTCCTCTATTCCAGAGTCAGTTTATTACGTGGGTAATCAAAACAGGCCGCAGGGTCAGAATCAGTTTGGTAATGCTTATTATCAAGGCAATACAAGAGCCTCAAATAATTACCACCCACTTCCAGCTCCACCACAGCAGGTTAGCAATTCAGTTGAAGATATGCTAAAGCAGATAATGGCAGGCCAGCAAAGAGTGATAGCTGACACTGCAGCCAATGCACATGCCATACAAGATCTGGTCAATGCTCAAAAGACACTTGAGCACCAGTTGGGGCAGTTGGTGGGAGCAGTAAGTACTGTTAAAAAAAAGGCCTGAAAAATGTCTTGCAGTGACTATAATTAAAGGTGGAGAGCTGATGGCCAAGTCTGAGGAGAGAGCTGAAATAGAAAATGTTAAAAAAGTGGAGAAGGTAAAGAAGAAAGAAGAGAAAAATGAGGCACCTTTGCCGCCTCCACCATTCCCGCAGAAACTTATACCATCGAAGGATTTGGCCCAGTATCAAAAATTTGTGAATATGCTGAAAGAGCTTCAAGTTAACATTCCTCTGACTGATGTGTTTGAACTGATGCCATCCTTTGTGAAGTTCTTAAAAGAGATCTTAGTCAAGAAGAAAAATGCCCAAGAGATAGATTCAGTTGAGTTAGTTGAGGAGTTCAGCACAATCTTGAGCAAGCTACCTCCAAAACTTCAAGATCCTGGGAGATTTACTATTCCTTGCACTATTGGAGGGTATAATATCACTGGTGCATTGTGTGATCTGGGTGCGAGCATAAATCTCATGCCTCTATCTGTTTGCAAAAGGTTAGGGCTAAGAGCAATCAAGCCCTCTTCAGTTACTCTTAAGATGGCAGATGGATCACTCACTCACCTTGATGGTAAGTTGGAGGATGTGTTGCTTAAAGTTGGTAAGTTTACATTCTCTGCTGATTTTGTAGTCCTTGATTATGAAGAGGACCGAGAAGCTCCAATCATTTTGGGGAGTCCATTCTTAGTCACCTCGAAGGCAATTATTGACATGGAGCTGGAAGAGATGACTGTTAGAGCGCATGGAGAAAAGGTTACTTTCAAGGTTTATAATGAGAAGGAGCACATAGCTAAAGTTGGCGAGTGCTCTATGATCGAATGTCTCAAAAAAGAACATGGAAGTAAACCAAATGACGTGTGTGAGCAGAATGTGGAACAAGATAGCAATGACACATCACATGTGAAGTTGAAGATGAGTTCTCTCAAAGAAAGGAAGAAAGCAAAGGTTCGTCATAAGAAGAGAAGACATAAATGCTGGAAGTGAGCTAAAAGTGTCGTCTTGCCACGACGTTAACCAAGGCGCTTCTCGGGAGGCAACCCGAGTTTGTACTTGTATTATTTTATTTATAGTGTCACATAGTTTTTGTTTTTCCTTGGATTGCAGTTTCATGTAATGTCGAGTTTAAGTGTGGGGTGTCCTCACCCCTGCCTAATATACCTCATACTATACGGAAGCTTGAAGGATGCTAGCACCAAGGACTAGAGCCTTCAGGAAAGTTCTTTTACCCCTTGTACTTTATTCTTTGTCGCACTGAGGACATTGCTTTTTTTTAAGTGTGGGGTGGGGAACTCTCCTTTATTTTTGAGGTTAGGGATGCATGTACCGTTAGGATTTTCTTTTGTCACTTGACGTTATTTTTATTTGTTTCTTTCTTTAATATATGAAAAAAAAAATTAGAAAACTAATGAAAAATTGCAAAAAGATTTTCTTCTGAGTCTTTGTTAGTGGTACATGTCATCCACCCCGTGGTTTTTCTTATGGCCTCGGTTCTTTTCCACGGGGAGGCCTTTGAACCGGGTAGTTTTTATTTTTATTAGGATTAGAGTAGTTAGTCATAGGTGGCCCTAGACGAAAGGAATAGGTGGAATGCTAGGGACCTTTGGCTTGTTTGATACCGGTTGACTTGAACTTGTTGCATGTGCTATTTGTGGTGTCTTTTGGTTTTTAATTGAGATGCATGCCTACAAAAAATGGAACGACCCCCTTGAGATGCTTGAGTCCACTCACTTGACTTTGTTGTGAACCTTTGTGCATTAGTGCTTAATTTTCCACGAGTTGCACCCTGTTTGCTTGATTGAGAGTTGTGATGGAGCCATTTTGTGTGGACTGTGTGCAATGTGTGTTGTGAGGCATATTCTATTGTGTTCCATGTTTGCATATTGGTGTCTAGAACTTGCCCCGTGTGTGTGTGCAAAGCGAAATTCTAGGTTTGCTCTAGTCGGGAAATGATACAGGCCTTCTTGGATAAGCCTTTGACCTTGATTTGTCTACCCTTATATACACCTTGGACTTGATTGTTGTGATCTATATTGACCTTTTGTTGGCACCCACACCGCAAGCCTACCCACTTGTTCTAAAATTGCTTACTTTTGACCCTTTACTCCTTAAGCACTTTAAGTGATAATTTGATATTATGTGGAGTTGTGGTTGAATGTTGGGAGGTTTTTGAGTGGAACCAATGAGGAAAATTTGTGATAAATTGTGAAATAGTTGTTTATGAGCATTGGCAAGGTTTGGAAAGAAGTGAATAGACAAAAAAAACAAAACATCAAATGAAAAAAATAAATTGTAAAGAGAAAAAGAGAAGAATATCCATCCTTGCTAGTGTGTGCTTAAAAGAAAAATTACTACTTTGTGGAAAAGGTGTGTGAAGAAAAAAATTGTTGGTTGGGTGAAAAGGGTGGCTTTGATGAGACTTGTTCTTAATTTGTATTGTGATGTATTAAAGTGCTTAGGGAGGTAGTCACTATTACCCATATGTATCCTACCAGCCCTTTAGCCTACATTACAACATTTTAAAGTCCTAGTTAATACCGATTGGAGTGAGCTTACATTAGTGGAGTCCTACACTACGGGCAAGCCTATGGTACATCGTGTGTGACATGTGAGCTTTTCATAAGAGTGAGTGAATTCTTTCTATGATATTGTCCCCGTTCTATTCTTAATATTCATTATCGCGTGTGATATTTGGGGGACACTCTCTTGCTTCATTTTGGTGAGGGCACACAGTTTGCATGAGGTAGGTGAAGTTGTGGCTTCTTGATTGAGTAGATAGGTGTGACTTTGTGGGAGCATGGTTGCAATGAGTTGAGTTTGTGCATTTGAGTTGTCTTGGGGTGGTTGTTCTCAGGTTTTGATGTTTGATAAATTATGCAGACCTGTTCTACCTAGGCTGGAAAGTTATTTGTGATTGCTCGAGGGCGAGCAAAGGTTCAAGTGTGGGGTGGTGATGTTTGGCATTTTATGCCTATAATTCCTTAATATTTCCTCACGTTTGGATAGTTTATTCGCGCGTTTTCTAGTTAATGAATGTGATTTTACACTGATTTTATGTCGTATGCGTGTAGGTTGTTATGAAGTGAAATTGGAGCTTTAAAGAGCATGATCGAGCAAGAAAATATTGGATTTGGATTGAGGATTGGATCGAGCACACGAAGGTACAACGCGACGCGAGCTGCGAACGACGAAGCAAGAAAAATGGCCTGGCGCATTGCTAGGCGCGGCGCGCCCCTAAAGCGCCCAAGCTTCTGGCGCGCTTTGGAGCGCGGAGCGGGGCTATTGCGTGCAAGATTCACCGGGTTCTGCCTAGTTGGGCGCGTTCCGAGGAGCGGGGCGCCAGCTATAGCGCCCCTGGAGCGGGTTTTTAAGTCCTATTTCGTCTAGGCTCAGGCGTAAGTTATTACTAGGCTTTTGTAAATACTATAAATACTCTTTTACTTAGTTTTTGAAGGGAGTTCAGACTTTGGAGCAATTTGAGAGCTCATAATATCTTGAACAAGGGTTTTTCTTCCTTCCATTAATCTATTACATCATTATTTCATCAAACCCTTGTGTTATTATTATGAGTATGCGTGGCTAAATCCATCGTTCTAGGGTTAGAGTGAATTCATGAAGGTTGAGGTTTGAATGTTGATTTCCATGAATTGAATTCCAATTATAGATTGTTTATTCGTTCTTGATCATAATTGTTTGATTATAACGACTGAATAATTGAACACTATCTACGGTTCTTAGATTGAACTCGACAGAGGGAATTTATGAATGCACATAAGAAAGAATTGGGCTTGATTGTGAACCTGGGCATTGGGGAATCAATTTGTGGGTAGGATAGACATATACCTATTCACCTTGCTTAGCTAAATACAGAATTCGTTAATGCGTGCACATGATTCAACCCATAGACATATAGGGATTGGAGTAGCATGCATAGACCGTGGAGAATCGAAAGGTTTCACGGGTACAATTAACCTGTTAGCTAGCAATCTTGGGACTTAAGAAGTGGAATCAACACGATAACTCAACTGGAATATTCGTAACTCTGACCCTGGACCGTCTCCTTAATATTGTTTACAACCAACGTTTGCTCCATTGTTTGACTGAATTTCCACTATTTTAATTACTGTTCTTTAGTTAATTAAATCATCACTATTGGAAAAAGATCCATGGATAGTTAGTAGAAGTTGTTTGTTAGGAGTCCAGTCTGAATAGTCCTCATGGGAACGACACTTGACTTATCACTTTATTACTTGTCGACCACGTATACTTGCGTGTGCGTTGGGAGCAACAGTTGTCAGAATGGTATTTGTCTTAGGTTGTGCGTTCGAGAGTAATGGAGCTAACTTGATGGATAGGCTTTCGTAGAAAGTGTGTTTGAAGTTTGGGAGTTGCAGTTTCCCTTTGTTGGTTTTTGTTGTACCATTGTGTTGCTTTGGTCAATCGGACTCTAGACTTTGTGTTTCGGTGTTGGATGTCTTGCTTTGTCATGGTATGGAATGTTTGAGTTATGAGTTTAGATCTTGTCGGATTGAATTGAGAAATGGGTATCCAGGGAGTAGTTTGTCTGCTGATTGCAATGCCATTTGATTGGGCTAAAGGAGCAAATGCGTAAGGTTTTGTCTTTTCATATGTCCATGATTGGGTTTAGACTGATAGGGTTGTAATTGGAAGTCTTGACAGAGGGGAGGTTGTTTATCGTGTAAGTTGGGGTGTAGTGTGAGTCTAGTGAGTTCGGTCATATAGTGATCGAATTTCTTTGTTGTGACCCTCATGTGAGTGTAATGTAGGTTGTACGGTATTGGAATTCTCTGAACACTCTTGGTGTCAAATACTGATGGTTGAAGGACTTTGATGTAGGAGAAAGTGTTTTCAACTCGGCTTGCTGTTTCGGCTTTTCGAATGCAGATTCTTGATCGATTTCAATGTTCAGGCGCAAGGCAACCTTAACAAAGTGGTGAAATGCACAAAGTAGTGTGGGCATGTTAGCAAAGACTTGAAGCAAAAATGATACATGAACTGAAGCGAAAGCCTAGATCTTGGATAACGGGTAGCGCTTGAACTTAGAAGTTGTGATAGATCGTATAGATATCACAAGAGATTGCCTAAGTGACTTATGTAGCAATCACGACAAGAATTTTGGCCAAACGACCAACGTTTGTTTAAGCGGGAGGTGAGGAAGTGAATGTCAATGGAAGATGGTAAAGATGTTGTGTAAGGAATATATTATGTTGTATAACAGAAAGTGATGTTGGCTTTTGTCGAATACCAGGACCCTGAGTGCATTTGTCATCCTTCCTTGTAAATTTGTTGGTCATGACGCCTATGTGTCTTCGAAAGAGATCCTCAGTTCCTTTCATGCTTTCCAACCTATTGCTGTGATTCAAACATTGCACCAATTTTCCTTGTTGAATAGCATCTTATTACTGAGTCATTGAACTCGATGTAGGTTGCCTATATCATGCGTATCTTTAGATTGCTACGTCCTTTTATAGTTGTCATCATGAGAATTCATATCACCGCAATAGAACCTTCGACCAAAATTGTTCCAAGAAGCCTACTCGCATGTGCTTTTATATCAACTCAACCCTTGCTATGGTAAGCGTCTCAAATAACTTCACCGTCTTGCTTTGTCTTTGCTAGTAGATAAGTATATGCTTCTAGATGCTCTAGGGGTCTCCAGGTTTGTCATATAATGATGGTTTTGTCATTGTGTCTTTGCCCCTCCTTTTGAATTGGTTTGCTTGTTTTTGGTTGTTGCACACAAGTATTTTCTACACCTTTGTCTTTCCAATATTATCTTTCACAGGCCCTTTGAATGCTTGGAGCAAGGTGGAAAGTGCTTTGGGTCACAGTCATGTATTGTAAGTGGTGTGACTGTGTAGGCGGGTGCAACAAAATGATCTTTGGATGTTGGTGTCAAAAGGTTTTGAGGTGAGCCATGTGTTGAGTTTGACCAATATTCTCCTTGCTTTGTCAGTTTCTCTGCATGTGCATAGTGTTTGCTGGAACAGTTGAGATATTAGGGCAATAAGCCATGCAGTTTCCAGTCTCTTGAACAATTGAGTATGGGATTCGGCTAGTGGAGTGTAGCTTCTTTTTTGTCTTTGGTTTGCATCAGGGTGAGGCCTAGGAGGGCATGAGAGTGTATTTTGGTAGTTGGCTTGAGTGTCTTGCTGGTATGGTGGATGATTTGGTGCTGGGATATGGAATATAGGTCGAGTGGGTTGATTATTGTAAATGGGATATTTAGGTGGCGTATGAGGGTAGGGATAAAATGGTGGCGCTGCTTGATAATAGTGGTTGAAGGTAGGGTCTTGAATGGTTGCGGCAAAAGAGACTTCATCTTTCTCCTTTTGAAAAGGCTCACATTTCCAGACTGGATAGCTTTATTAGTAGCTTGTAGTGTAGTGGAGAGAGGAGAGAGCTGGTGGGAGCTGCTGTGAAAACTTCCTTATTTCGAAAAATCCCTCACAAGTGCACTTGCTTAACCATGTCCTTTGCCTTGGTATTCAACTCGAGCCATCCTTTTGGGTAATAGACTTTGTTTTTGATAGTGAGTTAGAGATAGTTTGGACATGCAAAAGATTTTGGATATCAAGATTTGGACGTAGAGCAGGGGGAGGAGGTGCCTCGATAGGCGGTTGAATTTGGAGAAAGAATTCTTTTAGAGACCTAGAGCAATAGACCAATTCATGCAATGCACACATATCAAATAAGAAATGCATCCTATAATATGAAGAACCGTTTCACGCACGATGATTTGAAAAGCGCTTTGTGCCACATGTATCATTTCACTTGCTAACAAAATGCGAAGTCTAAAGATAATATTGCATTTAATTGACTTTTGTTACATTGGCTGATATTGAGATAGTGCAAAGGTGGAAAACATTGCTAGAGGGTTAGATCATGGCAAGGGGAACATCTTTCATGCTGATCCATCCACAGAAGATTCTTCTTCTTCTTTCTCGGGCGAGCCTTCTTCGGATAAGCTTGAGTCTGATGAGTATCCTTGAAAGATGATGTTGTCTGCATCAGTTAAGAGCCGGGTATGTCAAATGTGATGTTCTTCAATATTTCCCAAGTCTTTCTTCCTTTCTCCTCTATTCCTTTATTTGCCACAGAGTTCACCCCCTCGCTAGCCTACGCCGATAGACTCTATGCGTTTTGTCAGGAGTTCTGCCTTACTGCGCCATTTGCCTTTTTCTTTGTTCTTTGCTTCGACCAAACTTTGCTTCTTTGCTAATTTCCCTTGTGCCCTTGCCAGTTGTTTGTGTAACCCTTTGTACTTAGATTTCAACTCATCAGCATTCTTTTTCCTTTTTGTTGTTACACTTGGTTGAACTGCCCTTGCTATGTCTTTCCTAAGCCAGCCTGGATAGTCTTCATCATAGCCAGTGTCAAACATGTCTCGTCCAATAGTCTCGATTCCCATTCGTTGTCTTTCTTTCCAAAGTTCCATTATCTTGTCTTTGAATGGAATCACTCCTCCGAGAATATTTGCTTTGAAACATCTGATGTCTGCAATTTGAGGTACAGTCTTCTTTCTCCCTGCTTGTCTAAGTGTCCTTAAAAGAGTGTATGGATAAACTCCTCTAAAACCCACTAAGATGAGAAATGAGCCTATTTTGGATCGTGTGATTACTGTTGTGCTGGGCAAATAATCAAACATCCACTGAATGTTCTCATGTGTCAGTTGACAGAATATGTGGTGCCATTCTTTAGCAGTTGTTGGTTGATCCCATTTCTCGAGAACGTTATCCATGCGAGCGGTATGAGTCGAGATGTAGTTTTCTCTTGGTATGGAATGGAAAGCTTGGTCTATGTTATCCATCCTTTTCAAATGCTCCATCGGCCAAATTTGTAAAAGCAAATTGCAACCTTCAAAGAAACCAGCGCCCTTCTTGCCTCTTTCTAAAGCTCGGTACATCCCTGCAACAATCATCGGTACCAAAGTGTAGTTCTTGATGTCTTTGAGTAAGGCATCAGCAATTGTGACCATGCAAACATCAACTCGTCCTTTGTGTTGTGGAAAGACGACAGTCCCTAGAAAGCTGGTGACAAAAGCAAGTACCCTTCGCTCTTGCCAGTCTGCTTGGTCAATGTTGAAATAGCCTTCAGATTCTTGAAATGCTTCTCCATACCCAAATTTGATGTAGAGGGAAGTTAGAGAAATTCCCAATTGTTGTATACTGACTGTGCATAATTCGGGCTTAAACCCTACCATTTCGAAGAACTCCTCGACTGTAGTATTCTTCGGCATCAAGACTTTTTCACTTTCAAATTGAAATTGAGTTAACCCGCCTATTTCCTCCAGTAGTGGTGTCAACTCTACACTCCCAAAGTGGAAAACTACTCGGTCTGCATCCCAACAATGTACCGCTGCTTCTATCATCCCTTCCACTGCAGTGTGCTCCATTAATGAAATCAGGTTCCCCAGCAGCACTTTAACTCGGTCTTGTTGATCTATGTTTAGGTTTCCCCACCAATTTCTAAACAACTGGGGGGTTTCAACAATCATGTCAAATGTTCTAGTGGTCATGATCTTTTGGAAAAGGTGAAGGATGATAGAAAAAGGGAGAAGAAAAATGCTTAAGACTTGCTTTATTGTGAGCAAAATGATCAATATGTGGCACAAGCTTTTGAAAACAATGCAACAGAGGATATGAGGAGATGTGTCGTTGTGAGTTGAGAACCCTTTAGACACTTTAGAAGGAAATTGCTAATGGACTTGTGACATGCTAAGGACGTCAAGTCTTTATATAATGCTTAAAGGATAAATGTGCGTTATATGTCATCCCGTCTATCAAGTGGTTATTTCTGCTTCAAATTGGGCTTTTAATGCTTCTTTGGTTACCATTTAATGCCTTTGAATAACATTGAATACAGAGTGATTCCAACTGTTTAAGAAATAAACGGTCGTTTCTGATTCAATTTGGGCTTTTGACGCCTCATCGGTTACCTTCGTGCCTTTGAATGGAATTGAATACAGAATAACACTAATTGTTTAAGCAATCATTTCTGATTCAATTCGGGCTTTTGACGCCTTTTGGGTAACCTTTGTGCCTTTGAATGGCAATGAATACAGAGTACCTCGGATTGTTTAAGCAATCATTTCTGATTCAATTCGGGCTTTTGACGCCTCTTGGGTTACCCTCATGCCTTTGAACGGTATTGAATACAGAATAATTCTGACTATTTAAGCAATCATTTCTAATTTAATTCGGGCTTTTGATGCCTCTTGGGTAACCTTTGTGCCTTTAAATGGAATTGAATACAGAGTAATTCCGACTGTGTAGGAATAAACAATCATTTTTTATTCACTTTGGGCTTTTAAAGCCTCTTAGGTAGCCTTCGTGCCTTTGAATGACACTGAATGCAGAACAATGTTAATAAACGGTCTACATTTACACGTTTAATCCTTTAAGTAAATGCAAATAAATCGTGTTCAACGCTCTTTTGGGGTTAAAAACCCGTTCGGATTGTTTGAACAAGTTGGCCTATCGGCTTGAGAACAAGTCAACTAATGATATGCATGATTCCTAGCACCGCTACTAAGGAATGGAGTTGGCTAGACCGGGTTTTATTATCCTCCCAAGCGGACGGCTCGGAGGCGGGAACGTCTCGGATCAAATAGATTCCAAGTCGTTCTCCCCTAAAGGAGTTTTTATGTAAGGGAAGAGGTGGTTGTAACCACCGTGTTTTCAACACACGATTTTAGAAAGTTGCCAGGAGTGGCGGAAGGTATGCATGATATGCACAAGTTCAAAAATGCACAAGTTTTGAAATAAATGCACAAGTCAACCTCGGGAGTGGGAGTAAAACTAACACATGAAACAACAAGTTTGAAATAATAATTTCATATGCAAAGCAGATCAATACACATAATATGCATGATAGGTTTCATATGATGACGCTTTTGGACGAGGTTGGCTAATGGACTTTAATATACCAAGGATGTCAAGCCTTTCTAATTTGATTATGGTATTTAAAATTGAACGTGTAGTTTGTATCATCCCAACTGTTCTCATAACCCAAAATTAACAGAAAATAATTTTATAAAATAATTAATTTTATTGTATAAATGTAGAAATAATATTTTGTTTTAGGTAAATAGAAATGATAATTGATCTTGCTACATTAAAAGTAGAAGAAATTAATATAATACCTATGATTTTGTTTTCATGAAAGTAGAAAAATTAATTTCGTTCATAACCCAAAAAATAATTTTATAAAATAATTGGTTTTGTTTGTACAAATGTAGAAATAAATAATTTATTTTGTTATAAGAACCCACTTTTATGTGAATAAGCGGCCAACATTAGACATGTTCAACCTTAAATAAATGCACACGTAACATGTTTAAACGTCCTTTAGGGTCGGAGACCCGTTTGGTTTGTTCAAATATGGTGAACTAACAGACTTAGACCGGAGCCGAAGTCAAAATGGTCCTAAATATGACATGATGCATGATTTCTAGACTAAGAGTGGGCTAATCTAGACAAGGATATGGTTCCCTCAAGCGGACAACCAAGGGGTGGGAACGTTTAGAATTGTTGGTTGTACCACGGATCAACTAGATTCTAACCATTCCTCCTAAAAGATTTTTTTAGAGTGAAACGGCCATGAGATCTATGTAACCGTTTATGGTGTGTGCAAGTGTAAAAACTTTTCAGGAGTGGAGGAAGTGACAATGCAAAATAAAAAAGAAAATACAATTAAGAAATTAAATAATTGAGCGTCAAAATTCAAAAATTCAAAAATAAACCTTAGTCCTGTAAAAAAGGAAAAGAAGAAAAGTTAGTATCGAAATAAATGGCAAGAAAATAAAGCAAATAAAGAATCCCAATTTAAAGTCCGTTATAGTTTGAACCTTGATATCCCCCACAGAGTCACCATTCTGTCATACCCGATTTTGGACACAACTCGAGGCGAGTCGGATTTCAGATTTGACTGGGTAACTCGTTTGAGTTTAAGTGTTCGATTCGCCACCTAACATATTTTTTAACTAGGTGTATTAGGACACCTATTTTGTTTCTAGCTAATATTACAATTAACTCCGAAACTTAGTCGACGAACCAGATATTCTAGGTAAGAGGTTCAAGTTAACTCGAGAGGAAGGAGTTAGGCACCTATCGAGCTCCACCAAATGTGGTTACCGGCCGGACTTATAATTGGGATTCTAAGACTTATGAAATAACTAACTAAAAAATAAAATATTTAAGCCATGATATACAGATTTAAAGACAAGTAAATAAATATTCGACTCGTGCCTTGCAAAACAAATAAATAACTTAGTAAAAATTGTTAGACAAAATTAATAAAATAAAATTAAATAAAGTAAATGAGTTTGGATATTTTTATCCCTTTTCGAAAAAGGTTGTCTTTAGTAATTTCACCACTATGTACCTCGCAAAATATAAAGAAAATAAGTTAGTGAATAATAATATTAATAATAATGAAAGTAATAAAAATGTAATGATAATAATATTAGTAGATAATAATAATAATGAAAATAATGATAATAATAATAAAAGGATCTCTCTTCTCTCGTTGTTCTCTTTCAAAAATAGGACGTCGTCTCTTGTCCAATTTTCCCTCGTAAAATATAAAGGAAATAAGTTAGTGAAAATAGTGACAATAATAATAATAATAATAATTTAAAATAATAATAATGATGATGATAATAATAATAACAACAACAATAATACTTTTAAAATAAAGGGGAAGGAGATTTTTAAAAGTGTCGTTCAGGTGTGTATGAATTGGGTGAAGTTTAGGGACGTCGATACGGCTGCGAACACGCCAGCCGGTCGTGTTGCCATGTCAAGTGCCGGTCTCATCACTCCATCACCGGCTCATTTGTAATCACGACTTATACACGTCATCATAGCCTTTTTGTTTTAGGGACGTGGGAATAGGATTGTTTATCCGTTCAAATCAGTAGGCCTCAAATAAATAATTATTTTCCTTGGCCGTAATTGATTTAATATCCGTCAATTCGTTGCAAAGCCTCAAATGAAAATATTTTCATAGGCTTTCAATCAGTATCTGTTCAAATCAGTCTCAATATTCTGTACGAAAATGAGTCCGGAATGGGTCCCTGCACTTAGAATTCAGTCAACACCAGCATAGATTAATCATATAAACATAGGGAATCCGTCAATAAAGCACAGTTACGCGAGCAAAATCTGTAAAACAACAGGATCAGCCAAAAACAACAAAGAACCAAAACATATGCAAGTCGAGGCAGAGGTAAATCGAAGACCCAGGCGACAATGTCATCGCCGGCAAAAATCTTAAAGCGGTGGTGGAAATTAATCCACGGTGCAATCAATCCCTATAAAACAAATAATAAAAGTATCCAAAGAGATTTATATAAAACAACATGGGTGATCAGTCAGCGCGATATGACGTCACCGGTGGAAATTCCGGCGAGATACACTGGCGAACATAAACGGAACAACGCCAACGAACAGAGGAGAAGGAGGAGCGACTGCTGGCTCTACTGCAGTGGCGCCGCAGCAACTCCAATCCCCTCTTGATTTCAACGAATCACCGGCAGCCAAGACAAAAGAACCCAGAACGAGTTCGCCGAAGTAATGGTTTTCCGGCTAAAATCAGATATCACCGATGGTTTTCCACCCTCCCCGATCCCTGTTTCCCTTTCCCGATCTGGTTTTGTATGGGTATTGGTGTGTGTTTGAATAAAAAGGAGATGATGATGGGGTTTTATGTAAAAATGGAGTCCTGTTTGTGTGTGTATGTTGATTTGTAATGGTGTGGATTTTTTGTAGAAGATGAGGGAGTTGATGTATGTTCCTGTTCGTTTCTTGTGGGTGTGTTGGAAACGATGTGTGGGGGTGTTAACGGTGTGCGAGGAGATGGAGGTGTTGTGTTTCGTGTATTGTGTCTATGTGTTTTTTACCATTCATGGTGTATGTGATGGTGTTGCTGTGTATATGAGGAAGAGATAGTGTATCATGTGTCTGTTTGTGGTGTGTGTGTTTTTTGGGGAAGAGAATGATGATGTGGGGTCCCCGCTGGTGGGGGAGATGAGGGAGTATGTTGTGTGATATGTGTGGACTGTGAAGGAGACGATGGTGGCGGGGGGTACTGCCGTAGGTACTGTGTTTATGTGTGTGGAGAAAAAGACCCCCAAAAGTCCAGTGGGGTCGGCTGACTATGTCTTGTGTGTTGACTGATGTGTATTGTTTATAGGATTAGAAAAAAAAGGTTGTTGGGAAATTAGAATAATTTAGGGGATTTCTTGGGATTGGATTTGGGGATTTGGGGATTTAGGCTTAATAGGAGGAATTTGAATTTTCAATTTTGAATTCCTTTCCAAAATGGAGAGAGATTTAGGGGATTAGGAATTAATTTAAGAAAGAATATTGAGTTAGGATTTTGGAAAATATTCAAAAGAAGATGAATTTAGACCATATTTTGTCTAGATTCAAGTAGGAACAGGAAGACGTATCTAGACTACATTTAGTCCAAATTCAAGGTAGAATTAGGAAGAAGATTTGGAATTTATGAAAAAGGATTAATTCGAAATAAAATAAAAGAAAAAAGAAATTCCAATGTAATTATGAATGTATCTAGACGGAAAGAAAAAATGTAATTTAAGAAATAAGATAAATATAAATAAATGAAGAATTTTGATAAGAATTTTGAAATATGGAAGAATGAAGATAAAAGGAATTTGGACATTTTTTAAATTGGCCAATATTCAACTTAAAAGTGTAAATAAAGATATAGATATACATATTTTATAAAATGCACAAATAATTATTAAATAAACTCAAATAAAATTATTTAAATCTAGGTAATCACAGATAATTACTAATTTGTGTAAATAATCACAAATTGAAATAAATTAGACATGTAGCCTAAATGATGCATTTATATAATATAGCAACGAATATTATAAATGTACTGCTTTACATAAATAGTTACAGATTTGACAAATAGCCTAAATGATGTAAAATTACGTAATATAGCCACAATTAAGTATATAGTAATATATAAGTAGGGGATAACGCACGTAAATGTATGTTTTCTAATGCACATTTTGCACAAATAGCCAAATCACACCCTTAAGTTGAATTATAGCCAATTTTAGAAAAAGGAGGGACAAAATTGAGTGTCAACAAAGACAAGTTGGATATTACAAGTTGTTATGATAAAGACATCCACTTGAACAAGTTGATTCATAACAAGAATTATTTATAGATGCATAAAACTATAAAATGACCATATTAACCTCAATCTGTCTGCACGCCATGTGCCTGAGCTCAACATTGAGATAGTGAAGGACGTTTTTAAGCTCCTCTTCACGCCATGCCTGAGCTCAAAATCGGATAGTAAAGGAACATTTTTAAGCTCTTGTCTGCTTGACTTTTTAAACATTAGTATGCCTAGGCAGCTACTGTACCTGAATCCCTCTCTAAACGAGACTTTTATGAAACAAGACACCCCAACACATAAGCTGGATGGAAAGAAGTCAATACGAAAAGGATTAAAATGTTTAGTGAATGATGATATTGGTTAAAAATAAGATAGGATGAAAATGGAGTTGTATGGTGGAGAAAGAAGCCCTTCATCGTGACTGGTTTTGAGAGTTTGTCATAATTTAATAATGTTTTGGCAATATACCTTTCTATGGTATGTTACCAACACTTTAAGTTACCAACTTGCGAGTGCTGCACTGGAAGGGTAGTTGACGCCTGACAATATTTTTTTAGGACATGTGAGATTAAAGAGCAAGTGTTGAAAGAGGGGTCAAGTCAAGTGATGTCTTTTAGACAGTAATTACAATCAAGTGTTAACCAGACGACACTTTTTTATGAAAGAATGTGAAATTACAAGAGGCAAGCGTTGTCTAAGAAAAATAGGTCATAGACAGGTATTGGCTCCAGACCATAAGATTCATAGGGGGTATTTTCATCTGAAATAATTACATTAAACTTAGCAAGAGGCATTTTTGCAAATCACAGTTATGTAGATTGCTAAAAGCTTATGGTGTCATATTTCTGCAAAAATGCCAGAAAGAAGCGGATGAGGGCTGTTGGAATTGTTTTGTGAAGAAGAACGAGAATGCCCAAAAACGGGGGTAAAAGGTGCAATTATAGATTATAATAAATGGAAATAAGTAATAGTATAATATTAAATGATTCACATATATCCAAATCACTAAAATAAATAAGCATAAAATTAAAAATATGAACTTATCCAAGATTATTTGGTTTTATATCAAACATGTATTTTAAATTATATTTTGTATATCTTATTTTTAATAAAATAAACCAATAAAGTACTAGTACTTAATAATCCGAGAATAATAATCGTAGGATTATCATCTCAAGATAATTTTGTTTGTGAACCAAGCAACCTCTCATAAAGCGTTTGGTTAGCGGTAATTATCAAACTTGTGCCAAAAACAAAAGTGATGATTAACATGGATGCAGTCTTTTTATTTTTTATTTAAAAAAAAAAAAAAACTTTATGCAATTTAACCATTATATACAAGAAGTTATTACTTTATTTTTTAAATTATCATATTAGGCTTGATATGAAGAATTACCTATTGTTGTAAGTAAACTTAATATGATAGTGTTAAAACGCCTACACCGTCAATACATGAAAGAATAAGCGAAGTTGTAAACTCCTCCATTTCCATGGAATATAAAGGGGATCATGACGAGACACACTCTTACACGGATGTTCAAATGCTTCTCGATCCAAGCCACCGGGATATTGGGCGTGCACAAGCTTCAGCTCTCAACATAGACCCAACCTCGCCTGGTGCTGTTAAGGTCATAGCTCGTCCTACCTAGCCTTGGGGGAAAGTCCGTGTGCCTACGCCAAAGTCTCAGTTGTCGACCTCACCGTTCAGGCTTCCAGCGAGACCTTTGCTGAGGACGTTAATGCTGCATTCAGGGAAGCATCTGAGGAGCTCAATGGCATTCTCCCCGTTTGTGACGAGCCCCTAGTCTCTGTTGACTTAAGGTGCAGCAATGTTTCATCACCAGTTAATACTTTATTTCTCATGGTCATGAGAGATGATAAGGTTAAGGTATCGCTGGGTATGACAGCGAATGAAGTTACTCTCGAGGGTTGTTGATCTTGCTGACATGGTTGGCAGTCAATGAAAACGAAGCAACTGTATCTGTTAAATAGCTTCAACTTTTTTCCCTGCCCGTGTGAGATTATGATTTCCTTTTTGAGAATTCTAGACAAATTTCCATCCTCAACTTCAAATAAAATAAACGTTTCAGGTCTTTATGAGGTCTACTATTTGGAAGCTGTACAAACATCATTTGCAGTTCTATTTTTCAAGTACCTACAACGGGCACGAGCAAATGCTGTAATATACATATTAATTTAATCGTCAAGCACTATGAAAGCCAAGATAAAACAAAGAGTAACTATGAGCAAGAATTCACCATTTCCTTCCATCTCGTATTGTGTATATTTCATATTAGGACAAATCTCAGTCAAACAAACAAAATTTTGTTCCTATATTACACTTCAAAAATATGGTCACCTGCCACAAGCACGCCATAAACAGCCAATGATTTGGGAAGATATCACAAATTACGTAGCAAATGATGAGACAAAACGGGAGGGGCAATTTCATTTATTATAAAGCCAAAAATGTGGTCAGCCCCTCGAGTGCAAAAGACTTGGTAAGCATATCAAAACTATCTGCAGTCTGCTCCAACAGCCTCATGGATAGACTTATAACCATCCTTTTCTAAGCAACTGGCTAGTTCAGCCTATACAAAGAGATACCATTGCAATAAATAAGCATTAACTGACTGCATCTACAAATGGGAGCAGAAATAAAAATAGCGATAGCATAGGAAGACAGGAGCAAAGTATCATTTCTTATGAAGGACCGGAGTAGGGAAAGGACTACAAATAGGCTTGGCAACAATTAAGCACCGCGGATCTATAGCAGCAGTCTAATCTCAAAAATTGAGCATTTTCCTTCGCAATCAATAAACTTCATAAGTAAATCAATGACAATGCAACTTTTACAGCGACGTCCAGTTGATCCAGCAAATATAAAGTTTATGGGGATAAAAGTGATAATGTATTATGGCAATTTCCAGGTAAAAAACACCGACACTATGCAATGTACGAGAGTTGAGTGTCCGCCAAAGATATGTACATGCACCTGAAAAGAAAGAGGGAGGGGGGGGGGGGGGGACCCACTAAACACTCCACTCTTTTGAGCTAATGAGACCTCAATGAACAGAGCTATACTTTGGGTTGATTTATCTAATGCAATGTCCTTTTAGTCTAATGATATATGGGATGGATGTTCAGTCCTCCGTATACCTCGTGCATGGAAGAAAAGTAAAACGGATGCCTCTTCTTCTACTGGTCCAATCACCCCTTACAGCTTGCCCAGCCCAAAGAATAATAGAAAGGTTTGTTCCTTTTTTTCACCCTGTGCCTAATCATTATTCTATGAACAGATTTTTGTGTTAAAACAAACCAAACGAAAATTGACCCCCCCCCCCCCCCCCCAAAAAAAAGGAAGAAAAGAAATAAATAAACAACTTTAAAATCGACCTTAACCCCATGAACAAGATACAAGAGATACTTTTGAAATGCATGAGAATGTCTGTTAGAAACAGGGTGTACTATCGTGTACCACATTTTTACTAGACTTTGTTTTGTAATTACTTAATAGAGGATGATATTCAGCACTCAAAAATATCTCAAACCAATACCTTCATATCGGGGATAAGGGCAGGTCCTCCATACGCAAATGCTGTATAAAGCTGAACAAGGGTGGCACCAGCTCGAATTTTCTTGTAAGCATCCTCGCCACTGCAAGAAATGCACATTCAAAATATTCAAGATAATACCAGAATATCAAATTAAGGATGGCTATTACAGGTTACAATCATGGACAGGAGTGGATTACCTGCTAATACCTCCAGTGCCAATCAAAGGAATCCTTCCCTGTTAGAACAAACTATTGAGGTTATCTGTCGCATCAACAAAAGATATCCTTTTTGCACTCGCAAAAAATAGGAACTATCAAGGCAGCAGTGAGTCATAGTCAAATGTAGAGGATAGGAGTATAGCGAGAAACAGAAGTGGATAGAACAGTATGCAGAACATTTCATGTCAAATCATCAGCAAGAAGTTATTCGAGGTTAAAACTTAGCAACGAAAAGTTGACAAATGATATAAGAACAACGCAGTATATCATGCTTAAATCTTAATAGAGCAATATATGCTTGAAGCTATATTCCATAAGTAACAACTTTATGTGATCAAAGTCAAAGGAATCTGTGTTAACAAATAACAGGAGAATTACAAAAAGAAATTGAAGAAAACTTAAGCAGCTCCACTCATGGCGTATCTTTTAAAGCAGAACATCCGCATGCATCTAATGAGATGCAGCGAAACGCCACAGGACCAAACGGAACCAACTTGTTCTAGTTTAATTCGTTAACACCCTGCAGATATCCTGATATAACGGGATAAAAAACATACCTTAGTCAGAATGTACATCTCCTTCAATATATTTGTTGACATATTAAAGAGTGGCTTCCCACTCAAACCACCTGTCTCTTGACCAACAGGGTTTTGACTTACGGGATCTGGTCTTTGGACTGTAGTATTTGATATGATCTACAAGCATCAAGGATAAAGTGTTGGTCTTTATTGATAAAAAATAATTTTGTAGAATCTGGTGATCAAACATGAAAACAAAAAAGCATAATCCTCGCCAGCCATATCTCTGTCTCTACGTTTTATTTCTTCTTTCTTTCCTTTAGGGGGTTTGAGTGGGGAAATGGGTGGAGGGTTGGGATGCTCCTACCAACAGTTATTTATTAATGGAAACATAGACAATGCCAATGGCACAAAAATTTTGTTTACAGGAAATGGCCTACACAAAAACTCGAATTCCCACTTTACTTAATGCTTACTTTGATGCCAGGAGCAACCATGATGGCATACGTAACTTGTTGGACGAAGTTACAATGATTAGATAATAGAGCTTTGTTTTTGGGGGCCTAATACATCAGTATTTCTTATTATTGGGGATTGGCACACCCTTGGTCTCAATTTCATGAAAATCCTGATACATTATTTATAGAGAAGTCAAGATCTTAGAAGTTTAAACGTGTATATTATAGCATCAGTGACCAGTTGATCCAATTATGTGGTAGGTATGCCAGGTTCCTATGAACTATTCTTACCAAAAGGGATGCTACCACAGTAGTTATACCAAAGAGAAATGAACTAAAGCAACCCATCCATGAGATACCCAATTTTCTCACAATGAAAGGTGAAAACCCAAAGATAACTCCCCAAATTTTATTAGGGTAATGTACTAGAGTACAGAAAAGCACGGAATGTTATCAATAAAAGCATGAGCACAGGCAGATCATATATTTCTTTTAAACTAATATCCACAAAAGTGGGGTGCTGCAAATTTGGAAGATATGACACACTCATCCATATAACCAGCAGGTCCTTAGATTTCAAATTTGAACTGCTCATCTTTTAATAAATATATGTGAGGATATACTACACAGCGTATTCTTACGTGGAATAAACAGTTTGACACTATAGACTCAATGTCACAAACCAATTAGCTATTGTCATAAAAAAGTGTCCTAATACTACCTTTTTTTTCTTAAAGTAAATGATTTTATTAATAAAGGGCCATAAACTCCCAATACCAGAGGTGATATCCCAAACAAAGAAAATAGGAACACTAACTTATGAAAAAACACACTAAAAAGAATACTAAAAATTTCTCTTTCAAAATGTACCAGTCCGTCCACGCGAAGAGAAAGAGCCACCTGCAATAATAAAAACGAAACAAGCCATAAGCATGCAATCAACAGCGACTACACCTCAATTCCAAGCTAGTTTACATACAAGAAGAATGTTTCCATACCGCTGCAATATCTTCAAGATCTTGTTTAGATAAATCTGGAGCAATTTTCACTAGTAATGGCGGAGGTCCTTCTTCACCCCACTGCATTTCATCACGAGCTGCTTGAACCTAAAGAAAAGTACTGAAATGACTTAATCTATTACTTGGCAAAACGGCCTGACATAGTACCACAGGTAAATTAGAAGAACGAAATAGAAAGGCAAGGCAACATCTCAGACAAAAAACCTTCTTTACAAGATCCTTTAACTGCTTTCTTCCCTGAAGCTGGCGTAGTCCTGGAGTGTTTGGGGATGAGATATTGATTACCTAAGACAGTGAAAGAAACTTTGAATCAATCTTACAAGCAAAACTAGGGAAGCCATCTCCGGAAGCTGGCAGAGGATGTCTCCCTTCACCAAGAGAAGTTCAATTAAAGAAAGATTACCCAATTGTTCGTACACCCAAAAAAAAAAAAAAGATGGCTTATTTTCGTTTTATCAAATGATGATATGGAATGTAAACATTCCCTGCAACACCTCATATCAAATATCAGAAAGCAAAAGAAACACAGAAGAGCTTACACGTGTTTAGTCCAAAACATTTTTCCTTTTATATATATATATATATATATATTTTTATATATATTGATGATTTAGTTTGAATGACACTTATGGCAAGAACAAGCGCCCTACTTATTCAGGCCGCAAAACAGTAGTCTAACACAGAATTTCTTTCATATAGAAGGCAGAAAGAAGCTCAAAAATTTAATAAAAAACAAATTTATACAAGTTTGTACAAATTACTTCACAAAAGAAAACAAGTTTAGACAGACACGGACGAAACAGAAAGGAATCCCAAACAGGTATAACAATAAGACATGCAAAGGAATATTCAAGAAAAAGAAACACTTGGTTTTGGGATCTACCAAGTAGTCAGCATACTGGGATAACGTATGAACTCCTTGCACATAATCGTCAGCAGCATTTTCACTTGTCTTATTCTTTCCGAGGTTGACACCAAGAATACCAGGACCAGCTTTCCCTCCTTGCTTGACTTCATCTCCAGCTGGAGATGAAGTACTAGATGTTTCCAACTTTCTCTTACCATGCTGAGCACCCAACCGTTTGGCAACCACAACAATTCCTTCACTGTTGAAGCCACACCTATTGATTATAGCACTGGGACCAAAAAAAGAATTCTCATTTTCAACTAGCAGGATCAGGCATTTTGATTTAATTTATTTTTTAGAAGTATCAAGCTTTTACATTTTACAAATAAACTTCAACAGAAAACCGACAAAAATAAAAAACAGTTCAAGCTCAGAGCCTAATAAAACAAAAAAGATCTCGATAGTAACATAATCTGATTAGACATACATTCTTACCCTTCATTTGGCAATCTAAATATTCGTGGTTTTGGGTTGCCCTCCTGCGGAATGGGTGTTACTGAGCCAACCTCAACAAAGCCGAACCCTAACCCAAGCAAGCCTTCAACAGCCTCAGCGTTCTTGTCAAAACCAGCGGCAAGACCAACAGGATTTGAGAATCTTCTTCCCCAAACATCAAGGCCCAAAATAGGAGGATCCGGCCTCTTCTCCCTTGGGACCCATCCTCGGGCTGCAGCAGAGACTGCCAGTCGGTGAGCAACCTCTGGATCCAGAAATGCAAAGAATGGATTTACAAGTTTTGTTGCTGAGAATAGCCAGCCACTGCAAATTTTTTAAAACATGAATATTTTCTCACCCAGACCTTGAAATAAACAACAGCAGACAAGTGGGAGAGGGAAGACAGAAAGCGGTTCAATGTACTTAAAGAAGCCAAAAATGATGAACAAAAAATTCAAAAAAATCTCGTAAATCAAACTGCAATCGAAAGATGACTACATGTGTGCGATGAATAAATGCTGAAGGATGAGTTCCAGCTCACGTAACGTATGTCATGTTACTTCAAACATGAGGGAGGCTCTGTCCGGGTAAAAAGAACTCTTGAAAACATAAGTGGAAACTTGAATGTTAACTAGGCCTTACATAACGCCAGAGATAGAAAATCTACATTAGCTACCAGTTTTAGGAGGAAAAGAAAGACAAGATTGGAGAAAGTTTGCTTCATCCAAACTCTAATATTCACATTATTGAGTTGATAAGCAGAAAACTTATCTATGAATTGCAATCCTACTACTCTTCCCCTTAGAGCTCATATAAATATATGCAAAAGTCCACAAAGCAATAGTAAGCTTCAAGCATCCTCTTGAATATCATAGTCCATATGGAAGTACGTCTTTGGATAGGAAGTTGCTGCTATACTAAGAGGTACAGCACATCATTCTCTTTATCTTCTTGTGTGTGCTTGCGTGTATATTTGACCAATGTGCCCAAAAATAGACAGAACACATTCACTTAATTGTCCCTCAACCATTCTACAGGTAACAGTCAATGCTGAAAAAGTTTAATATTTAAAAGATTTAAATGTCAGTACCAGAAGGTGGCCTCATCGACCGTACTTGCATAAGCTCCCCCAGCTATTAGTAGACCAATAGAGGCTCCAGTAAACAACCTTCCCTACAGTTTTAACCAATACAATATTGAAACACAAGAAAAAACATTGAATTGTCATTTGCCACCTTCTAAAAAATTCAGGCAACCAATATTTACGAAAAATGAGCAAATTCTGGATGAAACTTCAAATATTTTCAAGAAAAAGGAAAATGTTCTTAGTAAATTGAGTCACTTCATTTACTTGACATGTTTAACCTAATAAAATCCAATGATAAACTAACAAGAGTGTCTCAGAAAAAGAAAAGGAAATACTAAGAAACAACCTAAAGGATAAATGTCCCCAACTTGGATAAATAAGAAATCGAAACAAAATACTTGTTGATGTCCCATTTCACTCTCATCTGAAGTTACCTCCTTTTTTTAACTACATGCTTTATGCTAGTAACCCAAAATCAAACCTTTTTTTATAATAAGCAACTCAAATCCAACCTTCTTTTATGATGAATAACGCAACTTCATTACATTTGAATACAAACTTTGTCCATTTGGGTCACTCTATTTCAACAATATATGTTACTAACAGAACTTTGTCCATTTTCAGCAAGAAAACTCATCTATTATAAAAAAAAGTAACTTCTTTAGAAGACCAAGATTTTCCTGAAGGCCAATGGTGCACAGTGGAAACGAAACCAGATAGCCACCCTACGGGCTGCGTGTAACGTTTTTAGCCACTATGCCCTACAGTTCAGTTTTTCAGTTCGAAACTTCATAACATTGTCCTGAAATTAAGTTTTTTCGTCCAAAACTTCACACAAATAACTATTGGCTGAAGCCTAAATACTTGCACTAAAGAGTGGCTAATCCTGCACTTTACCCATGAATGGTAGATAATGGGACCGCCCCTCTACCCTTGACCACTTAAATACCAAACTTTTGTTCGTGCCAGAGTTGGAATCCTATTGTAAAAATAGTACTGACTAAGTTGACAAAATTAAAAATAGAAAAATGCAAAAGCAAAGAGAAGAGAATAATAGTACCTTTTTAGAGGTATGAGGAAGCTTAGGTGGAGGAGCAGGAGGAACATTTGAATAATATCTACTTGGTTTCAGCTTACTATACAAGCTTTCTTTAATCAATGTAAATCCAATCCTTTGTTTCATTTTCTTCAAATATTACTACTACTATCACTCTAAAATTGCTCCAACAATTTGTAGATACTAAAATATATATAGGACAGCAACTAGTGTTAATGCTAAGATTAAAATGACTGAAAAAGGTTTATGGAACCCTAAACTGGCAGTGTAAGAGGTGGGTTTGAATTGGGGGGTTATGGGGTGGCTTTGGCGGAGCTTTGTTCTTTTGAGGAAAGATGGGGGAGGGGAGGTTTTAGCACTGTAATGAGGGGTTTGGGTGAGACAAAAACCCTTTCTCCTTTATTTTCTTTTTCCAAAAGTTCTCTCTTTTTTCTTTTACACTTTTAACAATACACACATTATCTTTTCTGCATTACTTTTAGTTCTTTTAATAATTACTCTGTGTATTTAGTGGTGCCAAATGTGTGGATTAAATTGGATAAGTGCGAGTTAAAAATGGGTTGAACAAATAGGTCGATATTCAATTCACCCATATTTTATGTGGGTCAAATATGGATTGGATAATAAATGGGCAGGTTAAGAATGGGTTTACCCATTTAATACATCAAACTTGTCCAAGAATATTACTAAATTACTAAACTTTATATAGAACAAATCTTACATCACATTGCATTGTTAAAGAAACTTATTTAATTTACCAAATCTTACTTCTCTTACCTTCTAAAGGAAAAAAAAATCAGATTATTTAAAATACAAAATGATAATTCATTACCATTAGTTAATGAAATGGAAAAGGTCAAATTATATAAAAGTCCAGTCTTGATGAAATTTAAATAAAAACAATTTTATCTTTAAATTCTATAAATTGTCTACAATGAAATTCATTGTTTCAATTTTCTTAATAAATAATTATGATGATATATGAATAGGCTTCATATAAATTTTTAGTTAATTTAATGTTCTTTTCCTTTTAGAATGATGTAAAAGAAGTTTTGAGAATTCACAGGAGATACCAGATCAACATTATTGAAAATCTGCAAGCACATTAATGCACAATGAGGAATAAGAAATGAAGTCTGGCCTCTGTTACGAAGAAAGAATAAGCTACAGATGGGTTTGAGTTGGGGTAAAAATTTCGTGTAGGGGCCTGTTTGGCGCGCGTTAATTGATTTGTAGCCGTCAAAAATAAATTCGCTGAGAAATAACCACCTCCGGACAAATCCCAGTATAAATACTGGGGCTTTGAACAAGTTTTATTCAAAGCCCCAGTATTTATACTGGGAAGCTTCAGTAAACTAACCCCAGTATAAAATACTAGGGCTTTGAACAAGTTATGTTCAAGGCCCCAGCATTTTGTTATGGGACTTTGTATAAAGCTTCAGTCCCATAACAAAATACTGGGGTTGTGAACAAGTTTTGTTCAAGGCCCCAGCATTTTGTTATGGGATTTTGTATAAAGCTTCTGTCCCATAACAAAATGCTGGGGCTGTGGACAAAACTTGTTCAAAGCCCCAGCATTTTGTTATGGGACTGAAGCTTTATATATAAAGTCCCATAACAAAATATTTGGGCTTTGAACAAGTTTTGTTCGAAGCCCCAGTTTTTTGTTAAGGGACTAGTCTGAGGTATTTTTCCAACACTAATGGAGCTTAAGTGTGCGCGCGAATTTTTGGCTATTCTTCAATGAATTTTGAATCGCTGGATAGTCCCCAATGAGCGCGTCAAAAAATGGCTACGGATCAAAATTTCCCTGAATTGGGTTAAGAAGGAAGCCCATATTTTACCCATTTTACAATGAGTTTAATATGGGTTCAACCCACATTTGACCCATACCATGATACCACTCATCCAATCCATTGAAACATGGGTAATTTGGGGGGTTATTGAAAAGTGAGTGTAAATTGCCACCCCTATGTGTATCAGTGTATGTAAGTTCTTTACAAATGGTTATTTCTGATTGATCCTCGACTGAATAAAAATATTATTGAAAATTGATTTGGAAAAGAAGAGAAAAATAATTTACATGAATAAAATACAAACATAGAAATACTAAGATAAAGAAAAGTAATGGTGTTTTGCAAATGATACTAGCAAAAAAAATTAATAAATGTTACTATATTATTTATTGGACAAATATGAGTGTGAAGGATTAGTAATATGTCCAAATACTGAAGTATTTCAAGTTGTTTAACGTTATTGAACTTATTTAGTCCTTGCAATTTCTTTCTAGGTTTGAATTTAGAGAACTACCAATTGTCATCTCTAATTTTGTAACATCATAAAAGAAAGTAAAATTCTCGTTAAAGGGTTGTGGATCAAAGACAAAAAAAGGCAATATATTTTATGTTTGTGGATTTTTTTTCGATTTTACCTTTACACTTAAGTTTTTTCATTTAATAGAACTAGGTCATAATCTTCTTATTCATTTTGTTCTTTGTTTTTATTGGTAAAAACATTCTATTAAAGTGCTGCAAAATGCTGCAAGCATTTACAAAGGAATAGCTACATTTGACAAATATAGTGAACTCAGAAAATCTATCACATCTTCTGCGTCATTTGCAGTTGCCATGTGACACCAAAAGAACAACAAAGAAATTCATTTGGAGTTGATGCTAATTACAGATTCCTTCTTACTTTCAAAAATTCTAGTGTTCTTTTCCTTCCAGATGATTTACCATATAGCCGAAGGCAATGAAAACCAAGCAGCCAGCTTTTCTTTCCCCAAACCTTCGACATACCAGCTTTGCAATAGCTCTGTAGTTGTCTTAGGCATTGTCTAGGTCATCCCTACTATACTAAGAATTAAATACCAAATTTGTGTAGTGAATTCACAATGAATGAAGAGGTGATTTACATCCTCATTTTCCTTCTCACACAAAGGGCATCTACTGCACATATGGAACCCTCTTTTTTGAAGATTCTCATGAGTTAGACAAGCACCATGTGCCACTAGCCACACAAAGCAGTCGACCTTCAATGATGCTCTATTCTTCCAAATACATTTCCATGGCCATTTCGAAAAGCTACCAGACGGGCTCAAAATTTGGTAACAAGACTTACCCTGGAATCTCCCTTTTGAATCTCTTTTCCAAACTAAGGAATCAGGCTTAGAAGGTACATGGGTGTGGTTTTGCAGTATAAAAAGAAGAGCAGAAACACTTTCAACCTCCCAATCATTCAATCCTCGCCTAAAGCTAAGGTTTCAGCCGCTCTCTGTCCAATAATCATGAATTGAGGCTGATCTTGTGCCAAAGTGAAAAGTACTGGAAATTGTTCCTTTAATGATGATTGATCTGCCCAAATGTCCGTCCAAAACTTTAATTTCCTGCCACTACCCACTTGAAAAGCTGAATTTGAGAGAAAGGAATTCCAGTGGAGTCTAATATATTTCCAAAGTCCATGAGAACTCCGAAAATGAGGTGATTTGGTGGTCCAAGATTTGAGAAGGTCATACTTAGTAGCAATTACAATTCTCCATAGTGGTGCTTCTTCTTGACTAAATTTCCATAGCCACTTATGCAACAGACTTGTGCTATGGACCTTCAAATTTTTATATCCAAGGTTACTGTTTGCCATTTCACTAGGTTGAAAGATTTGCGTTCTCTATTTCCTCGCCACATAAAATTTCTTCTCAGTTTGTCCAACCTCTTGGCCACTGATACGGGTAAAGGGAAGAGGCTCATTGTGTAAGTAGGTAAAGAACCAAGCACACTGTTGATCAAAACAAGTCTGCCTTCTAATGAGAGATAGTTTCTTTTCCAAGTTGAGAGTTTTTTCTCGCACTTCTCCAGGATGTCATTCCATATTGATGTGGCTTTTGCTTTGTTTCCCAAGGGAAGTCCCAAGTATTTGGTTGGAAAAGAACCAACACCACACCCCATTATTTCCGCCACTTCCAGAATGTTATCTACCTCATTCACGGGATAAATAATACTTTTAGCATAGTTGATATGTAAGCCTGAGACAGCTTCAAAAAATTATAGCACCATTCTGAGATGAAGAATTTGCTCTCTTTTTGGACCACAAAAAATAAGGGAATCATCAGCATAAAAAAGATGTGAAATTTAAAGTTGCCCTTGGTCTCTAACATTGGGATTGAAACCTTGTATCCAGCCTTGTTGCTCTGCTGTCGCTAACATTCTGCTTAGACCTTCCATAACAAGAGTGAATAAGAAGGGGGAGAGTGGGTCTCCTTGCCTTAGACTTTTTTTGGATTGCAAAGAAACCTTTAGGAGTCCCATTGATAATAATGGACAACTTAACTATAGAGATACAATAAGAAATCCATTTGATCCACTTCTCACTAAAACCCATCAACTTCAATATGTTAATCATGATTTCCTAATGGACATTATCAAAGGCTTTTTCAATGTCCAACTTACATAAGATGCCGGGTTTTTCTGTTTCATTCTCGAGTCAATACACTCGTTTGCAATTAGTGCAGCATCAACAATTTGCCTCCTTTTTATGAATCCAAGTTGAGAATTTGACACTAACTTTCCCATAACAGATTTAAACCTGTTAGCAAGTAACTTAGATAGAACCTTATAAAAACTACCAATTAAGCTGATTGGCATGTAATCCTTCAATTCCTTTGCACCAACCTTCTTTTGGATTAGAGCAATATAAGAGGCATTGAAGCTTTTTTCGAACCTCTCATGAACGTGGAAATGATTTAGAGCCCCAATGAGATCAAACTTGATGATATTCCAGCATATTTTATAAAACTCCATGGTGAAACCCCCGTGCTTTGTCCCCATTGCAATCTTTAATAACCCCCAAGATTTCCTCTTCATCAATAGGTCATTGTAGCCACTGATTTTCTTCCTCCGATATGCCAGATATATTATCTTGTGACCATGAAGGTCTCTAATGATCCGTCACAGTGTAAAGTGATTCATAGAAGCTCAAAATCTCATTATTGATTTGCTCCTCATTCTCTAAAATAGACCCGTTTGCTTCCAGGCTCTCTATGTGATTGCTTCTCCTATGCAAATTCGCCATCTTACGGAAAAACTTGGTATTTTTATCTCCAAGTTCTAACCATAAGCATCTGGACTTCTGTCTCCAGGATATTTCCTCCAGCCTAGCTATTTCCTCCATTTCCATTGCAATTTCAGCTTTTAGAAGCATCTCCTCTTCATTTAGATCCCTACTTTCAGTCTCATTGTCGAGTCAAAGCACTTTTCTTAAAATTTCAGCTTTCCTATTCTTGAGTCTCCCGAAAACATTCTGGTTCCACTCCTTTAGATGCATTTTAAGCTGCTGCATTTTCTTCGCAAAAATGAAATCCGGGCTCCCATGGATGTGAAAGGAAGTCCACCACTGAGATACCATCTCTTCGAAACCTGCATGTTGCAACCACATGTTCTCGAACTTGAAATAAGAGGCTTTGTATTTTCACTGTCCACATTGCAGCAAAAGATGACAGTGGTCTGAAGCCAATCGTGGCAGCAATGACTGTTTGACATTCCAAAAGATGTCATCCCAATCCGAAAAGAACAAGAACCTGCCTATTCTGGAGGCATCATGGCTATTGAGGCGTCTAGACCAAGTGTATTTCCCACCAATTAATGGGGGATTCACGAGTTCAAGATCTTCAACAAAATCTAAGAAATCCTCCATTGCCTTAGTACATCTATTGCTATGCTTTCTTTCTCCAGAGAATCTAGTGACGTTGAAATCCCCGTAATTAACCCAAGGTTGATTTGATAAACCTCTGACTGCTGCTAACTCAAGCCAAACATTTTCTCCGTCGGCTCTAGTCAAAGGAGCATAGACCTCAGATAGAACCCATTCAAACCCAGAAGAGAGATTTTTGAAAAGAACAGAGATAGAAAATTGTCCACATAAGATTTATGTACCCATCCACAGATCCTTATCCCAAATTATCACAATACCCCTTTTTGTACCATCTGCATCTAAGGTTGCAAAATTAGCTTTACGACCTGGACCCAACTGACGTGCATAAGCTAAAGGGAATTGCTCTAATTTGGTTTCTTGCAGACAATAGAAATCAGGTTTCCATTTTCTGAGTAACGTCTTTAGAAAACGTCTCTTTTCTGGCATCTTTAGTCACCTAACATTCCAAGAAAGGATGCTTAAATTCATTTAAACATCAATGCAGGGACGTTCCTACCTTTTCCCTTGCTTGAACTTGCCTCGTCATTGAGGCCCTATACCAACTTTTGAAGCTCCAAATTTTTCCTTGGCCCCTACTTAGAATTGGAAGAAGGAACTGCCTTTGCCTGACTCCTTTGTACTTGCCGAAAAACCTCAATTTTCATAAGGAAATCGATGATTGTTGCTTCTGCCCCTTCCATATGAAACCCAAGATTTTTTCCCAGCTTTGTTGTGTTTCTTCGGATCCAAAGGGAAAGATCAAAATTTCCATTAGATTGAAAATTTGCATGTTGCTCAGGTCCCTGATCTTCAGAAGTCCACGAAAGGCGGGGAATGTCTCTACACATGACTCCATAGCTAAAAGTTTTATATCCTCGTCAACTACCTGAATTAGGTCAGAGTAAGGGTGTTCTGTGAATTCTGAGAAGGGAAGGTGGGTGATAGGTGTAGGGGAAGGTGGGTGATAGGTGTAGGGGGATTGATAAAGGTACTGAGTGTGAGAGGTGGTTGGGTAGGTGTGTCGTAATTATTGAGAGAAGTGGTCAGAAATGGTGTTTCAAATTGGGTAAGAGGAGAAGTGGAGAGTGGAGGTGATCATGTTTTGATTCTGATGTGTTTTAACGTAGTTTGTGTTTTGGTGATTTGGTTGTGGGTCTGACTGAGTGCGGATATGATTTAAGATGGTTGGATATTTTGTCTGGTTATTTTTTAGGAGCTTAATGGGTTGGTTATTTGGGTTGGGTAATTGAAAAAGAGGGGTTTTTAAAGGTTTGGGCTTAAGTGAATGTTTAGTGGGCTGAGAAAAATTATATGGTCTGGAAGTAGAAGGGTTAAAAAGGTTTGATTGAGGATATTGACCACATAGTATAGGATCAGTAGGTTTGCAATTCAAATTTCCTTTCACCACAGGTGACTTACACGTAGTTATAGCTGATGTCCCACGTGGGTCCTCTTCCCCACACAATTTAGAACTCCTTATATTACACGGTCCATGCAATGGACTGGATAAAGAAGAAACTCCATCATCAGAGGAAATTTCTCCAACGCTTCGTTTTTTCACCAGTTGCCGGAAAGACGTTTTCGGGCAGATCGGGATACTGAAGAAGACATCTTCTATCACAATTTCAACATTCCTAGGAATTTCCTTAAAGCCTGCGTTAACTCTAATTCTTTCCCAACTCAAGTTCCGCCGCTCTTTCGTGTCCAAATCTACTTCGAGAAAACCCCTACAAAAGTTTCCAATCATCTGAAAGACATTCTGATCCCATAATTAAATAGGAAAGACATGCAACTTGATCCAGGTGCTGGTATGATCTGTTTTACATCCTTCTTTATCAGTCCACCACTTAAGGTGCATTTCACGGCCCTTCCAAAACTATCTGTTTGCAAGAATCCCGTTTGCCTTTTCGATTGATGGGAAATTGAAAAGAATCTTCCCTTTCCCTGCGTCTGCCATTGTTACTGAGAAGCCCCAGCTACTGAGGGACCATTTTTGAAGCTCAGGAGAGACTTTAAAATCTTCAAGAGGCATCTAACCCATGAGACTTCTTTAAGGGCTTCGTGTCTGGATTTAAGGAACCCTGCATCTATGACCATCCTATTTCCCCCCTTCAACAGCCATATCGCATTTAATAGGGTCTGTTGGCCATGAAGGGCCAATAACTGTATTGGCATAACTTTTAGTTTGCTCTAGAGGAGAAGTCTGCTTTGGAGTGGGCCCTTGATCAGTGAATCTCCAAATTTTGTCTGCAAAGTCTAACCATCCAGCATTTAAGGATAGTTCAGGTAGGATTATGAAGCGTCTTCGCTGTCTATGCATGGTAATAATTCTCAGATATCTGCCAAACTTCATCTGACTAATTCATGCATGCTCCACTTGGCTCGGGGGATATAGCTCAGTTGGTAGATTATAGTTTTGAAAAACTATGATGTGTTGAGAATTATCCTTCCTTATCCATCTGCAATTTAAGTTACCCATCCTCTCTGATGCCACAACCATTACCTGACATAACCAGAGCATAAAATCCTTAGAACAGTAGATTCTGCTCACAAACTTTGACTTCCTTTCTACCCATTCAAACCAAACATCACGTTCAGTGATATTCTTCTTAATCTCGAAAGATTTGTGCCCTGCCAGGAAATTAATTCATCGTAAAAGTGTTTTGGGGTGAGAAAGGTGGTCTGGGAAAAAGTATATTGCTGGTGAGTTGATCAGACGGTGGTTGGGTGAAAGTTGTCGGAAAAGGTTGTTTAGGAGGGAAGAAGTGTTGGAGAGGAATTTCTGTAACTTAACTTGGTTATCGTGCCTGGGAGCATTTATTAACCAAAATTGAGCAATTATATTTAGGCAGGTGCCGACCACTAGCTCTCTAACTATTTGACTTCAACTACATCGCAAATCTTGGCTACAATCTAAAGTACAAATAAGAAAAGCGCTACAATAACTAAGGTAAAGAATTCAACGGTGCCAATGGTTCGTGCTGCCTCTTATATAAAAACATGGAGAGCAATCTTTGCACAACTTGTGTTCTTCATATTTAGTCTGTTTGAACCTCATTGCATTATTTCCCCTCCAGATCATATACACTAACATTGCAAGCACACAGCCAATGATAAATCCTATTCCAGTTTTCCTTTTAGCTATAGAGCTTATCCATTATAGTTCATTCTGCCAAGTACCAGGTCTTCTTTGGACTCCCAGTCATGCTAAAATCTTTACCAAAGGGTAAACTTAATTTACTTTTCAACCTCGTTTCATTTACAATAATAGCTTGTGAGTTGTGAACCATCTTCAAACAGTACTATTCTTGGAAAACAAAATAAAATATAACTCTACTGAGAGTTTACCATGAAATAGGTCTCTCGGAAATCTTTTCAAAATTACTATCAAAATTTCTTCCAGGGAAAATGAATTCACTGGTCTTTGTCATAGGGGCTACAAGGGTCACAGAGACACAGTTGCCAGTGCTGGTTGCTAATACATGAGATAATTGTCAAAGTTTAAGAACCACTCTGCAACTGGAGTAATTTTACATGTAACCATGAAAATGACTGCGCGTATACTCATATTTGCGGAGAAAGTAATCCCGACAAGACTGTTCAAACATACAGCTGTGAGTTAACGGTACCCTCAAGATCATTTTAACTACAATATTCAAAATCCTGTCAATAAAGTGTTGCAGAACAGCTGACTGATACACTAAAAGCATCGCATGTTGCAGATGTGTGCTGTGAAAATATTACTACTAGAATGTATATTTTTCCATCACCATATAGCACCTGCTGGTAACTAGATGCTATGAATGACAGCCACGTTTCAGCAAAAAGATCTACCAGCACATCATTGCCTGGAATGAAGAAGCAGGGAATATTAAAGAAGATTCAGATTTGCACAGAGGCGAAAGTAAACCCAAAATTTGCCTTCCAAAAGCAATTTGTAGAAGAACTTGTGACAATACAAGATAAACAGACATTTTTTTTGATAACGTACAAGATAAACAGACATGAAAGAAAAAGATCCATTTAATGTCAACCTGATATACTAAAAGATGCAAATGCATCTCATCAATCTACTTGTATCAATAGAGCAAATACTCTCACAATACCCCGACATAAACTATCATGTTATTGACATCACAGAACAGAAGTAAAAGGAGTATGGGAAAAGAGGAATCTGTGGAAACCTGGTCCATGCTTGAGAATGAAAGAGGATGATGGATCAAGAAATGAAAAACGATAGATAATCTCTGAATGCACATGACAGCTATCTTCAATGTATCCCTTAGGATCTGTATTCAGATGCTGAAAGAACTTGTATTGAGGTCAAACAATTCAGATTGGAGAGACTCTGCAAAAGATGAGTAATTTTTGGGGATTTGGTGGTCCATTTCTATTGCACAGGCTAATGATTTAATATATAGATTTCTTAAACTAAGAGGTTTATGGAGCTGAATGCCTCCGGACTTGTAACCAAGACGCTAGTTCAAATAACTCATTTATCATCCCATTGGAAAAGTCTATTTTGATCAAGTACCACAGCAAGATAAACTTCTTCCTAAATCAAGGATCAACTAGGAAAGCCAAGGATCAGGGAAACATATGCACTATTACCCAGACTTTCAGTTATGTTGGAAATATACTAGAGACTACAGAGAGAACTCTTTCATGCATAAGCAATCAGCAAAGAGCCAAAACTCAAGCTTGAAAAGATGGAGGACTCTAGCATTTTCTATAAGATCATTGCTAAAGCTATCGCGGACAGATTAAAAAGTGTGCATCCTAAGCTGTTCATCACTTCTCATATGGCTTTCCTTAGAGCTAGAGCCTAGAAATAACACTGATGCACTGATCACTAATGAATGTTTGGACTCAAAGGGCGAAACTGGGAAAACATGAAATTCTTTGCCGCTTGGATATCGTAAAGGCCTTTGATCCATGTCAATTGGATGTTTTTACTGGATTATTGAGAAGAAGGGATTTCAGACTCGAATTGGATTGTAGCCTTTGTATCTCATCTGTAAAATCCTCTGTACTCATTAATGTTACTCCACATGGATCCTATTCTATTCAAAGAGGATTCAGACAAGGAGACCCTCTCTCTCCTTTCTTTATCCTTGCTACGGAGGGCCCTAGAAAAACACATAGCTCGGTTCAAGCAAATTGGATTAACGGTTTCTCTGCAAATTTAAAGGACACTCGGAGGGAACATTCGAAAACTATCACTCTTAAGGATGATTCTGAAATTTTTTTAAGGGGTCTATGGCCTTCACATAAGTTCTGGAATCCATCTTCCCTCTCAGCAATGTCTAATATTCACAGACTTGCTTGTATTTGCATTGCAACATTGGCTCACTTCTCACATACCTGTGACTTTGGGAAAAACATAGATTTGTTGCTATTTGGAATAAGTGTCTTGAAAAGATGGAGAAAAAGCTACCAAATTGGAAACGACAATACCTTTCTTTTGGTGGAAGAGTCAACTTTAATAAACAGAGTTCTCGATGTTCTTCCCACTTACACTGGCTCTTTTTCTTTCCCAACTTCAGTGCTAAAGAATATGGACAAACTAAGAAGAGATTTTATTTGACATGGAAATAAACAGCCCAAGTCTTTCTGTCTTATTAATCGGAACAGTGACATCAAAGGTGAGAAATTGGAGACATTGGCATTAAAAAAACCTAAAGTACCACAGTGGAAGTATTTCAAAAGAAGGGCATCGAAAGTTTAACCAGGTGGAAACTGCATTTTGGAGGAGGATCCAACTTGATAAGTTCAATTTGGATAATCCTTAGCATACCAAGGTCTCAAATGCTGAGTATGGATGCATACACAATCTACAGGAGTAAATTTCAAATGAAATGTTGATTTTTAGCTGGTCGCTAATATTTGATCTTGGAGAAGAAGCTTGGTTGGGACATACTCCACTAAATGATACAGTTCATGACATTCAGCATCTCTTCTTTACAAAATGCTACCCAGGGATGGCATGTGTTTCTCAGAAGAATTCTTTTTCCTGAGGCAAAATACATAGATGGCCGCTCGAAGTTGTACCCAATTCCCACTTGAACACTCCAACTTTTCCAATGACCAACTAGACACTTCTTCTAGTCCATACTGTGTCTCCGGAACACTAACGTCTGACTTGGCAATATGTGTGAGTTTCACTTCACTTGGAGCGCGTGAGGACCTTAAATTCACCATCTCTTTCATTTTTCAAGTGGGCCCAACTGCACCATTTTTTTATTCCACCATCTCTTCCATTTCTCCACCAAATCTCCGCCCGAATCCACCATCTCCATCATCTTTTCTCGCCAATAATAACAAAACCCACAACTAATTTTCATAATCCAAACCACTTATCAAAAGAATCAATGAATTTCTATAAGGATTAAGAATAAATTGAAGGAGAGGACATAAACACTTGTATCTTGCAATTTTTGAGTCAAAATTTTTTGGGAAATACACACAATATACAGTCCAAAAATCAGGGAGAAACACACACACGATACCACAATGGCAATACAAAATAGAGAAGAGAAACAGGGGAGTAGTTGCAGATACATACACCACCACCACCGGCAGTGGTGGAGATGGCGGTGAAGCATGGGGACACCGGTAGCAGCAGTATAAAACAACCAGAAGCATTACTTGTATTATCCTCTACATGGCGTTAAAGCTATAAATGATCAACTTTCGACATTTAGAAGTTACGAAACCAATTATGAAAAAGATCAACTTTGATTTTGTAAGATCGATTCTTTTTAATACCACGTAATCAGATCATATTAACCCTTGGGCCAATAGGTCCTTCAAATGGTGAGTATTTTCTCGAAGTGTGCAGATAGCCACCATCGCCATGGTCTTCACCAAAAAAATTGAAGTAGAGGGAGAGGTGTTGACAATGGTAGAAGTCACCGAAATCTATGAAGAAACCTTCGGCGTCAGCAACTCCTTTCAACCCCTCGGTTCTTATTGATTATGTTATTAGAATATACAAGGGGAATAGATGGCTGTAGAGAATAAGGAGGGGGAAGAGGGTGGGGGTGTGGAAAGAACAGGATAGAATTGCAGTGGAAGAAGAAAGTGGGTTGGGAGATTTTCAATTAAATTCTAATTTTAATTGTATTACTTGTTAATTTTTCAATTAAATTTTAATTTATTTTTTTCTTCAAACAAAATTTACACGTGTCAACTTATTATTCATTACTTTTCCACGTCATCGGAAAGTGTAACTCACGCATGAAGTCTACCAGACTTAGGTGTTCCGGAGACACAGTATGGACTAGAAAAGGTGTCTGGTTGGTCATTGGGAAAGTTGGAGTATTCAAGTGGGAATTGAATACAACTTCGAGGGGCCATCTATGTATTCTGCCTTTTCCTGATTATTAAAATTCTCAGAAGAAATTTAAATGATGGAGAAATGAAAGGACAAGCTCATTGTTGAAGCTGCTTAGAGCGACAGTTTTGCACCAATACAAAAAATGATTCCATTAAATGGAAAGGCCACTAAAGTGGAATCTTCTCATAAAGTCTTGCTACAGGTTATCATCTCCAAGTAACATCAGTTATTGCCCCTGGAAGATTTGATTAAACAAAGCACTCCTGAAGGTTCCTTGTTTTCTTGGTTTGAAGCCTCAATCAAATCTCCACAAAATAGGAATGCAACTTCATAGCAGATGTCCCCTTTGCGGAGAGAAATCCGAAGATGTTTGTCACCTTTTTCTACAATGCAAAATCTCTTATCAGAGTTCGAGCATGTTCTTTGCAATCTTGTATTACCTGGACAATGCTCCACTCTGTTCTGGAATAATTCCATAATTGGAGATGAGATGGTTTCATTAGGAAAACAGACAAGGTTCTGAATACTTTTTCTATGGCTATATTTAAGGTGGGTGATTCGGACCGAAAGAAATGACAAGATTTTTGAAGGCAAATGGAGTAGTATTCATATCCTTGTGCACAGATGTACTCTTTTGCTAGCCTTTTGGTGTGTGCTCCAAAAGTTGAGCAAAAATAAAAGACACGACCCAAGCTGTACAGAGTCATGTTCCTCCCTTTCAAAAGTTCTCCTGTTCCTTCCCCTCCAAACTATCCACATGAGTGATAGTGGCGAAATGTGCCATGCTTTGCTCCTCCTCCTCCTACATGGCATATGCCCAACTGTGCATCACCCCTTTCACTATGTCTTTTCCATTGTAACCCAAAAAATGAAACAAATGAATTGTCTTTTTAGCCACTGACCAAAAGAACCTTCAGATAAACACATTAATAATATTATCAAAGTTTCATTTGGAGACCAACCTTCTATCATTTTCTTTCTCAAGTAAGAAACTCCAAATGCTAACAGCAAGTATCAGTAGGTCAGGACAAGATGATAACGGGTAATTACTAATGTCTAATTGGTGAAGGCTTCATGATGCTCAATTAGAAACTTTACCGGGTAATAACTAATCCACAAAAAGAGAGGGAGTTTAAAGACTAGTAAAGCTATATGGAAAAAGAAAAACTTCTGCTACAAGCAATATATTGACAAAGCTACATAAAGATGGTGAGAATAAGATGCATACCATGGGATAATGGAGCCAAAAAGGAAATGTTGCATGATAGGAACCTTCTGTAGAACTTCAATCTTGTACATCTTAAGCAAGCCACTGTTTACCTTGTTCCAATTGGGTACACCACTAATGTCATCTAACATTGGAGAATGCTCTGCAAACACACCCTTCTTCACCTTTTTTATGAATACAATACAAGAGAGATACAGATATTCATTTGAAAAGTTCTCCAAGATATCGTCGTTGTGAATAGATTTTGGTTTCATGTACTTGTGATCAATCAACTGAGATGACCCAAATATAAAAGGTAAAAAGTGGTAGTCATCTAGTCCCCATACCCCATGGGACCCAGCAGGCTCTAGGCAATAGGTTACTTGCAACTTCCTCATCAACTCCAAGTACTTGACAAAGACCCTTGACACCAGAGCTTGATAGTCCTCTTCTTTCACAACTCCTAATCTTGCTAAACAATACAACCAGGCTGCAAAATTTGTCTCATGACCAGTACCTGTATAAGAGAAGGGAATGAGTTAGTTTTAGGATGGCCTTCTATCAAAGCCACCAAGCCTGTGCACTTCAAGGTTCTAAAAGGATAGTAAAACACATACAATTCTATACCGTAATCCAGCAAAGTTAGAACTCAAACCAAAGGAGTAGCATATTACTTTGGTTGATTGATTGATACCAAGAAAGGTAAAAGGAATCTGATACTGAAGATAGGTCAATATGTTCTCCATCAAAGACTATTTAACTCCGCACGACAGGAAAAGAAAATGTTCATATTCGATCACTAAACATAAATGTGCCTATGACCAGGGGCAGATCCATGACCATTTCCGAGGGGCCAAGCTTAATAGATGGTTCATTTTTATACCCACACCATGATAACACACACTTACACTTTGTATTTTTTGATGTACTCTTTACATCCGATGCTATCTCACAGGAGGATCAGGCGAACATGGGAAATGATTGAGCAGGGCAAGAAACATTAAAGATTCAGCTGAGATATAGGAAGCAACCTTTCTTGATGACCTAATTAATTCTGTAAGCAATGATATAAATCTTAACACAGTAATCCAAGTTACTACAATATTATACCCTTTACCCGCACGGTGCCTAACCACATATTCCCCATGTATAAATGGACAATGACAGAAATATAACAAATGTAAATGGTATCCCCTATTAAAAAGAGTATATTGCACGTTCCCATTAAAACTGAATGAGAAATGGATAAGTTAACCACTTGAATATTTCATGTATTATAATTTTTTTGAGTACTTTATGCATTAAGATTGTTATATATTACATGTCTTTTACTTTATTATATATTAAAAAGCTTATTAATGTGGTAAAACTCCATTTACAAGGATTGCTTTATTACATATCATCATACAATCCCACATAAAAAAGGTGTTGCATCATGCATGGCATATAACCCCAAATGAATGAATCATAGTATAATTTACCAACATTGTAATTGATTATCTAACATCAAAGGTCCCAAACTTAGAATTAATTATATTTCACCAAATATTGTAAACTACTGAACTCATTCACAACTCTGGAGCAATAATAATAGAATTAAACCATAAACAAGTATTCGTTCTCCAATTGCAAAACACAAAAAAAGCTCGGCAAGTATAACTCAATAGATTTTAATATCAATTATAAGCACATAGTTAACCCTGCCTATGTGGACTTCCAAATGGATACGGCAAGTTCTAGTATAAACATATTCAAATGATTTACATAGCCGATTACATAGTTGAAACAGCATACTAAAAAGAATAACACAATTCCCTTAGTCTCATTTTACCGGTGAACTGTCATTTTACCCATGTTATAGCAGGTTTATTTTCATAATACAAATGTTACGACATATTTTAGACCACAAGTTTCAACTGTATTCAATTATTTCCTGTCCAGTCAAACTATGCCAGATAAATCAAAACAGAGCGAGTACCATAGTCAATTCTGCTAGAGTTCCCAAAACTATCAGTAAAGTACGGAACAAGCTCAACAGCAGCCTCCCGAAGATCATGATTCAGAAACTGAAGCATGAAGGACTCAGCATTACAGCTCATACGTTCGTGCCAAGTCCGATACGCCAAGTTCCCATACCTCGACGTCTGCGGGGCTAAAGGAATCTCATCCACATAAGACACCAGTGTTTCTAGTACAGTAACAATGGAGGCAACAGCGGGGGACACGTGGCAGGGATCGGAGACTTTACGAGACCGAATAGAATCGGAGAGTGAAACTACAAAACCTAGGAAGTTAACGCACGTAGGTGATGAGTGGAACTGAAGGATGTCGTTTTGAGAATGTATTTTTTTAATAGGGATTTGGAAATGGAAAGGGGGTGTTAAGGGAATGATCCGCTGTGATTGAGGAACAGGGGTACGGATTATGATTTCTCTGTTATTGGCTGGTGGGAGATTCACTGCGGGTGCACGAATAGGGATGTAGTTGGGGTTGGGATCAGGGGGTGGGGTGAGGAGTGCTGTGGGTCCCCCGCAGTTTCCGCAGGTTCCAGCAGTGTCGTGGTGGTGGTCGTGGTGGAAGGGGTTGGAGGGTGGTGGGTTTGGGTTTGGGTTGGGGGTGGGTTCCATTTTGAAGTTGTGTAAGGAGAGCTTGAAAATGAAGATGTTGCTAGTGTGTGTAACAGTGGCAAGTGCAATTAAAATGTTGAAGAATGAAGAAAGGGAAAGGGTAGAAAGACGCTTGTTTGTTCCTCTTTTATTAGTTGTAAGATTCTGTTAATATATAAAAAGGAACCTCCAAAGTTGCATTGTTTGCAATTTACAGAGTATTTCCATGAACTTAACAACCACTCCACTCGTAATTTAAAGACACTGGCTCATATTACACACAACTTTAATTTTATATCATAGAATTTAAAAGTCTTCCTTATTTTCTTAATATCCGCATCAAGTCAAACTCAGACGCTCATTTTGGGACGGAGCAAGTATTTATTAACTTGAAGGTCTGAACTTGAAACTTTATGCAAAGGTTTGAAGTTCAGCCCACAAGGTCTTAAGTTTAGGCATAGAAGGTCTAAAGTTGAGACTTGAAGGTGTGAAGTTGAACTATTTATTAACTTGAAAGTCTGAACTTGAACTTTATACCTGAAGGTTTGAAGTTCAGCCCTCATGGTCTGAAGTTTATGCATAGAAGGTCTAAAGTTAAGACTTGAAGATATGAAGTTGAGCTTCATACCTAAACGTTTGAAGTTCAGCCCACAAGATCTAAAGGTTAGCCCTCAAGGTATGAAGTTCAAAAAGTGGCTAAAAATTAAATAGTTTTTAAAATATGACTTCAACTGTAATGGAGAGCCAATAAGTGGCTATTTCTGCATTTCCCCAAGTTTTACCCGTGAGAAGTGCATGAAAGACCACTTTTAGCACTGGTCTTTGGGCAAAGGTCACTAATACCAAAATATTTAGTTTATAGCCACTTTTTACTCCCACCAGAAATAGAAAAATAAAAAAAGATTAAACTACCCAGAAATATATATATATATATATATATATATATATATATATATATACTGTGGATAGAACTTCAGCACATAAAGGTAGGGAAGTTCAATCCCTGTGGATGGAACTTCAATCCATAAGGGTAGACAAGTTCAATCCATGTGGATGGAACTTCAGTCCACAAGGGTAGACAAGTTTAACTTCAGTCCACAAGGGCAGAGAAGTTCAATCCATGTGGATGGAACTTCAATCCATAAGAGTAGATAAGTTCAATCCCTGTGGATGGAACTTCAATCCATAAGGGTAGATAAGTTCAATTCCTGTGGATGGAACTTCAATCCATAAGGGTAGATAAGTTCAATTCCTGTGGATGGAACTTCAATCCATAAGAGTAGATAAGCTCAATCCTTGTGGATAGAACTTCAGTACATAGGACAGAGAAGTTCAATCCATGTGGATAGAACTTCAGTCCATGTGGTTTGAACTTCAATCAGTAGTATTTCAAACTTCAGTCCAGTAATCAGACTGAGGGGTAATTAAGTCTTTTCAGTTAGGCGTATTTAATGACCTTATCTAGTAAAGAGCTAAAAGTGGCCTCAAGTGTAAGACCAAAGAAAATAGTGGTTGCAAAGCTAATACCAGTGTTAAAACTGGCCACTGGGCAAAAATTTTACGTTTTACCCTGCCATTTATCTGGGCAAAGTGCACAAATAGCCACTTTTCCAGTGGTCTTTGGTTTAAGGCCACTGTTTTAATTGGTTTTGCATGAGAGACCCCTTTTTGGAACTTCAATCCTTGTGGGTTGAACTTCATAAGGGTTGAAGTTCAACTTCAGCCCACAAGGGTTGAAGTTTACGCATCGATGCCTAAAAGTTCAGGACTTACGGATTGAAGTTGAACTTCATAACTTAGGCATGAAGTTCAACCCACAAGGTTTGAACTTCAGTCCACAAAGATTGAAGTTCCAAAAAGTGGCCTCTCATGTAAAACCGATAAAAAAAGTGGCTTCAAACCAAATACCAGTGGCAAAAGTGGCTTGTGGGCGAATATTTTACCATTTATCTCGTAAAAATTTCGCTCAGATGCCACTTTTGCCACTGCTACTTGGTTTTAGGCCACTTTTTCTTTGGTTGTGCAAAAGAAGCCACTTGTTGGAACTTCAATCCTTATGGGCTGAACTTCAGGTATGAAGTTCAATTCAGCCTACAAGGGCTGAAGTTTATGCATTCTATGCCTAAAAATTCAGCCCTTGTGTGCTGAAGTTGAACTTCATAACCCACAAGGCCTAAAGTTCAGCCCACAAGGATTGAAGTTCCAAAAAATGGCTAAAAATTAAATATTTTTAAAAAAATGACTCCAACTGTAAAGGCGAACCAAAAAGTGGCTATTCGTGCACTTCCCCCATTTATCTTTTAGGGTGAATTGCAAAAATATGACATGGGAAGCAATGGTTTGCCAAAATGCCCTCAATAACAGTGGTTTAGTAAACTGCCCTCCATTAGTTTAATGAAACTTATTCCGGACGAAAATACCCCTCACAACTAATAAAAAGACCCACACTATCCTCCTATTCCTTTTCTTCATTCAAACAATCTCTAAACCCTAAAAGCCTACAACTTTACAGATTTCTCCATTGAAACGAAGATTCAAGATTAGATTTCTTCAAATTCCTACTCTCTTACATTTATTTGGATAATCTTGTAGAAAATCTATGAAAATAGGTATCTTACACAGACTTCTTGTCAATGGGCACCTTGCACAGACTTTTTGGAAATTGCGAAAACTTTAAGCTCTATTGCAATGGGCAACTTGTCTCTGCAAGTCTTGGCTATGCAAAGAGTTTAAGCTTTGGTGCAATGGCACCTTACACAGACTTCCCTGGCAATTGCCAAGACTTCAAGCTTTATTGTAGTGACCTACTTGCAAAAGAAAGTCTTTGCGAATCTTGGCTATTGCCAAGAGTTTAAGCTCTGGTGCAATAGGCACCTTACAAAGGCTTCTTGGCAATTGCCAAGACTTCAAGCCCTGTTGTAGTGGCCAATTTGCAGAGAAAGTCTCTTCAAGTCTTGGCTATTGCCAAGAGTTCAAGCTCTGGTACAATGGGCACCTTGCACAGAGTTCTTGGCAATTGGCAAGACTTTAAGCCTTGTTGCACTGGGTAATTTGCGAGAAAGTCTCCGCAAGTCTTGGTTATTACCAAAAGTTCAAGCTCTGGTGCAATGGGCACCTTAACTATGAAATCAATGTGGAATTCAACACAAGAAAAATAAAAACAAGATGGAATGAAAGTTACCAACATCGTCATTAAGGGTCAACTTATCCCTGGACAAATCAAGAAACCAACTTCTTTTATCAATGGTAACACCACCCAAGTGATGTTACCAAATTCTCTGCAACTTTTGGCAATAGCCAACACTTTAAGGTCGGGTGGAAGGAGGCAACTTGTAGGGGAAGTCTATGAAAGTATTGGCAGTTGCCAATACTTTACGATCTGGTGCAATAGAAAACCTGCATACAAAGTCTCTGTAAGTATTGACAAAATATCCAAGACTTTAAGCTCTATGTAATAGGCAACTTGCAGAGAAAGTCTCTTCATTGCCAAGACTTTTATCTCTGTAGCATAGAGGCTACTCGCACAGAAAGTCTCTGCATTAATGGCAATAGCCAAGACTTTAAGCTCTATGTAATAGGCAACTTGCAGAGAAAGTCTCTTCATTGCCAAGACTTTTATCTCTGTGCCATAGAGGCTACTCGCACAGAAAGTCTCTGCATTAATGGCAATAACCAAGACTTTAAGCTCTATGCAATGAGCAACAAAAATATCTAATTGCTATTGCCAATAAGAACATTTAAATCATCTTAATCAAGCATAAAAAGCAAAAAAAATTCACAGGATCGTCAAATTTAATTCAACGATCATCGATCAAAATGGAAAAAACTTACATATAAGTGTAAAGATAATAATTACCAAAAATAAATGCATAAAAAATAAATACAAATAAAGGATTAGGCAAAATAAAAATTACATTATAACACAAATTAAAAAATAATAAAATAAATAAAACTTTTACAGATTTCCTAAATCTCTCTAGGACACAAAGAAGAAATAAGGAAATGAAGGAGGATGGAGAGAAGAAAAGGAATGAGGAAAGAGAGAAGGAGACTGTTCCATGTGAATTAGGTTTAGACAGGGGCAAACTAGTCTTTTCGCATAGTGAGGGATGGTGTGGAGGGCATTTACTTAAAACATTTAAAAGTGGGGGCAAATTGATAAGACCAGTGCTTATGAAGGGCACTGCGTGAATTATTTTTTTTTTTTTTGTATCTTTTAGCTAGTTTTTATTTTTATAAAAACCCCACTTTAGGCACGGCTCCATTAAATGGCTAAACGGAAATGACGATTTTACTCCAGATTGTTGTTCAATGCCACTTTCCCACGTTCAGTCCTTCAGTTACTTGTGAAGAAAGAGGCTTAGGGACCTCTCAAGTCTTTAAAGAAGGAAAGGAGATTTCAATTTCTTTTCCATTTTGTTTTATTGTCTTGGCATCATTAAGAGGCTGATTAACTGGTGAGGGACCAATCTGCAAATATTAAAACTTGGGCAAAAAGTAAAAACATATATATACTCTCTCTCTCTCTCCACCTGACACAAAAGCCCATTTCCCCATTTCATTTCTCTCAAACTTCTCAAGTACACAACCGGTTCTCTCTTCCAAAATTCAAAACAAGAACTGTTCATCGTCGATTTCTTCCTTATTTTCTCTGATTTCGTCAAAAATTATTGTCGTTCATCATCGATTCTTACATATTTCCGTTCAACAAGTAAAACATGTGCCTTTTCAACTTTTTTAAAGTAAAAACAAGAATATGGTTCGTTTGAAAACCCTTATTTTATTTTTCTTGTTTAACTCCATTTTCTGAGTTTGTTTATGGATTTTCTGGTGCAAGTTCGTTTGAAAGCCCAGAATACACTGAATTATATCGTGACTTCGATTCTAACGAAAAAAATTATGTGTAAACATCAGAAATATATGTAAACATATTTGCAAATGTGTATACATTTTTGCAGATGTGTAAACGAAAGATGAGAATATATCTGAAAAATGGGCGTTCTGCAGGATCTGTACACATATTGTTTTATGTGTACACATATTCTTGATGTGTGTACTCAAAAAATTCAAAAAAGGATTTATTATTTTTACACATATGGTTATATGTGTACACATATTATTTTATGTGTACACATATTCTTGACGTGTGTACACAGAAGTTTAAAAAGCGCACTACTATTTTTACGCATATTCTTGATGTGTAATTCTCTTAGAAGTTGTTTTCATTTAATCTAACTATGTTATTCCTTTTATTTTCTATTTAGATACAATGGTTAGCACACGTCGTGGGGAGCCCAGTGGTATCAGTAACAGGGGTGGCAAGAGGAAGGTTGATGGAAGAAGCGAGACGTCTGAAAATGCTAGCAAAAGAACTAGAACTGCTAGCGGTAAAGCACGATCAAATGAGGCCCAATCAGAGAGCCAAGCCAGCATAGATATGAGTGCACCTATAGATGTTAATCAAATCATTGAAGAAGTTAATCAACAAGCAGAACTCATAGATAGCGGATCAAAAAATGAGGGCTTTGCAACCCAGGTAGGTGAAAATAAGGAGGGCGATGTAGAATACAATAAGGGAGAGAAGAATACAGTGGAGAAAGAAAATGAAAGAGTTACTAGTGATGGAGAAGAAGAGGCTGGTGATAGAGAAGAAGAGGCTGCTGAAAAAGTTGTTAGTGAGGTTATTGAAAAAGAAGGTGATGCTAGTGGAAGGGATGGAGTAGAAGAAGGAGCTGTTAGTGGAAGGGATGGAGTAGAAGAAGGAGCTGCTAGTGGAAGGGATGGAGTAGAAAAAGATGTTGTTGGTGGTGTTAGTGGAAGGGAAGAAGAAGTAGAAGGTGTTGGTAGTGTTAGTGGAAGGGAAGAAGAAGTAGATGTTGTTGCCAGTGTTAGTGGAAGAGAAGAGCAAGTAGAAGGTGTTAGTGTTAGTGGAAGGGAACAAGTAGAAGAACAAGAATGTGGAAGACAACAAGAAAGTGGAGAACGTGTTGGTACTGCTTGTGGAGTACAAGAAGAAGGTGGAGAACTTGTTGGTACTGCTGCTGGAGAAAAAGAAAAATTGGCAAAACGTGCTGCCTTGAGAAATTGGAGGTCGTTGTTGAGAAAGATAATACAGGATGATGACAATGCTGAGAAGGAAAAGGAGTTGGATAACGCTGAGAAGGATGCTGAGAACTTGGATAACAATGATGATGATGAGGAGATGGTTGAAGAAGAAAGTGTTGGTGCAAAATCAGTAGAGGCAGCCCCAGAAATGGTATGTGTTTATGTGCACACATATAAATAATGTGTACACACAGATATTTCGTGTACACATAAGATATATGTGTACACAAAGAAATGATGTTTGAAAAAGACTAACTGATCAGTATCTCTTAATCATTTGCAGGTTGAGGAGGGCACAATAACTTTCCATCCTGATATGAATCTCAGGACCTTTATGGAGGAACATAGAGAGTTCACCGTGGCCAAGGTCACACAAAAATCCTCCCTTTCCGGGGATATGAAGAAATTTCGAGAGGCTTTGACTAATCTTGATGTTTTGGATGATTTTAAAAGTTCGGCGTTTGGGCACTTGTTGGGTTTGAGTGATAAAGCAATTTTTCCTCCAAAATTGATATGCATTAGAAGCTGAAAACACAATTGAGATGTTTTCATGTATAAAGTAAAAGATGTGTACACATATATTTTTGACATGTACACATACTTTGGATGTGAAGTAAGAAAAAGATGTTACGTCTGATGTATACATGTATATGTTGATGTGTACACATATTTATTATGTGTACACGTTAATATAATATGTATACACATACACGTATATTTGATGTGTACGAACAAAAATGATGCAACGTCAGCTGATGTGTACACATTATATATTATGTATACACATAAGTTTTATGTGTACACATATATTTGATGTGCATGGTGCATCTTAATATGATGTGTACACGTCTCTCATTATGTGTACACATTCTTACATAAGTGTACAAATATTATATATGTGTACACATATTCTTCGCATCCGTACACATCAGCTGCCCAGAATTTGCATTTTTCATAAAATGTAGAAACGAAACGCAGAAATCACAAAACAAACTGCATTATACGATGTAAAACACTGAACACTTACCAGAGCTCATTTCAAGCGAAAAAGTCACAGATCTTCAAGAGGGGTTGAAATCGCAGAAAATAATATTTGGAAAAAGCTTTTCGATTTGAATTGGAATGGGTTTAAATCGGGTTTGGGATGAAGAAAAGCTTAAAATACCCTTCAATGGAGCTGTTGATTTGAAGCGAAATTGAAAAAAAGAGGGGAGGGGAGGGAACAAGTAGCCGCTGCAAAAAAAAAAAAAAAATGGGAAAGAAGAAGAAGAATGGAGGAGAGAGAAATGTAGGTTTTTTTGCCTTTTTTGGCTATTGAATTTTTATATATGTGGAGGGCCATTTTGCACTTATTGAAACTTTGGGGGCTGTATTAATGGGACCACATATCTATCATTAATTATGAATTAGAGGGTGTCCCCCTCACCCAATTCTTTATAACTTTGTCCCCTTTTTTCCTTTTGGGGACTTAAAAGTCCCTCTCACCCAAAGGACCCCAGTTACTTCAACTTCAGTACTTACATTCAATTTCTTCAGTTCGTTTTCAACCGTTTGAATCCACGATTTGAAGCATTTGATTTTTCTCTTCTCTTGTTACTAGAAATTGTTTTCTTTACTTTGTGTAAAGTTTTGTACGATACTTTTGGGGAATCAAAGTTTGTTATAGGTAAAATTTTCTATGTTTAAAGCCTACCGTTGTTAATAAAATGTTTTTGAATTATTTCATATATAGTTTGTTAGAATCATTATTATAATACTGGAATTTCAAGGTTTAATATGATTTTTGTTTTAGTAGAACTTCAGTTCAATATTGCTTAAGTTCGTTTGGGATGAAGGTTTAATCCTTTACTTGGAGAACTTCATACCCTATTATTGTGAAAAATAATATATTGTTCTTATGTCTTTGTTGTTATTCTATCCATAGTTTCTTAAATTTATTGTTAATATGAACTTGAATCCACCATTGCTTAACTTCAGACCTTAAGTTCGTTTGGGTTGAGATTTTAATTCTACACTTGTGAACTTCAGACCCTATAATTATGAATACATTTTATTGGGTCTTATACTTGTAAGGGTGATGTGTTCTCAAGGATGTTGAAGTATTCCAGTGCCAAATTTCCTCAGTATCATACTCTTATTGACTCATATTTTCATAAACAAGAGGTAAATTCTCTATGCTTAATAATTTCCTTTTTATCTTATAATGAAAAATTGTGTAACTTGACTTTTAATAACTGAGGAAATGTATTTAATTTAATTTCTACCCTTATGGCCTGAATTTACATCCAACTTCGATACTTTATTATATATAAGTTCAATCCTTCATTCAAGTCTAGCCTCAGTCCTGATGGAGTGAACTTTAATATCTAATGAACTGAAGTTTAACAATTTTTTTAACTAATATATGATTTTATTTATTTATTTAACAGGTTTTTGGGACATTAAAGTTGGTGTCGATTGTTCTTTCTCAAAAAGAAAAGAGATTCATATCATTGAATGTGGAATTAGAATTACCTATGCAATTAGAAGAAGGAGATGGCTGTGGTAGTGCTCAGCAGCAGACGAAACAGAAGACGAATACTTCTGCGAAACAATTTGAGCTTGGTGATGAGTTAGTTGATGCAATTGTTTCTGTGAGTTTTAACTATTATTTGTGATTTTTCTCTTTTTTAGTGTTTAGTGTTTAATTTTTAATCTTATAATGTTAATTATAATTTTGTAGAGGGTGATTAAAAAAGACTAGGAAAAAGTTGCGGTTTCAACGACGTCGTGTGTGAGGTTATATTGTTTGGTCTGTCAAATAAAGTTAATGGCTCAGATAACAAAGTTAATAGTACTATTTTGGATATTATCAATATGTTGAATAAAAGACTGAAGAATGAATGAATACTTTAGAAAAGACAAAATTTGGAAGAATCAGGAAGATACAGTCTGAAAAATATAGTGATACATTAAATGGAGGGCGAGATGACAGAACCTATAATGGAGGTGATGTCAATACTAGAAGGAAAGATACTAGATTATATAGTGGAGGCAGTACAAGTATTGGAGGTGGAAAAAATGGAACGCAGTGTTGACACCCAATTTTGTCCATCCGTTTTCGAAATCTGGCTATATTTAATTAAAAGGTGTAATATTATTTTCTAACTATTACGTAATTGCATCATTTAGGTTATTTTTCCTAATACGTATGCTATTTGCATAATTTAATGCATTACGACATCATTTAATGATTATACGTGGCTATTTATATTTAATTAGTATTATTTGTAATTAACCACATTTATTTATAGTTATTCATAATTTTTTTCATTTTTATACTAATTATTTATATTTATAAAATTTTTAATTAAATACTGGCCAAATTATCATTTTATACAAACCTATTTCTTTTACACTTCATCTAATCCCTGTCATCATATTTTGTCCACATATACGCCACATGAGCTACTCGTAAGCCTACACCTCACCTAAATACACTTCTAGTATAGATACAACTCGATCTAGCATATAGTACTACTCCTCAAAGCACCACATTATTCATCCACCTCAGCAAATATGCATATACACTCACACATACACTCACCACACGCGCCGACGTGGCACAATTGCAGCCTTCCAATACCCTCATCCAACGGCTCACACTATTTCTTACCTTTTTAATATTATACACACACCCCCACATTGTAAAACTCTAAAACAATTCCCTCTTCCCTTCCCCAAAACGCCAGCCGCCACCCAAACTCTCCTCCCCCCCCCATTTCCGTCCACATACACACGCCACCCGATCCCGCCATCTCTTTCACCATTAATGCAACTCCACTCATCCCCCCCCCTCTCTCTCTCTCTCTCTCTCTCTCCCTTATTGTATTCACACTGAAAAGGGGAACAAAGTCCCTCTTCTCTCTCTTTCCATAGAAACCGAAAAGGAAGAGAAGGCTTCGAGCAAATTTTCTCAAATTCGGCGAAAGATAAGACGAAATTCGTGTTAATGTGGCGCACACAGAAAACGAAATTAATTATGTTGAACCAAATGATAGGAAAATCGAGCAAAATCTAAATGGGTCGGACGTGACCCGACCCAACGCTTTGACCCGGTAACATCTTCCATTTTTCTTTTAATTTTCTTCTATGATTCTTATGCTGAAATTCCATATAACATGCTTTTTCTTTGATTATCATGCCTATTGATTTCATTCATTGGTTACATGTTCAAGTGTTTAAGTTTATTGTGAATCAAATGTATAAACTAGTTTTAAAAGTATATTGATTAGTTCAAGCTGAATTTAATCTAAGTCCTAGCATAATAGTTGAACTATTTTAATTAGTTGAAATTCAATTCATGTTAGCATCTGTCCGTTAGGTGACTTCGTTAGTGAAAGTTTTGTATTAGCTTAGCATTGGTATTACATTATTATGATGGTGATGTATTCTGCGTATGTATGCATCTACATATTGATTGACAGAAGATTTGAAATAGGAAATTATCATATTTTCATATATGGAAAATAAATATTCTCCCTCCAGCTTTCCCACACAATTTAAGATATATAAGCTGATTGAGATTGAAATATCTTTTGCCTTAATTCAAGCCTGAATTTCAATTCCTTGATTCAAGTGAATATCTTTCTTTTCCTATTTTTCTTGAAAACTGATTTGGTGGATAATTCTTGATAGAAATTGATTATGGCAGATTACCCTTTTGAATCCTTCCTTATTTATGGTTGAAGTTTGAAATTCAGTCACCTTCATAATGCTATAAATACACGACTTTCTCTGCACATAAAAACACACTTTGGTACGCTGGACACACACTAAATACATCTTTCAACACCTCTTCTTTTACTCTCAAAGGCTGAAAATTACTTCTTCCCTCTCTATATATTGAAGAGCGGTCTGTTTCTCTTTAATTCTTCTTCTCTATTTACTTCTCCTTAAATTCTGAGGCACTCATTCTTCTCTAAATCCTTGATGAAAGTGGTAGAAAGCTAAGGCAAAGTGCTGGTTGATTCTGGTTATGTTTGTTACCTATTGGCCTGCATTAAAACTTACTGCTTGTTAGTAATTTTTCAACATCGCGAAGGTATCTCTAAACTAAATGAATGAAGTAGTTAGTGATGCACATTTTTTATAAATCATTTTATGGCTGCCTGTTTTCTATGTTGTTGTTGGTTGTATAAGCCATTTGGGTATGTCATATACCACCTTCTAACCCTTTTATGCAGGTTGTTGTTCGAAATAGGATGGTTAAAGGTCATACCTTTTAATAGTATATGTGCAGGTTCTTTAGCTATTGTGAAAAGGCTGTGATAGTCCGTGTAAAAGACATGGAAAGGAACTTACAAAATCAGAGGGACAAGGCCCTCTTCTTATCCCTCTTTCGTGTATAGAAATCCCCCGTATTTGTATTTATTAGGCCACCCCGTATGTACATAATTATACATAAAAACGTGTTCAAAATGGTAAGGAAAAGGCTGAGAAAGGCAGTAGCATGCAGCCATGAGCTGCTGCTATATACTGACTAATCAGAGGCCATCTTCTTTACTCTTTGTTTGCTTTTGTGTGTTGAGGTAAAAAGCATAAAATAAGATTATTTTTGGAAAATGTGAAACTGTTAACTGGGCCTGCTTAATCTGAAGTTATATGTAAAATAGAACATGTTTTAGTATTGAATTATAGTAGGGGCTATTTTCTGCAATACCAGTAAAAGGGCTAAAATGGTAAGGCATATTTAAAAATAGCTTATTTACGCAATTTCTGAAATGATGTTACAGCAGGTCTGCAACTGAAATTTAAAACTGAAAATAGACTGTCTTTGCACAATATTTATTTTTGGAAATTGGAGCAGTTCACTTTTTTTGCTTTAAAAGAGGCTAAAAGTGCTATCTGCGTGGAGAATTGGTTTATTTCTGCAAATCTGAGCTTCTGAAATCGTAACAGTTTATTAGCAGTTTTGAATTTTATCACATTTCTCATGTTATTCAACTTGGAGGCTTCATTAAATTTAAAACTAATTTTATTACCTAATACTATTTGTTTATAATTTTGTGAAGTATGACCGTATTTTGTTTGACGTCCAATGAGTCTAGAATTCGGGGCATTAATACGTATAGGATGTCTAGATATTTATAGTAGTGTCCCAAAAGCCTACGGGACTTTAAGTTGGGACGTTAGTAAACCTTTTAGGACGTTTAAAATATTTGCATGTGCTTTAGTTTAATGCTTAAAGAGGGTATGTGGGTTAAGGGTAAATTAAGCACCACGGATATGATTGAAATTACCCAAGCTATATACGATAGTGGATTCTGAAACTATCTTCTCCGATAAAATTTGGGTTCTGATCCGAATAGGATAACAAAACCTAGGGTTGGCTATTTAAATTGATTAATTTTTTGCAATTTGTTGATATATGTCAAATATTACTACCGTTTAAACTTATTTTGGCAAAACTATTTAAACTGTCTTCTTAATATGTACTTTTACTTATCTTTATGCTATCTTTTTTATTTAATTATTCAATTTTTTTCTTTTTAATTACATGCTTAAACCCAATCTAAAAATCAGTCGGGAACCATATTTGTGGAATTTAGGAGGTGCCTAACCCCTTCCTTCTAGGTTAACTTGAACACTTACTCGAATCTCTGATTAGTAAACCAACCCGAAGTTATTTTTTAAAATTGAATTATAAATGCTTTTAGGTGACCTAATACGCCTAGAAAGTTTATTAAGTGGCGACTCCAAAATTCAAACCCAAGCGAGTTAACCCAAGTCGGAAACCACTTACTTTAAGTGGGGTGCTACAAAATGGCGACTCTGCTGGGGATTAAATGTTCTAACCATAACGATTTTCTTCTGATTGGGTTTATTTTATTTCTTTAATTACTTTATTGCTTTGATTATTTTGTTCCACGCTTTTTCTTTATTTTGTTTTCTTGTCAATTTTTTTTTTTTGTTTCGAGTAATTTTTTAATTATTATTTACATTCTATTTAATTATATGTATTTATAATTGTCATTCGCTTCATCTCTTCCTCCACTCCTGGAAAATTTAGACTTTCACACACTAAGAGCGATTGTGTAAAACTCACAATCGTTCCACTACCAAAATACCTTTTAGGAAAGATGTACAAAATTAGTCAATTAGCGAAGCTATTGACAGTTTGTCCACTTTCCACTTCCAAATTGTCCGTTGGAAGAACCTTGTCTGGTCAAGCCAACTCTTACTGAAGACTCTTTTTAGGGATCATTCATCAAGTCATATCTAGGACCACTTTGACTTCGGCTCATGTCTAAGTCTATTAGTTCACCATGTTTAAATGAACTCCGTTCCTAAGGGACGTTTAAATGTGTTATGTGTGCATTTATTTAAAATTGAACGTGTCTAATGTAGACCATTTGTTCTCATAAAAAAGAGGTCGTCTAATAGTTTATTTTGGTTGCAGGTTGTTACAAGTCAAGAAGACTTAGACTTTAAATTATTATTTTTTCTACTTTTATGTAACCTAATCAATTATTTATTTCTATTTACCTATAAAATCCTTATTTCTACTTTTATACAACAAAATCCATTATTTTATAAATTATTTTTTCATTCATTTTCGGTTATGAGAACAATTGGAAGGACGCATGACACACGTTCAATTTTAAATACCATACTCAAACTTAGGAAGGCTTAACATCCTTGGCATGTTAAAGTCCATTGGCCAACTTCGTCTAAAAGCGTCATCAAATGACGCATATCATGCATATCATATGTGGTTGCTCTCGTTAGGCCTACCTCGGCACAAAAGAGGTCTCTTGCATTATAAATCATGATATATTTTGCATATGAAAATTATTATCTTAACACCTTGTTGTTTCCATGTATTAGTTTTACTCCCTACTCCCGAGGTTGACTTGTGTATTCTGGCCGAACATCAATACCGAACAAGAGCCAAAGGACCAGTTACAACTCCTCCCCCTCATAAACTAGGATAAGAGGAAAACGAAATATTATGTCTGAGTTGAATAACGTTGCTCTTAGTAACGACAACATTGGGACAAGTGTGACACCCCACAAGCTTGCTCGGGTTAGGTATGATGAATATGTTGCTACTTTAGAGCAAAGAATTAAAGAACTTGAAGAGAAACTGACAATGACCAGTTTACCTGTTGTTAAGCCTACCCAGTCAGGAGAACCAGCCGATCCAATTAGGTCAGCCCGCCCTAATGGAAAGGACCATATACACCCAACTGATCCACCCGTTGTCTATCAAACGGTACCACCAGCCACGTACCAAAAAACACCACCCGCTATCTACCAAATAGCACAACCTGCTAGTTACCAAGCACCGCCCTCTATCAAGCACCACAGCCTACTTATCAAGCACCACTTTCTGCATACACTACTTACCCAAACTGGTGCAAGCAAAAATCGGAGTTGATGCCTTGCAATCGGAGACAACAGACAAGACGCGGAAACGATAAGATAAAGAGGCGGAAGCAAATAAGTAACACGGATAACGAGAAATCGGGGAAGGGGGAGAACAGAAATAGAAGAAACAATGGATAATCCGAATCAAAACATGATTGATTATTGATTATCCAAGGGAGAAAAGGAACTTAAACCTAACAAGGATTCATACTAGGGATGAAATCCATCTTGTTTCCAAACCAAGAAGGCATACATGAAGCCTCGGGCTTCAACAAGAATGGCTCGGCCAATTCTATCTCTATTCTCTCAATTCAATATCAACTAAAAACTATCTCTAATGAGCTATGCTAGGAGTTTATATAGACAACAATAAAAAGGGCCAAATAGTAAAATGGTCACAGGTAACCAATGAGATAAAGCCACGCAGGGCCGAAGCAGTTTTATGTGTTCGGCAGCTCAGCTCGAACACATTTGAGTCGGACGCTTGTTTGCCTCGATCACAATTGGAATCGAACACTCTCCTGCCTCGGGCACATTTGTAGCCCTTCGATCGATTACTGTTCGGCGTCGTTCTTCCTTGGTTCTGTTGCCTTTCAGCTTCGGGCTCGAGCTCGTCATTTCCTCCTTCGGACTCAAACTTGATCGTTGAGCTTTCATAAGTTGTGCTCGGTCTCACAGCTTCCGTAGTCAGTGTCAGCAACTGATAAGACTCAAATTAGGCGGAAGCAATAATCTAAGGTGCGGAAGCAATAATCATAAGATAACAAGAAATAGGGAAGGGGAAGAACAGAAAGTAGAAGAAAAGAACGAATCAAACTAATCAATTAGATTGATTCAAAAGGGAGAAGAGACTTGAACCATTAAACGGGATTCACACTAGCGGTGATCCACCATGGATTCAACGTAAGAGATACATGAAGTCAACGCTTCAACAAGAATGGCGAAGCCTATTCTATCTTCTCAATTCTATCTTCCAAAACTAGGTAAGGAATAAAATAAGCTTTCTAGCTATTTATAGAGGTTTCTAGGCATTAAGTAAAATGTCTATAATGCCCACAAGCTAGGCTTTAGGATAAAAGACCACGTAGGGTCAAAATAGACAAAACACACTTAAAATCCCGTGTCTCAACATTTTGGGCGGGGCGCCCGAAAAAGTGTGCAGTGGAGGGCCCTGGGCGGAGCGCCTGGGGGCTGGGTAGAGCGCCTGGCCCCTTTGGTTCCTAGGCGGGGTGCCTGGATCTCTAGCCTTCTCCTCTTGCGCTTTGATCACCCGGAACGGCTTCAATCCACCTCCAACACTCTTGACCTCTAGTCCTTTGCATCCTCCAATCCCGACTCTTGATGGTAAGTACTCTAAGCTCGATTTGAGGCTTATCATCCTCCCCTTCTTGAAAGGATTTCGTCCTCGAAATCTAACCATCAAGACCTACAATCAAAGATAAGAACAAGCCAAATATCCTACTACAAGAGTAGGTTAGTGCAAGTAGTGTGGAAAACACACTCTTATGGTATAACCAAGTATCAATGACAATAATAAAGCGCATGTTTCCAAAGAAAACAACAAGTACTTGGCTTCCCCAATGGGTGCACTCAATACATGATTCTTCAAAGAGATCAATAGGGTAGAGAATATGCAAGATCAAGCCATCAAAATTCCTATGATCCCTAAGTCCAATAATAACAAACCAAAACTTCCCACTATAAGAGTAGGCAAGTCTAACAAGAGTGAGTGCAAGTGCTATGGAAAGCACACTTTTGTGATAGAGCCAAGTATCAATACCAATAAAAAAGAAGAGGTCTCCAAAGGAAACAACAAGTTCTTGGCTCAACAATGAAAAGCACGCACTACTATAACAAGCAAAGAGATCAATAAGATATGGAACATGCAAGATTAAGCAACTAAGTTCCTTATGACCTCTAAGCTTATGGTCAACACACCAAGCTTTGGCATGCTCAACACCCAAGGTGTGACCAACATGTGGGGTGGAGTAAACAAAGTAGTTCAATTGGCAACTAACATCAAATACTCCACTCCCCTTCTTGGAAGCACTCTTACACACACCAAGAGTGGCTTCCTCACCTCCAATTCCACCTCTAGGACAATCTTCCTCACTAGGAGTTCCAAATAATGGATTGTCTATAGAGTTCAACTTTCCAAACTATGGAGGTTTAAATCCAAACTCTTCTCTAGTTTGATATTCACCATCACCTTTTTGAGAATCCTCTTCAAACAAAGAGTTTGTGAAAACAAGTCCACTACCCATCAAAGGTGAGGCATCAAAACTAGAGTCCTCATCCACACTTGAGGAGCCATCGAATACAATTCGGTCCATCTCATCCACTAGGGACTCCTCAAGGTCGCTACCAACCTCACTACAACATATAGGTCCACCATTACCAAGCAATTCATCAAGAGAAAAGATAGGGTATTCATTTAACTCATCTTCCCCTTTATCAAATATAGGTGGAGTGTCATAACAAGGATCACAAATAGGGTCAACTACACATTCTTCACTAATGAGAGGTTCAATGAAAACCGAGCTCACATCATGATGTGGCTTATCATCCCTCTCAACTAGTGGTTTACAATCACTCACAAGTTGACCAACCGACTCTACACTAGTTGCAAACACATTATACTCATATAACTCATCAACTAGTATAGAGTTTTCACCAACACTATCATAAGACAAGGAAGTAACATGTTCAAGGGAAGAACTTTCACATACCTTTGAGTGGCCATCTTGCTCACTCAATGCACTTGAAGTGGTTTGAGTTGTTTCTTCACCTTGAAGCTCACATTGAAGATTTTCTTCCCCTTGTCCAACCTTCTTGGGACATGATTGAGGCTCCATTGGTTTGCCTCCAAGAGTACCTACACAAGAGCTAACACAAGTAGAAGAAAAAGATAAAGGGTTAAGGTTAGAATAAGGGGTGTCCTCACTCTTTTTTCCCTCTTTCTTTTCCCTCATTTTCTTTTCAAGGTTAGGTGTAGATTCGGGTGGTGACATCCCACTCACATCACTCAACACATCCTCTCCTTTTTCCACTCGAGGAATGTCACCGGTCACTCCCTTACTCCTCTCAATCTTTTGTCTCTCAAAGTCGGGTGAGTTGGGACGAGGCCCAAGAATACCCATAGCCGGAGTAGGTGGACTTTTAAGATCAACCCAGAATCTAGGACTAAGAGACTCATCACTTGAGGTCTCTTTCTTCTTTGTTGGTGAACCACTTGGCTTTGGAGCTTGTGGTTTGGGGTTCACCTTGTTGACAATTGTCAAGTCTTTTCTTGCACTAGTCGCACAATTGCTTGTGATTGTAGGACTTCTTGTTTGCACTCTTTCAACCATAGGATGAGGTTCTTGCTCCTTTACCCTTTGCATAGGCCTAGAAGGTATACTAGGAGGTGACTTGATCTTTACCCCAAGAGGCTCAAAGTCATAAATCTTTGGGCCTTGGCCGAAATAATACCTATCATTCACATTACTATATCGCACCTTCTTGCTTTGCAACCATGACTCACCTAACTATACATGACAATGTTGCATGGGGTACACATGACACCACATATAACCCCCAATAGCCCCTATGAGATATACACACCCGAGCTTGCTTGGAAATCCACACTCCGTAGTATTCATAAGGGTACTCTAAGGCATAGCAAGGTAGCCTTAGCTCATCAACCACCGAGGTACTAATGCAATTGGTATCGGTGTTACCAATCTTGAGATAGTACCCTCCATTACCTTCCACCTCAACAAGGAACCTCCTTAGACCCAAGTGTAGTATGGGAGCATCCAAGTAAGATCTTGGAACTTCAAGATAACCATCACTATCAACTCGGAGCTTCCTCAATTCTCCTCCCCTAGCAACACCACTAGGATAACTTCCACTTCCCGTCACTCTTCCAACATTAGAAGTGTTGTTGAAAGTCGGGGAAGGAGTACCACTATGAAACCCATGATTGCCTCTCGCCTTGGTTCCATAGCCCATAGCACCACTCCTACCACCACTACTAGAGCAATGCACCCCCGTAATGGTAAGAGCAATACCATTTCTCCTTCCACCCTTCACATGGGAACTAGAAGATGCAAACCTCCCATTTCCCATAGAACAACCACCACCACCTCCCATACTAATGGAAGGTCCTCTACTACTCTCTTGCTCACCACAAGCAATACCAAGAGAAGATGCATATGCACAATCCGTATAAGCAACCTCATCATCAATTCTCTCTACGTCACTATCATTATGTTCAAGTTCGTCACAAGAAGAGTAAGTAGGATCATCATACCTTGAAGCATCACCATCTTCAAATTCTTGACTTGGAGCATAAGATTCTTCACATTCGTCTTCGCAAGCCCCATAGTCTTCTTCATCTTCATAATCAACATAGTGACTCGCTTCATCATCATATGAGCCTTGGTTCCCCGAATCGTCATAGCAATACCCATCATCACCATCATAGGAACCATAGTTTCCATCATCTCCGTATGAGTCATACCCTCCACAATCGTCATCCGAAGCCATAGTTGTAACCAAAGAGTTAAGGACCTCACAAATTCACTCCCTCACGTGTATCACTCAAAAGATGTCACTCAATTTTCTTTCCACTCGTGTATACACTCAAGGTCGTTGGCTTTTGTGACCTCACTCTATTGCTCTCACCACTCAAGCCTTTTTCCACTCAAGACCTTCTTGTCTCTTAGTAATCTCAATGGCAAGATCAATCAACTAATGCACCCAAGTAATGGTTCGGAATGGAGTTATGTGACTCGATGTACGAAAGCTATTTTAATGCGCACTTGAAACAAGCAAGTTCTACGACTTTAAGTAAAGACTCTAAGACAGAAAACACCCTAAAGGATCAAATATTAGTGTCAATAAAGTAGGACTAATACCTTAGAAACACTAACCAAGAGGTTCGGAATCGAAACAAACACAAAAAACCATGAAACGGAGCACAACCAAGCAACCAGCTCACTGGGCGGTCCGCCTGGGGTGGGTGGGCGGTCCGTCTGCCTTGGTAGGCAGTGGGGGAGGGTAGGCGGGGCGCCTAGGGGGTGGGCGGTCCGCCTGGGGGGTGGGTTCAGCTTTTTCCAACTCCGATTTTCTTCAATTCCAAGCCGATTTTGGGTCCGATTTCAACATTTTTTCCACAAATTGAAGGTACCCAAAGTTGAATATTGATATAACCTTCAAACCCCAATAGATTTCACACCCAAACAACCAACAAACAAGGCACAATCATGATTCAAAGTTTCAAGTTGGGGGTTTTTGAACAAGGGTTTCAAAGGTTCAAGGTGGGTTTCGATTCTTCAAAATTGATGTTACCGAACTCCAAATCACACGATTATTTTTGCAATTTGTTCGTTTTGTAGTGAAGAACAAACCTCGGTAATCAATTCCACAACCCCATAATCAAACAACCCAAGAATCAACCAAATTCATCAAGAACAAAGGGTTTTGGGTGGGTTTAACAATTTGGGGTTTCAAATTTTCAAATCAATCCAATCCAAACAATTTTGGTACCCAAATGTCGGATTTTCAACAAGGATCAAGAATCTATAACACCCATAACACGAATCGATCACCCCCACAAAGTTACACCAATTTTTGTATTTTTTTCACTTTTCTATTTTTTTTTTGTTTTTTTTTCTTCAACAACAAGAAACTAAACTAAAGATAAGGTGAACAAGGAACGTGGATTCGTAAGAACGAAACCCGAGCCTTGCTCTGATACCAACTGATAAGACTCAAATTAGGCGGAAGCAATAATCTAAGGTGCGGAAGCAATAATCATAAGATAACAAGAAATAGGGAAGGGGAAGAACAGAAAGTAGAAGAAAAGAACGAATCAAACTAATCAATTAGATTGATTCAATAGGGAGAAGAGACTTGAACCATTAAACGGGATTCACACTAGCGGTGATCCACCATGGATTCAACGTAAGAGATACATGAAGTCAACGCTTCAACAAGAATGGCGAAGCCTATTCTATCTTCTCAATTCTATCTTCCAAAACTAGGTAAGGAATAAAATAAGCTTTCTAGCTATTTATACAGGTTTCTAGGCATTAAGTAAAATGTCTATAATGCCCACAAGCTAGGCTTTAGGATAAAAGACCACGTAAGGTCAAAATAGACAAAACACACTTAAAATCCCGTGTCTCAGCATTTTGGGCGGGGCGCCCAAGCTTGGGCGGAGCGCCCGAAAAAGTGTGCAGTGGAGGGCCCTGGGCGGAGCGCCTGGGGGCTGGGTAGAGCGCCTGGCCCCTTTGGTTCCTGGGTGGGGTGCCTGGATCTCTAGCCTTCTCCTCTTGCGCTTTGATCACCCGGAACAGCTTCAATCCACCTCCAACACTCTTGACCTCTAGTCCTTAGCATCCTCCAATCCCGACTCTTGATGGTAAGTACTCTAAGCTCGATTTGAGGCTTATCAGCAACGGTCACTTGTTGTTTGCTCGGTGGATTTTCTTCGTTGTTGCTCGACGAGGCAGTTTTCGATATATTCAACTCCGGCCACACTATTTTGATCGTGGGCATCATATGACTCCTCGGTGGACTAGCTTGATGAATCGAACAGGTGAGCCTGGTTCGTATTGCATCATCCTCCCCTTCTTAAAAGGATTTTGTCCTCGAAATCAAACCGACAAGACCTGCAAACAAGACAAAGACAAACAAAGCTTCCTACTTTGAAAGTAGGTTAGTGTTCAAAAGTATGGAAAACACACTTTTATGATAGAGCCAAGCATCAATAATGATCAAGAAAATTATGTCCCCGAAGGAAACAATAAGTTCTTGGCTCAGATAGGAATTGTTCCGAACACATAAGTACACGAAGAGATCAATTGGACACTTTATATGCAAGATATAGCGATCAAAGGCCCTATCGCCTCTAAACTCATGGTCAACACACCGAGCCCTCAATTCACTTTTATCACCATGGGGCTTATGGACTTCGGTATGCACAATACTTGAGGTGTGATCAACATGTCGGATGGAGTAAGTAAAATGATTGACTCGACAACTAACATCGAATACTTCACTCCCCTTCTTAAAAGCAATCTTATTCACACCAAGAGGTGGATTTTCACCTCCACAATCACCTTCAAGACAATCCCTCTCATTAGACAAGCTTCCGAAGAAGGTCTCAAATAATGGATTTTCTACGGGGTTAAGCTTTTCAAACCGATGTGGTTCTCCTCGAGTCGGATGCACATCACCATTTCCTTTGAACAAAGGATTAATGAAAACAAGTTCACTATCCATCAAAGGTGAATCCGAACCAAGATCATCATCCACACTTGAGGACTCATCGAATTTAATCTGATCCAACTCATCCACTAAGGACTCCTCAAGAGTAGTATCATCCTCACTACAATACATAGATCCACCATAAGCAATAATATCAACAAGGGTATGATCAAACAACTCATTATTCCCTTTATCAAAGATTGGTGGTGTGTCATAACAAGGGTCATAAGCAAGGTCAACTATAACTTCATCACTAAAGAGAGGTTCGGTGAAGATTGAGCTCACACCATGATGTGGCTTATCAATACTCTCAACTAGTAGTTCACTCTCACTCACAAGTTGACCATTCGATTCTACACTAGTTGCAAACACATTGTAATCATACAAATCATCAACTAGCATAGAGTTTTCACAAGCAATTTCACAAGACAATGAAGTATCATGCTCACGGAGAGGAAATCGAACACTTACATCGGAGTGGCCTTCGGTTTCTCTCACTGTTTCCGAAGTGTCACAAGTAGTTTCTTCACCGTGGAGCTCACATGAAAGATTTTCTTCACCTTGTCTTTCTACTTCTGCACAGAGTTGAGGCTCCATCAGTTTGCCTTCAAGAGTACCTATACAAGAATTCAAGCAAGTAGAGAAAAAAGATAAAGGGTTAAGGTTAGAATAAGGGGTGTCCTCACTCTCAATGATTCTTTTTCCCTCTTTCTTTTCCCTCATTTTCTTTTCAAGGTCAGGTGTGGGTTCGGGTGGTGACAACTCACTCTCATCACTCAGCACAACCTCTCCTTTTTCCACTCGAGAGTTGTCACCGGTCACTCCCTTACTCCTCTCGATCTTTTGTCTCTCATATTCGGGTGAGTTGGGTCGAGGCCCGAGAATACCCACAGCTGGAGTAGGTGGACTTTTAACATCGACCCGAAGTCCAGGACTCGAAGACTCATCAACTGAGGTCTCCTCTTTTGTTGTCGGTGAACCACTTGGCTTCGAAACTTGTGGCTTCGGGTTCACAGTATTGATTTCGGTCGACTCTTTTCTTGCACTTGTCCCACGGCTCCTTGCGTTCGTAGGACTCCTCGATGGCACTCTTTCGATCCTGGATTGGAGTTCTCGCTCGTTTCTTCTTTGCACAGACAAAGAGGATGTGTTCGAAGGCGGTTTGATTATTACCACGCAAGATTCAAAGTCATAAGTCCTTAGTCCCTTGCGCACTATATACCTATCCCTCGTACTATCATACTGCACTCTCTTGTCTTGCAATCATGGATCACCTAACCAAATTGAAACATGTTTCATGGGATAAACATCACACCTAACATAACTTTCGCAATTCCCATGAGATATGAACACTCTAGCTTCTCTGGTAACCCAAACACCCTGGTTCTCATAAGGATATTTTGAATTGATTGTAGGGTATCTTTAGTCTGTCAACCAAAGAAAGGTTAGTAAAATTAGCTTCGGTTCCACCAATTCTGAGCACGAATTCTCCTATTCTCTGTACCTCAACAGCGAACCTTTCTCTACCCAAGTCTTGCATCGACACATCCAAAAGAGGGCTTGATTGTCCATTAAATTTGAAACCATCTTGCATCGACCTTATCCCTCCACTAGTGGCAACATCACTAGGATAACCTCCACTCCCTGTCACTCTTCCAACTTTATAAGTATTGTTGAAAGTCGAGGAAGGAGTTTTAGCATGGAACCCGTAAGAGCTACTCCTCGAAGAAGGAGTTCGGTAGAAACCTCCTCTACCCCCCACGGGTCCACATCCACCAGTGCTCCTCGAGCCACCCTTCCTATCGGAATTGGAAGCATTGAATCGTATGTCACGACTCAAAGTTGCAAGTCTTCCTCCTCCTATGGAACAACCTCCACTACCTCATCCCATCCCGATGGAAGGAGTTCTACTACTCCCTTGTGCTCCACACGAGACACCGAAGGAAGATGACATCAAATGGTTCACTCGATCAACTTCATCATCGATTTCCCTGATGTCACATTCATCATATTCAAGATCATCACAATGAGAGTAAGTAGGATCATCATACCTCGAAGCGTCACTACCTTCGTATTCTTGACCCGAAGCATAAGATTCTTCTCGTTCATCTTCACAGGCTTCGTAGTCTTCTTTGTCTTCGTATTCACCATAGTGACCTGCTTCGTCCTCGTAAGAGCCATCGTCCCCGGTGTCGTTATAGCAATCATCACCATCGTAGGAACCATAGTCTTCATCATCTCCACACGAATCATACCCTCCATAATTTTCATCATCCGAAGACATAGCTGCAACAGATAAAGTAAAGGACCTCACAAGTTCACTCCCTCACGTGTATCACTCGAGTAATGTTCACTCAATTTCCTTTCCACTCGTGTATAGACTCAAGGTCGTTGGCTTTTATGACCTTACTCTATTGTTCTCACCACTCTAGCTTTTTTCCACTCAAGATGGCCTTGCCTTCTTGTTAGGAAACTGAAGTGATAAGTCACAACTAGTACTTTCCAAGTCTAGGTTCGGAAGGAGTTTATATGACTCGATGGAACGGTAGCTATTTAACTGCGCATGGGAAGTCAAAGAATTATCTACGAAATTGGACTCGGTCACCCACGCACGAGTTCTGATTAAGCTCAAATTCGATAGTATGACCTCGAGTAGAAGGAATTACTCCAGAGATCCACTATCGAGAATATTCGGACACAAGAAAAGTGAAATGCTAAGAGATTTTACCTCCTCCTCGGTTCTGCTTCGGAATTTTTCGAACACGTGACCTCGGTACAAGTGTTTCCTCCTCGGTCCCTTTTCTAACCAACAACTTTTCACCTGGGTTTGGATTTTAACAGTTTACCCCTTTCTTCTTCAATGGAACAGTGAACCTTTACTCCGGTGTACGGATAACTTCAAGATTCGTTCACAATCCACTAACAACAGATTAAGCTCAAGATTTGAGTCGTCTCCGATTTTACAACGTCGGAGAACACTTCAGTTCCAAGCAGAGCTAAGAACACAGCTCGACGTCGTCCATACACTGTTAACAATGTCAACAAGTTTCCGACGTACGGACAGTGGCTAACAGTGGAACTTCGATTTTCAAACACTAAAATCGACCAAAAGACCTCAACAACAACCAGTTTTCATCGATAAACACCAAAACAAAAATGGGGTTCGATTTTCAACACCAACACGTCAAGAACACAGTCCAAAATGAAGGAAAAACCCTAGTTACAAATAATGTACGTTGGGTACTCAATCGATTCCTTAGACAGTGGCGAATTCAAATATGTGATTGTTTAATCCAAACAATCAACAACGAACAAATTTTTGATAATTTTTCAACTTTACAATTTTTTTTTGTTGTATTTTCCTTCTTTTTCAAGAACATAGGAACACCAACAGAAAAGTAAAGATAAGATGAACAAGGAACGTGGATTCGTAGGAACGAAATTCAAGCCTTGCTCTGATACCAAGCTGATGCAAGCAAAAACCGGAGTTGTAGCCTTGCAATCGGAGACAACGGACAAGACGCAAAAACGATAAGATAAAGAGGCGGAAGCAAATAAGTAACACGGATAACAAGATCGGGGAAGGGGGAGAACAAAAATAGAAGAAAGAATGGATAATCCGAATCAAAACATGATTGATTATCCAAGGGAGAAAAGGAACTTGAACCTAACAAGGATTCATACTAGGGATGAAATCCATTTCGGTTCCAAGCCTAAGAAGGCATACACGAAGCCTCGAGCTTCAACAAGAATAGCTCGGCCAATTCTATCTCTACTCTCTCAATTCAATATCAACTAAAAACTATCTCTAATGAGCTATGCTAGGAGTTTATATAGACAACAATAAAAAGGGCAAAATAGTAAAATGGTCACAGGTGACCAATGAGATAAAGCCACACAGGGCCGAAGCGGTTTTATGTGTTCGGCAGCTCAGCTCGAACACATTTGAGTCGGACGCTTGTTTTCCTCGATCACAATTGGAATCGAACGCTCTCCTGCCTCGGGCACATTTGTAGCCCTTCGATCGATTACTGTTCGGCGTCGTTCTTCCTTGGTTCGGTTGCCTTTCAGCTTCGGCTCGAGCTCATCATTTCTTCCTTCGGACTCAAACTTGATCGTTGAGCTTTCATAAGTTGTGCTCGGTCTCACAGCTTTCGTAGTCAGTGTCAGCAACGGTCACTTGTTGTCTGTTCGGTGGATTTCCTTCGTTGTTGCTCGGTGAGGCAGTCTTTGATATATTCAACTCCGGCCACACTGTTTTGATCGTGGGCATCATGTGACTCCTCGGTGGACTATCTTGATGAATCGAACAGGTGAGCCTTGTTCGTATTATATCAGAAACACAAACTTACCTCACACTAATATCACAAATTCACGACCTTACAATCCCATGTTCATTGCTGAATCCAAACAACTCACTTTGCTTGTTAAAGACCATGAAAATTATGAATGAGCGGAGGATGAAGCGAATGATGATGGGACAAAAGAGAAAGTCTGCAAGCTGGAGGCAGCTTTTAAAAAGTTTGAGTTGGGCAAAACCATTAAAGATTTAGCCTATGAGGACTTGTGCATCTATCCAAATTAAAATTGCCTAATGGATACAAGATACCAAAGTTTGATTTATTTAATGGCACTTGCGGCCCTATGGCTCATTTGATAAATACTGTGACAAGTTGATTAGAGCAAGGGAAGATATGGCAGCAGACTTTGTAGAAACATTTGGATACAATACTGAAATGGTACCAGATCGTTTCTATTTAGAAAATTGAAAAAGAAACCCACAGGGACGTTTAGAGAATATGCTACTAGGTGGAGAGCAGAAGCTGCCAAGGTGCAACCCGCTATGAATGAGAAAGAAATAGTAAACACATTTATTCGTATACAAGAGGATGTCTATTACGATAAGTTATTGCATATGAAGAACCAAAAGTTTGCAGATGTAGTATTGATGGGAGATGACCTAGAAGAAGGATTAAAAAGTGGAAAAATTATTAGCTTAGCTGCTAATAAGGCTATCTAGGCTGGAAATGTGAGTCTCTCCAAAAAGAAGAAAGATGAAGTCTCACATGCCACCTGAAAATTCCGTTTACAACACTCAATCCACTCGACCTATTTTCCATACCCCAACACCAAGTCGTCCACCATACCAACAAAACTCTCAACCCAACTACCAAAATGCACTACCATACCCTCCTAAGCCTCGCCATGATACAAACCAAATACCCAAAAGAAACTACAGTCCATTAGCTGAATCCAGCACCCAATTGTTCGAGAGATTGAAAGATGCCGGGATTATTGTCCCGATACCTCAAAGATGCCAGAAAATCCTTCACCATACTTTGATTACGGCAAAAGGTGTGCATACCACTCAGGTAGACCGGGGCATAAGACAGAGAAATATTTTGCATTGACAGATAAGATTCAAGACCTGATAGATGAAAAGGTCATTCATTTGAAGACGCCAAATGTGCACATAACCCACTACCCAATCATAGAGATGAGAAGGTGAATATGATTGACTTCGGCGAAGAATGCAATCTGGAACGTACAATCATAAAAGCAAAAACACTGGTTGATGTATACAAGTTTGGCATGGGGTATATCTTGGTTTTCAAAGGAAAAAGTATTACAAAGGATACAATAGTTATCATTCACTAGAGCAGTTTATTCCAAAACATGCATCCATCTTTTCAAGCTACATGAAAATTCTCGAGGGAAGAAGACTTGCCAAAGGTGTTCGTGATGTAGAAGATGAGCTGACCGGTCTAAAGGAGCTATTCATGGAAGAATATGATGCAGTTTTCGAAAAACATATTGAGGCCCTGAACATCCAGAAAACTGAAAATTAAATTATGCGAACAACTGAACCTACAACATAGTTCGAGCATGCTGAGAACTTTAGTGGAGCTGGGGTGTTAGTTGTTTTCTTAAATAAGACATGACTCCGGGTCGTTAGCTTTTTTTTTCTTTGTTTTTCAACTTTGGTTCATCATTGTTTCCTTTCGAAGACTATTTCTCAAGTCCAATAATAAAAGCATTTCCTATTTTTCATTTTGAATGTGCATCATTCACTTTCTACAAATTATTTTAATTCCATTGAATCTGCGATTGCAGTGTGAGGAAGCAATCCAAAACGACGAGTATAGGCTAGGCTATTTAAGATATTTAAGAAACCTCATGGTGATTGCAGAAATCTTATAGCAGACAATTGAAGCAAGAGCATTAAGAAGATATTGAGAAAGATGCTTACAATTCAAGGCGAGACAATATAAATACTTATGAGAAGCGGAATGAGACAATCTCAAATGGATCCAAAGCCCACTCAAGTGAATGATGCTCATGGATAGAAAATTATAGACAAAACAAGCAATATAATGCAAAGGCATTTAACAAGGAATTATTAAATTACAGTTGGTCTGAAGTGGAATTCTCTAAATCAAGACAAAATTAACAAGATCCTTTACTCAAATACAATCAAGAAATACTAGAAATTGAGCAACATTCATTTTTATTGGATTTGAACTACGTAGCGACCTGATTCCCAATAGGGGATACGTAGGCAGCCTACAAGGTACGGTCATATCATAAGAGAATTTTATTGGGCACTGAGGCAGAAGTTTTTGAGTTTCCCTCAAAAAATTCAAAGAATGCATCACAACGCATTGGGGCAGAATATTTCAGGGACCTCAAAAATTTAAGGAAAATACAAGCAGCACACTGGACAGAAATTTTGAGTTTCCCTCAAAATTTCAAAATGGATGATCTTTGAGCAGCAAATGGATTTAGAGGAGATTATGTCCAAACAACATATCGCAGGTTATGATTCAATGGAATGAATTTGTATTACTCTTTAAACATTATTTTTCTCAAAACACATGCATATCTCATTTCCTTATCCCTTTTGCTCACAACTCGAATAAGGTTCGACGCTCGAAAAGGGAGATATCACAAGAAGACAAGCATACAAGATACGACAACAAAGCAAAGTACAACGAATGCGCAAGTCAACCTCCCCCCCCCCCAAAGACTCACAAATTTTCTTTGATTGCTTTTTTACACAAGTACGGAGTATACCTAACAACTCTTGCAAAGCAATATTTATCAGATTGACAGAACATAGAATCTGCATCGATGGATATATAGGGTCCGCATTTGTAGACATGACATCAATTTGACAAGCATAGTGTCCGCGTCGGTGGATATATAGGGTCCGCATTTGTGGACATGATATCAACTTGACAAGCGTAGAATCTGCATCGCTGGATATATAGGGTCCGCATTTATGGACATGATATCAATTTGACAAGCATAGAATCTGCATCGGTAAATATATAGGGTCCGCGTTTGTAGACATGACATCAATTTGAGAAGCATAGAATCCATGTCGGTGGATATATAGGGTCCGCGTTTGTGGACATGACATCAACTTGAGAAGCATAGAATCCATGTCGGTGGATATACAGGGTCCGTATCTGTGGACATGACATCAATTTGAGAAGCATAGAATCTATGTCGGTGGATATATAGGGTCCGCGTCTGTGGACATGGCATCAATTTGAGAAGTATAGGATCCATGTCGGTGGATATATAGGTTCACATTTGTGGACATGACATCAATTTGAGAAGCATAGGATCTGTGTCGGTGGTTATATAGGGTCCGTGTTTGTGGGCATAGTTTGACAATTTGAACCAAAATAGGGTTCGCGTTTGTGGGCATAGTTCGGTAATTTGAAGCAGAGTAGGGTCCGCGTTTGTGGGCGTAGTTCAGCTGTTTGAAGCATAAGGTCCCCCCGTCAGTAGACATAGCATTTGAAAGGTACATGGTTCGCATATGTGGATGAGACATCAATCAAACAAGCATAAGACAAGACAACATTGAGCAAGCAACTTGAATACTCGTCAATGAAAAGACAACTTAAGCCCGTGTCAGTTGAGATACATGCAAAGTTGAAAGCAAGACAATTAAGATGCATGTTTTGATACCTATGAGACGAGGGAACAATACCTCCCACGGAGAAAATATCTTTGACTACAAGCACGGCTGCTACTCACATGACAGATAAGCAGATATTTTCGGCATGACAATCGGCATAAGACATTCCTTACAAATTTCGAAACAGGTGTGACAGAGAGAGATTCCCGTATAAAGTTTTGAGGAGAGATCATACCCTTCCCATTTCTTATCAGAAAATTATATTCCCACTTCTAAAAATCGTGCCTAAAACCTTTACTCGTCCGTCATAAACCCTTTCACACAAGTTATAAGCCATTCCGTCCGTTATAACAAATTGGTTACTCCGTCAACTATCTTTGCCCGAAGACTCTTTCATCATTCCCGGGCAAAGAGGGGCGGCTGTTGACACCTAATTTTGTCCTTCTATTTTTCGCAATCTGACTATATTTAATTAAAAGATGTAATATTATTTTCTAAATAAAATTGCATTAGATAGCATGCATTTACATGCGTAATACTAATATTAATCATCTATTTATATTATACTTACTTAATTGTGACTATATTACGTAATTGCATCATTTAAGTTATTTTTCAAAATACGTATGCTATTTGCACAATTTAACGCATTATGACATCATTTAATGATTATACGTGACTATTTATATTTAATTAGTATTATTTGAGATCACCTATATTTATAATTATTCACAATTTTTTCCATTTTTATACTAATTATTTATATTTATAGAATTTTTAATTAAATACTGGCCAAATTATCATTTTATACAAATCTATTTCTTTTACACTTCATCTGATCCATGTCATCATATTTTGTCCACATATACGCCACATGAACTCTTCGTAAGTCTATACCTCACTAAAATACACTTCTATTATAGGTACAACTCGATCTAGCATATAGTACTACTCCTCAAAGCACCACATTATTCATCCACCTCAGCAAATATGCATATACACTCACACATACACTCACCACACGCGCTGACGTGGCACAATCGCAGCCATCCAAGCCCCTCATACAACGGCTCACACTATTTCTTACCTTTTTAAAATTACACACACACCCCCGCATTGTAAAACCCTAAAACAATTCCCTCTTCCCTTCCCAAAAATGCCAGCCGCCACCTAGACTCTCCTATCTCCCCCCTTTCCCTCATTTTCGTCCACATACACACACCACTCGATCCCGCCTTCTCCTCCACTATTAACGCAACTCCGCTCGTCTCCCCCCCCCCCTCTCTCTCTCTCTCTCTTGTCGTTTTCAGACGAAAAAGAGGAATAAAATTCCTCTTCTCTCTCTTTCCATAAAAACCGAAAAGGAAGAGAAGGATTCGAGCAAATCTTCTCAAATTCAGCGAAAGATAAGATGAAATCTGTGTTAATGTAGCACACACAGAAACAGAAACAAAATATTTGAACCAAATGATTGGAAAATCGAGCAGAATCGAAACGGGTCGGACGTGACCCGACCCGACGCTTTGACCCGGTAACATCTTCCATTTATCTTTTAATTTTCTTCTATGATTCTTATGCTAAAATTCCATATAACATGTTTATTCTTTGATTATCATGCCTATTGATTTCATTCATTGGTTATATGTTCAAGTGTTTAAGTTTATTGTGAATTAAATATAGAAACTAGTTTTAAAAATATATTGGTTAGTTGAAGCTGAACTTAATCTAAGTCCTAGCATAATAGTTGAACTATTTTAATTAGTTGAAATAGAATTCATGTTAGCATCTATCCGTTTGGTGACTTCGTTAGTGAAAGTTTTGTATTGGCTTAGTATTGGTATTATATTATTATGATGGTGATGTATATTGCATATGTATGCATCAACATATGATTGGCAGAAGATTTGAAAGAGGGAATTATCATATTTCATCTATGGAAAATAAATATTTTCTTTCAAACCTTTCCTCTTATAGAACCTCCAGTTTTCACACACAATTTAAAAATATATAAGCTGATTGAGATTGGAATATCTTTTCCCTTAATTCAAGCCTGAATTTCAATTCCTTGATTCAAGTGAACATCTTTCTTTTCCTTTTTTCATGAAAACTGATTTGGTGGATAATTCTTGATAGAAATTGATTATGGTAGATTACCTTTTTGAATCCTTCCTTATGTGTGATTGAAGTTTGAAATTCAGTCACCTTCATAATGCTATAAATACCCGGCTTTCTCTGCACATAAAAACACACTTTGATACACTGGACACATACTGAATACATCTTTCTACACCTCTTTTTTTTACTCTTAAAGGCTGAAAATTACTTCCTCCCTCTCTGCATATTGAAGAGCAGTACGTTTCTCTTTAGTTCTTCTTCTCTGTTTACTTCTCCTTAAATTTTGAGACACTCCTTCTTCTCTAAATCCTTGATGAAAGTGGTAGAAAGCTAAGGCAGAGTGCTGGTTGATTCTGGTTTTGTTTGTTGCCTATTGGCCTGCATTAAAAATTACTGCTTGTTACTCATTTTTCAACATCGCGAAGGTATCTCTAAATTGAATGAATGAAGCAGTTAGTGTTGCACATTTGTTATAAATTATTGTTTAGCTGCCGTTTGCTATGTTGTTGTTGGTTGTATAAGCCGTTTGGGTCTGTCATAGACCACCTCCTAACCTTTTTATGCAGGTTGTTATTGTTCGAAATAGGATGGCTAAAGGTCATACCTTTTAATAGTATTTGTGCAGGTTCTTTAGCTATTGTGAAAAGGCTGTGATAGTCCGTATAAAAGACATGGAAAGGAACTTAAAAAATCAAAGGGACAATGCCATATTCTTATCCCTCTTTCGTATATAGAAATCCCCCGTATTTGTATTTAGTAGGCCACCCGGTATGTACATATAATTGTACATAAAAACAGGTTCAAAATAGTAAGCAAAAGGGCGTGAAAAGGCAGTAACATGCAACCATAAGCTACTACTATATACTGGTTAATCAGGGGCCATCTTCTTTACTCTCTCTTTGCTTTTGTGTGTTGAGGTTAAAAGCATAAAATATGATTATTTGCAAAATGTAATACTGTTAACTGGGCATGCTTAATCTGAAGTTTTATGTAAAACAGGACAAGTTTTAGTATTGAATTATAGTAGCGGGCTATTTTCTGCAATACCAGTAAAAGGGCTAAAATGGTAAGGCATATTTAAAAATAGCTTATTTACGCAATTTCCGAAATGATGTTACACAGATCTACAACCAAAATTTGAAATTGAAAATAGACCATCTTTGCAAAGTATTTATTTCTGGAAATTGGAGCAGTTAACATTTTTGCTTTAAAAGAGGCTAAAAGTGCTATCTGCGTGGAGAATTAGTTTATTTCTGCAAATCTGAGCTTCTGAAATTGTAACAGTTTATGAGCAGTTTTTAATTTTATCACAATTCTCATGTTATTCAACTTGGAGGCTTCGTTAAATTTAAAACTAATTTTATTACCTAACACTATTTGTTTATAATTTTATGAAGCATGGTCGTATTTTGTTTGACGCCTAGTGAGTCTAGAATTCGGGGCATTAATACATATAGGATGTCTAGATATTTATAATAGTGTCTCAAAAGCCTCCGGGACTTTAAGTTGGGACGCTAGCAAACCTTTTAGGACATTTAAAATATTAGCATGCGCTTTAGTTAAATGCTTAAAGAGGGTATGGGGATTAAGGATAAATTAAGCCCCACAGATATAATTGAAATTACCCAAGCTATATACGATAGTGGATTCTGAAACTATCTTATCCGATAAAAGCTGGGTTCTGATCCGAATAGGATAACAAAACCTAGGATTGACTATTTAAATTTGTTAATTAGCTATCTTAGTCTATTTTTTGCAATTTGTTGATATATGTCCAATATTACTACCATTTAAACTTATTTTGGCAAAACTATTTAAACTTTCTTCTTAATATGTACTTTTACTTATCTTTATGCTATCTCTTTTATTTAATTATTAAACTTTATCTTTTTAATTACATTATTAAACCCAATCTAGAAATCGGCCAGGAACCACATTTGTGGAACTTAAAAGGTGTCTAACCCCTTTCTTCTAGGTTAACTTGAACACTTACCCGAATAACTTACTGGTAAACCAACCCGCAGTTATTTCTTTAAATTGAATTAGAAATATTTTTAGGTGACCTAATACGCTTAGAAAATTTATTAGGTGGCGACTCCAAAACTCAAACCTAAACGAGTTAACCCAAATCGGAAACCACTTACTTTAAGTGAGGTGCGACATGGAGAATACTAAATTTCTCGTGAAGTTAATGATGAATCCAACATTAGTATTGAAAAACTGGATTTTTTAAAAGATAAGATAAGTTATAGTGGAGGTGACGTTTATAGTGGAGGTGAGAAGAATGTAATGAAAAATACTAAATCTGATCCAGAATATAATGATGAATCCAATATTGGTATTAAAAAACTGAGTTATTCAAAATCCATTGTTGAATTTGGAAGTGGAAATAGCAAGTCAGGCACATAATTTAAGGAACCACGGGATGACAGTGGTTTAGATGTATTTGGTGAGTTGAGCACTGCAGATAGAGAAGCCATTAATATTTGTATGGAAGCTGCTTTTGGATGGATCGATTTGTCAACCCCTCGGTTTACTAATGAAGGAAATGCTCATGCTTATAAGAGCAAATGTACTTGGAGTCTGAACTTTGAGGAGTGTAATTCGGGAGAAGAGAATATGTTTATTGATGTCTTAACCGGTATATATACTGTTACAATAGAGTCTAATTATAGTAGGAGACCTAATACAATAAGGACTAGAAGTAAGAGAATGTTCTAGAATTACTATAATTCCTATTCTACTTATTTACAATTCTACAACACTCCCCCTCAAGTTGGAGCATAGATATTGATCATGCCCAACTTGCCACAAAGATAATCAACTCGAGCTCCATTCAACGCCTTTGTGAGTAAATCGGCTGGCTGCTCTCCTGTCTTAACATAACCAGTGGAAATCAAGTTCTCCTCAATCTTTTCACGAATAAAATGACAATCGACCTCGATATGCTTGGTTCTCTCATGATACACTGGATTCGAGGCGATATACAAAGCAGCTTGATTGTCCACCAAAGCTTTGCCGGCATATAATGTTGTAAACCAATTTCTGTCAAAAGATGATGTATCCACATGATCTCACACGTGGATTGTGCCATAGCTCTGTATTCGGACTCTGCACTCGATCGAGATACAACATGTTGTTTCTTGCTCCTCCATGATACCAAATTTCCACCAAAGAAGACACAGTATCCTGTAGTAGATCTTCGATCAACTTTAGATCCAGCCCAATCGACATCCGCAAAACCCTCTATGCGAGAATGTCCATTGTTGCCATATAACACGCCACGTCCTGGTGCTCCTTTTAAGTAACACAAGATTTGCTCTAGAGCTGCCCAATGGTAACCGTTGGCGCAGACATGAACTGACTAACCACACTAACTGCGAAAGCAATATCTGGACGGGTCACAGTGAGATAGATTAATTTTCCAACTAATCTCCTATACCTCTCTGGATTATCAAATGGATCACCATTACCACTCGTGAGATGCACATTGGGAACCATTGGAGTACTGCAAGGCTTGGCTGCCAACTTCCCATTTTCTGCAAGTAGATCAAGAACATATTTTCTCTGAGATAGAAAAATCCCTTTCCTGCTCCGACAAACTTCTATACCCAAGAAATATTTTAGCTGGCTCAAGTCTTTCGTGTGAAACCGCTTATGTATGAACCGCTTAAGTGAGGAAATCCCTGCATAGTCACTTCCTGTAATGATAATGTCATCAACATATACAACAAGAAGTATAACGCCAGCTAATGATCGCCTATAGAAGACCGAGTGATCACATCTACTTTTCCGCAGCCCAAACTCTCGAACAACCGCGCTAAACTTGCCAAACCAAGCCCGAGGACTCTGCTTCAAGCCATACAATGACTTCTTCAAACAACAGACTTTCCCATACTCCCCCTGAGCAACAAACCCAGGTGGTTGCTCCATATAGACTTCTTCAAAGAGATCACCATGAAGAAAGGCATTCTTGATATCCAACTGATGCAAAGGCCAACACTTAGAAGCAGCGAGAGAGACAAACAAGCGGACAGAGGTGAGCTTGGCCACCGGAGAAAAGGTGTCAGAGTAATCCACCCCATAAGTTTGAGCATAACCTTTAGCCACCAGTCTGGCCTTAAGTCTAGCCACATAACCATCTGGATTGACTTTTACTGTAAAGACCCATTTGCAACCCACTACCTTCCTTCCTCTCGGTAAGCGCGCCAAATCCCAAGTGCGATTTTCCTCAAGGGCATGTATCTCCTCAAGCATTGCATCACGCCATCCAGGATGAGATAAAGCTGCCTGAACTGTCTTGGGTACAGCGACAGAGTTTAGAGAAGCAATAAATGAACTAGTCCCAGGGGACAAGGACAAGTGGTCATATGAGACAAAGTTTGCAATAGAATATAAAGAGTCACATTGACATTTACCTTTTCGAAGAGCAATGGGAATGTCAAGATCGTCTGGAGGGAGATTGACTGGAGGGGGATCTGATGACGAAGGAGTTGGCGCAGGACATGTATCAATGGTCTTTGATCGTCTGGAGTAAACTTGGACAATATGTGGTTGTGCTCGAGCATCAATCTGGTCGATTGGAGGAACAAGAGGAGCAGTGGAAGACACAGTTTCAGTCTACTGTTCTTCGGGAGAAGCAGTAGAGGACCCAGCCTTATCCGGTGTCTCAACCGAACTTGATGATATGACCTTATAGATGAGCCAATCTTCGTCCTCCCCTGAGTGGGAGAAGTGTGAGAGGTGTAGAAGAATGGTGTTACCTCGTAAAACACCACATCTATGGATACCAGATACTTATTAAGGGTTGGAGAGTAGCACCTATAACCCTTCTGACGTTGAGAATATCCCAAAAAGACACACTTCACAGCTTTTGGATCCAATTTAGTAATATGAGGTCTAACATCACGAACATAACATGTACCTCCAAACACTTTTGGCTCTAGAGAAAATAGTGGCCTATTGGGAAATAATACAGTGTGGGGAATATCACCAGTAAGCGCACTAGATGGCATGCGGTTAATCAGAAAGCAAGCTGTGGAAACCGCTTCCGCCCAAAATCGCTTAGGGACTTGCATTTGGAACATCAAAGCACGTGCTGTCTCGAGCAAATGTCTATTCTTTCTTTCAGCCACACCATTTTGTGAGGGTGTATCTACACAAGATGATTGATGTAGAATACCATGTTGACTCATGTAATTTTGAAACGAGCCTGACATGTATTCCTTGGCATTATCACTCCTTAAGATATGCACAGAAACATTAAACTACGTCTTGATTTCAGCACAAAAGTTAGAAAAATAGGAGAACACCTCAGAACAAGTTTTCATAAAATAAATCCATGTCATTCGAGAAAAATCATCAACAAATGTAATAAAGTATCTGAACCCAGTTTTCGAGACAACAGGACAAGGTCCCCAAACATCTGAATGAACTAACTTGAAAGCAAAATCAGCTCGTTTAGTAATTTGAGGACTTAACGAGCTTCTATGATGTTTAGCGAAATGACAAGAATCACACTCTATCGAAGATACATTATTAAACTGCGGACAAAACTTCTTCAAAGATGGAAGGGAAGGATGTCCCAGTTGACAATGAGCTTGAAATGGTGAGACGACACTAGAACAAGCAACTGATTGAGGCACCCATGGATCCAGAATGTAGAGACCATTAGATACATATCCTTTACCAATTATCTCCTTCGTCACGAGATCCTGAAAAAGATAGTGATCAGGATAGAATGAGATACAACAATTGAGGTCCTTGGTAAGTTTGCTCACAGAAATCAGATTAAAGGCAAGACTAGGCAGATCTAGTACTGAAGACAGGGTAATATATGAAGTTGGTTTAACAGTCCCAAACCCCCCAATGTTGTAACTAGACCCATCAGCTATAGTAACAGAAGATGGTGCATTGTGTAACCGAAAATCAGAGAGTAATTTTGAATTACCTGTCATGTGATCGGTGGCACCAGAATCAATGACCCATTGGTTTGAGGAAGAGAGTAGACATTTGTTACCTGACTCTGCATAAGCAGTAACGTGAGGAGATTCCTGGAATTTGGAGAGTCTAGCATACTCATCAGCTGATATTGTAATAGTCTTCTTAGAGGAGGAACCGGAAGCAGCAGCCGCAGAAGCAGTCTGAGTCCTCTGATTGCGCATCTGTAATTTCCTGCAATTTCGCTTTATATGTCCATGTTCTTTGCAGTAGCGACAAATAGGCTCACCATTATTGTTCCATCCCCCAGCATCATTATTATTATTCCATCTCCCAGCATTATTGTTCCACTTACCAGCACCATTGCTATTATTATTCCACTTGCCAGCATCATTATTATTGTTGTTCCATCGCCCATCATTGTTGTTGTTCCTCCGTGCAGTATCGTTTCCCCCTCCTCCTTTAACAACAAGCACATTCGGTGGCTGAGTGGAAAGAGTATTCTGTGTACGCAACACCCAGCTAAACACATCTTGAAGAGAAGTGATCTCAGCACTAGACAAAATCTGAGATTTAGCGGTCTCAAACTCAGCTGGGAGTCCAGCTAGAAAGCTCATTACTGCCATCTGTTCCCTCTGGGCTTGTTGCTTCTTAATATCAATACGGAACGACATAAGCATATTGAGCTCCTCATAATTTTTCTTAAACTCCATGAAATAGGTGGTAAGGGACTTAGCTTCCTTTTCAGAACGGTAAAAAGCCTTACAAACTTCATACATGCGAGAAACATTGCCTTTTCCCGAATATAAGAACTCCAAGTACTCCATTAATTCCTTCACATACTCACAATGATTAACCAGACCAACTACATCATTATCAGTTGAGTTTGTAATTTGCAAAAGTAATCGAGCATCATCTCGCAACCAAGTCTTTAAAGTAGCATCTTCTGGAGGTTCCTCAGTAAGATGATCATCTTTTTCAACGCTACGCAAATAAACCCTGATCTTCCTACTCCAATCTAAGTAATTAGAGCCATTTAATTTATACTCCGTTATTTTTGACATTGCAGGTAAAATCTCAGTAATGTGAGCCTTATCCTTAGCCATGAGTGTAATAAACAGTTACACGGACCTTAAATCCCAGAGATGCAGGCCAAATAATCACTGGAAGCACAAAATAAAAAAACCATAACCAAAACCAAAATAGGAACAGCAGCAAAACCCTAACAACAAATCTGAAATCAAAGGCTGCCTTCGAATCAAGGCTGTAAAATCAGAAAAAAAAGGTACCAAAGTGCCGGAAATAAGGAGACGAGGAGAAGGGTGCAAGCCGCGATCGATTCCGACGCCACACGCTCCCACACGCGCCGGCGCGTGGGAGACAGTGACGGGTTCGTGGCGGCGCGTGAGAGCTACTCGCCGTCCACCCAGATGCCGGAGTTGGTGATTCTGGCCGAAAATTCAGTGCGCACCTCTGCTATGGTGGAGGTGAGACAAATACTTACTCCTTAGATTAGGCCAAAATCAACCGAGTCTTTTTCTTCAATCAAGAAAAGACTCGAAAATTGTTTTGAATAATTCTTGAGCCCTAGGCTCTGATACCATGTAATTCGGGAGAAGAGAATATGTTTATTGATGTCTTAACCGGTATATATACTGTTACAATAGAGTCTAATTATAGTAGGAGACCTAATACAATAAGGACTAGAAGTAAGAGAATGTTCTAGAATTACTATAATTCCTATTCTACTTATTTACAATTCTACAACAAGGAGAAAGTAGATGAAGCTTCTAAGTCTCTCCTTTAGATGTCAACACCTCATATTGTAGGAAAGATACAACTTTCCATATAATTCTTTACATTGCAATCTCTTTTAGTATATTTAGTCTTTAAGAGGAAGCAAGTAATAAAGAATAAGTTACAAATCTTTTGTTGGATACTCATACTAAAACTCCTACCAAAACCTATGAAAGGAAAACCAAGAGATTGAAGAAAGGAAGATACCCGAATATGCCTTCTTTTTTATTAGTTGAATCTACTCAAGAGAGTGAAGAGTTTTCAATGTCTGAAGATACACCAACTGGCAAATCAATCCAAAAGAGTATTTCTGAACCGATCCAGCAACACCTATGGAGAATGTCATGGACAAAGTCGAGGCAGAGCACCAAGAAGTTAGAGATCAGTTAATTCAATCCAAAGAACAACAAGGAAAACATGTATTAGGGAAAAGGGACGGGAGTCGAGTCAATCCAAAGAGCTAGAAAATGTCAATGGAAGAAGACTGTAGCCAAAGTGATGCATCAATAGAAGCTCTTTGCAAGGCGTCGCAAGGCAACAACCTACTTGAAGTATGGGATGAGATGATGCAGGGCGCTGGGGCAGGCGTTGCCTAAAAGGATGCATGGATCAGAGCTGAGACGAGTAGTTGCAGACATTCTTGAAGGTGTCGCACCTCAAACAGCCCGGACAAGCAGTGGCAAATATTTTGGCTAAGGCGTCATGTTGAATTAATTGGAGCAGGCCATTGGTTGTGCAACTGGTTCTCTAGTGGAACTGGTCCGTGTTGTGTTCCAGCCGTCATTTTTTATTCACAATAGCTGGAGCGTCTATTCAGTGTAGGACTTCTTTTGAAGCTGGCAATATACATCAATAACAGCTCCTCCTTACGTGTTTGGCTTATCAACTTTTGAAATAGTAGTGCCGTTGGATTTGGACTATCTTCATGGTATGGTCATGAAGTGGTAAGGCACCCATCACTTAAAACAAAAAGAGCTCCTATTCTTCTTGGATTATTATCATGACCCTGCACTCAAGTTGGGTAGTGTTAGTACTTAGCAAACAAAAGCATGGTTTACATTATGAAGACGACATGGGTAGTGGAAGTAACAAAGTATTATTGTGATGTAAAGAGCATTATCAATGTAATATATTTTCCACGGTTGATAGTATTAGCATTTAATTATGCTCATTCCACTTGGAAAAATGTAATGCATGGACATGTATCTACTAGTGTAATAGCTAGACATTATTTACGTTTTGCAAGTTCTAATTTTCTACGCAATGTAAAAGACTTGTTATTTTCTGTTTGATTATTAATAAAATTACTCATTAGGTGCAATGCCTAATGAGGATTTGCCTAAAAAATTCCAAAGAGCTGCAACAGCAAAATGCAGTAGGGAAAATGGGGTGGAAGCCAAGTCAATTGTTGTTAACAGGCCATATTATGTTGAAAAGATGAAAAAGAAGATTGCTGACAAGCATGAGAATTATAGACGTATTTGTCCTTTCAACTACTTGCAGACTAATGTCACCGTGTTGGCAGAATTCATGAATTGGTTGGAAGATAAAAGGAATGATAGCCAACCTCATTCGTAAGTCCTATGTGCTAATAACTATTCTAACATATCTGTACTTTTCTTATTTCGTTCATAGCAAAGGACAGTTTAAATTTCTGTCATGAAGTTCTGAAAGAGAATTCCAACTCTAAGAGGACTAAGCTTCAATTCTGTTGGACTGAGATTCAGTCCATGAGGACTGAGCTTCAGCCTGAGAGAACTGAACTTGCTCAATCCAAGAAGACTGAGATTCAGCACATGAAAGCTAAACTTCAATCCTCTTGGACTGAGATTTCAGTCCAATAAGACTGAGTTTTAGTCAAAGAGAACTAAGCTTTAATCTAATAGGATTGAATTTTAGTTGATAGGTCTTAAGCTTAATCTAAGAGGTCATGAGTGTTTAAAGGTCAGCCCATGAGGGTTGAACTTAAGTTAAAGAGGCCAGAACGTGGAGCTTAAATGTGTGAAAAACTAACATTCTCTTTATCTTCTATTTTTTTAATTAGGGACAACCGTAATTGTTATATTGAAGACATTAAGTTTGACGAAAACCGATACACATTTCAAGATCAAACTCCATTCAAGTAGTGGTTTCTAGAATTTGTATATCCACAGTGTCCTCTTACTAATGATGTTAGTACCCACCTATTCTTTTTATTCTTCTTTGTTTTTATTATTTCTCAATATGGTTTGTAATGTATTTTATTATTTATTTTTGCAGCACATTGATATGGCATTATACTATTTAAGGAAGAAGGCGTACTACTACTTGTCGGATCTTCCATCTGCCGTTACAACGATTGATTTAGTCTTTTATGATTACATTTCGTCTTTATATAAGGCATTCAACGAAAAAGATAGATAGTATGACTTGGTTGGATGATATTAGAGAAAAAGGCATGTGCCATAGGTGTTCAATACCATGGGCGGTGTTGATAAAATATTTTTTCTATGTAGATGCCCTATGTAGATGCCCTCCAGTAGAAGGTCAGATAGTAGCATATTAACTTTTCCTGGTTTACGATTCTATACACACCAACCAAGAAAAGTTGGAATGAAGCACATGAATAAGTACGTTGTGGTGATACAATATATGTTAAGAGAAATCCATTTTAACGAGATACATACTGCTTTTGCTGGATATGATTTCAAGCCTTTCAAAGTGTAGTGGGAAGGTGTCCCTAAACAGAAATTCTTATCATTTATGTATTTATATATATATATATATATATATATATATATGAAGGAAAAGCAGAGATGAAATTGGTATGGTTAAACACCATATTTAAAAAGTAACTATGGGTTGAAATTTAATGAGTGAATTTAATTTATACAATAAGATCTTGATTATGATGGCGGCAATCAATCCATTTTGTGCGCATCTCTATCATTCTCAAAGACTTATGTAATATTTTAGGAAACAAGGTCATAGTAATGTTTCTAAAAGAATTATCAAAAATAATTATACACATTTTGAGTCGCTCTCAAATCTATACCAAAGTAAAATATGTGTTGTTAATGCAAACAAAACCACCTCACTAGCTATCTGTCATGAGTTAGCTAGCGTTTGGACATATATTTGGTTGAAACTTGAAAAAATAATTTTTAAAATTGAGTTGAAAAATAATATTTGGAACTTGAAATTGTGTTTAGACATACATTTTCACTTGTAAAATAATTGAAGTTCTGTTAGTGGGAAAATTTTCCCAAAAGCTTGTCTTAATTAATTTTTGGGAATTTGAAGTTTTTGATTTTAAAAAGTAACAAGTGGTATAAACAAACAACATTTTCAAATATTTTTTCAAAAAATACCCTCAAATTTTATAAACAAACGACCCATAATATCATAAAGTTAGTCATTCCAAATTGTTTGTACTATTATTTTGCCCAACGGCATCTCAAACTTTTGAATCATCCTTTTCTCTCCCTCTGATATTCAAATTCTTAATCACCTCGTGTCCTTTCTATAATCTCAAAAATGATGTATATGTTAAAATCAAATTTTCAACTAGTCCGCTTCAGGATGATCCCTGACTTCACTTAGATTTTTCATCTTGGTTCTACATCTATTCCCACCTCCCTCTGGTTCTATTAAAACAAAAAACAAATCCACGTATTTTAAGCCCGGAAGTAGAGCCAAGATAATAACATGGGCATTGAAATTCATCCATTTGATGTTAGCTTTGCAATTTTCATGATATTGCACACCCCTTTCATATCATAACCCTAATGCTCTAAGTTTCAGTCGCACCATACAACTCCCTTCTCCGCCAACAAGAGTTTTTGCTCAAATGACAACAGTTATTAGTTGCAAACAGAAAAGGAACGAACATAGTAACAGTTTAATGTAACGACACCTTTTCTAATGAAAACATACATGCACGTGCATGGACATAGAAACTTGATTTGGAGTAAAGTAGAATTATATCATGGTTTCACCCACACAATGACGTGTAAGGTAACACAATTTTGGGTTATGGTCCAATCTTTGCTACATTGAAACACATGATCAATCATCAGCTCCTTGTAAAAGCCAAAATTAACAGGGAAAGAGAGGGGAAAATGGAGGAGATATGATGAACACACTGCTGAACTTTTGCTTCAACAATACTAATTTAGATAGAATTAGGTACTCATACAGATCTTTGAGGCACATGAATCACTGAGTTATCATCGAAAGTAACTCAACACCGGTCACTTTAAAAGCCTTAAGCAGGCAACCCGAAAACAAAGCAAGTGCGATCTACTGTGCTGAAGCAAGTTGTCGCAATTTGGCTTGCAAGATAACACCAGTTTCATCAGCAATACTTTTCTTCTTCGTTGCAACCTGCATTTGTGTAGGAAGGATTATTAAATGAAGATGGTAAATGTCCATAATAAATGAAAAGCATAATAATAAATCTCAAGGAACTCCTCTCACTATCAACCACACAACAATTTAAAGGATAGGATGATATAAGTATGCATTCTTCGTCTTGCAAGGGAGGGAGGGCGGGGGGACCATTAATGTTGGTCTTTGGACCAAAATCCAGAAAGAGGGATCACATGCGACTCAAATGAGCCTTTTCTTTCCTAAAGGAAAAACAGCCAATTTTTTTATAAGTAAAAAGGAAAAGCAAGTACTTAATTATTTACTTGCGTGGACTAATTTTCTAGTCCACTGAAGTATATCTGGCAATAACACAAGCAATATGATGGTAAAAGATTGCACGAGAGTACATAGTTTTAAAGCAAAGTCATGTAATTATTGCAGCTTCTGCGCTTGGTATCTTTTTCATCAAGCAAAAGCAGCATAAGAGCCTTCTAAGGGAAGCAGCAAGTTGATTCCCTAATGTTTTTTTATGAAGTAAGTTGTTTCATTGAAAAAGCATCCAGCAGATGCACGAATTACAAAAGTATAGCTTCTGAACTACTACAAAAATCAAGCTAGGACTAAGGAACTAGTAAAGTCCAGAAAGTGGTCAGAGCTAGTTACAAGTTGATTCCCTAACGTTACTATCCTTAATAAAGACTTGATTCCCTAACGTTACTATCCTTAATAAAGACTTGTCCCTTCTGATCACTTCATCGGATCTATAAAGTTATTTCAGGAGATTCTGGTTAAGCATGGTGAAAATATCCAAACAATGGTAGCCTCCCAAAGGAAGGTGGGTCACCTTTCCAACAGAAAGAGAACCCAAGTACATACAACCAACCATATGCGGACAGTTAGCTTACACCAAATTAGCCAAGCTAAAGACTTCACCCGTATTTTTCTAGAACTTGAATGCTCTCATTCTAATGACAAGTCAAGGTACTCCGAACAAAATTTTACAAGGCTGCAATCAACTCAAACAGTTCAAAACTCTTTGGCACTAATAAGCAAATTGAGATCAGCATTCTCTAATATCCAGCCCAAAAGTGGTAAACAGGTCACCACCCCCATCCCACAACAGTTTATCATTTCTTTCAAGTGGGTAGAAGCAATCCTCAAGCTTCAGACAAAGACAGTGAGTGAGGGATATATTCAGATAGACTGATGGAAGAGACTACACGGATGAAAACGTCACGAGTAATTTCATGTCACTGATAGTGTTAGATACAGATAATCTCTTTCACCTGTTTTGACATAACTACCTTTGGCATGTGTTAAGATGAGGCATTTAAGGTCTAACGAAAAACGTTTGAAGTATAAAAGCTCACTCCATGAATTCCAAAGTCATTCAACTTCACCTCAAACAAGAGAAGTACAAACTTCCGCTTTTATGAGTGAGGTTGCGTTTACAAATTCCAAAAGTAGATCAAAATGTCTCAATCTAACATTTGACTGGGTTAGAATGCTCAGGTTTTGATGCTATGTCTCAGTTAATTCCTACCTCCTGCTGTGAAGCTAAGCAAGAATATAGGAAATGCAACAAAAGAACAGAAATAGAGGAGCTGTCAGTTGCTAGAGAATCCCATGGGAAGGTTTGCTACACTATCTTGCCAGGGGATAAGGGCGAGAAAGAAAATACATCTTCCTTTTACTTTTGTACAGTAAACAATACACATCATTCTTAACCACTTTTGCATTAACTGAGAGAAGCCTACTGAATACTCAAACCATTCTACAGATGCTAAATGTCCAACTTAATTTTGTAAACTCTTCTTTATAACGCAAATTAAGCTTATGCCAGTAACTACACTGTTCCGATGATTTTCCTAATGAATTTAGCCATTATAGTGTGCATGTGTGTGCAATGCCTGTACATTGCCAGAGGCAACTTGATGTCCTCTAAAACCAGCTTCTCCTATATTATGTTTGTACTTTGTATGGTAAGAGCACATCGCTGAAACTCTTGGAACTCTTTAAAACAACTTATTCACTCTACTTTTCCTCAATCAGTTGCACCAAGTATAGACAGTGGTATTACTTTAGCTATATGAATAAGCCAGAACTTCACAAATCACAGAACAGAAAGTATCAGATAGATAGGATTGAGACAGACGGAGCACTTAGTACACCAAAAGCGAAACCCTGAAGAAGGTTCTAACATGTAGAATTTACAGCTAATCAAAACACAAATAAACTAATATAACAACTCAAAACTTGCAAAGGAATGCGCTCTACCAAGTGAAAAATTATTGGATACTTACATCAAGAAGCTGCTCGTAGTTTGACTTTAGCAGGTTAATTTTCCGCTCACAGTAATCTTTTCCTTCTGTCATAGTTTTCTGATTTTAAAAAAAAAAACATCTCAGGGCTTGAACCATCTTGTAATAGGACTATATGCGAAAATGTATGGCTTTCCACAAATGATATAACTGAAGCATGTCCCTTAGTTTCATATGACATCACCACTTTATTTCTTGAAAAAGCATAAAGTAACTGGATGATCCAGTAACTATGCATAACAAACTGCTGGATGCATGAATGACAATTCTATAAAGAGAAAAATAATTTACTTAAGACCCTATAAACTATGAAGTTCAGAAATTTAGAATAAACATCTAATTATCTAAAATTGCACTAGCTCTTATGTGGATGGATAGTTTGGAGAGAGAGAAATAGGAGAGCGTTTGATGGTGTTGAAAATGATTTTGTACATTTGAGAAATAGTCTTATGTCTTTGATAGCTTTTTGGTGCACCCTTAAGATTCCAATATGTATAGATGATTGGGAGTCTTTTGTAGAGAATTATATTTTGATGTAGATTCTCTATCTTTTGGTATACCTCTTGTATGCGGGAGCTTTTCCCAACATCAATAAAATTGTTTACCTTATCAAAAATAAATAAATTATCTAAACCTAAGAAAACCGAGTAACTAGATATGGTATGATAAAGTTCTTTTCAGTCCAAACAGAAGATCATGATCATTAAAAGATATTTAGCACGTCGAAAGAATATTCTGAATTGTTCATTCATATTCCAGCAGAAATCAATTACACGTTAATGGAAAATAAACAAGTCAATGGCACAGTAGAAAAACCAAATCTGCAAATAACAGTCCTCAAACGGGTATTTCTCAATTATGAGCTCCTCAAGAAAAGGAAAAAAGAACACAGAATAAAGAACATTAAGCACAGTCCCAACTTCCACACTAGAATAGAAAGCAAGCATCTCAGTGGCAACGAAGGTACATCACCAGTAACTTAGAATGTACTCTTCCATTTTGGTCTGTGACTCTGTTCCATGATGTTTGAGCTAGTGTTTGGACATGATTGGTTGAAACTTGGAAAATTTGAGTTCTTAAAGTTGAGTTGAAAAATAATTTTTGGAACTCGTGTTTGGACATACATATCACTTGCAGAAAAGTTGAAATTTTGGGAATTTGAAGATTTTGTTTTCAAATTTTGGACAAATTGTATAAACAAACAAAGATTTGAAATATTATCCCAAATGTTGGTCCCAAGTTTTATGAACAAACAGGTCCAGAGTCCAGACTGAGACCAACATTTCTATAAAACTTACTCAATGTTCAAGAATTCAAATTCATTACACTATTCAATTTATATACTTTTGATATGATTCTTTTTCAATCAAACTAATTTTTTAACCACTTAATTTCATTTCACTACACTACTATAATACAAAAATCAAATACACTTCTTAAATTCCATATGAAATCAACCACCAACACCAAAATTAGAATCCAGGAGTAAGACATTGTTGTTAGGTAAGGGAAAAATATAAACAATATTCATTTATGAGCAGATACACGTCGAGCTTGAGCCGCACTAGGAACCACATCCAGCTGCACGATAAAACCACTCCCACCCCCCAAACCACCAAAAGAAAAACACAATCCTAAACATAGATAAATTATCAGAAACAGGAAGTAAGTTATGCATCGGAATTCAGTTGAATAAATAAGATAATTACTGCGACTAACCTCAATAAAGTATCCAGTTCCAACATCAACCAAAACCTTATCAGCATCATCTAATGCCCCCGGCACATACAAAGACGCTGTTAAAGGCACCAACATTTTCTTCCCTACACAAACGAAACCCATTAAAACCAACAACAACAACATACCCACTGAAGTCCCACACATGGGGTTTAGGGAGGGCGAGGTGTACGCAGCCTTACCTCTACTTGGTGAGAGGTAGAGGCTGTTTCCGATGAGGGGCGGAGCTATGCATAAGCAAGGGGGTTCAACCCTTCATCGAATAATTATACTGTGCAAATAGGATAAAAACGAGATTGTTTGGTAATATACACAGTATTGAACCCCTTGTCTCTACGAATTTGCTAGTAAAGTGGTAAAGGGGATCAAAAATTACTTAAAGTCACAAGTTCAAATCTCAAAGGTGAGATTCTAATTCTTTTTGAACCCCTTCCATTAATTTCTGGCTCCGCCCCTCGGCTAAAAAGAACACAAATCACAGATATCATAATAAAGTAAAAAAGACAAGTCTTTATTAATACCTTGAGGGCGTAAAGAGAGATCTTGAAGGGCATTAGAAGCAATTTCAAGACGAGTAGTAGCTGTACGGATGTTGTTGAGGCTATCTTGAAGAAGGTTCACTTCAAGATCGGCTTGTTCTTTCAGTGCTTTGAGTTGTTCAACACTCATCTTCTCTATTTCCAGCGTTCTTCCTGCCATTTTTCCCTTCTCAATAAACCCTCTACTCCTCTCAGCTGCTGTGTTTTATTATTGCCTCTGTTCACAACACCACATTATTATTTGGACATTTGCAACAATTTTTTTTTTAAAGTGTTTTTGTTTTAGAAGTGTTAAATAAATGATTTAAGTAATTTTATGACTACTTAACTAATAAGTACTTAAATTGTCATTGAAAATCATATGTATTTTTTTCTCAGAAAATAAGATGGAGTATTTTCTATTTAGAAATTGGCACTAGGAATTTAATGTTTTTAATAAACAATGAATATCAATAATACAGATGTCGAAGGTCTTTGTTGTACTACACAACATAGCCAATTCTTTTAAAATCAAGGCTTATAATTTAATGATATAGTTCAAATTCGTTTGATTACCGAAATTAAAATTATAATCTCCAAAAAATTACACTTATCTCATGTTTGATTATAGTTATTAGCTAATATTTATATACATTTTATACCAAAATAGTGGTATTAACTATCCCACATGCAAGGTGGGATTGACAATCCTAAATAACTCGCATTCCTATCAAAAATTGTATGAAGGGTGCAAAACATGTATAGTTCATGAGGGTTTGATGTGAAATATTAAAATTCAATGTAGTAACAACACCTAACAAATTTAAGTATGATAATTACATATTTAGAAAATTGATGGGGATATTGTACGCATATATTTGTAAATTTTTAAGACTTGTCAACATCAATCTTAAACTAACCCTACCTATAAAAATCAAGAAGTTTTATTTTTTTTCATAATTAAACTTTTATCTTGTAAAATAACTTATGTTCTGTTTGCAGATATGCTTTCATATCCCAACTTCATACAAATGGTATTGCAAACGTTGTACAGCTTTTTAGCAACTTAAGTTGATTTTAGTGGCCAATATAACCTTCATATTAATAATTTGCGACTGAGTACTGAGTAGCATGGGATGGGCGGAACGACAACTAAAGTGTGTATGATAAAAAAAGATAAGAAGAGAAAGAAACCTCCAAAATCTCTAATTTTGTGGCCTTTTTTTGGAGGTGGTATACATTCTATAAAATTGCTATAATTTGAAAGTGAGAGTGCATTGCTGTTTTAGGAAAGGAATTTTTACATCAAAGTACAAATTTTAGAAGTTATTTACTATAAAACATAAAAATATTTTAGGAAAATTATCCAATATAGAAGAAATGAAAAGTTAATTACAAAACATAGCAAAAACATAATATAACATAAAATAGCAAAACCTTATATTTTTCCTCCTATTTCTCGAAATTTCAATTTTCCTCCCCTCATTTCCCCTAATTTCACTTTTCCTCCCACCATTTCCCCCAATTTCACTTTTACTCCTCCCATTTTTCCCAATTTCATTTTTCCTTCTCCCATCCTCAACCATCTCGTATCTCGTTATGTCTTATTGTATCTCGATATTTCTCAACTACCAACCACCCCGTATCTCGTTGTATCTCAACTACCAACCACCTTGTATCTCGTTGTATCTCGCTGTCCAACAATCTAGTATCTTATTGTATCTTAACTACCAACCACCTCGTATCTCGCTGTATCTCAACTATCAATCACCTCGTATCTCCATATTTCTCAACTACCAACCACCTCGTATCTCGCTGTATCTCGTTGTATCTCAACTATCAATCACCTCGTATCTTGTTGTATCTCAACTACTAACCACCTCATATTCTAAACTACCAACCACCTTGTATCTCGTTGTATCTCAACTACCAACCGCCTCGTATCTCGTTGTATCTCAACTACCAACCACCTCATATCTCGTTGTATCTCATATACCAGGTACCTCGTATCTCGATGCATCTCAACTACCAGGCACGTTGTATCTCGATGTATCTGCATTGTTTTGCACCGTATCTAATTATTTCTAGACTGTATGTAGTTGTTTCTAGACTGTTTCAACATTGTTTCATCCTGTTTGTGCGTTGTTTCTCACTGCTTTTAAACTATTTCACATTTTTTGCGTTGTTTCACATTATTTTCCATATTTTGTTTCAGACTTTTTTACTAGTAGTTGTTTTAAATTGTTTCAACAATGTATGTCTATGTATTTGTACTATTTTTATTTCGTATCTAACTGTATCTCATTGTATCAGCATTGTTTCAAACTATTTCAGCGTCATTTCTAACTATTTTTGGGTTTTGCATTGTTTCTGCATTGTATCTAACTGTTTCAAGAATGTTTATGCTCTGTATCTAGCTATTTCTAGATTGTTTCAGCATTATTTCATCATGTTTCTGCATTGTATCTAGTTGTTTCTAGACTATTTCAGCATTGTTTCATCATATTTCTGCATTATACCTAGGTGTTTCTAGACTGTTTCAGCAAACAAAGAGAGCGACAATTATTCATAAAATGGTTCATCAAGTTGAGAAACAATATAATTGAGAAGTAAGACCTCATTCATCTGCCATTCCAATAGTAGCCCATGTTAGTCTAAACAAGCAAACCACTGACATAAGAATATCAGTCTTTAGCACAATTCAACAACTAAATTTGACAAAACAAGATCACCATTGGAGCAGCTTGGTCGATAAGATTTATGGTCTCGCGCAAAACTAGTCTCTCTTTTACTAGCAACTGTTATAAGTTTGTAAAACCAGCCATCACATTCCTACCAGGAAATCCATTTACCAAGGCCAAAACTTCAAGCTGACTATCGCTTTGAAACTTTTCATATGTTTTCTTTTTCAAAGCATATGCACTGTAAAACAGTTTGTCAAAATCATCATCACTCACACACTTCGAATCTTCCACGAAAATAACTATTCCACCAAACCATGATTTAAGTAAATTTGATGCTACAGTGAATAATTCTGATTTAAGCAACACCGCCACAACAAGAGCGCCACTGCTAGACGCCGCCACGTGGATTCAACGTCAACGTTGTTTTTGACAGCAACGTAAAGACCAATAATTGAAGCTGCTGAAACTGAGAAGTGAACACCTATTGCTACTTTCCCGTATTTCTTCAATGGTTCTTTGAATCTTCCTGCCATTTTTTCCTTTCTGTTTCTGATCTGTTTCGTAGCCTGTATTATTGGATTTGGGGGTGATGGCGCTGAAGTGGTGGGGGTGATGGCGGCATAGGGGGGGGGGGCGCTATGGGAGGAGGAGAGAGTAAAGTGATAAATATTGTAATTTGGAAAAATAAAAGTGAAATGTCTTTATTATTGTGAAATATGTTATGGAAAATAATGCTATGTCCTGTAATTTGAGAAATATTGCTATTATCTTGTAGTATAGGGGTGTATGTTTGTATATGTGTAAAAAGATACTTTTTACAAAATTGAGCGCTATTTGTTGGATTGTTTACAGAAATAGGATACTTCAGTGCCACTGTTTAACTTCTAGCACTCTTTTTGCACACTTTTTCGGCAGATTGGCAAGGAACTTCTTGGCAGATCGCCAAGAACTTTTCGATCTAAATTCCTAGTGAATCGTCATAAAAAGCTAAAAGTTAAACACTCTTTCATCGAGCTAAGAACTTAATGTTGTCGGTTGACCGAATTTTTTTGTATTTTTAATTTTTTCCTACAAAATTCCACTAAGTTAGCAGTCGCGTTTAATACTAGAAACATGAAGACAACATACATTCAGAAGAAAGAAGCAGAAATGAGAATTATGACATGTTAGGAGAGATAATATTAGGAATGAAGATATATGACATAAAGCGAGAGTGGTCTTCGTGGTGGACAAGATATGTGAAGTGAGGTTGAGATGGTTCAGGCATCAGAGAAGGAGGAACACATACATCCCAGTGAGGTGATGCAAAAGTTTGCATGTGCTAGGTCTAAATAAAGTTGGAGGTAGCCGAGAGAGATTTGGGGAGAGAGGATTAGACAAGACATGATACAACTACAACTCACTGAGGACATGACCTTTGATATGAGAGCATAGAGGGCGAGGAGTAGGATAGTGTTAATAGGTAGTCGTGCGATTTCTCAAACATGATTATAGAAAAATAATGTTGGTTCTAAGGGTCAAAACCTTTTAGTGATAGTGGTTTTTAGGATACCTAATCTGCTTCCTCCGCTCATTACGAGGATTACTATGTATTAGCCTTCTAGTATTATTTAATTTTAATATTTATTATCATTATTGTTTCCTTTATGTTTGTTATACATTTCCTTATTTCTGTATTTCCACCAAGTGCAGCCTTTGTAACCTCATTGATGTTTGGCAATATTTGTCTATTTTACCTTAATATTTCCTCGCATTTTGATACGTTATTCTCTCATTGCACGAAATAATTGCGATTGTTGCGCTCACCTATTGTGTTTGTGATTTTAGGAATGGTTTGGATGAATACGAGTGCAAACGGAGTGAAGATGGATACAATCAAGCAAGAAATTGATGAACCTAGCTAATTGTGGGATATGACATTAGAAGGCAAAGCTATGGTGCAAGCTATGGATCTGTCGTAGCTTCAGACTTTGGAAAGCCATGAGCCATGCGACGCTTAGGGTATAGCGTACGACATCCAGAGGCTATGAGCCATGCGACGCCCAGAGAAAGCTTTTGGAGATTTGAGCACCACTGTTATGGCAATGCTATGAGCCATGCGACGCTTGCCCTGTGGCTTTTAGTTCAGCGACCCCAACTTTTCCAACTTAGTTTAGGCTTTGGTTTTACTTATCCTAGCACTTTGTAAACACTATAAATACATTATTAGGAGGTCTTTTTAGGGAGTGAGACGTGGAGGAGAGCAAGGGAGCCCTAGATGTCTTCTAAACAAGTTCTTTCTCTTATTATTCTCTTTAATTTTATAGTTTGATCGTTCTAGGGTTAGGGCAATTACATGAAGGTTGATGTTTGGGAGTTGATTTTCACCTATTGGTTTACCGTTACAGATTCTTTATTCTTTCTTGAGCCGAATTATTTGGTTATTGAGGCCTGATAATTGAACACTATCTACGGTTTATAGATTGAACTCGATAGAGGGAATTTATGAACGCAAATAAGAAAGAATAGGGCTTGATTGTGAACCTGGGCATCAGGGAATCGATTTGTGGGTAGGATAGACATATACCTATTCGCCTTGCTTAGCTAAATACAGATTTCTTTAATGCATGCATGTGATTTAATTCCATAGACATATAGGCGTTAGAGTAGCTTGCATAGACTCGTGAAAAATCGATAGGTTTTCACGAATATAATTAACTTGTTAGTTAGTAATCTAGGAAATCGAGAAGTAGAATCAACTGAAAAACTCAACTGGATTGTTTGCAGCTCTGACTCTGGACCGTTTATCTCTTATTGATAACAACTCAAAACTTGGTTTCAATTACTTGTTTTTAATTATTTACTTTAGTTAGTAAATTTCACAACCATCATTGAAAAAGATCCGTAAATAGTTTTTAGGAAATTGTTTGCTAGGATTCAGTCTGAACAATAGTCCTCGTGGGAACGATACTCAACTTATCACTTTATCACTTGTCGACTACGTATACTTGCGTGTGCGTTTGGGAGCAACACTCGTCAAACCCAACTTGTACCTAGTGTTAGTTGTTTTGGCGAAGGGCCAAAAATACCCTCGAACTATCGTTTTTGTCTCAAAAATACTCCTCGTCCACCTATTAGCTCATCACTACCCTCACCATTATTTGCAGGAGCAAAAATACCCCTCCTTTTGACGGGCCCGCCACGCTTGACCAAATAAATTACACGTCAATCTGTGATTCGTCCATGTGGAAATTCAAATATCTACTTGGAACAACCAACATAACACCGCTTAAATTCGACCCGCCCCAATATTTTTAATCCATTTATGAAAAACATGGTAAATCCAATATAAGCCTTAATGTTCTTCTTCCTTCCCAATCTGCAATGGCTTGTCTTCATATGTTTTTGTAATTTTTCATCTTCTCGCTTCAATTGTAGTTTTTTATAGCTGAAAATTTAGACATCTTTCATCTTTAAATGTAACAATGTCCGAAAATTCCTCTTCATCCTGTGGTCAAGGTACGAGTCGTAGATGTCGTTGTGGAATTATTGCGAGCCATTTCACAGCGTGGACTCCATACAATGCTGGTCGTAGATTTTACAAATGGCCACGTTCTGGTGTAAGTAAACTAATGTGGTTTGAAATTTTCCAAAATGTTTAAGTTATGTTAACACAATTTTTCTTTGATTAGGTCTCATCGTGTGGCTATTGGGAATGGCGAGATGAAGAATTTCCAATGCAGGCAGCCAAGGTAATAAACAATTTAAAATCCTCATTAGATGCTGTTAGCCAAGAAAGGGATAACTTGAAGAAGATGGTTGTTGAAATGGAATTTATTAAGTCGACGGATATGGATAAATTGACTAACTTGCAAAGGAAAATCCAAAAAATCAAGACTATTTTTTTCGTGTCATGGGCGCTCATCCTTGGATTTGTAGCAGCAAGAATGATTTAATGGTAATTAGTTGGTATTTAAATTAAGATGTATCAATGTAATAGTGATTGCCAACTTAAAACTTTGTAATATTGTCGGATATGATATGCTAATAGTACTTCGTTTGTGTTGAGGTGGAATTGTCTTGATTTATGTTTCGATGTGGAATTGTCTTGATTTATGTTTTCTTACTCAATTTACATGTTCCACACGATTATATGGTGATTATTTTGTGTTGAAGTGCGATTTACATAAACCTCCACATACTCGCTACTACTGCTAGATCAAAGAAAAAATTGGATAAAGATGTTGAGATGTTGCTCGCCAAGTTGGTCGTTGAGAGACCAACAATTCTGGCCAACAAAGTGACAACACCTTTTCTTGCTCCTTTTCTTGTTCTAGTGTCTCTATGATCTGTTCTAATACTCTTTCAAGCTCAGCCCTTTCGCTAATGCTCGAGACTGGAGTGTCTGTGCCGTTGCTTGCTTGGCATAGCAGTGGCAGCCATGACATTAGCATGTTCATGTTTGTACGCCTTAGATGCTCTCTTGTAGTTTCATCATCCTCCGCATCTTTTCCTATTTCTCTGGCTTGTTTAAACAAAAAACATAGGCAGGAAATTGATAACTTTCAATACTTAGTAAAGTAAACTACTTTCACAATAAAGTAACCTACTTTCACAAGTTAACTTCACTAGAATTTGATAACTTTAATAGTTAAAAGTGTGCTGGTAAGTAATAATTCATCTCTAATGCAGCTGGTAAGTAACTTCACTACTTTCGCATCTCTAATGCAGCTGGTAAGTAATAATTCATTCATTACTATACACTAGTAATAATCTTTTACATAATTTATGTGGATGCTACTTATAAAGAAAAGTAGTAACGAGACATTGTTTAATATTGATGGATTTATGTGGATATGACTCCTAAGTGATTTCCACTCTTCACGAGTGAGTACTAGTTGGAGCAGCAATCACTCTCAATACCTCATGGTGGCTCATAGTAATACTGCAGCTGGTCTACATCATTCTCACCAAATCTGATGGAGCTTGGACTGGATTCTCATGGTTGGCGTTACAAGATTTGTATGGCTTTGTCAAGCTTTCTTTGGCTTCTGCTGTCATGTTATGGTAATTCCCAAATCAAAAGTAAATATATATAGAAAATTTCATCTGAAATAAAGTGGATTTTTTATCTTGATATTTGGTCATGGACTTTATTGCAGCTTGGAATTCTGGTATTTGATGATACTGATCAGAATTCTCTCATAGAAACAGAAAACCAAAAACTGCAGCTTCCTTAAAACTCATTTAAGCAGACCAACACCCACAGAAACCAACTCTTTCAACCTTCAGAATTCTCTCATAGAAACGAACAAAAGAGACGAAGCTTCCTTAATCACTGGAAGACCAGAGAAAAACAGCCTTACCATAATCATTTAGCAACTAAAAAAATTAAAAGATTCTGGAGCACACTCACCCTTCACATAGAAATTGCACTAACATATACTAGAGTAGAAATTGCACCAGAAACGACTGAACTAAACTGCAATTCAAACTAACACTGGATAACCAACATAAACCAACATAAATTCCTTGTCCAACATAAATTCACTTCTAACATTATATCTTTTTAACAAAAACCAATATATTCCAGATTTAAGAAAATGTGTTATGACACAAACAAGTTACCATTGTCATAACACATTTTCTTGCCTAATATGCATCTAACTTAACATCCCCATCTTCACTTGTTAAATCCCCTTGCCCTTGGCCTTTCCTCTGCCCCTTCTACTTGTTAGCTTGCCAATTCTCTTTTCCTTTTCAACTTCCAATTGGTTTGATGTCATGGCTGCTTTTCCTTGCCATGTGAGCTTCTTAGGTGAATAAGGGAGGTTTTTAGGCTCACTGACACCTGTATGATCTCCGGTGAACTTTATCTTCTTTGTTCCTAGCCATTTGTCGTTGTTGTAACAAGAAGATTTCTTCAGGCATCACCTTAGGCCTCAAGATTGGATCAGGTTCATCCTCAGTTGCCTCATCATAGACAGAGGAAAAGTTGTTAGAAAATTGTGTTGGAAGGTGGCTGGTCCCTATGTGACTAGAAGATTGTGAGGGAGTGTTGCCAGTCCCTAGAGTTGGATTGTGACTGGAAGACTGTGAGGAATGCAAATTCATGCCAGGTGTGGGCATGAATATAAATTCAGACTCTTGACTTAGTAATGGTCCAGTCATTGGCACAGCCTGGGGGCTCCATTCCCTAGCTTGGTCAGTGAAATTATCTTGAAAAAAGTGAGCATGTTTCCCTTTGACCTACAAAGATAAAGATTAACATTAAACAAGTTAGCAACAGGAAGGCATCCTTACTGTAATACCAGTGTATCTCACTTACTGGATCAATCTTTCTATGGAGAAGAGCTTTTATGGCGTGGGGACAAGGTATTCCAGTCAAGTCCCACTTTCTGCATGTGCACTTTTTTTCCACAATATTAACAGTGTGCCTGTTCTCACATTGAGTCACCTCATACCCCTCATCCCCATTAAATACCAGCTCACAATCCTGTGCAATTTCCCTCCATTCTTTGAGCAAATTAATGGCATGTGGACTGAAATTTTCCTTCCAAGTTTTAGCTTCTTCTTCATGGGTTCTTAACATATTCATTACCTTCATACAAGTAGGAATATCGGTGAGATGAAAGAAAAAAAATTAAAGAAAAAAAATTAAAACTTAAGTAAAAATAATGTACCTTCACCCTTATGTCTTCCAACATCTTGATTATGGGTTTATATCTTGCTTCTAAGATCCAAGAATTGAAGGACTCAGTGAAGTTATTATCCACCATATTGTTCTTGCATTGTATATCAAAATAAGCTCTACACCAAGCTTTTGGTGGATAAGAAACTAAGTCCTTAGCTGCATCTTCTTCCATTTCACCAATTTTTCCCAACATCTCATGGAATTCTTCTTCAAATGTACTCCATGCACTCCACCACATATATTTTTTCATCTCAAACCCAGGCCATCTCTTGCACCAGTTTGATTCTATGTGCCTTACACAGAATCTTTGATGTGCAAGAGGCCAAACTCTTCTTACTGCCTCCAATAAGCCCTGTAAAACAGAAAAATATTGAGCAATAATAGAAAAATTCAGCAATAATAAATAAATAAGGAATTCCAGATTTAAGAAAAGTAAAAAAAAAAAAAAAAAAATAGGAAAGATACTTACTTTTTGCATATCTGACATAAAAGTGATTCCTTCTCCTTCTTTCAAGTCTAAAGATATCTTCAACAACTCTAGAAACCAAATCCAGGTTTTGATAGTTTCTTTATCCACAATAGCCCAAGCTAATGGATAAAAATGGTTGACTGAATCTTGAGCCACAGCCACTAATAACTGTCCAGGACACTTACCTCTAAGAAAAGTGCCATCCAGTCCAATTAGAGGCCTCAAACCCCCTTTCCAACCTTCTTTCAAAGCTTGGAAGCAAGTATACAACCTCAGAAATTTCCTTTTGCCTTCATCCAAAGCATCCTTGGATATATTAACCACAACATCAGTGCCGGGATTGCTTCTCCTCAACTCTTCTGCATATGCTTCTAACTTGTTGTAATTATCTAAGTAGCTCCCATCTAGCTTCTCCAACACAAGTTTCTTGACCCTCTTCATATTTGATTCACTTACATTTTTTTTAAATCCATTTTCCAAATCAAGTTTCATAGCTGATACCTTATACTTTGGATCATGTTGCACCTTTCTCTTAAAGTATTGACCTAAAGTAGCAGCATCAACTCTTCTAGTTTCAAAGGCTTTGTCACATGTGTGTTCATCATCCAGGGTCTTCATCCTAAATCCACTATTTTTTCCATCCCTAGATATGAACAATTTAAATGGACACCCTTCCTGATATATATACCTCAGTCTGGTCCTATCACTTTGTTTAACCTTTAAACCCCTCCTATTGGAAATTGCATATAAACCCACTACCTTCTTAGCTTCAGCAAGGTTTTTAAAAGACATACCTATATGTAACTCCTTATACATTTCAAGCTTTTCAGTTATCTCTTTGTCCTTTTTCCTTGTAAATTACCTCTAACTCCTCACTGTCATAGTCACTAGACTCAGGAGGGTTGGCAAAAGGCTCATTATCACTACAATCAGTACCAGCCTCTATATCTAGTAAAGAAGGTTCAGAATAATGAATTATACTAGAGGCAGACACTTCATCTTCCAATTCATCAACAGCAAACAAGTTCACTGTATTGAACTTAGAAGACAAAAGTTGTTGAAGTGCCCAATACCATCATCCCCCTCCAAAATATAATAACAGCCAGAGAGGGAAGTCACAAGTAGTTGCTTTACTTTGGAAACCTTACTTATCTAGAAACTCCCGACAGATATCAATAAAAGACAAGAAATCAGTTTCATAACCCTCCTACTTGTGCACTAACCTTTTACTGTAAATCAAGTAAGGCTTTCTCACCGACTGACCACCATAGTGAAAGATTAGGTCCACCTTCTCAACCATTTTCCTGAAAAGTCACATGTAAACTATATAAAAAAAGGGAAAAGGGACCACGTAATAATAATCTAAATGTATAAAATTAGGAGAATAAATAAACATAGACAGGGGTAGGGACCACAGTTTATTCATGAATAACCACACCCACCAATTTTTAAACCATAGAATTAAAATTGTGTCGGCATAAACAAGTACATGGACCACATCTTGATAAAGTTACAAAAGAAGGCATAAATATTCAACTAAAAAGCTTCATTGAACAGATTACAAGCATAGAAATATATATTTTTTACAACTACCCAAAAATTTCAAAACACTGGAATATTTTGATTAAAAATCATATTGATATCATGGAAAGTCGAAAGATAACAAATTTCAAAACTAAAACCTTACTTGCAATGACAGATTACATGCATGCAAGATAAATATTACATAAAATTACAAACCCTAGAATTAAAAATCATATTCATAAAAAACTAACCTGATATTTGGTTGACAATGATTGTTAGATGTTGAAATTGTCCAAAACACTAGCAATAATGAAGCTTAAAATCTCATTCATGAGTAGAATTTAGGCAGTCATTATAATGGGGAGCGAGAGAGACGGGTAAAAAGGATTAGGTTAAATGAATTAGGAGGGATTTTTTTAGTTATTTTTACTCAGAAGATATAACGGGTTTAATAAAAATGGGTCGGGTAGATTGAATTGAGTGGATTTTTTTTCCACGTGTAATTTATTTGGTCCAACGTGGCGGACCCGTCAAAAGGAGGGGTATTTTTGCTCCTGCAAATAACGGTGAGGGTAGTGATGAGCTAATAGGTGGACGAGGAGTATTTTTGAGACAAAAACGATAATTCGAGGGTATTTTTGGCCCTTCGCGTAGTTGTTTTTATAGTGGAAAACTAGAATCCATTCAGCATCACAACTCACATGGCCTCCGGAGATTGTGCGGGAATAAGAGAGATGAACGACAACAATAAGAAGGACGAAATGCATAGAGAAGAGAGGCAGGAATCGCCCTCTAACTCACAGCAAACAAGTACCTATTTCTCTCTCTCTCTCTCTTCTCACTTATACAAATACCCTAACCCCCCCCCTCCCCCCGGTTACATTTACTACTCATTACTTAATGTAATAAGCTGGTCTCAAACTAGAACAAAGGAGGAGGGTTGCTGTAGTTTGTAGCGTAAAAAAATTGTATAATAATTGATGCACAGTTGATATACTCATTTGTTAATCTAATTGTAAGCTAACTACAACAATAACATACTCAGTGTGATCTCACAAGTGGGGTCTGGGGAGGGTAGGGTGTGTATGCAGACCTTACCCTTACCTCGTGTGAAGTAGAGAGGTTGTTTCCAATTGACCTGCTGTGTCTGATAAATCTTCGGCTCAAGAAAAAATTTAACTACCTACTAACCCTGAATATTCCCAAGGGAATTGCCGTCCAATTACTGCTATGGACTCCCCAACATCCTTTTTCAGCATTTTCTTTCATTTTGGGTAAAAACAATATTGTTTTGCTGCTTATACTGCTTAGACTGTTTAACCCAAAAGCAAAATTGAAACCTTTCGATGAAAGGTTGTTGTTGTTGTTGCTGTTGCATTTGCCCAAGGGCTTTGGTCTAGTGGTAAGAATTGCAACTTGTGATGGGTAGATTAGTCACACGTTACAGGTTTGAATCCTGTCACGAACAAAAGCCTGGGTTTTAAGTGGGGAAGTGTAGAGGGACTGACCCTTTATCCACCGGCTTTTGAACCTTGTGTTGTTGGCGCTCAGAGGTTCTCGGTTATAAAAGAAAAAATAGGGTTGCTGTTGCATTGTTGTAGGGTAATATGAGCTTCTTTCTCTAACTTGTATTTATTTTGATATTTTGTTAGTTTCCGACGACGATGAGATAGACTACTCCATCAAGCCAGAATTTTATGATTCAGATCTTGACGACAAAGATGAACTATGGGTCCAGAAGAAAAGAAGTGGTCGTACTTCGGATGCTATCCTTAGTTGTCCAGCTTGTTTTACCACACTTTGTCTAGATTGCCAGAGGTATGTGGTCTTTCTTGTTTGTAGAATATTCCTATAATATGAATATAAAACCAATATATTTTACTGCATGTTTCCGTTACTTTACTACTCGAAGAAGTCATTGTTCAGATTTTGCCTCAATCCCAATTGAGTTGTGTACTTGTGTTGGCTATATGAATCATCTATATTCTCAAGGCAGGTCCATTTCATTCCAGCTTAGGCAGGTCCCTTTCATTCCAGCTTAGGCAGGTCCCTTTCATTCCAGCTATATGACTTCACTAATTTATATACTGGTTTTGGGTCCTTATTTTTCAAACATTATTATTTGAAAATGATCAAACTTATGGAAAGAATAGTCTGCAAAAATATATTGATTTTCTTGCATCTGCTCTTCTATATTTGCTTCCACTGTCTATGTTTCATTAATTTCTCCATCTATTCATCGTTCTATGGCACCAGATCCTCTCACTCAAAATGTTGGAAATTGGCCGTGCTTTTATAGGATGAACTCGCAAACCTTAGGAAACTTTATTTAGCAATGAGAAGAAGAGACATCCTAAAAGTAGGCCTTGCATGTTTCAGAGTTGTAGAGAGAATTTTTCCTCCATAGAGTTTTGGATGCAATATGTTGGACCTCGATTTGTAGTATCATTTCAGATAATTGGATATTGCTTACTCAGATTCCCAGGATGCTTTCCCTAGGTAAGGCGTTGAGTCTAGCATTATTTTGCAGTTAATGGTGTAGAGTCAAATATAAGCCCTTTTAGTTAAATTGGAGCAAAAGGGATTGTAGAGGAGATTTGCAGTACCTTCTGATGATACCAGATAAATTATGGTAAAGAAAAGAAATCGTATTATTATGGTGTTATCTATATTTAATGTTGCTCCAAGGGCTATAATGTAGTGGTAGGAGTGCACCACGTGATATATGGATTAGGTGCACGTCACTGTTTTGAACCCTGCCGCAGACAAAGCCTAGTAGTTAAGTGGAGAAGGTTATAGGGGCAAGCTGATTATCTACTGGGTTTTGAACCATGCGGCACTGGCCCTCGGGGATCTCTTGGTTATAAAATATTGTTTTGAGTGGGAATGGCATTATCAAAGATGTGATCTTGCATGATTGGGACAGATAGAAGCCTGGTTCAGTCTGATTTGCAGAAAGAAAAAATTGATTAGTTAAAATTCATATAATTTCTGGACTGAGCTGCAGGATATACAATACGGTTAGCACTTTGGCAGTAGGTTTGTGAAGTGGATAATGACATATCATTATGCTTTATTACGAGAAACAACTGAATGCCTGGGAAGTGGAAAAAAAGAAATATATAATAGTGTTAAGTCTAATAAAAGCAAGAAATGCGCTGCACTGGAACAAGTCGGATGCATTTGTCTTCAACACCAAATGCCATCAATATGCCCCACCCACCAATATCCATCCTGTCAGAAAGGACGACCAGAGTCAGAGGAGGAGGCTGGTGTTTGCTTTCATGGAGTTCTTGCTTCAATTTTTGTACCAGCACACTCTTGTTGCTTATACAGTTTTAGACTTTTACCTTATCCAAATTAAAATCTGTCTCTCTCTAGTGGCACAATGTTTACTGTTTCATTTAATCTGAAGAGTCTGGTCAGAAATTTTGTAAAGTTACCCCATTGAGAATTGCAGCTTTTTTTTTTTTTTTTTTTGGGGGGGGGGGGGGGGGTGTAGTATGGAAAAGCAAGGAAGTTGCAGCGCATAATCTAAAGTTATCGACCTAAAATGAAAGACATACAGCACAGCTTTTTGAGAGTGACAGAGATAAGGCAAGGTCTAGATCAACCATCAGATTACAGATAGAGAATAGAAGTCCTGTAACTTTTGGACTTCAAACCAAGCAAGTCTTGTTCTTGAGGTATGCCCTCTACCTGACTTTCCCATTTGATGCCTACAGTTCATCAGGAAATCTCTGTCTTCGATATTTGTTGCGAGTTCTCTTTCATCATCCTTTCCTTGCTTGGATTGCTGCCTCAGTATTTTGTGTTTAGATATGAAGGAGTTTGTGTTGATTTGTGTGTTGTGCTAGTAGGCTTGGGAAAATCATGCCTTATCTGTAACATGGTAGGCGTCAATTTTTAACTAGAACTTGAGTCGACGGTGTCTCATGAATAGGAGATAGGTAGTGTTGAATATTTCAATCAGCACAATATCATAGGATAAATGACTAGATGCTATTATATTCTGTGTGTCCAGAGAATCTTGTTTAAGTTTGAGATGGTTTTAGTTTTATTTTTCTAATGAAATTTGGTCACTCCCTTGGTTATTCAAACCCATTACCTTAAGGTTGGAGGTGGAGGTGCTTTCTACTTGAGCTACCCTCTCTTGTCAGTTTGAGATGGTTTTAATTGTCAATTACAAGGTTCTTTTAAGGTGCTTTGTCTGGATTTCGATTGTTGAATGAATGTTTTGAAATGAAAGAAAGGAAAGGAGAGGGACAAGTTGATACAGTTAATGAGTTCGGATAGATTTTAGTAGACAAATGGAGAAGTGATCGAAAATTTAAGCCTAGAGCAGTTTGATTAAAGGAATCAGCCAGTTGTCGGTCAAAGTTGGTTAATAACACCAGAAGCAATCAAGTCTGTTTTGACTCAGCTGGATTGTAGGAACCAGCTGAACCATAAACTCATTTTGATTCTTCTACTGTTTTCTCTGGTTTTCTTTTGGATTCTGGAAAGAATATTATCGAGAAGCAATCTAATCTGTTTCGACAGCCCATGCCTGAGGAACCAGCTGAACCATAAATTCATCTTTATTCGTCTTCCATTTTCTCTGGTTTCCTTTTCCTTTAGGAAAGAAAGAATGGCAAGTTGAATGTTTACTGTTGCCAGAACAGCCAGAAATATCTGAGCTCTATGAATCCAAACTTGATGTGAAACTCGAATCGCTATGAACCAACCTGAAGTGCCACAGATCTTGTTGAATCTTTGCATTGACATTTGCAAAAATGGTTCCGTCATGTTTATCTCTGGACAAAGAGAGGATTGATAATGCAATAACAGAAGTAAAACGGCCAATTTATTAATGGTAATTGAATAATTGTTTGGAAAAAAGAAATTGACTTTCTGAGAAATAGATGACAGCTTTCGGTATAACTTTCTTACTGTTCTAATGCTCCTATACGACATTATGCAATCTCATCATTAATAGTCGGCTTGTAAACTGGAGATACCTGTCGAGTTCATTTGATTTAAAACGATCGTTCAGCATTAGTATGTAATCTGTCAGCTGCTTAATCAAGAAAGAGCCGTGGTGCATTTTATGACTGATGTAAGCTTTGATTTCTCTTTTTTGTAGCTTTTCCGTCGGTACATGGTAAAACTTCTGCATTTCAGAATTGATGTAATCTTTGATAATGCAGGCATGAAAAAAATGTTACGCAGTACCGAGCAATTTTTGTGGTCAATTGCAAGATCAAGAGCGAAATAGTGGCACAGCTTGGAAGCAAACGAAAGAGGGGTAAGAAAGTGCGTGGATCTTGTGAGGCTGAAGCGGTTTCTGATATGGGCGAAATATTTAAGCATGTTTGCTGTTCAGTTTGTTCAACGGAGGTTGGAGTCATCGATGAAGAAGAGGTCTATCATTTCTTTAACGTTCTTCCTAGTGAGACTTGATATCTTCCTCGTGAAATGGCCTTTGGCACTGCCCCTTCTTGTATTAAATCAGTTGAATGGTGGACTGCAAAAAACTGCATTTTGTGCGAAAGTAAATGTTGAACCCAAAAATTACACCGAAAAGGATAAATTTCGGAATATCGACAAGATGGACTAACTCTTTTGGAGTTTTTGGAGTCGCCACCCAATTTAAGGAAAACAGGGAACCAAATTAGCAAATGCGTGCAAAAATTCCGTTTTTATAAAAAGACGGTTTTTCTTTCAGAGATTGTAAAGGTAAGAGGTTTTATTAATTTCGGAAGAAGGCTTTAAGGCACTTCTGAAATTCCGTAAAATACGGTTAATCCGACAGGTTTTCAAATATTTACAAGTGCGTTTTTCTTTCGGAAAGAATTATTTGAATAATAATAATAATAATAATAATAATAATAATAATAATAATAATAATCAATTAAATAAAAAAGCTTATTTGTAAAATATATATTTTACTTGCACGTATTTGCTAAGATGGCCCCAATTTGCAATAAATTAAATAACGACTTCACAATAAAAGGCAATGAGCATAAAGTAAAGCAATATACAAACAATCAAATATTATTGATAAATAAAATATTTTACACATTTATTTGCATAAATATCTCTAAGGAAAGAAAGGCAAAGTTAAAGATAAAACCCGAGAAAATGATCAACTCGCGGGAGCCTTGGATTTTCTAAAATTCCTAAGTCTTACTTTGAATTCTTGAGTCCAGGTCAATGTATATCCATTTGTAAATTAGTCCACGAATTATTCGTATCAAAATGTTCCTCGCAAAACAAACAAAATGAAATTGGATTAGTACGATGATAAAGTGTAATAAACAATGAAAATAAATAATAATAATAATAATAATAAAGTAATAAAGTAATAATAATAATAATAATAATAATAATAATAATAATAATAATAATAGTAGTAATAAAAATAATAATAATAGTAAAGGGGTTGTTTTTACAAAATTTAGGCTCAGATTTGTATGGCGCGTCATGTAGAGGCTCGGGATGTTGGTACGGTTGCAAACACGGAGCCCGGACCGTGTTGCCATGCCAAGTACCAAACCCACCACTCTATTCGACTTGCCTTGCATTAATTTCATACATTCATTATCGCCTTTGCTTTAGGGACACGGAAACGGGACGGTTCAAGTGTAGTATCATGTTCAAATCGATCCCCAGGCCTCAATACGTGTATATTTATTTTTTCATTGGCCATTAACCAGAGTAGTATCATTCAGAATCAGTGAACATTGGCCAATTGGTAAGCATAATACGGAGCCTGAAATCATTTCCATTAGTGGAGTATTGTTCCCAATAACAAAACCAACAAAAGTATTAGTAGCGTAATTGGCAGTTGCAGCAAACTTCATCAAGACCCCAGTTGTCAAAAACATATGCAATTAGTCAACGAAAACGAAACACAGCAGAAACCAGAGACTAAACGGCAGGAATAAAACAATAGAGGAAAATCAATAGCGCCTAAATTGAAAAACTTGGAGTAACGACGGATCAGTCCCAGGACCAAACGAAATTGGTCATAGATCTGTAAGCCAAAATGGTCAAATGAGTGGATCTGCACAAAGATATGAAGCATTAGTGGTATAGGTTTCTCAATAAACAGAACATAGAAACAAAAGCAAGTGCACCGGAGCACAATCTCCAAAAATATCGGCCATAGCAGTGGAGAGGGCGAGACGAGGAGCGACTGTCGGCGAGTCATTGCAGCGGCATCGCTGTGACTCATCTATACCACCTCTCCCTTTATTTCATCTCATTTCTCAGTAACAGATCAGAAAGCAGAGGAACCCAACGATGATGGCTTTCCGGCCAACAACAAGTAATGACACCATTTCCACCATTATTTCCGGTGAGAAGCGCGATACTAGCGAGCAGAAACTCAGTGAAACGGAGGAGGAGGAGGAGCAACGGTAGCTTGGCTTCTCCGATGAGAAGACACCAACGGCGTCGCTGCTACTCCGGTGGAAGCTTCATCACTCGAAACAGTTATCGAAACAGTACAGTAAACAACAACAAGCCAAATTATTAAACTAAAAGAAGCAAAGTAGTATACTAAACAATAATGTAACACGAAATTCTCTTCAAGTTTTTCCAGAAATCGTCGATTTAAAGCAGCCCAAACAAAGTATTGATGTTTCTTGATAACACTAACAGACATCTGGTGTACAAAGCAAAACTGGAGAGAGCAAACAATGAGAGAGGCGAAAAAGGGCTAAAAAATGAAGGGGGAATAGAGTTTATATAGAAAGGGGTTAAGGTGTAGTGTGTGACTGCTTTTTGTTTGATTTATGTGATATGGAGAAGACGGTAGTGTGATGGTAAATAATGATGAGGGGCTGTTAGATTAATAAAAATGGGTGTAAGGTTTTTGGGATAAGGGGAAGATGAATGATTAGTTGGTTGTGTAGATGATGAATGAAAAAATGATTGGGGGCTATGGTTTAAGGGTATATATATGGGTGAGGATTTGCACAAGTAGGCTAGTGCTTAGGGGGGGAGCGGATTTGGCCACAATTTTAGAATTAATTAAAAAAAGTGAATGGGTTGCACGAGTGGGTTAAAATTTGTGGGATTTTGCAAATTTAACACTTTTTTTTTGAAACTTCAATTGATCATCTTTTATTGTTATTATTTTTATTTAATTTTCAAATTAACCTCAATTATAAAATATTGTCATAATTTATTAAATTTGAAAAAAATTCGGACAAAATTAGGTGTCAACAGTAAAAGCTCCATTCTCCTTATTGAGTGGTAAAATAAATACTACAGAGTACTACTTGTCAAGGGACCGGAGGTACAGGCACTTCACGTATGTATGTATGACAAAATGATAGAGAACTAGTTGACCAGTGACAAATTGATTGTGATAAAATTTCTTTTCTCTTGAACAGTTTGATTATGATTTAAGGCCACCTTTTTTCTTGTGCAACAAAGAAGTTTGGGGAGACATTGGTAGTCCTTGAACTTGTCAAATGTTTTCATTTAGACCTCTTATTTAAGGGGTTTAATCTATTGAACACCTACTCATACTCTCACAAAAATAAAGTAAAAACTTACACTTACCTATTGTTAATGTATTGGTCGATTTCTGTTCGATCGCGATGGGTGTGTTCGATTGTGTGATAAGACCATGATTGGTTCCGAAGGCATATCTTGAGAAGATCGATGGGGATGACTTCGATGGAATGGTGTGATCGATCATGTCGTGTCACGATCGAAAATAGCTGTTCTAATAGCGATAACTGATCTTATCCCACTTTTATCGGAACGGAACCAGCGCATTCCATGGGACGTGGAGAACTGTTGAAGAAACGTGAGAAGTCAGACTTCTTCTAGGGTTGGTCACCTCCACTTCAAACTATAAATAGATCTCATTTCTCCCATTTGAGGACAGGTTCAGCAGAACAAGGAAACAACATTATTTCTATCCACCAGCTATATTATTATTCACTATACCATTGTTCATTTATTGTCGTTATCAGATTGTCATTATCAAAGCAACCATTGTATTAAACATCAATCGTGGCCTGGTTCAAACGTGGAGGAAGATTCATTTCTTTCATCGAAGCACCAACCTCCGATTCTTCAATACAATAAGCTTTTATCGCTTTATTTATTTATTCGCTATTATTTATTTCGTTATTTGCATGCTATCTCCATTATTTGGTATTCTAATTCATCGTAATCGATCTTATTAATCTGCCATCATTGCCTTGGTCATATAGTTCATTACTTAATTTGCTTATTGATATCGAACCTATCAGCTGAGTTGTTACTATCGCTTTTTGATCATATTGTTATTTGATTGACTACATTTCCATCGATCGCATTTATTTATCACCATATATATATATATATATATAAATTTGTCATCGAATCTGGTTAAAATCAAGTATTCAGCATCAAACGAAATTAACACATAAGTCATCTTCGATAGAAACTTGCCCGAAATCGGGTCATCGTAAATTGCTAATTCATTATTTGCCCTCATTCGTCTGTTCACATCTGCCTTTAAATTGTTCATTCTGACTTCAGCATCGCATTTGCATATTCATATCTTCGAAACTGATATTTGCATTGTCCTCGAATTAAAACCCTGAAAATCGGTTATTTGTCAACGTAAACTGCCTGTCAATCGATCGAATTGAGATATAAAACGGTCGCCTTAGACTCAACTAAATACAAATTTAATTGTAGAACCTGAAGTACATTTTTAGGAAATACAGTTAACACTAAATTAATGAAAATGCAAAATACGTGTCTTTTAGACACAATTATTACGTAATTACGATATGATACATATTTTATTTTGATTTTAACGGTTAAGCTTAAGGTTTTGATCAAGTATATCTTAATAAATTAGATCCCATTCATTACATTTGTTTATATTTTAGGTCTGAATCTTAATCTTTTATGCCAATAATCAAGTATTTGTTTTTGTTTCTTTTACAATTACTGTATGAATAAATCCGAGTGAATTAACTTATAGCAAAGTCTTAATATTACTAAAATATTATACATGGAAGGATTTCTGCATAAAATACATTTACAAATACTAAATCTACTTTAATCGCTGGACACCACCACCTTCGATGACTACCACCATCCTCAAATGGGAGAAATGAGATCTATTTATAGTTTGAAGTGGAGGGCAACGGCCCGTAAGGAACCCACGGTCGAAACTGAGTCAGGAGATACAAACGCGACACTAATGGCGTATTTGAAAAGGCATGACGCTCAGTTCGAAATATTACAAGAACAGTTGAAGGTCCTGTCTAGCTCTATCGAAAACAGAGCGCCCACCACCCCGATCACACCCCCCGCAAGCATTCCGACTTCGGTTCATCAGGGCGCCTTAACAGGGGGACTTGCAGTGGGGGTCGGATCTGGAGGATCGGGTACGGCCGCCGTGGCTATGGGAGCTCCGGCCTCCGTTACGACAGAAGTAAGGATGTTAGCTACGATGCAAACTCTGCTAAATGACACAGTGGATAAGAAATTCAACGAGATAAATTCATTTATGGAAAAATTGCCAGGTGTTCCGAAGTTAACGGACGAAGTCGCTAAGAAATCGATTTCAAAGCGTCTGTTTCCAGCAAGTGCAGCCCCACTGCCCATTCCTAAAGCCTTCAAATTACCAGAAAGTTTGAGATATGATGGAACCACAGATCCAAGGGATCACATTGATATGTTTTCGGTTGCAGTTCAGGCGAACGACCTGATTTCGGAAGAGATCAATTCAGTCAGCCTTAAGAAGTTTTGTGAAATGTTGAAAGGAGCAGCATTGAAGTGGTATTTGCAGTTACCCGAAAATGAGATACTGAATTTTGATGATATGGTGGCTAAGTTCATTCGATCACATACTGGAGCAAAAAAGATAGCGCCAAGGGTGAAAGATATCCCAGCGGCCTGGGAAAACTATCAAACAATTCGTGAAACGATTTAATGATGAAAAGATTCATATCCCAAATCTCGAAGAAATGTGGGCTTGTTTGACTTTTGCTAATAACTTGCGCACTAATTCTATAGAGGCGTGGAAGTTAAAAGATCGTCTTAGGGAAATCAATGCATGGACGTTCGACGATCTATATCGTGAGTGCGAACCAAGGATTAGGGCTGAGGAGGAGGAGTTGCAGTTAGCCCGAAATAACCATCAGTATGATCGACCACCACCACGGAGAGTCGAGAACGACAGGCGAAACTACAGGGACCAACGATGGGAGCCCTACAGTTTCCCTCGAATGGGGAGCGACAACCACGAAGCTGGTAGTTCGAAGAATCAGCCGAAGATAGGGCAATCGAATACATCTTCGGTTCCAAAAGATCGACCACTGCCTCCAAAAGTGACGGAGTACAATTTTTGCATATCGACACCAAACTTGGTAAATCACTTGAAGGGGATGGGTGATAAGGTCGTAAATTTTCCGGGTCGCATAAAAACAAATCCAAACACAGGGGATGAAAATCTATGGTGAGCATTTCATCATGATTTCAGCCATACAACAGAAGAATGTAAGGCGTTGAGATACGAAGTGGCCAGCTTGCTACAGAAGGGGTACTTGGTAGAATTATTGACTGATAGAGGGCAAAACAATTTTAATAAGAAAAAAGATGATGAGCCGCCAAAACCTCCCGCTCCTAGGAAGACGGTGAATGTTATTACCGGAGGAGATGACGTTTGTGGAATGACTTACACTACAAAGAAATATGCAAAGGTCTCATTCACACGAGACAAACGAACGCGGGAGAACATGAATGATGAGATTGTGTTCGGGGATTTCAACTTCGACGAAAGGATTCATCCCCATCACGATGCACTGGTAGTAACAATGAGGATCGACAATGCCGATGTAAAAAGGGTATTAATCGATGCTGGCAGTTCGGTTAATATCATACATGCAAGAGTAGTTGAACAACTACAGTTGAGTGATAAGATTGTGCCTCGCTCAACGGTGTTGTCGGGTTTCACTAATTCAAGCGAAGTGATCGTTGGAGAAATCACAATTAAGACATATGCGGAAGACGTTGAGAGTTGAACATCGTTTCAAGTGATGAAAGGCGAGATGGCATACAACGTGATATTGGGTCGGCCGTGGATTCACGCTATGGGAGCGATCCCATCGACTCTACATCAAGTTGTAAAATTCCCTACCCCATGGGGAATTCGCGAAATAGAGTGAGCAACAGGCTTCTCGAGAATGTTACTCAGTAGCTGTTAAGGATGGCTTTCGAAAATAGCAATCACAGCTAGTGGAACCCGTGGCTGAAGACCTCACTGCGGCTCCACTATGTGCTTCGTCACAGTTAGCGGAGTCCGAAGTTGAAGACGAATTCGCACAGGTTCCACCATGTGTGAGAGAATCGTACAAACAAAAAGCCGGAGACTCTACGATAGAAGAATTGGGAGAAGTAATGTTATTCGATGATAAGCCTGATTGGAAAGTCTATGTGGGATCAGAACTGGATCCCGAAATAAGAGCAAAAATCATATCATTCCTCAAAGATAATTCCGATTTTTTTGCTTGGTCCCACACAGATATGGTGGGAATCGATCTAAAAGTTGCCACAAACAAATTAAACGTCGATCCAAAGCATCGGCCGGTGAAGCAAAAGAAACGGCCGAATGGAGGATTCCGGAGGAAAGTGATCAATGACGAAGTAGAAAAATTGTTAACGAATGGGTTCATTAAAGAGGTTGTTGAACCCCAAAAATTACCCTTTCTTTAAGAAAAGATAGTTTCGGGTATATTTTCAACAAAATGGGACTCCAAAGGGTTTTCTTTGGAGTCGCCACCTAATTTAAGGATTATTAGGAACCTAAGTTATTTAAAGAGTGCAATTTATTCTTTATTTAAAAGAAATTAAATTAAAATCAGAGATTCTTAGGTAAGTGGTTCTTTTATTTCCGAAAGAAGGTCCCTTGCGGAAGCACTTTCGAAAATCCGCTAAATGCGGTTAATCCGGCGATTTTCACGAATTGTTTAAGGATAACAAGTATATAAAGCTAATTTTTATAAGGATAATATGAATAATATAAATAAGATAAGATTTTAATTATGCCGATACTTAGATAAATAAATGATCCAATTTAGGATTAATAAAATAGATAATGAAATAATAATCAATTAATTAATTAATTAATTAAGTAAAGGTTAAATGAAGTTAGATATTTAAATAAAACAAACTAGATAAATAATTGGATAATAATAAAGGATTAATTAATTGATTGAATAAATAGATAAATAAATAAATAAACAAATAAATAACTTAATTAAATAAATGATTACTTATCAATTTTAATTAAATAAAGGAGTAAATGAATAATAATCGATTAATTAAATGAATAAATGAATAAATACTTAATTGATTAAATAAATGATTAATTGAAATTAAATAAGGATAATAAATAACCAATGATAGATAAATAATAGGTAATAAATGATTAGAGGATTAATTAAATAAAATAAATAAATAGCAATAATTGATTAATTAAATAAATGAAATAATTGGTTAACTAAAATGGATTAATTTAATAAATGGAGAGTTATAGCTAACCAATTAATTAATTAAAAGGATTAAGTAAATAAATAAATAAATAAAATTAAGTAAATAAATAAATAAATAATTTGAATATAAATAATGATAAAAAGGGACAATTTTAATTGAATGGTTTTGATTTGCACTCATTAATTGACCAATAGTTCTTAAGATCCACAAATTAATTGATTAATTGGCGATTCGCAAAGAAAAGGATACAAAGTATGCATAAAGCAATTTATAATAATTCACATTAATTAACCATAATTCGATGCAATTTCTATCCTACAGGGCTCCTAGCCCGGTCTACGAGAATCCTATACATGAATTTCTATAGAAGCGGAAAAGAAGGGTAAAGAAAGTAGAACCCGAAAATAGCAACTCGCAAAATGAGCCTTGAATAGCAATTTGTCAATTTGAGACCCGAACTTGACCCAAAACAGCTCCAAAGCAAATTAGAAATCCCAATGTCGAGTTTTAACCAACTCGATCCCAAGTAGTCATGCCAGAATAAGAAGGAAATAAAGATTAGCATGTAGGCTAATGAGAATAATTAAAGTAAGCATAACGGATAAAGAGTAGCAGTGGAACTAAATGAACCAGGAAACACACTTGATCAAATAAGTTACAATTGAATTACAGCAGGTGGGTTTCAAACGGATTCACTCCAGGCAGTTTTATGCAAAATAGAAATAATACAACACACACCAGTAGGGAAAAGCCACAATGTCGGGTTTCACATCAGAAGACAAAAGCTAATGAAAGACCGCTAACGGGCAAGAACTCCTTAAGACCTTCTAATTGCTTGAAACAAATAGATAGAATCAACTAGAATATGAAACCACACAACTAAAGCTTAGATCTTTTACACTATATCTGTGTTCTTTAAACAGAAAACAGAAACAAAGCATTAATTTCATGACTAAGAACTAACAAAGATATACTATACTAACATCATTTCACATGATAGGATTTTACTTACTCTAACCAAATTTATTGCATATTCAAATGTCGTAGTATGGACCTTCAGTTTTAATAACTACCAGGATTCCGTTTCAACTTCTAACTAGAGATATGCAAACAACATAATCATTTTAGGTATCCCATTCTTAAGAAATGCCATAAACTTTACTTAAAGAGGAAATGATATTAACTCAGATTCAATTATTTCCTTAAAGTTCTAACAGAAACCAACTCAAGATGGCAATAATGATAACTCAAGATACAAGCTTTATTGTGTCTAGCAGAGGAAACAAAGATGTGCATATCGAAGCTTGAAAACTTTAACATATTCTCTCTCTGTTAAACTGATTTCCTACTCAAACACATTAGGACCAACATAGGAACCAGCTTTAAAGGCATGACTGATATCATTTTACGATGCCAACATGAAGTTGATTTTAAGACAACCAAAAGGGAACTCACATATTTTAAAACCGGAAAAATGGGTACATTTCAAGGGGAAAGATTAACATTTTTAGGGAAAAATGAGGTGGACTATCAGATTATTAAGACACCAACAAGAAAGAGGATCCGACTATCTTGGACCCCAACCTCCTAACTTTTTAAATGCAAGAAACGACTTTGCAATTCCTCACTTAATGATGCATACAATTTGGACTGAAACAGAACTCACTTGCACCCCGACCTAAACTCCCCTAACCTACTCCTTTACTGCCCTGAAAATACCTCCAACTCAAAACCACACATACTGCATATGCTTCCACAAGCCTGATGGCCCTTGAACACCTGCACACTTTTCCAAAGCCAACTGCTACACTCTACACTCTATTTCCCAAAACAACCTCAATTTACACTATCTAGACAAGAAAAAGATCTCTGCTTCTACTATTGAAGCACCAGGTCTCCTTCACTCTTTAAACTACCAGGAAACTATACCCAGAACCCCTGATACATTTGAAATGGAATTGAGATGAACTCACCCCTGACTTCCTCATACCCAATCAGCCCCCAAGCCACTCTCTATTACTCCCTGAAACTGCATCATCCATATACTTCCTACTGCATTCAAACAATACAGCAGACCCTTCAATTAACTCCTAACAAACTACTGCTGTATCAAAACTCTCCCTCAAAACCTCTTACAAAAACCTTGACTACTCCCTCACTGACTACGGCCTCCCTGAACTGACTGAACCAAAACGGCCCTCTTTATACTAACTGCAGCACCCTCTAAACCAACCTAGACTCACACTGCCTCCACCCTAAACAAACCAACGCAACACATCTAAACTCCTTCTACAAACTCCCTTACACAAACAGAACCAGCCCCCTATACACACCTGCATATACACACCTGCATATACACCCCTGAAACAGACCCTGAACTACCAGCATCCTCCTTTCAAATTCAGAACCAAAACAGAGCCAAATACTACTATACACACAAATCGACGATGTAAATTATATTCAAAGAATATTGACTCTGAACTACTTTCAGCAATCAAAGGCATCAAACACAAACAAGTCATTGCAATGAAAGATTTCTAACAGAACCATAGGCAAATCAAATTTAAAAAAAAAACTGAAAACAAATGTAAAAGGAAAGAGTGTCACCTGCTTTAGGGCAGTGAACTGAGCGAGGGTTCGAAGAAAACGCCACTCGACTAAGCGACGCGAGCAAGGTCGACGACTAGTATAATGTAGCCACGACACGAACAAATCTATTGTCTAAAGCTTGAGCAGAAACAAGGACTATATGGAAATAAAAAAAAACTGAAACTGAAACTATTTCTATTTTATGCCCTGCCTCATTTTTAAATTTCGAAACCCCTCTCCCCTGCAAAAATGAAAGAATAAAGCATATATATACCTCGCCTTAGGGTTTCGGATTTTTCTCAATTTCCCAAATCGACCCCTGATTTTCTGCCGTTTCCTTTTAAGACAAGGATGAAATAGTCTAATCCCTTTAGGGATCGTACCATTTCATCTTTATCCTGAGGGAAATTAACGTTAGAATGCCTTTGACGGCTCGGATCAAAAGCTCACTCAAAATGCACGGACGAGATTGGTGAAGCTTTGATACTGGTGAGAGAGACCAAGGATACCAGCTGGAACAAGACTATTTGTCCAGCATGTTGATCGTACGGAGAAGATGAGGGCTTTGGGTCGGGTTTAGGGAGAAACGGGTCGCGGGTAATGAACTGGGTTGGGAAATTGGAAACTGATGGGTGTAGGGGAATTATAGGTTGGTATATAAGGGGTTTGCATGGGTGGGTCACAATTGAGGCTGCTCATTTCGTTTTTAGCCCTTTTCTATTGAAATTCAATTGTTTTTCCTTTTTACTTTCAATTTTAACCTTAATTACAACCCTTCCATAATAAATTATTAATTCGAATAATTTCGGGACAAAATTCGGTGTCAACAGAGGTTAAGTATCCAGAATGGCTTGCAAACACTATCGTAGTACCAAAGAAAAACGGCAAGTGGAGAGTATGCGTCGATTATACCGACCTCAACAAAGCTTGCCCAAAAGATTCATTCCCACTGCCTCACATCGACAGGCTGATCGATTCAACGGCAGGGCACGAAATGTTGAGTTTCTCGGACGCCTACTCAGGCTATAATCAAATTTCGATGGACCCAATAGATCGGGAGAAAACTTCGTTCATCACAGACACGGGGGCTTATTGTTACACAGTCATGCCCTTCGGCCTTAAGAATGCTGGGGCTACTTACCAGCGTTTGGTTACCACCACGTTCAAAGATTTAATCAGAAAAACGATGGAAGTGTATATCGATGATATGTTGGTCAAGTCTTTAGAAAAGGGAAACCATTTAAGTCATTTGAAGGAAACTTTTACGATACTAAGGCAGTTCAACATGAGACTGAACCCGGAGAAATGCGCGTTCGGGGTCGGATCCGGTAAGTTCTTGGGGTTCACCATATCGCATAGAGGAATCGAGGCCAATCCAGACAAGATCAAGGCGATCGAAAGCATCTCCGAAGACTTGACAACGGTGAAAGAAGTTCAACAGCTGACCGGTCGAGTAGCCTATCTCAGCAGGTTCATCTCGAGGTCATCTGAACGATGTCACAAGTTCTTTTGCGGTGCTGAGGAAAAACAAAAGTTTTGACTGGACACCAGAATGCAAAAAGGCTCTCAAAGAACTGAAGCAATACTTGTCCAATCCTCCACTTCTATCAAAGCCAATCGAAGGAGAAATGCTGCTGATCTACTTGGCCATTTCCGATGTCGCTGTAAGCGCTGTCCTCGTTCGCGAGAATAGAGGTAACCAATTTCCTATCTATTACGTTAGTAAGACATTGTTAGATGCAGAAACAAGGTATCCACATCTAGAAAAACTAGCACTTGCACTAGTCACTGCTGCACGAAAGCTAAGACCTTATTTCCAATGTCATTGAATATCTGTCATAACTACTTTTCCATTGCGAAATATACATCGGCCAGATCTCTTTGGTCGATTGATGAAATGGGCGGTCGAGCTGAGTGAATACGACATCACTTACCAGCCTCGCACCGCTATAAAATCTCAAGTTTTAGCTGATTTTGTAGCAGACTTTAGCGCTAACATCTTCCCGGAAGCAAAAAAAGAAGAATTGATGATGAGAGATCCAGATCCCGGAGTCTGGATAATGTACACCGATGGAGCTTCGAATGTGAAAGGGACTGGCCTCGGAATCCTGTTGATAGCACCTACCGGCGAGAAGCTCAGGTATGCGATCAAATTACATGTAAAAACTAACAACGAGGCCGAATATGAGGCCCTCGTTGCAGGTTTAAAGATCGCAAAGGACTTGAAAGTCGAACGACTAGACATCAAAAGCGATTCTCAGCTGGTGGTAAATCAAATCCAAGGCGATTTTTGTGTTCGAGATCCGAGGATGCAGCAGTTGCTCGAAAAAGTACAAAATATCCTAACTTCTTTTCAGGAATGGAAAATAGCTCAGATACCGAGGGGGAGATAACATCGAGGCAGACGCCTTAGCCAACCTTGGTTCTGCAGCAGCTATCGATGGAAAGATCGACGAAACAATGGTTCATTTGTTCGTATCCCCACTTTGTCGAAGCATCAAAGAGGTAAACAACGTAAATCATACTTGGGATTGGAGAAACAAATATTTGTCTTATTTGCGGGCAGGCACCCTTCCCAGTGACAAAAAGTCTGCCCGATCACTTAAAGCTAAAGCGGCAAGATATGGTCTCCTAGAAAATCAACTCTACAGACGAATGTTTGGTGGCCCTTTAGCGAAGTGTGTGGGACCAGATGGAACAAACTATGTGTTGAAAGAAGTTCATGAAGGCGAATGCGGCAATCACTCCGGCAGCAAATCGTTGGTTCGAAAGATAATAAGAGCTGGATACTATTGGCCAACGATCGCAGATGATGCCAAAGAGTTCGTTCGCAAATGCGACAAGTGTCAACGATTTGGCAACCTCATACATCAACAAGCAGAGCCACTTCAATCGATCACGTCACCGTGGCCATTCATGAAGTGGGGAATGGATTTGGTCGGGTCGCTTCCAACAGCGCCCGGTGGGGTAAAGTTTATTTTAATTCTTACGGATTATTTTTCTAAATGGGTAGAAGCAATTGCTTTGGCTAAAATTCGTGAACATGAAGTCATCAAATTTATTCATCAAAATATTATCTGTCGTTTTGGGATCCCGAAAGAGATCACATGCGACAATGGTAAACAGTTCGTAGGAAGACGGATCACTGCCTTCTTCGAAAAATGGGGGATCAAGTGAATTGCCTCAACACCTTATCACCCCAGTGCAAATGGACAAGCCGAGTCTTCCAACAAAAAAATAATCGAGTATTTGAAGAAAAGGATGGATGAGTCAAAGGGCAATTGGCCGAATGAACTCCCCAGAGCGCTGTGGGCTCATCAGACAACGGTGAAACACAGCACCGGAGAAACACCGTTCTCACTTGTCTACGGAGCAGAAGCGCTGATACTGGTGGAAGTGGGGGAACCTAGTCTTCGGTTCGCCCACTCCACCGAAGAAGCAACCAAAGAGGCTATGCTGATAGATTTAGACCTGGTCGAATAAAAAAGAGACATGACATTCGTTGGAATACAAGCACAGAAACAAAGGGCAGAAAATTACCTCAACAAGAAAATCAGGTATCGATCTTTTAATGTAGGTGACTATGTGCTAAAAATCAAAAGACCGAAGAAGGATGAGCCCAACGAAGGTAAACTAGGAGCAAATTGGGAGGGACCCTATCAGGTCAAAGCAGCAATCGAAAAAGGTTCATACCAACTCGAAACAATGGACTCTAAGCCAGTTGACTTCAATTGGAATATCACACAATTGAAGAAGTACTACTTTTGAAATTCTATGGTATCATCAGATTTTATTTTCTATTTTCCTTTATAATTTTTATCTCCTTTCCGTCTGGAACAATCGTTGATCGGTTATTTAATACTAACATTTTTAGATGATTGGCATAGTTGGAATCGAATGATGATAAACATTACCCACGAACACTTGAGCTCAAAACGCTCCAATCGGGGTCGATAAATCTGACGAACATTCTAACGTGGTCTTCATCTATAACGGCTTTTTCGGCTTTTGTTTTTCAATGACTCCGTTTCAGGTATCGAACTCAAGGACCAGTGTTCGACCGATCATTCTTCACACCCAAACACTGGGGGGGATGGAGTTGGTTGGATGGTCGACAATACTGGGGACTGCCCAGAAATCGGAGACTCCCCATCAAAGGAAGGAAACGAAGTCGACTGAAGACAATACTGAGGACTCGTTCGAAATCCAACAAGCTCAAAGATCCCAACGTTTACTCGAACTGGGGACTCGTTCAAAATTCGATAAAAAGATTCAAGATCCCAACGCTTACTCGGACTGGGGACTCGTTCGTACTTCAAATCGAACTAGAGACTCAACTTTGTCGAAGATTTTAAACCCTGACGTTTTTATTCAGAGTCGGGGGCTATTTGTTTAGATGAGTTATGTAGCATGTGAACGATCCATTAGTAATCAAAAATCTGTGCCTTCAAACGGCCACATCATGCAACCGATCGGATCGTACGATCGGAAAATGTATTAAACGCCCAATAGCGGCGTATATTTCAATTATACAACACTTGGTCATATTTTTGACCTTTCACATTTGTCAACTTGTGTTATCGATCTGAACATTGGCGAATTTTACAATTCCAAATTTTTCACCAAGTATTCAAAGCAATTTTTCATTCCGAACCTAAAAATGTTCGAGAAGTGCATTACGTAAAAATGAGACGTTATTTTTTACTACGCAGTACACATTGGGCCCCAATCACATTCTTCCGACGACTGTCGCTGAACATCAAAACTTTCAAACGATTAAATTGAGTCATCTTCGGAAAATAATACAACGATAAGAGAAGTCAAAAATAATTCATTCATTTAAAATGTATGTACATAGCTGGCCAAATGACCACATTGCATCAAAATTCAAAACGACTAAAACAACAAGTCGAAAACAGCTTTAGTTTATTCATCACCATCCCCATCAGAACCTTCATCGGAGGAACTCGCTGGAAGACCAAGATCTTCACGGGCCAACCGCACGATGGCAATGACATCACTTAGTTCGGCAGGAACATCAATATTTCGATCCAACATCTCTCTAAGGACATCGCGCCTTGATTCGGCAAGGATAAGGTCCTTCTTCTTTTCAAACTCTTCCTCGAGATCGCGCCTTAAGATGTTGGATTCCTTTTGGAGCAACAGGTTCCTTTCCGACAGGCTATCAGCTTGAACCTTTAAGTCCTCGTTGCCCTTGCGAAGGACGCTCAACTCCTCGAACTTATCAGCTAGTTCCCAATCTTTGCTCTCTGAAGCAGAATTGAGTTCGGCCACTTTCAGATCGGAATTGGCTTCATGTTCGCTTAGTTGTGCGTTCAAAGCTCAAATTTCCGACTCCAACTCCGATTGACGAAGAGCGTGCTCATTCGTACTTTTGTCGAAGTTGGCCAAAAGTTCAGCATACTTGGCCTCCGCAGTTTTCAGCTTCCGATGCAATTCCTCCCCAGCCGAAGTAAGATGAATAATTTGCTCGTTTAAGACTTTAGCCCCATCCTGAAGCTGGCGAATCCGATCGGCGGTCTCGATCGCCATTATGCAGTTCTGAAAATAAGTCACACAGGAAAGTTAAAAAAAAGAGGGGGGGGGGGGGGGGGAGGAGAGCAAAGAAATTTACGTAAAAGAAAGAAAGTATGGGCTTTACCCTGAAGGCACCAAAAGAAATATGTGGAGGCAAACTCAGGTCTTCATGCGTATTTAGCCGAGCTTGCTCCATCGGGCCAATGACATCGAACATGTAATCCACCAGCCGTTTTGGGCATCTAAGCAAATCGACATTGCGCGGCACTTCTATCGTTAGCGATCTACGACCCCTTGTTTCAGATTCGCCCAAAGCGGCAAAGGCAACAACTTCTTCGCCTCGAGGAAGAGGTACTATCAGATCAGCATGATCCGCACCAAAGAACGATGACCCCGTTTCTTCATCATACTTGGATTTCGTCGTCGCCATCATCCGATCCAAAGCTGGCATCTTCCCTTTCGTTGGATCCCTTTCCCCGAGTTCGCGATCAAAGGCCTCAATCATTTCCCCCCGAGTTTCAGGCACAACGCCCAAAGAAACGATGGCACCTTCTCTACTGGGCAAGCCTCCAGAGCCTGAATTGACCTCTTCGGCTACAGGGGAAAGGTGATAATCGTCAACCGAAAGATCCCCCTGTTCAGCCACTTTGAGTTGGATGGCTGTTTCCTGGAGTCTTTCCTTTACAAGCTTTTTAGGGTGCCTCACTAATCGGTCAGATCCCGATTCGTCCCCAGTTTCTTCTTCCTCGATGTCATTCCTTCGGCGGCTTTCTCCGCTGCAATTGCTGAACTTGTTCCAGCAATCACATCCTCAATGGTTTGGGGCGTAGCCGATGTGCTACCCCTTGCCCTTTCTTCACTACCTTGGGAAAATACCTATTCTTCAACTCCTGAAAAGATTTCTTTTTCTTCTTCGGAGGAGGAGCATCAACAACTTTCTCACCGCCTTCGATTTCAATCTCCTCGTCGCTAGGCTCGCCCTCGGCACCTGTGATGCCTACGAAAATTTAAAAATCAGCGAAGGAATAAATCAGGCTGCAAGTCTAACATGAATTCGAGAGAGAGAAGTTTACCATGATTTTTTGCTTTGAGGGTTTTTAAAGCCGCGACCAGTTTCCAAGCCCTCTCGTCATTAGTCGTCTTATCAAGCACCCAGATCAACCAAGGTATGATATCAGAGACTTGATCGAACAAAACCTTGTCGGCTGAAAATGAGAATTCAAAGTCTCAGGACTGAAGCTACAAGTTATACACAAAAAAGGGGAGGGGGGGGGGGGGGGCAAAATGCTTACGTGTTCGATTCCACATGCTTGGGAGTGGCTCCTTCCCAGGGTCCGTCAATTGCTCAGTTGGGATAAAAACAAAACGTTGATCCCATCCCCGAAGGTCGTCATCGTTGTCAGAGATCAAGGCCCGTTGGCCTCGTTTCGCCAAGTTTATCACCCCTCATTTGTAAACCCGAGGGGAATAAATGTTGAGAATGTGGCGAAGTGTTAACTCTACCTCCACCTTCTCCGCAATCCATCTCATGATCACTATCGTTCTCCATATCGCCGGAGAAAGTTGCCCGAGGCAAACGTTGTACATCTTGCAAAACTCCTCGATCACGTTATCGACTGGGGGAGTAAAACCGATGGTAAAAGGGTAGGTCAGCACTACTGAATGATCCTCGATGTGCGTAGCAAGAGTTGATTTCCTTGGAGGACTCATCACATCGATGTCACCAACCTTCCAACCACATTCTTCTCGAACCGGTGGTATCGACTCTGGTGTGATCGTGCAATATACAAAGTCGATTGGAATATTCTTCTTATTATTTTGCTCCGCCTCGCTATGAACACTGACCTTGCAGTCGTTCTCATAAGTAAACCTCTTCGGAAGAATCTCCGAATACGACTTTTTGGGACAAAATCTTTCACTTTCCTTTCTTTTTGTTTCTTGCCTTTTTTGTCCACTGAAGTGCCAGCGGCGGTGGAAGTCTGCTCCGCCACTATGCCAGACTTCAGCGGGACTGTGGTGGAAACTGTCGCAGCAGAAGTAAGATCAGCATCAGCTACGTTTTGGGAAGAAGTAGACATTATCGAAGAACAAAATCAACGGTTTGAAAAAATAACTTAAAAGATTTGAAGCAGAAGTTGACAAAAATCAGCAAGAAATTTCTGAGATTTGCTTAGAAGAGTTAGAGAATTTTGAAAGATTTAGAAGTGGTAAAGTTTGTAAAGTGAGTTTGAAGTTGGTATTTATAGGGCAAGAGCCATCATTGCCTCGGAAACCGATGAAAACTGCCACCCGCACGATCTCTGACACGTGCGGCGATGGGAAGTTGAAGCGACAGCTTGACGTTTCAAAATGGAGGGACACAAACGCTCCACGTGTTTTTCCGCTCAAAATGTCAAACCACTTGCCAAGTTTTAAAGACACACGACTTGACAAGTGGGGGGACTATCTGTATTGGTCGATTTCTGTTCGATCACGATGGGTGTGTTCGATTGTGTGATAAGACCATGATTGGTTCCGAAGGCATATCTTGAGAAGATCGATGGGGAATGACTTCGATGGAATGGTGTGATCGATCATGTCGTGGCACGATCGGAAATAGCTCTTCTAATAGCGATAACTGATCTTATCCCACTTTTATCAGAACGGAACCATTCCATGGGACGTGGAGAATTGTTGAAGAAACGTGAGAAGTCAGACTTCTTCTAGGGTTGGTCACCTCCACTTCAAACTATAAATAGATCCCATTTCTCCCATTTGAGGACAGGTTCAGCAGAACAAAGAAACAACATTATTTCTATCCACCAGCTATATTAATATTCACTATACCATTGTTCATTTATTGTCGTTATCAGATTGTCATTATCAAAGCAACCATTGTATTAAACATCAATCGTGGCCTGGTTCAAACGTGGAGGAAGATTCATTTCTTTCATCGAAGCACCAGCCTCCGATTCTTCAATACAATAAGCTTTTATCGCTTTATTTATTTATTCGCTATTATTTATTTCGTTATTTGCATGCTATCTCCATTATTTGGTATTCTAATTCATCGTAATCGATCTTATTAATCTGCCATCATTGCCTTGGTCATATAGTTCATTACTTAATTTGCTTATTGATATCGAACATATCAGCTGAGTTGTTACTATCGCTTTTTGATCATATTATTATTTGATTGAATACATTTCCACCGATCGCATTTATTTATCACCATATATATATATATATATAAAAATTTGTCATCGAATCTGGTTAAAATCAAGTATTCAGCATCAAACGAAATTAACACATAAGTCATCTTCGATAGAAACTTGCCCGAAATCGGGTCATCGTAAATTGCTAATTCATTATTTGCCCTCATTCGTCTGTTCACATCTGCCTTTAAATTGTTCATTCTGACTTCAGCATCGCATTTGCATATTCATATCTTCGAAACTGATATTTGCATTGTCCTCGAATTAAAACCCTGAAAATCGGTTATTTGTCAACGTAAACTGCCTGTCAATCGATCGAATTGAGATATAAAACGGTCGCCTTAGACTCAACTAAATACAAATTTAATTGTAGAACCTGAAGTACATTTTTAGGAAATACAGTTAACACTAAATTAATGAAAATGCAAAATACGTGTCTTTTAGACACAATTATTACGTAATTACGATATGATACATATTTTATTTTGATTTTAACGGTTAAGCTTAAGGTTTTGATCAAGTATATCTTAATAAATTAGATCCCATTCATTACATTTGTTTATATTTTAGGTCTGAATCTTAATCTTTTATGCCAATAATCAAGTATTTGTTTTTGTTTCTTTTACAATTACTGTATGAATAAATCCGAGTGAATTAACTTATAGCAAAGTCTTAATATTACTAAAATATTATACATGGAAGGATTTCTGCATAAAATACATTTACAAATACTAAATCTACTTTAATCGCTGGACACCACCACCTTCGATGACTACCACCGTCAACTAATACCCACAACCATCATCCTCAATCACGAGTATTATAAAGTTTTGCGAAAATATTTTTCGATGGTCACCTTCCTCACAATGTGGTTATCCTTTGTTCTTCAATGACTTTCCAACCGATTTGATTTCCAATAATTTGTGAATCTGATGAGTGGATTATTTAACCTATTTAATTAAGTAAATAAAAGAGTATATTTGAAAGAAAAAATTAGTTAATTTTTTTACGTCAATAAGTAATATTTTATACTTTGTTAAAATAAATTAAATTAAATTAGGAAGTTAAACATATTATCATACTTAAAAAAAGGCTAAAACCTAAAGGAAGTTTTTGTAATTATTCCTACTTAGACTAGTAATTAGACTATAGTTTACAATCTGCTAAAATTTGAAATCTATAGGTGATTATAGTTTAAATAAGAATTTTTACACTCTATATCCAAGTCATACCCATTAAAAATTATACTACCATAAAACTAAAAGTATTTACCCAACCTACCCATTTATTATTGTATACTTTTGTTATGCCTTATAGGTGTATACCTTTAAGGTATACTGTATAAATTATGCTATAAAGATTTGGAGGGCCATTTATTACTGTATACCTTTGTTATACCTTATATGTATATACCTTTATGGTATACTGCATAAACTATGGTATACAGGTCTGGATAGGTAGAGTTGGTAAATAATTTAGTGGGTAGGTCATGTAATATTTGAAAATAGTGGGTAGTTGCTGTAATTATTTTAGATTTTGTGAGTATTTTGGTAAGTGTCCCTTTAAAGAAATAGGCTAAACAATGATAGATTTTATTAAAATCGTAGTATTATTACTTAAAATTGGTATACAATATGTATTAAGGTGTTTTCGGTGCGGTTCGGTTTTTAACTTATCGGTATATAATTATGCAAAATTAATATCATATCTATAAGCTATCAATTTATGGGTATCGGTTCTTAACGGTTCAATAACTGATATTACCAATAACTATTGTTGAATTAAACAACACTAGTAAATATTCTCGCATCCTACACCTTTAGATGAATTACATAGACATTGGTGATAAACAACACTATAAGGCACAAAAAGCATATCCACAAAAAAAATCTGCAAAAGGTTTATTTAACAGATCTAAGCAACTCCAAAAAAGCAGTAATAATTTCATTCACTAAAGTTTTTATTCAAGTCCTGCTCACATAACTTAAAGTAGAAATCAATATCATTAACAAATTCAAAACTATAAACTAATTAATTTAAAAGAATTAATTAAATAATAAATAAAATAGAATTATAATAATTATATAAAAAAAATCTTATCGATATATCGGTATAGAAGTGGTAAAATATATAAATACAATTATGTAGTGGTATTCATAAATCAACATTATTATGGAATTCATATATGGCTATACCAATATGGTTGAGCTTATCGGTTTTGATAGTTTGATACGGGTTAAGCTACACACACCTAATTTACATATTGGTCTCTGCTCACTTTGTCAGTTAGAGGAGCCACGTATGCAGATTGTAGCCACCCAAAACCAAGCTGTGCTAGTGGAGCGAACCTTGTTTAGCAGATAAGTGTAAGTTTGTTGATTCAGCCATGACAATAATGGCTTCTTCCACTACCTTAATTCCTTACACTTTCCCATTACCACCTATCTACTCTTCCCTCAATACCACAATATGCTCTTTCACTTCTTCTTCGTTGGGTTGCAAGAATCTTTGCTTATCTACCAAAACTAGTCGTGCCAACAACCTAGTTTTTCCAAATTCTTCTTCTTCTTCTTCGAGGATAAGGTGTGGTGGCATAACGGAAATTAAGGAGGACCAGTTCTCCGACGTCGTTTTGAAGTCTGATCGTCCTGTCCTTGTGGAATTTGTTGCCACTTGGTGTGGTCCTTGCCGTTTGATTTCTTCTGCTATGGAATCCATTGCTCAGGTCCATTTCTTTTGCTATTGCCAATTATATATGATTATTTGCTTATACTTTAATGTTCGGGATTCTTAGTTGTCTAGTTGGTTGACTACCTACTCCGTAAGGCCTAACATTACCAAATTACTCAGGTTTTAAGATAAAGTAAACAAAGTATTTCGGGCTTGGGTCAAGGTATGCCCAAACTATACCAGTTGATTGAAAATGAAACCCAACTTTCAAGTACAAGATCGAAAGCATATTCCTTAGGCTAGATAGAGCGTTAGTTTTAAATTACTAGGTAGCCATACAACATTCGGCCCAAGCAACGCCTAAAAGCCCATGCCTTTCTTGGTCGGACCAACCCAATCGCTGATTTTCGACAAATCTATCTGAATTATAAGAGCAAGAAGTAGAATATGAAGAAAACTTTCTTTGACCTGGTTGATGAAGGATCGATTCCTACGTGTCCTTGTATAGTGCTAAAGCCTCTAGGCTGAGTAGCAAACTAGGATGAAGATTGATTCCTAGAACTTTTAATTTATAGCCTGAACGATGGATTAAATAAGTTTGCCAACCCACCTTGTTGTCCCCTTCCCTGCCCTTGTGCCTTGTCCTTCCCCTATGTATACTAAAAACATTTTAAAAAAAATGTTTTGTTAGTGAAAATATTGTTGACCCAAATATGGAAAATTATCTCCCAAGATCAATTATTTTTGACAGAAAACTGTCCACCAAACACACCCTCATGAGGAGTACAAGGCCAAATACAATAAGTGTTCATAGTTACAAATGTAACTTTGTCAAATGCTGTGATGAATTTGTTAGGTGCTACTCGGATTTCAAAGGTTTTTTCAAATTTTCATCTAAAGCATTTAGTACAAGTTATCTGAATCATTTACTTTAGATTTTTCCTTTGATACCCCATGTAGTATAATTCAATGAATTGTAAAATCTACACGGAAAAGCTGCTATTGTTGTGCCCTTCTTTCTGTATCTATAAAGAAAGAAACTTGGATTTATTTGCTCCTTTCCACAGTCTTACTGAAATCATTTTAATTCATTAGCAATAAGAGAAGAAATGATTAAGTCAAGCTTCGACATAGTTTTGACAATTTTTTAAAGACAATGAAAGTGGACATTCTGCAGCTATTATGTGTTTAAAATAGAACTTTGAAATCCGAAAGATTGAGAAATTTTCATGCAGGAACCAATGCATGAGAGCTCTTTTCATTTTAGTACTGCTCTTTTTGATTTGAATACATCAGCATAATGATATACTAATTCTTCTTTTGTTGAATCTTGAATAGTTAAGCAATTTCATACTTTGGTCATTCACGTTCTTGATTTAGAGTAAATGTTCACAGTATTTCCTTACTTTTCAACTGTCAGGAGTATAAAGAAAAGATCACTGTTGTCAAGATAGATCATGATTCGAATCCCAAGCTCATAGAAGAGTTCAAAGTTTATGGATTGCCAACATTGATTCTCTTCAAAGATGGAAAGGAAGTTCCAGATAGTAGAAGGGAAGGTGCGATAACAAAAGTTAAACTCAAGCAGTATCTTGATGGACTTCTAGAGACAGTTTCTATTGCTTAATATTTGAGGAAAAGTTTACTGTTTCTGGTATCTTCATCAGTTTATGACTCGAGGCATTTCTGTCTTGTCAATATTAGTTATCCTGATATTGCCTATAATTTGATTTGCTTCCTTGATTAATCAAAACTAGTGGATATTCATTGTATATTTAGCTGTCTGTGGGCGAGAACCTGTTTGGATTTGTATATTTGAGCTGTCTATAAGATAAAAATAATTGCATATGTTCAAATTTAGGTAATTTTGTTTTATTCGAGAGCATCATCGTTTTTATGCATGCCTTTTTTTTTTTTTGGGGGCTAAATAACCTGCACATGCTAGAAGCAGTTGAATCTTAACTTTCATTTATCAGGAACAGATAGGCTCCTTTTCTAACACGTTGCACCATTGTTCGTGGATATGACTATGTTCTCTTGCAGTTATTTTCCCCATTGCAGGCTTGTCTTTGCCATTGCAGATTGTCTTACAATTCCTTTTCGTCTTAGTTAGCATAACTTATCAGATCTCAACGTGGGAAGAGTTTCTTTGATAACTACATAGATACTAGTTTCAAGTGGCTTTATGTTTCTTTATGGATTAAGAACAGTTCTGATTCATTTAGAAATCTCATGTACTAGGGCTGTATCATGTAGAAGCTAGTAAGCTACAATGATCTGCTGCTCCTTGTTACTCATTCAGAAGCCTCGAGTGCTAAGACTGTTCCCTGTTAGAAGTTAATGATCTTTTGGTCCTTGTATTTGCATAATCTCTGCAGCCACCAGCAAGGTAGTTTTATTATACATTAAAATTGGTGTAATCATTTATCATCTGATTACTTTAATACAGGCTCAATGAATTTCCAATCACACTATTATAAGGTAATGTATGCCTAAGCGTAAACTCTCTTTGACTTTTCTCTGTCTTAACTGGTTCAATTTTCGGAAGCTTCATGTGGAAACAGATTTCTCCCTGCGTAACTTGATCTTTGAAGATTATGTTCTGTGCTAGAGACATAGATAAAGTATATGCACACAATTTGTTAGCATGAAAAAACAGTTGCAGAAGCGATGCAGATGTTCTGAAATGGGGCAATTTCATACTCTTATGCCTTTAAGGCACCATACTTAAGAGGTACAGATCGCAGTTAATGGCCAATCTGTGGATCTTGCTTCTTTATATGTTTTGTGAAGTTAATGAATCATAGATTATGCACTTGACTTATCTGCATTTGAAGACTTATCTACAATTAAAGAATATATGAGTACCATAGAGTCACTTCTCACTAGGCATGGTATCTTGCTGGTGGCAGCTAATGTAATGAAGAAATGCAAAATGCGGTGATATCAAAGTTAATGTTTTCCTCATCTATCTATACTAGGAACCTTGCTAGTGGCAGGTGACTCTGCATCTACAACCTTTTCTCACTTCCTCTTTTTCTTAAACTGTTTCAGATGCTGCATTATTTGCAATAATTTGGGGCCAGTTGCTGTTTCCTAGTCTAGTTGGGCATAACAGGGGACTTTTATGAACTTTGCCTTGAACATGCTCTTTGCAAATCTACTTGTTCTTTTCCTTTATCAGTAGTTTCAAATTTGTCTCTCTTTAGTACTTATACATTCTGCAATAGTTCAGTTCTTTTCTTCCCTTTTGCCTCGTGTGGATACTGTCATTGTTGACTGGGATAAAGTGAAGTAAAAATAAGTTCTCTCGGTTGGAGACAACTTCTCATTAGATTGTAAAAGTGAAACACATAAGTAAAATTATGTTCCCATCAAGCTCCCATCCTTTTAGTATCTTCTGTAGTTTGCTTATTGGCTATCAGCTCATTTTTTGCTTGAACCAAAATCACTCACATGGATTACCAAGACCTGAAATAAAGTAAGGACAAACACATGAATAAGTATAACCTGGATCAAATAGCACATAAGCGTCATAGTGACACACTGAAAGAATCCATGACAACTGAAAGAATGCCTCGGCATTCTGCCTAGCTGGTAAACCCTATAAACAAGCTGAACCACTACCTGCCTGAGAATCTCCACATCCTTGGCCCCTACCTGCCTGAGGAGCACCTCTAGCTGGAGGCGTCGCCACAATGGTAAAAACTCTATGTGAAGTGGCCTGAGCTATTCGATGCCTCATAGCCTGACCGAATCTTGGGACAGAATAAGGGAAAGCAACAAAGGGAGGTGCGATAGTATCAGTGTGTGTGGATGGTAAACTTTTTTTTTTTTTTAATTAGAACAGGGATTGCGTTTTATTGAAACTTAAACCGTAGTTAGTACAAGTTGAATTGAACCGAAGTATCAATTCCATTGAGGTCCCTAAAAGCAGTAAAGAAAGAAATGTAGAAAGCAGTAAAGAGATAAACGTTGGAGAAAAATCAAAGTAGGATACATCTAAAATGTTTTCCAAAGCAAGATATTTTCCATAAGTTGCAAGTGCGTCCGCCACAACATTACCTGTAAGGGTGTTCATGGTTTGGATAAAAACCGAACCAAACCGAAAACCAAACCGAACCGATAAAAAAAACCGACACTTTGTTGGATATGGTTTGGTATGGTTTTGAATTTTTAAAAACCGTAAATATTTGGTTTGGTTTGGTTATAGGGAAAAAAACCGACGAATTAACCAAACCGAACCGACAATTATAAATATAATTTTTATAATTATATACATTAATATTTTATATAAACTTTTAAGGTATTTTATATATTTTCAAATTTCAATGATAGTTAACGTGTCTGGACTGGAGTTAATGTGATAGTCTTGGAGAACTCTGTACCTTTGATGGTCTCAAGAATCAAGTCCAACAATTAATGGTGAACTAAACCTTAGCAGTTAGTAGTAAGTTGATGTATATTTTTTTTTTAAATAAAGAAGTGCATATACTTAGTACTTGTTCAAGTACTTTAGTTGAGTACATTATAGTCTGGTGGATATAAAGTACTAGTAGAAACTACAAAGTACCCTTTTGCATTTGGAGATTGAGAAATAAAAGGGAGGAACATGCATAAGCCCCTCTCTAATAGGCTAATGAAGATATGAATGTCATAAAAGTAAAAATTCCAAACATCAGCAATTCAAACTTTGACAAATGCCAGATTCTTGAAGCTGTAAACCTTGATGACGATGAGGTTGGTTTTTGGAGGGCGGCAAAAGTGTGCTTGCTTTTCTGCTTCTACCATTTAGAAGCCTCTTTGAAATAGGAGACACCATTTGATCTGTTGGTCTTGTGTACCTTTATTTGAATGGCTTAGGAACCTTAAGGCGATCGGGGGTATTTTCACTTTTGGTTCTGTATGATTTGAAATTTGGCACACTACTTCTACTTTGTACATTGAAGCCATAGTTTTATGCACACTTATCTATCCCATGTTGTAATCAATATTCAAGAAAATTCCAGCTAGTCAATGATCAATTCTATATACAAATAAATAACATGTCCAACAGTCATTATGATTTGTAAAAAAAAAACTGACTAACCGAACCACACCAAACCGAAACTAAACCGACATTAACCAAACCGATGGATATGACTTTTATTTGGTTTGGTTTGGTTTTAAGAATTTAAAAACCGAATATATTGGTTTGGTTATGGTTTTAACCAAAAAACCAACCAAACCAAACTGTGAACACCCCTAATTACCTGTATGGGCCTAAATCAGTTTTAGGATTACAAATCGAATTTGGATTCGAATATAAGCAAATCTTCGTATCAAAGTTGAATAAATACACGAAATAGACGTAAATGCGAAAAAATAACTGTATTTCAATATATGATTGTGAGTACAAATTTGGGCAAAGTTTCAGTATCAATTTCTAGATCCGTACAATGTAAAATGAAGTGCTATTTATAGATACAAGGTGTTATCCCACGTTCTCCACTACTTGTTCATGGCCAACCCACGTCTGGAGCATTTATGGGTGAAGTTAATGGGCAAAAGTAGTGGGCTGAAGAAGTGGGCTGCATAGCCGCTTGAACCGAGGGGATTCACCGAGGCGCGAATAAATGACCTCAGTGGCAACGCCCTGCTGCTTGACCGAGGTGGTTGTCACCGAAGCTTAGCTTGCGGCTTGCCTTCGGTAGCGACCTCGGTGCCTGGCTTCGGCGATCCATTCATTTGCTTCGGTCCCTAACTTGCTGACATATGTTCTGTCGTTATCAATTGGCATGACCGGGGCGAGTCATCGCGGGTCGATTTTTACCCAATACAGATAGTCCTCCCACTCCTCGGTCACTTACCGAAGTCACCGAGGAGTGAAATGAAGTTTAGCGGGAAAGCGACGTGGCTTGATCTTATCCAAGTATTTCAAAATTTATCAACGGTCCGCGTCTTATCAGGTCACTTCTCATGGACACGTGTCATCCATCTGTTGGTTCCCCGAACGGTCGCGCCGTAATTTTGGTTTTTCCAACGTTACAATGATGATGATGTCCCACCATCTGACTCCTCCAAACCTATAAATACCCCCTACTAAACCCTTTCCTTCACTTCCACTTTCTGCGATCAACAATTCTCAAAGAGGAAACAACTTTCTTATTTCCTTTCATCAATTCTTACCTTCAAGAAAGTTTTAATCTCAAACCACCACCATGTCTACCACTCAATCTAGGCAGGATTCAAGTGATTCGGGTGAGAGGGTACGAGCTTCACATTTAGTCGCTGCCACTGCAGTGGCGACGTCGCCGCTGCTACGCCGGCGGTCCTCACGACTGCGGCGGAAGGCGGAGAAGTGTCATCTGGTGTTGGGGGCCTAAAGCGCCGTAAGGCTAGGGCTAGGCGCGACTTGGCAGTGGAGGAGAAGGAAGCTGATATGGGATAGGAGGGTGATGTCATGCTTGATGACGTCATGGTAGGTGATGTCAGTGGCGTCAACCACGGAGATGGTGATGACGGAGGTGATGATGAAGGTGATGATACCGAGGGCGATGATGCCGTGGGCGAGACCGAGGGCGGGAATGTCGCTGAAGGGGGATCTTCGGGATCGGTGATTCCCCTTGAGCAAGAGCTCGAGCCTCATCAAATAATTCCTTCTCATTTTGACAACGGCAAGGACCTTAAGTTGCAAGTCCAGTCAGCCGATCAGGAAGAGAAGAATAGAAATATCCCCGTGAACACAACACCGACCCGTATAATTCAAGCTCACATTGAGCGGGTTCGGAGGGAGTGCCAATTTGGACCCGAGGTGAAAGTGGTCATACCCGATCCAACAAGTAGAGTTTGCCACCATATCGAGTGGCTTTCTTTTGCTTACACCTATCATTTCACCCTCGGCTTCTCCCTCCCGGTGCACATAGTTTGATGATTTTTCCGGGCCTATAACTTATGCTTGGCTCAACTTGGCCCCGGCGTCTGGAGGATTGTCCAGTGTATGGACTGGTTAAGCACGAAGGCCGGGGTAAGCTTCACCTTCCAACATCTCATTTCACTTTACTACCCATATTTCCATAAGGCCGGGGTTGTGGCCTTGAACAACCGAGGCAAGTTCGCTCTTCTTCACAAGAGCGAAGACCATGGGGACCGGGCTGGAGTGATTGTTACATCTTGTTGGAGACAAGTGATTTGTCCACCGAACCTAATTTCCCCGAACGGTGGAATAACACACGTAAGTACTCTTCCTTTTGAATTTCACTCCTTGGTGACTTATTCATGTTAACTGACCTCGTTTCTTTGTTATTTCTTCAGCCAACAAGGTCGACATCGTGCCCCCTGAAGGTTTGACTGAGTGGGTAAGAGCAATGACCGGGGCTTATTTACGCCCCGAGAGGACATGGATGAAGATGGCCGCCGATTTTGGTTGGCAATGCAAACGGCACGGTAAGCTTTTGGCGGTGTTTTATTTGGCAGGTCATTTTGGGATTTTGACTTTGTTTTGCTGACTTTTCTTCCCTCGAAACTAGGTTTTCCAAACCGCGCCATTAACACCAAGAAAAGCAAGAAGAAGAAGAAAGAGGAGAAGAAGAAGAAGGATGGGGAGGAGACCGAGTCAGATGATAACCTGGCTTCGGTGGCTGGAGAATTGAAGGGGCTGAAGGCTTCAAAGTCTTCAAAAGCTTCAAAGGGAGCTCCCGGCCAAGGGACCTCCAAAGGTAATATTTGTCCTCGGTCAACTTCATCGAAGATCGTTCCTTTTTTTACTTCCTTGTTCCAATTTCTTCCACTATTGTAGGCGTGAAGAGGAAGAGGGAAGTTTCAAAGAAGCCCTCCCGCTCGGTGGCTCCTCGCACCGAGGCAGAAATTCCTCCTCAACCCGAGGCAGCAGTTGAAAGGCGCCGAGGACTGATCGATGAGCCCGACGATGCAGCTACTGAAGCCTTAGCTCGGAGGGAGGTTGAGTTTATCGACCTCGAGGATCAAGAACCTGGATCCGAGGTGGCAGTTGCCAAAGTTAAGGGCAAGGCCAAGGTTGTGGAGGCCGACACTGCTACATTTGAAGAAGGAGTCGGCACCGGCGCGGTTAGGTCGCATTCCGAACCCGCGAGGATTTCATCCTCGGTGGGGTCTTATCGGAGACTTAAAGTGCCGACTTCTTCAAACTTGTTGGCTTGTGACCGAGGCGACATCTTGAGTCTCACGCCTTTGTTGGGGCTGACCGAAGACAAAGTTGTGCAGGAATTTTCCCCTGGCCAACTATACAATACCATGGCTGCCAACGCTATGAGGGTAAATTTCATCGCTCTTGAGTTAAGCTTTAAAATTTTTTTTCCATCTTTACCTTCGGTTCGTAGCTGACTTTGATTCTTTGACTAATCTTTGCTCAGAACTTCATTCTGTCAATGAGGGCTATCGAAGTTGAGTCCTCGAGGACTGAAGAGGTTCGGCGTGTAGCTCGCCTATGGGACAGGCAAAAGGACAATTTCAACGCACAGATAACTGCACTGAAGGCTGATTTGTCCAAGTCCCAGTCCGACCTGCATGAGGCCGAGGTAGCTTTCGAGGCTAAAATCAAAGCCCTCGGTGATGGCTTTCAGGTTGAGCGCTCGAGGCTGGAGGCCGAGGCTGTGAGACTAAATGCCGAGGTGACCCAAGCAAAGGCCGAGGCTGTGGAGATGGCCAAAAAACATCACGAACAGCTGAGGAAACATGTGCTTCATATCAAAAAGCTGGAAAGTGAGAACTCCAAGCTTCTAGCTAAAGATGCTGAGATTGAAGCCCTTCAAGATGAAATTGCCGATCGAAAGAGTAGGGCTGCAATCAAGGTCAAGAGAGCCGAGCTGGACAAGCGATGGGCCATTATCAAGTCTCGGCTGAAGCTGCTCAAGCGATGCCGCGCCGGGGAGATCAACTTGGATGAGGAGATTGCAAGGGCCGAGGTAAAATTGGTGGAAGCCCAAGTCATCATTGATGAACTTCCGTCAAGTGAGGCCTCGAGCGGCGATGAAGATGAAGAAGATGATGAAGATGCCGAGGGGGGCTCCGAGGATGGAGGTGATTCTCCCAAGGTATAGACTTTTGGTACCATCGTTTTGTAAGCCTTCGGGCTTTTATGCTTGTATTTTGGACCTTCGAGCCATTTTTTGATGTAAATATTCTCAGCCTTCGGGCTTTTTTAATAAAAGGTCATTTGTGCTTTTATTTCAAGTGTTGGCTTTTGTATATACCGAACACCTTGTTAAAAAATGAATAACTTGCTTGCAAGACTTGAATTTAATCGATGCAAACTTAGAACGACGTCTCGTCCTCGAGCCGATGCATTGTGCAGCTTCGAAGTGCAAGATTTACACAAATAAAATAGATATGAGATCAAAGTCATTTCATTGATATCAACGAGCCAGAAATCAGCTATTTACACAGAACCAAGTCGAAGCGGACCCTTTCCTTCACTTCCACTTTCTGCAATCAACAATTCTCAAAGAGGAAACAACTTTCTTATTTCCTTTCATCAATTCTTACCTTCAAGAAAGTTTTAATCTCAAACCACCACCATGTCTACCACTCAATCGATGCAAACTTAGAACGACGTCTCGTCCTCGAGTCGATGCATTGTGCAGCTTCGAAGTGCAAGATTTACACAGATAAAATAGATATGAGATCAAAGTCATTTCATTGATATCAACGAGCCAGAAATCGGCTATTTACACAGAACCAAGTCGAAGCGGACCTTGGGTAAAAAACAAATTGACAAAAATTGACAATATGCCGCTACCGGGCGAAATTACAATGTACTAAATCTATTCCCCGGGCGTAAGTCCTCGGTTATCGGATAGATAAGCTTCGGTTGGGACGCTTGATGTCGACCTCGGTATCAACCCTTCTCACTCCCCCAGTGTTCGGTTGTGAATCTTGATGAAGATCTGAGCACTGGAAATCGTTCGGTTCGCTTCCTCGACTAGAAGTAGTACCGCTTCAGATTGGAAATATTCCAATTCAAAGGTTCGGGTTCACCTTGCAAATTCTCAATTTGATAAGACCCCTTTCCAACGATTGCCTTGACTCTGTAGGGTCCTTCCCAATTTGCAACAAGCTTTCCCCCGTTGTCTTCCTTTGTTGATTGGTTTGTAGTTTTTAGCACTTAGTCTCCAACTTTGAAGTCTCTGAGTTTGGCTTTCCTATTGAAGTACGCCTCGATCTGCCTTTTTTGGGCGACTAGCCGAACCAAAGCTAATTCTCTTTTTTCCATGAGCAGATCCAATTCTATGCGCATTGCCTGTTGATTTGCATCCTCGGTAGTGTGGGCGTACCGAAGGATTGGTTCGCCCACTTCTACGAGGATGAGGGAATCCATGCCATAAGCAAGTGAGAAAGGAGTCTCACCGGTGCTGTTCCTCTCCGTTGTTCGCATGGCCTATAGCACCCCGGGCAGCTCCTCGGACCAAGGACCTTTTTTCTCATCGAGTCTTTTCTTGAGATTTTCAATTATGATTCTATTTGAAGACTCAGCTTGGCCATTAGCACTTGGGTGATAAGGAGTCGAAGCAATTCTTTTGATCCCCCACTGCTTGAAGAAATCAGTGATGGCTGCCCCCACGAATTGTTTACCGTTGTCACAGGCAATCTCTCTTGGAACGCCGAACCTGTAGATGATGTTCTTCTTGATGAAGTCGATTACTTGTTTTTGCTTTACTTCGGTAAGAGCCGCTGCTTCCACCCATTTTGTGAAGTAATCTGTTAGCACTAAAATGAAGCGAACACCACCCTTTCCCTTGGGCAATGGTCCAACAATGTCCATCTCCCACTTCATGAAGGGCCATGGTGATACCACCGAGTGTAGAGGCTCGGCCTGCTGGTGGATCATCCGCCCATGGCGTTGGCACTTATCACATTTCTGCACGAAGGCTTTTACATCGGCACTGATCGTGGGCCAATAATACCCAGCTCTTAATAACTTACATACCAAGGACTTTCCCCCCGAGTGGTTGCCACACTCGCCTTCGTGCACTTCGGCCATCACGTACCTTGCCTCATCGGGACCCAAACACTTAGCCATCGGGCCGCAATATAACCTTTTATATAGATTACCCTCGATCAGGTGATACGAGGCTGCTTGGGTCCTTAACTTCTTTGCTTCTTTTTTTTTCTTGGGGAACAGTCCCCGAGTCGAAGTAAGAGATGAACTTACTCCGCCAATCCCATCTGTTGTCGACTGAGTTGACTTGCAACTTCATCTCTCTCATTTGTGCGGACAACAACCGAACCACTGAGTCAGTCCCCGAGTGAGCTTCGTCGATCGCCGAACACAGATTTGCTAAAGCATCAGCCTCGAGATTTTCCTCACGAGGCACTTGTTTAACTTGCCATTCTTGGAATTGGGCCAAGATTCTTTGTGCTCAATCCAAGTATAACTGCATTCTGGGCTCCCGAGCCGTATAATCACCAAGGACTTAGTTTACCACCAACTGTGAGTCACACCTCAGTTCGATTCTTTCCACCCCCATTTTTTTAGCCAGCTGCAAACCCGCTAAAGCTGCCTCGTACTCGGCCTCATTGTTGGTCACTTTTTTTAACCGAACCGAGTGCCGGACTTTCTCCCCGGTGGGTGCTCTCAAGACTATGCCTAAACCTGAACCTTTGGAGTTAGTTGCTCCATCGATGTGAAGTATCCATAGCCCCGAGGGGGTTCCTTTTGCCATGGAGTTTTCCTTTTTCGCCTCGGGCAGAATCCCAACACTAAAGTCGGCCACGAAGTCGGCTAGGACTTGAGACTTTATGACTGTCCGAGGTTGATAGGTGATATCATACTCACTCAACTCTACCACCCATTTTGATAACCTCCCCGATAACTCAGGTTTATGCAATATACTCCTTAAAGGGAAGGTTGAAACTACCGCTATTGGGTGACATTGGAAATAGGGTCGTAGTTTCCGAGCAGTAACAAGTAAAGCAAGTGCTAGTTTTTCCAAGTGTGGATACCTGGTTACAGCGTCGAGGAGTGTCTTGCTCGCACAGTAGATGGGCTGCTGCTTGCCATCTTCTTCCCAAACCAGCACAGCATTGACAGATACCTCGGACACGGCCAAGTAGACCAGCAATGTTTCACCTTCTTTTGGCTTGGCAAGCAACGGTGCATTAGCCAAGTATTGTTTCAAATATTTCAACGCTTGTTTACACTCCGGTGTCCATTCGAAGTGATTGTTTTTTCTCAAAACGGAGAAGAACTTGTGGCATCGCTCCGAGGACCTTCAGATAAATCGACTCAAGGTGGCGACTCGGCCAGTCAAGCTTTGAACTTCTTTCACCCCGGTCAGCTCCTCGGGTATCTCTTCGATAGCTTTGATTTTTTCTGGGTTAGCCTCGATTCCTCGTTCAGAGACAATGAATCCCAAGAATTTGCCTGATCCAACGCCGAAGGCGCACTTCTCAGGGTTCAATTTCATGCCGTATTGCCTTAAAACAGCAAAGGCTTCCCTCAGGTGATTCAAATTATCCTCCATTCGGATCGATTTGATAAGCATATCATCTATGTAGACCTCCATAGACTTTCCAATATACTATTTGAACATGCGACATACCAACCTTTGGTAGGTCGCCCCGGAGTTCTTCAGACCAAAGGGCATCACCTTATAACAGAAAGTACCTCGGTTAGTGATGAACGAGGTCTTCTCTTTGTCCTTCGTGTCCATGAGGATCTGATTATAGCCCGAATATACATCCAAGAAGGTCAATAGTTTGTGTCCAGCCGTGGAGTCTATCAACCTGTCAATTTGTGGCAATGGATATGAGTCTTTGGGGCAAGCTTTGTTTAAGTCAGTGTAGTCTACACACATTCTCCACTTGCCATTCTTCTTCGGTACGACCACCACGTTGGCAAGCCATTCGGGGGGGGGGGGGTATTTCACCTCTCTTATGAAACCATTCTCTTGTAGCTTGGTGGTTTCATCCACGATTGCCTTCTTTTTGACCCCGACATGAGGTCTCTTCTTCTGCTTCACCGGGGTAAATTTTGGGTCCACATTCAGCTTGTGAGTCATGATCTCTGGATCGATACCCGTCATGTCTGAATAGGACCAAGCAAAACAGTCATGGTTGGACTTCAAAACTTTAATAATCACCTTTTTCGACTCCGGGTCCAACTCCGAGCCGACAAACACTTTTCTATCGGGGAACTCTTCCAATAGGGTGAAAGATTCCAATTCCTCAACGGTTGAATCCTCGGTCTTTTGCTTCCGAGGCTCTTGAATACAAACTGGAATCTTTTCGACTTCCCCTCGGGTGTCCTCCCCGCTTGACCCCGGTTGCTGTCGTTGCTATTGCTTTGGCCCGATCGGGGCGACTCCACTTTTTAATGCAACCGAGTAGCACTCCCTCGCTACTCGTTGCTCCCCTTTGATTGATCGAACTCCCCATGGTGTAGGAAATTTAATCACTTGATGCAAGGTGGAGGGGATAGCTTCCATGGAATGGATCCATGGCCTTCCGAGGATCACGTTGTATGCCAAATCCTCGGGCATGACTTGGAACAGTGTTTCCTTAATAACCCCCTCGGCGAATGTCTTGAGTGTGATCTCACGCAACGTTTTCTCCGTGGAGTTGTTGAAGCCGGCTAGCACTGTTGCTTTGGGGACAATCTCCCCTTTGAGCCACATTTTTTTAACAGCCCCATAGCTGATTATGTTGACCGAGCTACCGGGGTCGATCAAGACTCTTTTGATGTCAGAGTCGTTGATTCTCAACATTATGACCAAAGCGTCGTGATGGGGAAACATCATCCCATCACAGTCATCATCGTCAAACACGATTTCTTTACCCGAGCCGCCAATGCAGGTTCTTTTCTCCATGGTGATGGATAGCTTGGCGAATTTCTTGGCCGCGGCGAAATTCACGCCGTTCACCTCTGATCCCCCGGTAATGACATTTACTACTTTCTCCGGAGGTGGAGCCCGAGGTGGGTGCCCATCACCTCGGTTCTTGGAGAAATTGTCTTTCCCTTTGTCAGTAAGGAAGTCGGCCAAGACTCCCTTCTTCAGCAAGTGAGCTACTTCGAGGCGCAAAGCTTTGCAATCCTCGGTCCTGTGGTCGTAATCTGCATAGAATTCACAGTGCATATTATGGTCTCTTTTATTCGCCGGGGTCCTCATGTCCTTGGGAACCCTTACCCCGGCAGTCCCTTTGACTACATTGACCAGCTCCGAGGTCAATATATTGAAGTTGTAGTCTTGGATCCGAGGTAGATCCTTTTTTGCAACCGAAGCTGGGCTTGAGGGATTTCTTTGGTTCGTATTGGGTTGAACCTTCCCTCCGAGCCGTTGGCTTATGTGTGAATTCGGGTATGAATTACCGAAGGAGTTTCCCAGCCTCTGGCTGACATGCTGCCTTGTCGAGGTATATGGCTCATACCTCCCATTCGGGTTGCTTCGCGACGCCTCGGCGCGGTGTGAAGATTCGCCTCGGTTCTTATGATGATAACCTCGGCTTTTGAATTCAGCCTCCTCCAATCTAATTTTGGAGTAAGTTCGCTTGTGCAGATCCTCCTATGTTAGGACCTGATATTGTTGGAGTTCTTTTCGCAATTCAGCGGCAGCGTCAGAATTGCGAATATTGATACCTTTTCCAAATGCCATGATGGAGGTATCGTCCATCCGAGGTAATTCCATGCGCTCGGCATGGAATCGCTCAAGAAATTCTTTGAGTGGCTCACTGGGCCTTTGTTTCACTTCGCATATATCCTCCTTCCTTTGGAGGATCTTTAGGGCCCCGGTGTGCGCCTTGACGAAGGCGCTAGACATTTCCTTAAAGGTGGAAATCGACCTCGCTGGCAGGCACATATACCAACGTAGAGCCCCCTTCTCCAGGGACTCGCCAAGTTTTTTCAAGAACATCGACTCGAGCTGTATAGTCGTTAGGTCGTTGCTCTTCACCATTGCCATGTATTCTCTCACATGTTCTCTGGGATCAGCAGTCCTATCATATTTCTTCAAGAACATGAGTTTGAAATTCTTTGGGGTTGGGGCTGGAGCCGCTTCGGGCTTGAAGGGCAGCTCCCTGTATTGATCAATATCGAGGTCATCTTCCTCCTTTGTTATCCCCGGCACGCCCTCGAGGTGCTTTTCCACGCGCGCCTCGATGCGAGCCTCAATTTCGTTTCAACATCGACCGAGGATGTTGTTTCAGCCACGGTGGGAATCGTCCCGAAGTGTGGCGTTGTAGTTGGATTATTTCCTGAGCCCCCAGACGTGGCCCCGTTGTGAAGTCCCCCTGTTATCGCACCCGTAGGAACGAAGAGCGGGATGCCTCCACCAGGAGCCGAAGGCTGGGTGCAGTTCGGTGCGGCACTGTTCCTCACTTCCAACGAGGTGCGGAACTCAGCATTAATGTTAGCTTGCTCATCCTGTCTCTTTTGGAGAGCTCTTTACGTAGTGACAACATAAATCTGGAACTCTTCAGTTGTCATTGGTAAGACGGCTGTTGGTTCAACGGAACGCCAGACTGTTTGCTATTGTTATCGCTATTATCAGCCATAACGTCGTTGAATCGTAAGCTTTGATGAAAAAGGACGTGAAACTTTGGAACAAAGCGTTACTGCTTATATCCCCATAGACGGCGCCAATTTGTATGAGCCTAAATCAGTTTTAGGATTACAAATCGAATTTGGATTCGAATATAAGCAAATCTTCGTATCAAAGTTGAATAAATACACGAAATAGACGTAAATACGAAAAAATAACTGTATTTCAATATATGATTGTGAGTACAAATTTGGGCAGAGTTTCAGTATCAATTTCTGGATCCGTACAATATAAAATGAAGTGCTATTTATAGATACAAGGTGTTATCCCACGTTCTCCACTATTTGTTCGTGGCCAACCCACGTCTGGAGCATTTATGGGTGGAGTTAATGGGCAAAAGTAGTGGGCTGAAGAAGTGGGCTGCATAGCCGCTTGAACCGAGGGGATTCACCAAGGCGCGAATAAATGACCTCGGTGGCAACGCCCTGCTGCTTGACCGAGGTGGCTGTCACCGAAGCTTAGCTTGCGGCTTGCCTTCGGTAGCAACCTCGGTGCCTGGCTTCGGCGATCCATTCATCTGCTTCGGTCCCTGACTTGCTGACATGTGTTCGGTCGTTATCAAATGACATGACCGGGGCAAGTCATCACGGGTCGATTTTTACCCAATACATTACCCTCCCGAAATGTATGGATGATAAACTTGAGTGTGAAATAGTTGTATAAGATCGAACTTAGTTTGGAACACTAAAATTTAAGCTGTGAGTAACCAATTGGGTTCAAGACTATTACTTTACGAAACATATGCTTGGTTTGTGCCATGTCACTTAATTTACTTATCGTTACATGGTTAAGTCATTGACTTTTTGATTTTGTATTAACATAAGCCAAGTGGTTCTACTTCGGAACTACTTCTACCAATAATATTGGAAAAACGCGTTTGCATGCCTTTTATTGTTTAAAATTCGTTTTTCCATGCCTTTTATTGTACTTAAAACATGTCAGGTCAACCGTCAGCCGTACTTAGTTTCTTCAAGGATGACGATTTAGTTTCTTCAAGGATGACGATTAAACAATTAGGTACTTCATCCGTTTTAAAAAGATGAACGTAGTTTCTTTTTAGTTTATTTAAAAAAGAATGATATTTTTTTTAATTCGATAATAAATTTTTATTTTTTCATTTAATGAGATGATTTGTAGCTACACAAACATTTATAACTTATTTTAGACCAGAAGTTTCAAAAGTTTTCCCTTTTTTATTAAACTCTGTGCAAAATCGAATAATTTTATTCTTTTTGAAACGGAGGGAGTATAAAATAGCCAAAAGAAAACCTCCAATAAAGTAGTACTTGAAACATCTATGGTTAGTTCTCTCTCTATCAATCGATATTTATTGGCAAATGATTTTCATACCACGGAGTAGAATTTATAAACTGCTTATATATGAGCTTGTTCTCAAAAAAAGGGTTCAACTGATAGCGCCGGGAGGCAAAAATGAAAGGCGCAAAGATTTAAATAATCCTTTTGACAAACGTACTATGCTAAGTCGTTATTAATAGGCATACATGACTTCACAAGCACTATTGATTAGAGCTTTAAGTTATATAAGTACCTTGTAAGTTTAAATAGATTTTATAGCATCATGTAAGCTTATATGTTGTAACATGTAGTTTGGCTTGTTTTTTTTAATTATAAATCTCACATTCTATGAAGGCTTACCTATGAATTACTTTTTATATTTTTTTAAAATTACATTGGGGGATAGGTAAAGGGAAAGGTGAATGGGAAAGGGGCATGAAGTTTCGAACTACAACCAACACGGTAGATGTTTGGTATGTTTTTCACTAGAGCAAACCCTAGATCCCCTTATGGATGGCCTTATAGTGCACAAAATTATTTACACTATTGACTGTGTATATATCTTAAACTCTTAAAATATAAAGAAACTAAAAGGGGTTTTGGGATATTTGAAAGAAAAAAGCACAAAGAAAAGAAAAAGGTAAAAATTTCATTCTATTGATAGTAATTTTTCTATATAAATTTCATTATACATGAACACCTGGAATCCTTTGACGAGTATCCTCAATAAATATACAGACACCATACACAAATATTTTGAATATAGAAGAAATTAAACATCAAATGGCTCCAGTTGAATGTCATTTGACTTCAAGGGCACATAATCCCCAAAATTTACATCAAGACGATCGGCTAGGGAAGACTTGTCAATATTCTCATGATGATAAGATTTACAAACAAAATACACCACAGTTTGGGCAATGAGGCCAAAAAGGGTCAAGATGGAAAGACAAAGAAAGCAAAGATTTGCATACCCTATTCTCAACCAAATTGAATCACCAACTGCTTGCACTACAAAACTTTCAAAGGCAACTTGAATCCCAATGAAACAAAGTGTGAGTGGAAGGAAAATGGCTATGGCCATGTCCATTTTGCCCTTTATCAATTCCTTGCTCTTGATCATGGCATGAATCCCATAATCTTCTTCCAAGACTGAAACTACACTAGCTAAATGCCATATCACACTTATGTATACAAAGCCTATTAGGTATATGATCAAGAAAATGGCTAGGAGCACTAGCCCTATAGTACCAGGACCAATATAGAACTTCCCTAACATGAAAATTGAAATGGCAACAATGTTGTAGGCAAAAACAACAATGAAGTTCCAAATGAAAGTCACTATTAGTCTCTCCCATACCTTTGGAACCACACTCATTACCTTCTTGAAGGTTACCTCTTTCGCGGTGTATATACACGCTATACTATAAACTACTGCAGCCGTGGAGAGGAGGGAGAGGACGAGGAAGAAGATAAAATACGCGAGCTTGAAAAGCCAAAACATTGTCCATTCAGATGAGATGCTATTAGAGAGGCTAGCGTAGCTAGAGGTCCCTGGCTGAGTAAAATCCAATGAGTTTTGCTTGTAGGTTATGCTCGCAAAGAGAAAATCTGAAATTTCAATGTGGATTAAGAAGATAAAGGATAAAGGGAGGATAATGGCTACAGTTATTTGGCTGAAAATGTTCCTCCATGATAAAATGATATTCAAGGTTCCTTTGAATATGCCAATGAAACTAAGGAACTGGATCTCCTCTTGTCCTTTGTCCATGGAGTTTCAAACTCTAGAGAATGAGTTAGCTGCATGATTGGTGCCCTAAAGGAGCTTAAACATGAATTGTGGACTTTGACTTTGCCCCAAAAGTAAGAAATATAATTTGAGAAACAAGCAAAACACATGATTAGTTTATAAGCAAAGTGGCCACATAATGGATTATTTTTAACGTGGGTAGTGGGAAGAACGTATGGAATATGGGTGGATTATTCGGGATTGCCACCAACCATAAAATAGTTGTTTCTCGCATGTGGTTTGCTTCTATGCGTCATCTAAGGCTTGAAGGCTTGGATACTAGAAGTAAAGTTGAAAGAATTAAAACAGATCTAATACTGTAGAAGTAGCTAAGTACATATTTATGATAAAGATTTGGTTGAAAAAAAAGAAGTTCTCTAATTTTATGGAGAAAAATATTATTTCCTTAATTTCAATTTAAGTGATAACATTTAAATTTAAGAAAGAGATATTGAAGATGTTTGGATTGGCTTAAAGCCGAACTTTTAGTTCATACGACTATTTGGGGTAGTTCAAAAGTGCTTAAAACTATCTAATTTTTAAGCAATTAAAAAAGCCAAAAGCGATAAATTGGATAATCCCAACTTATAGCTTTTGGCTTAATAGTTATGGTTTGACCGACGATTTTATCGTTTTATCCATGCATTGTGTCTATAGTGTTTCTATTATTGTATCAAATCTATATCTAATGTATCATATCATTTACTCCTTGTCACCACGACCACCACCACTAAGGCTGTCCACCGGTTCGGTCCGGTCTGGTTCCTGTGCACCTTGCCGGTTCTGGATCGGTCCGGCTTAAAAAAAATCGATCATCGGTACCGGTCTGGTGCCGGTCCGGTCTACCGATTCAGCTACTCTCCTGCTGTGTCGGAACCTGTACCGGTGAGGGTGAAACAATCCGGTACCGTTTCGATCCGGTCTGGTATTGGTTCGATTGGAACTATTTTTTATTTTTTTTAATTTTTTGAAATAGATTAAAAAATTGTTGTATATGAAATAAAAAATACATAAAATATTTTAGTCAACAATACGAAAATACATGTGACATACCAGAAATTAAAAACTAGAAAGTAGACTAGAAACTAGAAAAATACATAAATCATAGAAATTTCTCAAGTGCTTCATGCCTTCTTCAACGACTCAATTCATGTCACGCTCACGCAGATATATTCCCCCAGCACGTACAGCCCATTCTGCGCTATGTTTATTTTTATTTTTTAAGTGAGTCTTAAACTTCTCTGTCCTTTCATGAAGTGGTCCAGTTTCATAATTCCAAATTTTCTTGCAAAGATTACACTGAGCAGTGTTAGTATCATGAATTTTCGTGACAAATTCCCAAACTTCGGATACAGCTCTTGGTCAGGAGGGGGCTTCATCACCTTGAGCTTGAGTAGGTTGATTTTTTCAGACATTTTGATAGAAATTTAGAAAATGGCCTTTTGATAGAAAATTTTAGAGAGAGATAAATAGAAAATATTGAATTATGATTAATTTGATGAAATATGGGAGTATTTATAGGAAAAAATTGGTGGGGGGAGGGGCTGTTGGGGCGTTTATGGGGGTGGGGGAGGAAAAAATAACCGTTTATGGCCGTTGCCAACGACTATTTTTCAAAAGGGGAGAGCTGATTTTTTTGGTTGGGCCGGTCTGAACCGGCCCGGTTCCGGTCGGTCTGGACCGGTTTTGGACGACTATTATTATTTTTTGGTTATCTTTTTCTTTTTTTTTTAATTTAAAAGTAGTTTTGGAATTTTAAATTAAGTGTATGACAAAAAAAAAATAACAAATACTTATAAATTAATAGTAAGGCCTATTATTTGTTATTTTTTATATATTTAATATTTGCTATTTAGAGTATTTACTATTTTACTAACATAGCTAAATAAAATTGTAAAACTATTTATTAATAAGAAATTATGACAAACAATTATAACTTAATAGCAAGGCATAACACTTGTTATATTTTTTTTTTCAAAGTAAAATAATAAATAGTAAGTTAGTATAATATTTTAGTATTTTAGTATTTACTATTTTCTACCATAGCTAAATAAAATTGCAAAACTACTTATTAATAAGAAAATATAACAATCAATTAACTTAATGGCAAGGCATAACACTTGTTATTTTTTTCAAAATAAAAACTAAGAATTAAGTTAGTATTTAGTATTTAGTATTATAACAAAGGAATATTGAAAATATAACAAAGAATGATAACTTAATAGCAAGGCGTAACGCATTTTATTGAATAATTTTTTATTTTTTTTGCAAAGTACGTAGATATTAAATTGCAAAACTACATATTAATTAAAAAACTTCTCATTTTCTGAATAATTTCTTCTGTCACCTCAGGAGGAACCGGTGGCAAAGATTCATCATCTTCTTAATAATTTTCATTTTCCACACTTCCACCACATGATAAGATTTCAGATGAATATGTTGTATCTTTTTGTTCATTTTCTTCAGGAAATTCAAAATTTCTTCGCTTTGATCTAATCCAATCTCTGAATAAAATGGCCGTCTCCATTGCTTCTTCCTTCAATGAATGTCTATGATCTCCAATTTGTAATCTTCCTTGGCTAAACGCGCTTTCTGAAGCAACTGATGATGCTTGAATTGTTAGAATATCCCTCGCCATTTTTGCTAAAACTGGAAACTGTGCATGTTGATCCTTCCAAAATTGCAGTAGTTGATCACTTCCAAAATATTCAATTTCCTTGCAACCATGAAGTAAATAAACATCAAGCTCATTGAACCCTCCGCTACTCGATTGCCTGCTAGAAAGCCTTTGATTAAGGCTGGTTTTTCCCAATCCGGCTGCAGCTCTTTTACCCGCATGCGTTGAACTTGAACCAGCTCCACTTGGAACACTTGGAACAACATTATCAGTTGCACTCCTATATCTTTCATAAATCCATTGGCAATCTGGAAATACCTGCGGACAAGCTTGTTCTACACTTGGTGTTTCATCAGCAGTAATTTCCAAACTCTGATAAATTTCTCTAATAAGCATTTCAGTATTAAACCGTTTAAAACGGGGATGTAATACAGAAGTAATGTAATAAAGTGGTGGTATAGGAAAAATATATTTTTTAAAATTTTCAATCATAGAAGCAACGACTTTTTCATAACCAGGTACTAATTTATATTCGTTAAGTAATTCTGCTATTCCAGCTATAAAATACAACATGGTAGTAACTGTAGGATAATATTGACTAGAAAATTCTTTAGTAACATAAAAAACTTTTCTAAAAATGTAAGAAGTTTGAGAACAAGGCTCCAATCAGAATCATCTAGGTGATACTTTACAACCACTTTACTATTCAAATAGCTAGTTATAGTCGTTCGTAAATTATAAGCAACAGACAAAGAATCATATACAATGTTCCACCTAGTTGAAACTTCCTTAGAAACTCTTCTAGGTTCCAAACCTTCTTTCATACGCTCTACCTTAAAGTCCCTCCTTCTATCCAGTTTTTTAGATTTAAAAATATAACTAATTGCGAGTTTGACCTTCACAATAGTAGGATCAAATAACTTAAGGCTATCTTTTACAACTAAATTATATGACATGCACATCTAACATGAAACAATTCTTCAAAAGAGGGGTTCAACTTTGGTTTTAACTGACCAATAGCATAATCATTGTTGGAAGCATTATCAACAGTTATACTTAAAATTTTGTCACTAATAAAATACACCTTACAAATATCATTTAATTCTCTCTTAATAAATATTCCCGTATGTAGTTCATCAACAGTGCTATATGCCAAATTTTTTTTTTGCATTACCCAGTTAGGATTTATCCAATGGCAAGTAAGTGCTAAATAATCATACTTAGTAACACCACGACCCAAATCAGTAGTAAGACAAACTCTACAATCAAAGTGATAAAAGATATATTGTAAATATTGTCTATATTCATTTTAAAATTTTATAATATCACTTCTAACCATAGTTTTTTGAAAACCTTAAAAAGATGGATTATATACGGTTTGAATATAACGAACAAAACCAGTATAAGAAGCAAATGTAAAAAGTAAGCACTCTACCGCAATCATTTTTGCCATTTGTTCCCTATCTTTCTTCTTATCATAATGCATAAGCCCCCCGTTACTGGGTTAATTTCCTGTTGAACTGCACTACCTTGAGATGGAGCCATTCTGTTCCCTGATTGAGTGCCACCCGGCCTCTTTTCCCATTCTTCCTCATGATGTTTTTCTAAGCGTGTTCTCAACTTCCCCGTCCCACCATGATGCTTGCCGGTTTTAAAATCCCAAACTTTTTTACAAAGATTACATTTAGCTCTGAGCCGGAATATTTTTAGTTATAAATTTCCACACATCCGATCTTTCCGATCGTTTAGCTGGTTTTCTACCAGGAAGCACAGGTGGTACTTCAGATTCAGTTTCTTCAGGTTCACCATGAAATTGACTAATAGGTGTTTCATCATCTAGATTAACCCCTTCAGTATTTTCTTGATATTGTGCCTCTAACATATCATTATCTAGTGGATGATCAAAATCTACACCATGATGAAATTGCGTGTCATCTTCCTAAGTAAAATTATCTAGATGAGTAGGAGCGCTAGAACTACCAATTGGTCTTTTACCTAGAGCACGACTACGTCTATCATCCCCCCTCGGTTAGCACGTGATCTACGACCACTACCCGTACGCCCAGTAAGTGCTCTCCACACTCTAGACATTATTATAAGTACAACAAACAAATAAATTATTAAAATAAGGGTATAAGCTAAAAAAATATTACAAAAAATTAAATATAATAAGAAGTAAGAACGAGTTTACTTGATGTCGCGTTAGAACTTAGAACTTAGAAGTGAAAGTTGAAACTTGACTGGAACCACACCGAATAATTTTTCACTCCACTCCGAATATTTTTTGTAATGCAATTTAGAACTTAAACCCTTATTTCGAGAGCAATTTTGAATTATTTAGCAAATAGACGTTGTATAAATAAGAGAGATTGAAAGAGATTTAGAGAGAATATTAGAGAAATTGTGAATAAATTTATGAAAAATTGTGGTATTTATAGAAAAAATAAGTTTGGGGGGAGGGGGGTAGGTAGGCGCCCCAAAAAAGAGCCATTTTTGGCCGTTGGCCAATGGCTAAGGGTGAAAAGAGCCGTTGTCAACGGCTACATTCCAAGCAGCCCAACTGTTTTTTTTTCCGGTCCGGTCCATCTATTTTTATTCAGTTTGGTCGGTTCAAATTGGGGATGATGGATCGAGGGATGGATCATTTAGGGATTTGGTTTATTAGCCCGGTTTGTGTCGATCTGGTCCGGTTGTCGGTCCGGTGCAAGTCGGACCGCTGGACAAGCTTAACCACCACCACCACCACCATCCGCCACCACCTCCTTCTGCTGCTCCTCCTCCTCACCACCACCATCATCCTCCACCTTCTCCTACTGCTTCTCCTCCTTCTCCTTTTACAAGTTTTATGTTGTATATCATTGTATCAGTTAAATTTATACAATTGATTAAAAATATTTATTTGTGTGTTTTAATTATTGTATCTCTTAGCATATCAATGTTTTTTTTTTCAACTATGTATTAATTTTTAGATCTAAAGAAATTGTCTCACCCGGTGAGGCCGGCAGTAGCGACCAGCAGGGCCCAACAGGGTGGGGCAGTAGAGGGAATGTGGTACGGGAGGTAGAGACCGATACAAACTATAAAAGTAATACTATGTTTAGTAATTTGTACTTTGTTGCTATTTTATGTAAAATAAACCTCTAACTTATATATATATATATATATATATATATATATATATATATATATATATAATGTGTGTGTGTAGTCAATTAAAACATCATTGGATCAGTGCTGATTTCTTTGGGCAAAGTGCACAAATAGCCATTTTTACGCGTGCCTTGTAGTTTCAGTCACTCATGGCGCACCTTTACAGAGAGTGGTCAGTGGTCACTTTGCCCATTTTCAAACTATTGGGGTTGAAGTTCAACCCAATTTAAGTTTGATCTGAAGTTAAAATCTACTACTATTTCTTTTTTCCTTTTTTTTGCTCAACTTCAAACAACAGATTTGAATTTTATTTGAAGTTGAGTCCAATTTCACACTTTTAGTTTGAATTTCGTTTATTTTCAGACCAAAAAATTTATGTAGCGTGAGCTACACACAATAGGTATTCAACTTCAGCGCTGATAGTTTGAAATAAATACATTGGGAAATAATATTTAAAAAGTGGGTAAAAAATAAAGCGTAATTTACATAAATCACTTTCTGGCGTGCTATCAGAGATTTGATCCCCATAAGGAAAGCCTTACAAAAATGGCTTCATAAGAAAGTTCTTGTTGATCACTAGATCTTTCTTTTAACAGAGACCTAACGACCGCCTGGATATTCCCCTATGGCGGTTGCTAGCAGCTATTCCTGACCGGATCCTTTTTGCAAAACTTTTTTCACGGGATTAAAATCGTAACAGCGGTAGAGAAGTACTTATTTTGCGCAAGAACTTCTAAACAAAATGGTATACGTAAAACTAACTGTGTTGTTAAATACTACATCCATCCCAAAATAAGTTACCATTTTCTACTTCGTCCCAAAATTCGTATAAGTTTTAGAATATCAATATAAAATTAACTTACTTTGCCAATGTTGTCCTTGCTATTAAAGATGTAAAAGTGATGATTTATTATTTCCACGTTTAATAATGAAATTAATAAGGGCAACTAGGTAAAGTATATATAGTAGTTAGTGATTTTCTTAATGGACGTGAAATTGAATAAGTGGATATTTATAATAAGACGGAGGTAGTGTTTATTATTTCTTTCGAGCTTCTAACCAAACTTAATAAATGTATTTCCTACTAATAACATGTTTGGCCTAACTTCTCCAGAGTCAAAGTACTTTTTTTTTCTTTTAAGAATTTGAGGTGTTTGGCCAAACATATAAAAAAGTATTTTTGGGCTTCAGTAGAAGCAATTTTTCTGTGGTTGGGAAGAAGCTACAAATATGTGCTTCTTCCTAAAAGTAGAATCAGAAGAATTTATTAATTTTTTTGAAACGAGAATATCCTTAACAAAAAATTGTATTTACCAAACTATCTCTCATTAATTAAACACATATCTCTTTCTAAATATAATTACTATTTTGTTCTCCTTTTCCTATTTTTACTTTTACATACTCTATGGTTTCTATAGTTGTTATTTCTACTATTTCTCCACATTCGCTGCCTCTTAGGAATAACTTATCAATGGTATATAGAATCTCTTATTCTTTTTTATCTTTCTACGTATTGCCTCTTTGCTTCTGCGTCAAAATAAATAAGCCATAGCCATAATAACAAGTTCCTTTTATGTATTCATAGTTTATTATATGTTTTTTTAAACTATTTCTGCTTTTTGAATAAGATTATTTGAAAAATAGTATGTTGTTCTAAAATACTCCATCTGTCCCATTTCAGTTGTCACTTTCAGCTTTTGCACGTCCATTAAGAAAATTAATAAATAGAGTATATATTTTACCGTATTACCTCTATTTAAGAGTATATGACTATTAAGTTCTTTTTTGAAAATCCCTTTAATAATTAAGGGTATAGTTGGAAAGAATTGGTAAAAATAGTTTTGAAATTATAAAATATCAACTAATTTGGAACAAATGAGTTATGCTAAAGCGTCAACTAATTTGGGATGGAGTGAGTAGTTATTTGGTGATGGATTTCAATATGTATTAATTTTGGAGTGATTTTATAATTAAGTTTGAATGATGTGTTTTGATATATATAAGTCATTTTGTCAAAAGTAAGTAATTACTACAAATATTTATTTAATCCAAATCTAAAAAAAAAAAACTTGACATCTTTATTTCTTATTTGACACTTAAAAATACTTTTTAAAATATTTGGCCAAACGCACACTGTTTATCAAATATATAAAAAAAGAAAAGTATTTTTTAAATGAGTTGGCAAAAAACAAACTTCTTATTTTTCAAAAGTACTTTTCTAAAAAGTACTTTCAAAATAAGCAGTTTTTTTTGTAGTAAAGCCAAACAGGCTCTAAATCAACTCTACCTGTACTGAGGAGGACATCGACTCATTTAGTTACTTGCACATAGAATATAGCTAGATCTATTTCTTGACAATTTCATGCATAATTTATTTCAAGTGCGTTTAGTTTGTTAATAGTCAAAAGTCACGTACTATACACTCAACAATCCTTCACCAGATTTCTGATGTTATATGGGATTTGGTTGACTTCATTAGGGTCAAGCCACACCTTGCCCCTCCACACTTGGAACGCTTGCGGGCAAGCTGTTTCTACAGCTTCGGTGACAACATCTTTGTGTTTACCTCTCCCTCTCCCTCTCCCTCCAGCTCTCTCCCAAACACACCCTTGATGCACTAAATCTGCGTATAAGATAGTCGCAAACTATAATTGTGGATATAATCATATAATAGCATGATCCTTTTCTTAACTTAATTTGTAGTGAAAGATAATAATTCTAATGAAAATATGATACTGTCATTTAAGTAAAAGGACTCTCCAAGTCTTCAATTAAAAAAGTAACCCTTTGTTTTCTTTTTCCTTTTCTTTGAACTAGAAAAATGTTAAGTATGTGTTTAAGTGGAATGGGGGATAGATTAGAATTTTAAAAACTTGTGGGGTATGTCAAAAATCTGAAAATATCTCACTTAAACCCACATTCAAATTTCAAATTTCAAACTTTTTATTTTCCCCCATTCTTCTCTCTCTTCTACTACTTCTTTGTTTCCTTATTCCTCTTCTTCCCAATCTGCTCTCTTTCTTCATCTTCTCCTTCTTTCTTCTTCATCTTCTCCCTTATTTCTTCTTTATCTCCTCCGTTCTTTTGTTTTTTATATTTTCACCATCTCCATCCTTATCTTTGTGTGTCTTCTTCATTTTTCTCCTTTTTCTTCTTGTTCAATTATTTCTTCTTTCTATTATGTTTTGTATTTATTGTGAAGATTTAGTGGTAGAATATTTTAATCTTTTTTAAATATTGGAGATGCTTCTGTAGTCCGTCAAACAAATTTAGGAGTTGGTTGAATCAATCAAGAGTCGATTCATACACTCTCAGTTGCTTGAATCGACCGAAAATTGTTTGAATCAACCGAGAGTTGGTTAATCAACTTATGGTTGTTTTGAACTAAGCAACCACAAGTTGATTAATCAACTCCCGATTTATTCAAACAACTCTCGGTCGATTCAAACAACTGAGAGTTGATGAATCGACTCCTGGTTGTTTAAACAACTAGGAGTTGATGAATCGACTCCTGATTGTTTTCATCGACTCCTAGTTGTTTAAACAACCAGGAGTCGATTCATCAACTCTCGGCTATTTTTAGCATCATCAGATTGTGTGGAAGAAGCAGCGAGAAGGGGGATGAAGAGGAGCAGAATGCGTTGCAGCGGTGGAAGAGGATGAGGCACAGTGGAGAAGGATAGGAAAGATAGATGGGGATGCAAGAGAAATGGGGGAGAAAGGTGGGGGAAATAGTGGGGGGTTTGTGTGAATAAGAAAAGTTGGGGGTCTTGATTAGGCTAAGAATTAATCGTAATTCTGTTAAACAGAAAGAAGGGTTATCTAACTAAGAATTAAGACTTGAGGGTTATTTTCTTAAAAAAGACTTGATAGGACCCTTTTAATCGAAAAACCCCACTGACACGCTGATGAAGGTCACATCCATTATACTTTTTTTCTATTTCTTCAAGTACACACTTGGATGATTGCCACTTGTTTAATTTAAATTTTAAAGGCTTAAATTAAATTGACTTAATTAATATCTTAATCATAGTTAGGGGTTTATTTTAGGAAATCATTCCCCATGAAATCTCAGCTTCCATAAATTTAGTGAGCCATTAATATCGGTATTTTCAACTATATTTTAATGTTCAAATAAATTTATCTCAATGAATTACATACCGGAAAAAGTAATTAGATGCTTTTCTTTTAACCATTGAAAAGACATATCTATTTTTATTTTTATTTTTTTAACCTACTTTGTAATTTTAAACCAAATGAGCTGATAGGAGTGGGTGAAAGTTGCACAATAACACTTTTTTCTTCCATTTTGTTGTGTTTCTAGCATACATTTGATTAGTTCCAAATTGAGGTTTGATAACTATTGCATGAAATATATAAAAGCTTCTCAATATTTTTGAAGAATTATTCGAAAATGTTTGACCTATACAGAATTAGTTACGTACTTTTGAAATTGAAAATAGTCTTCCCGTATAATGAGATGCCTGTTGTAAATAAAATATAAAAGAGCAGTAACAGAATAGCAATAATATGAAGAGATGTAGTAATTTTATTTCTCTTTTCTTGTCTGTGTCTTAAATGATAAATGACACTCCTTTTATAGAGCGTAAAAGCCACCTGAAAGTTACACTTCATAATGAGAATATTAAATACGTACATGTAATATTGTAACTTAATTCATTGAATGAAATAGTGATCAATCCATTCATGAATGGACATCCACATTCTGTGGATTTATAATACTCCCCCTTGGATGTCCATTATATAAAGAGCATGCCTTGTTAAAACCTTACTAGGAAAAACCTAGCGGAAAAAAGCCTAGTGAAGGAAAAAAAGTACACACATCTTATGATACGCATTTAGAGATGCCTCATTAAAAACCTTACCAGGAAAACCCAATAGGACAAAACCTTGGTTAAGGGAAAAAGAGTGCATCACATATCTTACTCCCCCTGATGAAGACATTGCTTTATATTACGGAGACTACGCATTCCGATCTTGTATATCAACTTCTCAAATGTTGAGGTTGGTAATGCTTTAGTAAACAAATCCACCAAATTATCACTTGAACGTATTTGCCGAACGTCTATTTAATCACTATTCTGAATATGATGAGTGAAAAAGAATTTTGGCGAAATGTGTTTTATTTTGTCTCCTTTGATATATCCTTCTTTTAGGTGAGCTATGCATGCAGTATTATCTTCATATAATACAGTTGGAATCATTTGCAAAGAAACCTCACACATTTTCTGAATATGTTGAGTCATCAGTCTTAACCAACTGCATTCACGACTTGCTTCATGAATTACCAATATCTCGGCATGATTTGAAGAAGTAGCTACAATAGTTTGTTTTACTTAACGCCATAATATAGCTGTGTCTCCACATGTAAATAGATAGCCTGTTTGAGAGCGTCCTCTATGTATATCAGACAAATATCCAGTATCCGCGTAGCCAGTTAATTGTGACTTGCATTCATTTGAATAAAATAATCCTTTATCGATAGTGCCTTGGAGGTATCTTAATATATGCTTAATACCGTTCCAATGTCTTCGTGTTGGGGAAGAACTAAACCTTACCAATAAGCTTACGACAAAAGATATATCTGGTCAAGTATTATTGCAAGATACATCAGTACACCAATTGCACTAAGATATGGTACTTCAGCACCAAGAAACTCTTCATTATTTTCACAAGGTCGAAATAGATCTTTATTTACATCAAGCGACCTCACAACCATCGGGGTGCTCAGCAGATGTGATTTATCCATGTAAAACCTCTTAAGAATCTTTTAAGTATATGTTGATTGATGGAGAAATATTCCTTTTGTCAAATGTTCAATTTATAGACTAAGACAAAAATTAGTCTTTCCAAGGTCTTTCATTTCAAACTCTTTCTTCAAACACTCCATAGTATTTGTGAGTGCTTCATGAGTTCCAATAATATTCAAGTCATCAACATACACATCTATTAGGATAATTTCAGATCCAGACCTTTTTATAAAAGCACAAGGACAAATTGGATCATTTTTATATCCTTCTTTCAATAGGTATTCGCTAAGGCGATTATACCACATACGGCCTGATTATTTTAATCCATATAAGGATTTCTGAAGCTTTATTGAACAAGCTTCTCGGGAACCTTTAAATGCTTCGGGCATTTGAAATCCTTCAGGGATTTTCATAAAAATTTCATTGTCTAATGAGCCATATAAATAGGCCGTGACAACATCCATTAGACGCATCTCAAGTTTTTCTTGTACTGCCAGACGTACAAGGTATCTGAAGGTGATTGCATCCACCACAGGAGAAGATGTCTCCATATAATCATGTCAGGTCGTTGCGAAAATCCTTGTGCTACAAATTGTGCTTTGTAATCTAACGACTCCATTCTTCTCATTTCGTTTTCGCACAAATACCCATTTGTACCCTACTGGCTTTACACCTTCAGGTGTTCGGACGATTGGTCCAAAAACTTCACGTTTATCAAGTGAAGTAAATTCAGCTTGAATTGTATCTTTCCATTTTGGCAAATCATTTCTCTGTCTACATTCATCGACAGATTTTGGTTCAAGATCCTCGTTTTGCTGTATCTCAACAACAACATTATATGCAAAAATATTGTCGACAATAATATTATTCCGGTTCCATAGTTTTCTCGTAGAGACATAACTTATTGAGATCTCTTCAATTTTATTATTTTCAGGTACTCGAGCCTCTCCTGAAGAGGTCTTATTAGTTGTTATGTCTTTATGCTCGTTTTGAGCAATTACCTCCATAGTATGATCGTTTTGATCATTTTCTCCTTTTTTTCTTCGAGGATTTTTATCTTTGGAACCGGGTGGTCCACCATGCTTTAGGCGTACCTTAGACTCACTTGCACAAATAGGTTGCCCTACCGGGATATCAACTCGAATTGGAGCATCTGCAGCTGGAATATGGGATTTAGTTACCCTTGGTAGGTCAGTGAATGCATCTGGCAGTTGATTTTCAATATTTTACAAATACACTATCTTTTGAACTTCAAGTTCACATTGATTTGTACGAGGATCTAAATAAGATAGTGTTAATGCATTCCAATCTATTTCTTTTTCCAGCTACTTATTCTCTCCCCCTAATGTTGGAAAAACTGATTCATCAAAATGACAGTCATCAAATCTTGCTGTGAATAAATCTCCTGTCATGGGCTCAAGATATTTTATAATAGACGGAGATTCATACCGAGCAATTGGCACATATACCGCACATCCAAAAATTCTAAAATGGGAAATATTTGGCTCCTGACCAAAAGCCAATTGTTACGGGAAGAATTTATGATAACTTGTCGGCCTGATCCAAACAAGGACTGCTGCATGCAAAATAGCAACAGGATGTTCAACTGAAATGGGTAATTTTGTTCTCATAAGCATTGGTCTAGCCATTAATTGGAGGGTTTTTATAAATGATTCTGCTAGACCATTTTGAATATGAACATGAGCAACAGAATGTTCAACTGTAATCCCAGGTGACATACAATAATCATTAATTGCTTGAGAAGTAAACTCAACAGCATTATCAAGACGAATTGTCTTAATTGCATAATCTGAAAATTGTGCTCTCAATCTTATTATTTGAGCAAGCAACCTCGCAAATGCCATATTGCGAGTTGATAATAAGCACACATGTGACCATCTTGTAGATGCATCTACTAAAACCATAAAATATCTGAATGGTCCACATGGAGGGTGTATGGGCCCACATATATCACCCCGTATACGTTCCAGAAATACGGGGATCCTTGTCCCAACTTTAGTTGCTCTAGTAATTAATTTTCCTTAAGAACAGGCAGCACAAGAGAATTTTTTAAATTGAAGAGTATTTTGGTTCTTCAATGTATGCCCATGTGAATTCTCAATTATATTGCACATCATATTATAACTGGGATGACCCAACCGGTCATGCCAAATAATAAAATCATTTGATTTAGTAAACGTTTTGTTTACTATGACATGTGATTCAACTCCGCCAATGCTTGTGTAGTGCAAGCCAGAGGAAAGTGCGGGGAGCTTTTCAAGCATATATTTCTCACCCGATATCATTGTAGTAATATAAAGATATTCAATCTTTCCATCAGTTTTAGTCTCAATATGATAGCCGTTTTAGCGTATATCTTTGAAACTTAACAGGTTTCTTTGAGACTTACTACAACATAAGGCTTCATTAATAGCCAAACATGTTCCTCTATGTAATAATAACTTGGTTTTTCTAGAGCCTTCAATCAATCTTGTACTACCACTTATTGTATTAACATTGGCTCTTTTCATGACCAAATAAGAGAAATATCTTTTATCTTTTATAATTGTGTGCGTTGTAGCACTATCCAGGAGACAAATATCTTTGTTACTGAACTTGAATCCAACTGAAGACTGGGAAATTTCCATTTTCTTTCAAATGGAAGAAATTGGTACTTAATTGAAGATTAGAGCTTCGTGCTGATAACGTGTTGTAAATAAAATATAAAAGAGCAGTAACAGAATAGCAATAATATGAAGAGATGTAGTAATTTTATTTCTCTTTTCTTGTCTGTGTCTTAAACGATTAATGACACTCCTTTTATAGGGTGTAAAAGTCACCTGAAAGTTACACTTCATAATGAGAATACGTACATGTAACATTGTAACTTAATCCATTGAATAAAATAGTGATCAATCCATTCATGAATGGACATCTATATTCTGCGGATTTATAACAATGCCCATGTATTACAAAAATAGACACCCATAGAAATCTTGTCATCATACATTGTATAGTTGTCTAGGGGTTCCTATAATAAATTAAAGGTGCACCCCTTATTTTATTAGGCGGAGGATGCCTTTTTGGAACGGAACTGGTTTAGAGAAACCAATTAAATGAAGTATTGAACTTCGACATTTGAAATTTTAATTTTTTTTTTCCTTGAGGTTGTTTTGACACCTCATTATATTTAACTTTCTCATTGTTGTCCCGTTTCATTGGATTACCAAGAAACTGACTTGGCCCTTTTTAACATCAAGAAGACATGCATTAGGGAAAAGTAAAAAAGTGAACAACGTGAGATTGATCTCATTATTAATATTGGAAACACGAAATAAGTAATAGCATAGGCAAGCAAAAAGTGGGTATTTATTAATATTGAAAACAAAAAATATCATAGTAACATCCGGGAGGGCCACAATTATTTACAATCTTCCTTTTCATTTTAATGCCCATTCTAAACTTGATTTTTAGAGTGATGATCATCATCATCATTTGGCACGTAACTTTTCCAGAACCAATGATTCTTCCAGATTCTGTTGACTTCTTCAATTGGGATACCTTTGGTCTCAGGCAAGAAGAAGAAGATGAAGAGTGTCATGAGTACCACAAATCCAGCAAAGAAGAAGAAGAGACCAAACTTCATCTCGCAAAGCATGGTAAGGAAGAGTTGGCCTATCACGAATGTGAAGAACATGTTCACTGACACTGTAATTGATTGCCCTGCTGATCGAATTTCCATTGGGAAAACCTCACTAGGCACCAACCACCCCAATGGCCCCCATGACCATGCAAATGCTGCTACATACAGACAGATCAACCCCACCGTCACGTTTCCGAGTCCCTTGCTGAACGTTCCTAAGCCATCCGTCCCAAACACACTGCCTATGACGCTACCAACAGCAGCCTATGCACCCAAAAAAAAAAAAAAAAGTTCAATTTAATTTTCTATATATGTACATGACAATTGCATGAGAGTACTACTTTACCTGGCAGATAAGCATAAGGAGACCTCCTGCGAGGAACAGGAATCTTCTGCCAAATCTATCAACAGTGAATATTGAGATAAGGGTGGCGAAGACATTGACAAGTCCAGTGATAACAGCGGTCATTAAGGCAGCCTCATCACCAAATCCCAGAGTCTTGAAGAGGACAGGGGCATAGAACATGATCACATTGATACCTGTGAGTTGTTGGAAGAAAGGAATGAGGACAGCTATGGTCAATTGTGGTCTGTACCTAGGTTTCATAATGTTCCCCCATGGATTTGTCACTTGCTTTGACATATCACTGGCTATTATAAGATCCTCAAATTCATTGTCTACATTATTTGTCCCACGGATTTTTTGCAACATGGCCTTGGCTTTCTCTTTCTGGCCTCTGTCAATTAAGGAGTTAGGGGTATCGGGTAAGAACACTGCTCCTACGGTCATGATAATTGCAGGAACAGCTGCTAGAACAAGTGAAACTCTCCACCCATTTTTCTTCATTGAAGAGGTACCATAGTTGACCATATTTGCAACAAAAATACCAAGGGTGACAGCCATTTGGAAACAAACATTGAGTGCTCCTCTAAGTTTAGGTGGTGCCATTTCTGAGAGATAAACTGGAACTGACTGATTGGCATAGCCAATGCCAACACCAAGCAACAAACGACCAATGATGAGTGCAGCCAAATTCATGGCAGCACCATTAAGGACAGCACCAACAAGGAAAATAAGACCTCCAATAAGCATGGAGATTTTTCGGCCAAAGGCCTTGGTGGTTATTGAAGCTGCAAATGAAGCAACTAGTGCTGCTAAATAAAGTGATGAGGTGAAGAGTTGCAATAGATGATCATCGAATTTGCAATATTGGTTGCCCCCTGCTTTCAAGGCCTTCTCCTTATGGTATACATTTGGAAAAAATTTGAGCAAGAATTCATCCATAGATGTAACTCCTCCTGCAATCAGATCAAATTAAATCATCAAGACAATATTAGCTTGATGATTAGAAATTATATAAATGTGGAGAACTTAAGCTAATCATGTAAGAAAATACATTAGCTTTTCTCTTTTTCTTTTTTTCAAAAAGCAAAATAAAAAGGAAGGGATGTTCTGGCATGTTGGAGGTGTTGTGTTGTGATCCATTACTTGATCTATCTTGACCTAATGAAACTTTGAAGAATTTGGTTATGGTCTGTTTATCAATTTAACAAGTTTCCGGCAAAGTTTGTCTCAATCCGCCCATTTACCACCTCTAATAGAGGTTCGTAAGAAAAATGCATGCATGTAATGGGAACAAATACAAGGATATAAGGAGAGCATTTATTTGAGATGGACTAAAATATATTACCTGAGATACCAATATCATAACCAAAGAGGAGACCACCTGTGGCAGCAACCAAACATGTCATGATAACAAAAGTTGTGACTTTTCCTTCATAGTCACCTCCTCCAGATCCAGCTGCAAAGCCTCCTGCCATCTTGTTTGAACTGTTGATAGCAAATTAAATCTCTAACTTTTTATTTATACGATAGTATGTAAATACAATTTTTTTGCGAGTTTTAGTCTTTTACTAATGATAGTGTGGATACACAAGATTTCAAGGGATATATAAGAAGCAAAGGCCTTTCTTTATCTTTTCTTGTTTTCAATATTTGTTTGCTTTTTCTCTTATTGAGAGAGCGACCTTTGAAACTTTTGTAATTTCTCTTTGTAATAATATTTTTTCCCTTGTCTACATGAGCGCGGCAAACTTGTTTGCCTGCCCTCTCCTCTCTTTGCTGTGCTTTGCTTTGCTTTGCTTGTTTTCTCTTCCAACAAAAGGCTATAAGGCTCTTATATAAGAGGTTGAAGTCATGAATCCCCCTCAAACAAAGGCAAAGTCGTAGGAGATGTGAGGATCATGAAGAGCTGAGCACAAGTCGTACGTGAGATTTAATCCATGTAAAATATTTGTGGATCATATTTAGTTAGACAATTAAATTCATCTGAGACCAGTAATAGTAGCTGAAGAGTGAAGATCCTTTGTTTCAACCATGTAAAATGGTAATTTCTTAACAGATAGGAGTAATATTTGCGCCCTTGTTTAACGGATAAAATTATGGATATGAAACGTTGAAAGCCATATGTAGCCAGGGATTTGTTTTTATTTTTTCAAGTAGCCAGGAATTGGTTTACCTTCAAGTTTTTATAAGTATTTTTGAATTTTTTGAATTTTCACCTCTTTTCATTATTAACCTCTTTGACGCGCTAAAAGACAGGCTGATACTTCAATTTTTTTAAAAAAAAAAAAATTAAACATGTTTTTTTACACAAATATACAAATTTTCACTTTTAATTACAAAAAAATAGCAATATTTTTGAAATTACAAAGCATAGCAACATTTTTCCTAGCAAAATGGCAATGTATAAATAGTTCTTTCCAACTCTGTTTCATAATTAGAGACACGCTGAAACCCTTATTTTTTTCTCTCTGTTTTTTCTCTCTCTCTAGCTGCTTCCAATTCTTTTCTACCTACTTCCAATTCTTTAACAATTCTACAACTACTCAAAATCGTATCTTTTCTGTTTCTATTTGTTTCTATACATCGTCCTCTGTTATCGATCCAAATTCTAAAAAGCTGCTACAGTTTCTGCACTGTTTCGCGTCTGTTTCTCCACTGTTTCACGTCTGTTTCTCCTCTATTTCGCGTCTGTTTCGCGTCTGTTTCTCCTTGCTGTTACTCTTTTTTTTTTTTGTACAGTTTAAACAGATCAAAATCGAAACTTTACAATAGATATGGCACAGATACAAATTCTATTAAAACATAGTGGAATTCGATATATCGATTTTGTTGTTGATGCGATCGCGATAAATTCATTTTCAAACTTTCAGATGTTTCGTGATAAGTTGCGAAGCAACTCAACATTGATCTGACTAGAAAAATTGTTAAATTAAAGTATAAGGTAATGAAAAAAGTCCAGGTTTAGAAATACACAATGACATGGGTGTTTTAGTGTATACAGGATTGAAAATAGAGAAAAAAGGAATAGAAATGTACCCACTTTTTATCACACTCGAGGATATTGTTGAGGATCAAGGTTTCTGGAGTGATAGACAAAGCATAAGGAGTTGTGATACAGTGGGAGACTGTGTCGATACTGACAGAAATAATTGTATTATAGACAGGAACATTGATGATACACTTATAAGTATTGTTGAAATGGTAGAACTACTGATTAAAGGAACTTGTGATGAGCACAAGGTAGATGAAGTTGCAGTAATTACCAATAGCATGCAAAACGAAATATTAGAGGGCCAAGTCTACCTTAACAAAAAGACTATAGTAATGGCCATGAAACGATTTGCAATAAGAGAAAAGGTTCAGTTTAAGGTTGAGAGATCAAGTGAAACAAGGTATGTAATCTCAGTATTTGTGTTTTGTATCATACTGTATCAATTTATTTCACACTGTATCATTATATCTGTTTCTGTCTAACTGTAACGTAAGTAGTCTAAGAAATGTTCTTGTTATTTTTGTATCTGATATGTGTCTTTTGTGTATATGAATTTTTTTATTTTGTATTTTGTAACACACTGTGTGAGTTTGTTTCAAGCACTACCAGTTTGTATCTCAAATGTGTCTTTTGTATCACTGTGTTGTATCTAAAATGTGTATTTTATTTCAAGCAGTAACAGTTTATACGTCAGATACAATGTGTGAATTATCTATCACATTGTATCTGATCTATAACTCTATTGTCTTTGATTGTATCATACATGGGTGTTAGAAACTAAGTAAATCGTATTTGTATCATGCTATATAATTTTGTATCTGTTAACTAATCTCTGTAGCTTTCTGTACCATGTTACTGTTCTCTGTATCATTCTGCATCTGTAGCTACTGCCTGATATGCAAAGGCGAAAATTGTAAATGGAAATTTAGGGCATCCAGTTTGAATTCATCAACTTTGTTCAAAGTTAGGGAATTCACAAATGAACACACATGTCCATACAAAGAAAGAGTATATGGGCAAGCACAGCTTACATCACGAATGATTGGTATCATTGTCAAGGACAGAGTCGATGACCCAAAGTCGACCTACAAGCCTAAAGAGATAATAGACGATATGCAGAGGTGTTACGGTATACACATAGATTACATGAAGGCTTGGAGAGCAAAAGAAATGGTCATTGCAATGATAAGAGGAGACCCAACTGAATCTTACAAGAAGCTGCCAAGTTACCTGTATATGTTAGAGCAAAGAAACCCAGGGTCAGTTGTTGCTTTGCATGCAAGTGAGGAGAATTTGTTCAAGTACGCTTTTGTTGCTTTGAATGCTTCCATAAAGGGATTTCAACATTACAAACCAATCGTAGTCGTCGATGGTAGCTTTCTAAAAGCAGCGCACAAAGGACCATTCTTATCGGTCACTACATTAGATGCAGCAGGTAAAGCGATTTCTAACGCTATCTGTTGTATCGTACTATTTCAACTGTTTGTATCATTCTGTTTCAGCATGTCTCATTTGTATCATATTGTTTCAGCTTTGTATCAGACTGTTTGAACTTTGGTATCAAGATTTTTAAGACCATATATTTTCTCTGTTTCATCATCTTTTATCTGTATCAGACTGTTTCACTTTTGTATCAAACTATTTCTAGCTTTTGTATCAGGCTTTTTCAGACACATGGTTTATTCGCATCAGACTGCTTCAATTTTTGTATCAACTTTGTATCAGACTATTTGAACTCTAGTACAGACTTTTTAAAGTCATATATTTTCTCTGTTTCATCATCTTTTATCTGTATCAGATTGTTTCACTTTGTATCAAAATATTTATAGCTTTTCGGTATCAGTTTCTTTGAGGCCTATACTTTAGTGTTTAAGCTTTTTATTTGAATCAGAATGTTTCAATTTGTACTTGTGTGATACTGTTTCAAATATTTATCTTACTGTTTCTTTTCATAGGGAGCATACCGCCGCTTGCGTATGCAATTGTTGATTCAGAGAGCGATGCCTCATGGGAGTGGTTCTTTGAGAAGTTCAAATATGCTTACGGTGAGAGAGAAAACATGTGCGTTGTCTCAAATCGTAACGAGAGCATAATCAAGGCTACTACAATCATATATCCTCAGGTCTCACACTATGCATGCATATGGTACTTGTGGAACAACCTCAAGACTAAGTTCAAGAAATGTGAAGAGAAGCTCCATGAGATATTCTTCAGTATGGCCAAGGCATACAACATACATGAATTTGATATATACATGAAAAGTATGGAAAAAATGGATAAATGTATCAAAGCATACTTGTTAAATATCGGATACCATAAATGGTCAAGGGCGCATTCAACAGTAAATAGGGGATTTACAATGACATCAAACATTGCAAAATCCTTGAATGCGGTGAACATGGATGCGCGTGATATGCCTGTAATCGCATTTATGGAGTACATGCGCTCACTGATTGGGACTTGGACTGATGATAACAGGAAGAAAGCACACGAGACATTCACACCTCTTGGATTCAAGTACAACAAGATACTGGATGGATATAGAAGCACAGCTATGCAGCTTAAGGTAGTATAGAAACTGTTTCATTTCCACTGTATCTAAGTTCTTTCATCCTGTATCTTCCTTGTATTTTCTGTTTCAAACATGTATCATCCTGTGTAGCATAGATACATTCAACAGGGAACGAAGCAGCTATCTATGATGGTGACAAGAAATTCATTGTTAATCTAAACGAACGGACATGCTGTTGTGGAAAATTTCAAATAGAAGAACTGCCCTGTGTGCATGCTTTGGCATTCTAAAGTGCAAAGGCCTGGCAGAAGAAGATTACAACTGTATCTACTACTCAACAAAGTCCCTGGTAAAGACATACAAGTTCCATGTTAATCGGATACCGGATGAAAGCAGATGGGAGATTCCAGCGTTCGTTTCAGAAATTGAACTACTCCCGTCAGTTGCTAGACGACCACCAGGAAGGCCAAAAACAACTAGATATAAACCACAATGGGAAGTACATGCAAAAAGGACAAGTGCAAATTGTGGTCGCGAAGGACACAACAGAAAAACTTGCACACATCCTCCGAAGCGCAAATAGAACTTTTTTTAGTTCTTTCTTTGTCATTGAATCTGACTTGTTAGAAGTGATACAGTTTGAGAATTTTTTCATGATTGTTTCAAGATATTTCCAACTGTTAATCAATTTAGCTGTCTGTATAAGACTGTTTCATGACTGTATGAAGCTGTTTCACCTTTATGTTTTACTTTTTCTTTCTCATTGGATCTGAATGGTTAGAAGTAATTCAGTTTCACAAGTAGTTCATTCGTGTTTCAAGATATTTTCGACTGTTTTTGTGTCAATTTAGCTGTCTGTATCAAACAATTTAATAATCGTTTCAAACTGTTTCATTGTTGTGTTTTACTATTTCTTTGTCATTGAATTTGACTGGTGAGAAGTGATTCAGTTTCACAAATGGTTCCTGAGGGTGTCAAGATATTTTCAACTGTTTCTGTGTCAATTTACCTGTCTGTATCAGACAGTTTCATAATTATATGAAATTGTTTCACACTTGAAAAGGAATAAAATAAAACACAATTGCTATAAATATAAACATTCTGAAACTGTCATTACATAAACAGTAACCACAACAAACAACATCCACAACAAACAACATGCTATAGTAGAAACGGTTACTCCTAGAAACATAAACATAGAAACATCACAAAAGAAACACAACTAATGGATAGGATTGGAAACTCACAAATGACGCTTTATTGCGCCTTTTCTCTTAGTAAGCCGCCCTGGATTTTCACATGCATTCACTGCATCTAAATCAATCTTCCTTTTGGCATAATCCCAAAGCAGCGTTGCAAGACGCCACGGTAAAGACCTATATCAAAGTCAGGGACACTTGTGATATCACTGTGAGAAATAAAGTACTCCGCATACGCCATGATAACCACTCCACAATCTCTGAAACAGTGACAAAAAAATGACAATACATATAGTTAGTAATTCTGTCACAGATGTGATTCACATAATCTAAACTAATAAAGGGAAAAGAAACGTACAGGGAACCAGAACTCTGTTGTGGAAAGTCTTGAACAAAGAAAAACCCAAAAAGATCCTCCAGATTTGCATCAACATATGCTTCACTCGTAAGAATACCAATGTCGAGCCTTGACTGGTAAAAATCAGTCAGTACAAGATACTGTGGCAACAACTCAGCAATCTTTTCAACAACTTCAACAACAGCTGCATTATGACGAGCACCCCCACCACTCATTGAATCATATATCCCAATGCACCTATCCTTCAATGATACTACACCCAACACCCAATGACAGATAGACTTTATATTAAGCGGTAGCAGAACATAGTCAACCTCTGTCCAAGGCATATTTGCAGGGATCTTGCAGCCTCTAATGTAGCTAGCAACAGAATCAACATCAGACAATACTGAAACATCCTTCCCACTATTCATATACTTCTCATAAACGGTCTTGATAATGGTTTTAAACCAACAGTCAATGGTAGTGAAGGATAATTCAGTCTTCGGTCGATACTTTTCTTGCTTACGCAAGTAGTAGAAAACAACATTAACATGCTATAACATTAAAAAAAATGATGATATAAATAGATGAAATATTACAGAAACAATAAAGAAACGAACAAAATTACAGTTACTAAAATGAATGAAACAAAACAAATACACTGAGAAAGAGAAAGAAACAATACAGGGACATAGGCGCACACACAATAAAAAAGAAACAGAAACACACCCTCACACACTAGAAGAAACAGAAAAGATACAGTAAAGATATAAGACACACACATATACAATAAAAAAAATGATACACTAAATATAAAAGACACACACATACTAAAAAGAAAAACAAATGAACTTACTGAATCATACAATGTATGACCACCATGCAACAGAATATAGAACCACGTCCGAGTTGACACAGTTTTGACTCCGAAGTTAAACTCATATGGAAGTATGTTGTCAGTTTTGGAATGGGCACAAATCCTAAAAATATATAGCAAAAGCAACATGAATTATAACAATATCCACATGATAAATGATATAGTAAACAAGCATTAAAGGGGTACAAACCTTCTTCTTTTCTGCTTAGCTAGATCATCAACAAATGCTACAAACCTATTTAATAATTCTTCATCAACATCCTCTGTGACGGCAATACTAAAAGGATGCCTTTGCAACATCAAAGGTTTAGACGAAACATAATTGCTACTGGTACCAGAACTCACGCAGAAAAGGTGAAACATCATGTTTACCAGGACACTTCACCCTTACCAATGCCTGTGAAGGTGTAGTAGTATCCTCACGTGGGCTCGCCCGCTCGTTCTCATGGTCACTAACCAACATAACATCAGAATCCTTAGCACGATCATCAACATCAACATCGTGCTCAATGTACTCTTCAGCAGCATGCTGAACAGGATCTTTATCAACACTGGCACTAGGCTCTGCGGCAACAGTATCAGCAGGCTTTTCATAAACCATAGCACCAGGCTCTACAGCAACAGTATCAGAAGCCTCTTCAGCAACAGTGGCACCAGGATCTGCTTCAACAATATCAGCAACCTCTTCAGCAACAGTGGCACTAGGTTCTCCAGCAATAGGATTAGTTTCAAATCATTTCTTCACATTCTTAATGGTATCAGCATTGCTGTGATCCATCTCCGCAAACTGCTCGTCCATCCAATTATCAAAGAAATCATCAAAAGGCTTCGACGAATGAGAAGGTCCAGGAGTATCTTTCTTACAAAATGCAGCACCATCAACTGAATAACCTTGAATAAACTAATACAAAAAAAAAAAGTTCAAGAAATAATGTACAAGATATGATACAGTTTAGAAACAGGGAAGATACAATAAGTTTAAAAAAAAAAAAAAAAAAAAAAGGCAAATGCGCACCTCATGAGGTTTAGGAGTCTTTAGAAAGTCTTGGCTGAAATTCAAACCAAAGTCGAAGTTTGGGAATTGCAATGAAGGGGTCAAAGGAACCTTGGTTGCAACTGTTGCGGCCATTGGAACAGGTTTTCCACTAACAACTGTTTCTACATTACTGACACCACCAACATCAGTTTGAATTGTATCAGTTGACACATTAACATCTTTTCCGCTACCGCTTGCTATATCAGTCGCTCCACCAGTAGCACATGACTAAAAAAAGAAAAGGGAAAATAATGAATAAAAATAAGAAACAGTAGATGTAGAATTTCATTGGCTTGTTGAATTGTTTCTATTTGAAACTATCTGTATCTGTTTGTATATGAATGTATCTAGTTGTTTCAAGGTAACTGAAATAAGGTACATACCGTAACATTAGCCGTATCAACATTTAAACTGTCTGTATCACCAACATCTGATTTAAACTTTTCTGTAGCACCAAAATCATCCAAATTGAGCTTCTTTGTATCACCACTAGTAGTTGGTGTCCTTGGTGAAACTTGAGCATTAATTGTACCACTTTGAGTACTCTGTATAAAAAAAATTAATTCAAACTGACATTACGTCGACAAGAAACAATAAACAGTTTCTTCAACAATTAATACATGTCCTTGCACAAGTAGCTTAACTGCATCAACAACTTTTCTAAGCTCCTCACCAAAGAATTCCTTAACATTGTTAAACCACTACTAAAAATCAGGGCTTTTCCGACCGCCGATACGGTGGGACAACGGTCGGCTAGGCGACCGTTGTCCGACCTAACAAGGCGGTCGGCTAATTGGTGGTCGCTCACAGCTTTCCGACCGCCGCGGTCGGACGTCGGACCGAAATACGGTCGGACGGCGGTCGCCTAGTTTATAGGTGGAAAAAATAATGTTGAACTGGGCGACCGACGCGGTGGGAGATTTCAAAAAAACTGGGAAACTGGGCGACCGCGTCGGTCGGCCAGGCGACCGCTGCGGTGGGAGATTGTTTATTTCTGGGTTGGGTAATTACCAATTTTCGGACCGATTTCGGACCGCTGCGGTCGGTAGGCAGTGTAGTACCTGCAATAAAAAACCTGCAATTAGACCTACACCACCTGTAAAAAGCAGAAAAAACAGCACCCAGAAGAAGATTAGGCTTCTCAAGCCATAATAATAGTCTAAACAAGGCTTATTGCCTTTAAATAGAAAGTTTAACATTTTACATAGCATATCCAATCCGAATAGTGATCCAAACAAGTTAAAACATGTCTAAAACAAGTCTAATACATCAACAATCCATTATCACTACTCCGTTGCCTCAGAACTAGACTCAGAACCCGACTCAGAGCTGTATTGACGCTTGCTCTTGCCTTTCCCCCGGCTTTTGCTCTTGCTCTTGCTCTTGCTCTTGCCCTTGCCCTTCTTTCCCTTGTCCGCACCACCACACATAATGTTCTGCATCATTTCCCGCATGGCTCTCATATTTTCTTCATTGCGCAAACGTTCTTCTTCACTCTTTTTCTTAAGCTCTTCGATTTCATTGCGCAAAGCGACTTCCACCGAGGGATTAATTGAACTAGCAGGAGGAGTGTAAGTGCCAAACAAACCTGGATTTAGACGTTCTAAGGCATACTGCGATCCAAGGCCGTAAGCACTTCCCTTCTTTACTCCGCCATTCACCTCCAACCATAGTGCGGTTTCCTCTTCTAGTGTCATTTGAGCTGGGGTACTGCTACCACACTCGGATGCCTGAGTCGACATCCTTTCTTCATAGACCGCCGTAGCCTTTTCCTGAAATAAAATTTAGTAACAAGAATTAGATTGACAAATATTGACGGATTTAATAACTTTAAAAGATTGAATTTAATAACTTACATATAGCTCTCTAGCGCGGTCTTCGACCCACACTTCCTCTCCTTTTTTGTTTCTGTATATATGCCTCTTCTTAAAGATTTCGGGCACACGAACTGGCCGCCCTTCTTGCCTTTCCTACAAAATTAAAAAGATGACAAGTTAGATGGAAAATTAATGTGAGTTACATAAAATAATACATACAATTAATTAATAAATTACCAATATCATCCGCTGAGTCGCTGCGCTAACCGAACCCCCGGTGTGCAGCGATCCACCCCTTTCGGAGGCTCGTGCGGCTTTTCCTTGGGCGCTCTTCTTCTTAAATTCTTCAGTATCCCAATATTGTAGAAGTTGTGCCCAAACGTGATCGTATATCCACTCGGGCTTCTTTCCTTTGTTTCGACAATCATACATGCTACCTTTCACTCTATCTTGGCATTTTCCAAGGAAATTGCTTTTGGCAATGCTATTAAATGCAGGATGCCATATACACTTTGTCTGAAATAATTATTGAATATTAGATTTCTAAAAAAGTGACACTTAACTAAATTATTAAAAAATAAAATATAGTTATTACCTGAAAATCGTCAAACATGCTCATCTTTACAGGGAATGGTACCTGACCCCAGGATGGCCATGGCTCAGTCCATCTAGATTTAATGCATCTTGTGATTATGGGAGTAGCCACCATCGAGGGAGTAAAACTAGATAAAAATTTATAGTTAAAATAAATATACTAAAAAATTAAACTTCATAGTAGAATTAAATACTTAAAAAATAACAAAAAATAATACTTACCCACGGCTACCCTCAGGATAAATCCTCACCCTCCCGTCATCATCATATGATCCTGCAGGACCAATGTAATAAGGCGAGCTCGGCGAATAAAATCGTATAGTAGGTGGTACCAAAGCGTCCACCGGTACCGAGCTCGGATCATCAGAAGGTGTAGATCCAGAAGGAGTAGATGATGAAGGGGATGGTGACGGACTGGAAGATGGATGAGGCATGGATGATGATGAACCGATGCCATAAGGACGAACGACATAACCAGGCGATGCAGGAAAGGGCATGCCAGGGGGAAAGGCAGGAGGAGGAGTGAAAAAACCTGGAGCATATGCAGACGGAGGATGTGTAGGAAGCATATGAGGTACATGTCCAGGAGGAGTAGTATGAGCTGAAGCAGGCGAGGTACTTTGAACCTTTCTTTTTCCCCTAGCCTTCTCCGAAGATGACATATCTGTAAAATAAGCACAATAAATTAGCACGATATAATCAAATTATAAGTTTTTATGGAATACATTTCTAAAGTAGTGCAAATAATTGTAGTAAAGTAAAAACAAACATTAAGTAATTGTATAATTTTCTAAGTCAATTATTTAAACAAACATTTCTTTGATACACTACCAATTTTCATAAGATTAAGTAATTGTATAATTTTCTAAGTCAATTATTTTTATATTACTAACTAATTTGTTCTCTAAGATTATCATTTAGTAATTAATAACACTTCTCATTTGCAACTTATATCTATTTATTCAAAATGATAAAACTATTTACTTATCTATACTTAGTTGGAGTAATCTAAAACTATTTGCAAACTATTCAACTTAGTTGTTGCTCACCACTTATTTGATGAAATGCCTCAAAGAATCTAACTACCAAACTACACTATACACCAACAATTCTTTCTCAAAGCAATACAACAACAACAACAACAACAACACTAGTACACACCATTAACAACATTCAACAACAACAACACTACTAAAGGAACCCATCAACAACAACCCATTCAAAGTGTACTCTTCTCAATGGAACACCAACTTTTTCACTAAAACAACCCATTCAAAGTGTTACTTTCCAATTTATCATCTTCTAAATGTGCATGCAATAACCCAATCATTTTTTTAACAACACCCACTTTTCCAATCAACCTAATTTTTACAATACCAACAAAAATGTCAAACTAGCTTCAACAATTCCCAAACCAAACAACAACACAATGTAACCTAGTTCACAACCAAATAGCAACTACTATGTCATGGATTAATTTCATGAGCTAGAATTCAAACATAGGAAAAAATGACAAAAACGAGCTAAAATTAAATTTTAAAAAAAAAAAGGTGTTTCACCATAAAACTCACCTCAAGGGATGGTTTTGTACTCCACCACCACTAATTTACTAATCTCCAACTTTGATAGATGGAAGAACTACAAAAAAAATAGATAAAAAAGTTAGGGTTTTCGGATTTGGGGAAAATAGGAAGAAAACTATGAAAATTAAACTTACCAAGTTGTAGAGGAATGGAATTAAGAGATTAAGAGTGTTTTTTTAATAGATTTGGGTTGGATTTGGCTTTGGAATCGGGTTGAATGGAGAATGAAAGAAAGGGGCGAAAGAGAGAGAAATGGGTTTTGGGTGAAATGAAAAACGGGCTGTATGCCCGTGCTGGTATACTTACTGCCCACCGACCGCACTCGGACCGCTGCGGTCGGTAAAAAATTTTTAATTCTTGTCCGACCGCGGCGGTCGGCTAAAGTAAAAAAAAAAATTAATTATAATTCGATGAATTATCCCACCTCATCGGTCGGACAATGTGCTCCAACCGAATTTCGGTCCGAAATTTCGGTCTGAAAATGCCTTATTTTTAGTAGTGAACTGATCTTCAACCGTCAAAAGAAACAAAGGCAAAGCAGTATGAAAATAATTCTAACTGTTTCAACAAAGTAAAAAACATAAACACAAATACAATAAAAATACAATGTTTACATGACGTTTTAATAAATCCAAGTCATTAGTAAGCTGAAACAAAAAACAAAAAATGTATCAGAATTTGCCAAAAATAGTATCACAAATATTCAGGCGACTGAATGACTCAATATGTCAATCTTAAAAACTAAACATACCTTCTCAACTGAACGACTCTATGTCAATCTTAGCATTATTATCAAACACCTGCGCCGGTTTTGACAAATTTGACTGTGTTTGCATTACAGCATCTTCAGAAGGGATGTGGACAAAAGCGGCAGGAGATGAGGGACAAGGCCCTCCATGGCGGACAAAAATATCATCCTCGGTGGAATCTTGCATAGCATCCCCAACAGGTGCGCCCGTATCATCCACCAACTCCAATCTGGCCGACTCAGCAGCTGTCGGTTGCATAGGCCGGAAAACAGGCTACACCATACATAACAGTAGACAGATCAATTTAAAAGTATACAAAAATAAACAGATACATAGAGAATGAAACAGATACATAAAGATCGAAACAGAAACATGAAGAATGAAATAGATACATGACGAACGAAACAGATACACAAAGAATGAAAGCATACATTGTTGACTCGGTCCTCTAAAATCTTACAAATTGTCTTATACTTTGAAAGATTACTCGTCAATTTCCAGTTCAAGAAACGAGGAGTTCGACTCCTAACACGCATAGCTACTGATGACGGAATGTTTGTCCAGTACTCATAAAACCATACTTGCAACGCAGAAGGCAAACCTACCACCCGAAAATATGTACTAGTAATTTTCACCTTCTTGTAAATACTATCAGACAATTCTTTGAAAGAATCAATACCCCCATGGATAGTTCTTGTAAAGACCGGACTCAACCAAATCAAATATTTCTTAGATACACAAAATTCACAATCACGTACAAAACTTCAATCTTAACCGCATCATCATTACCAATCCACTTCCGTTGAGTAAAAGCATTCTTAATATCTACATGAGACACCTTCTCCACATTCGGGATATAGCTACTCATCAACCGATTTAGACCACTCGTATCAAGAGAATTTAGTGTATCCCCAGAGCACTTTAAGCCCGACGCTAATGCAAACTCACGCAACCCGAATTGCAAACACGAACCATTCACACAAACCTCAAATGTACAAGGCTTGGAGGATGCAATCTCACGCACCAGCAAAGACCGAAGCAACTGAGTCTGAACGGGCAAATGTTCTACCTGTAACAAATAACTAAAATAGGTCTTTTTGAACAATTCCAACTGCACCGAACTTAAGACATCCTTCAAATGCATTTCAATATCACCATCCGTAGTAAGTCGTAGATGGAACTCTTTCCAAAAACAATCCTGGGGTATATAAAATGATACACCCTAAAAAGGAAAACCCAACTCACTTAAAACATAGTGAGTACAATACAGCAACAGTAAAATACAATGCAGAAACAAGAAAAGACAGAGACACATTAAAGACACTACAGAAACACTAAAAAGCCTACGGAACCAGTACAAACACTACATCAACAGTAAATAAACTACACCAATAGTAAAATACAATGCAGAAATAAGAAAAGACAGAGACACAGTAAAGACACTACAGAAACACTAAAAAGCCTACAGAACCAGTACAAACACTACAACAACAGTAAATAAACTACAGCAACAGTAAAATACAATGCAGAAATAGTAAAAAACACAGATACAGTAAATACGCTAAAGAAATACTAAAAAGCCTACAGAACCAGTACAAATACTACAACAACAGTAAATAAACTATAACAATAGTAAAACACAATGCAGAAACAGTAAAAAACACAGATACAGTAAATACGCTAAAGAAACAATAAAAAGCCTATAGAACCAGTACAAACACTACAACAACAGTAAATAAACTTCAGCAACAGTAAAATACAATGCAGAAACAGTAAAAGACACAGATACAGTAAATACGCTAATGAAACAATAAATACACTAAAGAAATACTAAATGCACTACACAAACAGGGAAAACACTATAGAAACGGTAATAATAACATACAGAAACACTAAAAGACACAGCAGAAATAGTAAAACATTACACAAACAGTGAAAATACACTTAAAAAAATACTAACTTACAGTACAAATACATTTAATGCCACAACAAATACAGCAAGAAACAAAAAAAATAAACAAATGGATACAGAAAACAGAAACAGAAGTACCTATAATGCTATATCAGCCAACACAGAAATCCAACTTTTCTTCAACGGTGGAGCATCTTCTTCAAAATCATCATCATCAACCACAAGTTTAGCTTTACCTTTACACATAGAAAGAGACGCAGACGACTGCGTTACACGCTTCAATTGTTTCGGGGTTTCTTTCGGCTTAAAAACAAGAACTTTTACTTTTAAAACAAATTTCGACCCAATTTTAGAAACATTTATATCATGTTTCATTTTGCTCCTAAGCTCTCGCGAACTAGAAGACGAACAAGAATTAGACATTGAAATGAAACCCTAAAAAATGGAAAAAAATCAAAATTTAAACACTAAAAACAGTTATGAAATGGTTCAGAAATAGGGTGGATAGTGGAGAACGTGGGGGAGAAAATGGAAGAGAAAAAATAGGGAGAAACGGTTCAGAAACAGTGATGATACAGTCCGGAATGAGCAGAAACGGGACTGAAACAACGAGAAAAGCGTGAAACTGAGGGGAGTAATTGAGAAAATGAGGAAAAACCCTTATATATTAGGGACCAATGTTTTAAAACTTACAAAAGGCCCCCAAAATGTAGCAAAATAAAGAAATGAACAAACATAGCAATATTTTTGACATAAGTTGCTATATTTATAATTAGCTTGTGTTTTCCTCTACTTAGGGTTATTTTGCTAAAATATTGCTATTTTTGGTAATTAAGTTATAAAAATTATACTTTTGTGTAAAAATTCCATTAAACATCCATCATGGTGATGGTGGGCTTTAGGCAAGAGCCCCAACCTGTCTATAGTAAAAAAAAAATAGCAAAACATAGAGGACGATGTACCCTTTAGCCTCCAATACAAGATGCAAAATAATACACTTCATTCCTGTACATATTTGTTCTAAACTAACCTGCATAATTTGGGAGTTCCACTCTATTACACTTTAAAAATAGTATATTTCACAAAAAGATGCTAATCCTATTAGAACTAGGACTTTATAAACAAAAGTTCGATCAGTTGGAAACATCATTAATAACAAACTGATTCCTTTTTGGTTTAAGTCTAAAGTTTGGTATGCCTTCTTTATCCAATTGCACAACAACTTTCACTTCTTCTGGTAACTATGTTATATTGTTAAATACAACGACGTCCTTCAATCTTTCTCCGAGATTAGCCAATAAATCAGCCACCATATTACCTTCTCTGTAATTATGGGTAAAAATAAAGGTACCATCATTTGCTAATTCTTCAATTTGATTCACAATCAGACCTATTTCCCAAGGTACTTTCAGTTTGCTGTTAATCAAATTAATTAGAAACAAAGAATCAGATTCAACAATCACTTTTCCTCTGATCCTATCCCTGCACATACTCATTCCATGTAACATTGCTTTGGCCTCAGCCACATTATTGCTTTGCTGGCCAAAGAACTCAGCAAAAGCACAAATTACATCCCCATTATGATCTCTAATGACACCACCCCCACTAGAACTTCCTGGATTACCTTTGCTGCCATCAATATTTAACTTAAAACCACCCGTCTCTGGCTTGATCCATCTGACTAATTGATTGAATATTACCTGTTGTATCTTCTCCACCGCTAAGCACATATCCTTCCATGAATGAGGTAGTTGAAGACTGGGGAATTTGTATTTTATCAGCATAGTCATATACTTGCACACTTGCTGAATAATAACTTTGGCTGACATGTTAATTCCTTCAAACTTTGCACTACATCTACTTTTCCATATTTTCCAAGAGACAACTGATGGGATGCGACGAATCAAGGTGGCATGAACTCTATTTTTAGCCTTAACTAACCACCAACTCATAGCCACTTGTCTGATATCTCCATGGTTCATTTTGATTCCACTGTAGTTAGCAAAGAAGGTCCACACCTGTCATGAGATCTGGCTATTTCAAAATAAATGTTGGATTGTTTCTTCTTCATGTCCAGTACAACAAAAACACTTAAAAGGAATCACAATTCGAAATCTCTGTATCATTTCATCGGTAGAAATTCTACCTTGGAGTAATCTTTTCATGAAAAAAAAAAAGACTTTGAAAGATAATTTCTTTTGCTATATCATCTTAGAAGTATGCTTCCTCTTTTGATCTCAATTAAATTGGATTATCTGAGAAAATGCTTGTCCTTCAATCTGTACACTAAAATTCTAATGAAGACTTCAGTTGGATAGCATTAATTTAAAGAATAATTATGTGGAATTCAAAAAATAGAGTTATCATTAAATCGCAAAGAACACTCAAAAGTCTCCCTACTTTAATTAGTTTACCTATTGTCCTTTCCAGACTAAGTTCATGCCAGGATTTAATCCATTTTGTTTTACGATTCCATCTTTTACTGAATTAACTAAAAGAAACAATAGGAAAACATTTCATGTTGGAAGTTGGAATGATGTCAAGCTTAATATAAATTTAGACAATTGCTAAGGCCAATCTTTTTGTATTGCGGCTAAGTAATTAGGAGCTTTATTATTTTCTTTTTTTCATGCTTCAATTTTCAAAAACTTCACGTAATTCTATCAACGTTTAACCACTGTATTTTCATCTTTCCAGCAGAAAACCAAACATTGAGGTTCGCCTTTTGGAATTGAATTGAATTTGCATATGCTGAGACCTATTGTTCCCTGTCGCAAGAATTTCTAGTTCCCCATGCTTCTCCAAGAATATTCCTAAGACTACAGTAGAGCCTAACTTCAAACTTTGGAAATGCATTTAAATATCAGACCTGGAGTTAGACTATGCAGATTCAGACCGATGGTCCAAATTTTGAAGAGGCATTAAAATCTTGATTATTTCATTAACTTTTGGTTTTCAAATAGAGGTGCTACAGATGGCTGTTTATGCAAGAAAATTAATGTACATAAGACTACTATTGTTCTGAATAAAACCAAACAAAAAAGTCTCACTCACTTCTCATCTTGACCGTATTGTTTCCTTTAGTCTTTGTGAGATCGTCACATATATTTTCTCCGCCCCATCCTAATGTCCAATTTTTTTCTATAATTCCTTTTATTAAGGGGATTTTTACATGGGCTGCCCACAAAACATGAATATTTATGTTTTTATGCCCATTTGAAGTTAGTTTGCACTCAATACGCATTCAGCCTACTTTCTTTACATCGTATGCCCATCTGGCCCATTTTATTTACCCATCAGCCCATTAGCCCACCTTTATAAGCCTCAAAGTCCCCTCACTTCTCTCATTTTAAACCCTAGCCATAGGCTGGGGTTACTCTGCCCAATTTTTATCCCACCACTAAGAATCTCTTCCACCGTGCACCGCCACATCTCTGCCACCGTACCATCACCGACCACCACCGGAAAGTACGAAAAAACACCTCCCAGACTCTCCTGACCCTCCTCTGTCTATTTCTATGGTTGTTTTCTCCAAAAGCTTGCTAATTTGGCGTAGATTTGAGCTGATAGTTGCAGCGAGACCCCAACTCGGCGACCACTTGTCCTTTTCCGGTGAACTTTTACCTGGACACAATCCTCTAACCCTCTCTTTTCATATCTGATTTTATTTTTGTTATGCTATATATTGAGAGGGACAAAGAAATAAAGCTGTAATAAGTTTCTATGAAAAAAGGCGCTAGAAAAGCAAATCGTCATACTCCCATCTCTTACCCATGCAAATGGATTATGCTAAAGTTAGGTTACTCGTCACTTTATAGATGCTAGAATTTGTCAGTTGAGCTTTGCTTATTAAACGTCGTGACCATTTCCAGTTATCCATTGATTAAATATTAAGCTTTTCATTTTATTCTAATTAAAACACTAATATATTTGAACAATAAACTACGAATGATGTAATTAACAAGCAAGTCAACACTACTCAAACGGTTAATGTATGTGTTGCATCCTTAAAAATAAATTCTAAACAAACATTCAATTGTACTGTGCATATTCAAATGAAATGATACGACTCTAGCTGAATTGAAAATTGGAAGAAACAATTTTATTAAGTATACTTTTCTAGTATACAGTATATCATTTTGGAATACTGTATACTTTTTGGTATACCATTTTGCATTTGGATTAAATAGTGCGATACTACCGAGCAAATAAACATTTCAATGTTTGTTGTTTTGAACAAAGTATACCCTTTTGGTATACTGTATACTCTTTTGGGTATACTCTTTTATGTTGGCATCAAAGTGATTGATATCGAGAAAATAAATATTTTATTTTTTGTTTTTTTGAACGAAGTATACCTTTTTTGTATATTGTATACTCTTCTGGTATACCCTTTTGTGTTTGGATCAAAGTGTGTGATGCTACCGAGCAAATAAATATTTAAGTTTTTGTTGTTTTGATTTTGGTATACTTTATACTCTTCTGGTATATCTTTTTGTGTTTGGATCCAAGTATGCGATGCTTGCGAGCGAATAAATATTTCAATTTTTGTTGTAACAAAGTATACCCTTTTGGTATACTGTATAATCTTCTGGTATACTCTTTTGTGTTTGGATCAAAGTGTGCGATGCTACCGAGCGAATTAATATTTCAATTTTTGTTATTTTGAATAAAGTATACCCTTTTAGTATACTGTATACTTTTCTAGTATACTCTTTTATGTTTGGATCCAAGTGTGCGATATTACCAAGCAAATAAATATTTCACTTTTTGTCATTTTGAACAAAGTATACCCTTTTGGTATACTATATACTCTTTTGGTATACCCTTTTGTGTTTGGATCCAAGTGTGCGATGCTACCGAGCGAATAAATATTTCAGTTTTTGTTGTTTTGAACAAAGTATACCCTTTTGGTATACTTTATACTCTATCGGTATACCCTTTTGTGTTTAGATCCAAGTGTGCGATGCTACCGAGCGAATAAATATTTCAGTTTTTGTTGTTTTGAACAAAGTATACCTTTTTGGTATACTGTATACTCTTCTGGTATACCCTTTTGTGTTTGGATCCAGTATGCAATGCTACCGAGCGAATAAATATTTCAGTTTTTGTTGTTTTGAATAAAGTATATGTTGACACCCAATTTTGTCCCTCCTTTTTCATAATTTGTATTTAGCTTAAAAATGCATATTAAAATTTTCTAACAAAATTGCATTAGATGACATGCATTTTCGTGTGTGATCCCGTATCCTTAATCCCATATTTATATAATATTTATTTAATTGTGAATATATATAGGTCATTTTCAAAATGCTTGCACGATATCGTAACTATTTGTACTATTAGTACACTTATATACCTGTTTTACAATTATTCATACCTAATTAATATTATCTAAGTTCGTCTATAATTATTTTGAATTATTATTAAGTCATAAATATTATTCCTCATGTTTTACCAATTATTCTTTCATTTATTGACATTTTTAAGTCTATTATTAGCCAATTATACTTACAAATATATTGCATATACACTTATATACATGCGCACTTGACTCATTTACACAATTCATGCCTATACATCCATACACTCACACACGCACAACAGATATACACATATCTCACGTGCAAGCGTGGACGCATCTCCGCCGTCCATGCTTTCGATCCGACGACTCTTATTAAACCAATCCTTTTAACTATATACACTCCCCCACATTTCAGAACCCTAGCTCCCCTTATCCCAAAATTTCCGCCGGCCCCCTAACCCCCTTCTCTTTCTCCCCCTTTGCTCAAAAACAGTCTCGATACCACCACCCTCCTCCGCCAGTGATGCCTACGAACGTGGCGACACTCCGCCTCTCTCTCTCTCTGCTTTGTTCACGTCGGGAAAAGGAATGGAAAGATTCAAACAAGACCTTAACAAATCGGTTCAAAATAAAAAAGGAAAAAAATGGTGAAACTGTAGCACAATTACTCCGTGCGCACACACACAAGCAGAATTTAGAAGATTTGAGCGTTAATCTCCATGAAATCGAGAAAAATTGGGCGGAGATGAAATGGACCCGACCCGACCCGGCTTCATACATGGGCAAAACTTTCCGTTTTCTCCTTTCTCTTTTTAATTTCCATGATTAATCTGTGAACAATATGTTCTATTCCATGACTAGCTTAATGTTATTTCAATATATGCCCTGTGGTCTATAATTTATTGTTAGGATTAATATCATTTAAATAAATGTACTTATTACTGGTAAACTAGGTGCGTATGATAATTGTATTGAATTAACTATTATGTATGCTATGAATTCATGGCTGTTAATTCCTTTACATTGCGTCCAAGGCGTCTGACCGTTTGGAGTCTAATTGAGTTTAAACTGTTGGCCTGGTCAAGGATGTAAACCCCTCCTGTTGGTCCTAGTATTGTTCTATACATATATTTTGCTACTGCTAAGTACATTCAACGGCTAGGAGCATGATATGTTGAATTTGAGGAATGATCAAATCCTTCTATAATAGTCCACAACTATTTTTGGCAATGAAATATTACAGAATATGCTTGAAAGTTTTCCTTGCTTAGTAAATTGACAGGCTTTCCTCTTTACCATATATGAGTACACGTACCTTTTCTTGTTACTTGCCTAATTTTCTAGATAAAAGGGAGGTATATCTTGATTTCAAATTGCTTGTTGTATTTTTGGTGATGATTTCAAATTCCTTTTCCTTTCCTGGTGATGATTTGAATTTCAAAACTTCATCTCCTAACACTATATAAACAGACCCTCTTTCTTACTTTTGAGGACACGGGGACAGCTTATACACTTAGACACTTGCACACTAAAAACATTATAGCCTCTCCTTATCTTCTTCTTCCATACACTTATATACTCTCTCTCTTTCTCAAAAAACAAACAGACTCTTCTTGCTTTTCCTCTCTTCTTTGAAACACTGAAAATACATCTGCCGAAGTCTCTGTCGCTCTCTCTCTAGTTCTTATATTGCTGATTTAGAGCCAAAGCAAGACTTTTGGCACTCTTATTGGAATACTGTGGCTGTGGTACTCTTGTTACTACCTCTTATTTCTTATTCAAAGCATACTTGAGGTATTTTCAATGATGAAATGAATGACATTTGAACTGGTTTGTAACCTGAATAGTTCATGCCTTGAATATTGGTTGCATGTTTATGCATATATAATTGTATGTTGAATCAGAAACGACTGTTTATTCCCAAAGGATTGAAAGCATCCTGTATTCAATGCTATTCAAAGATTTAAAGTAACCGAAGAGGCCTTAAAAGCCCATTTTGAAGCAGAAATGACCGCGCGATAGATGGGACGACACATAACGCACGTTTATCCTTTAAGCATTATATAAAGGCTTGGCATCCTTGGCATGTCAAAAGTCCATTAACAACTTTCGTGTAAAGTGTCTAAAGGGTTCTCATCCCACAACGACACATCTCTTCATATTCTCCGTTGCATTGTTTTCAAAATCTTGTGCCACACATTGATCATTTGTTTACAATAAAGTGAACTTTATGCATTTTTCTCCTCCCTTTCCCTATCGTCCTTCACCTTTTCCAAAAGATCATGGCCAATAGAACATTTGACATGGTTGCTGAAACCCCAACAAGACCGAGTTAAAGCAGTGTTGGGGAATCTTATTTCACTGATGGAGCATACGGCAATGAAAGAAATAGTAGAAGCAGCAGTACACTATTGGGATGCAGACCGAGCAGTTTTTCACTTTGGAAATGTAGAGTTGACACCATTACTGTAAGAAATAGGCGGGTTAACTCAATTATCATTTGAATGTGAAGAAGTCTTGATACCTAAGAACATTACACCCGAGGAGTTCATCGAAATGGTAGGGTGTAAGCCCGAATTATGCACAGACAACATAAGGCAGTCGGGAATTTCTCTGACTTCCCTCTATATCAAATTTGGATATGAGGAAGCATTCCAAGAATCCGAAGAGTATTTCAGCATTAACCAGGCAGATTGGCAAGAGCGGAGAGTGCTTGCTTTTGTTACCAGTTTTTTAGGGACTGTCGTGTTTCCACAACACAAAGGACGAGTCGACGTTTGCATGGTATCCATCGCTGATGCCCTACTCAAGGACTTTGACAAGAAGTACACTTTGGTACCCATGATCGTTGCTGAAATATACCAAGCTTTAGGAAAATGCAAGAGGAGTGTTAGTTTTTTCGAGGGTTGGAATTTGCTTTTATAAATTTGGATGATGGAGCATTTGCAAAAGATGAACAGCACATACCAAGCCTTCCATTCCACACCAAGAGAGAATTACATCTTGACTCATACCGCCGGCATGGACGACGCCCCCGAAAATGGGACCGGCCAACAACTGCCAAAGGCTAGCACCATATATTTTTTTCAATTGACACCTGAAAACATACAATGGATGTTTGATTACTTTCCCGGCACAACAGTAATCACAAGATCCGAAAGAGTTTCTTTTCTTGTCTTAGTGGGCTTTAGGGGAGTTTACCCATACACTCCTTTAAGGGCACTTAGACAAGCAAGGAGAAAACAGACTGTACCCCAAATTACAGACATCAGAAGTTTCAAAGCAGATATTTTTGGAGGAGTGATACCACTCAAAGATAAGATATTAGAACTTTGGAAAGAAAGGCAACAAATGAGATTCGAGACTATTGGCGGAGACAGGTTTGATGGGGGCTATGATGAAGATTATCCAGATTGGCTAAGGAAAGACATAGCAAGGGCAGTTCAACCAAGAGCAACAACAAAAAGGAAAAAAAATGCTGACGGGTTAGAATCCGAGTACAAAAGGTACGCAAACAACTGGTAAGGGCTCAAGGGAAAATAGCAAAGAATCAATGTTTGATCGAAGCAAAGTACAAAGAAAAAGGAAAATGGCGTAGTAAGTCAGAACTACTGACAAAATGCATAGAGTCTATCGGCATATGGGTTAGTGGAGGGATGAACTCTGTGGCAAACAAAGGAATAGAGGAGAAAGGAAGAAAGGCTTGGGAAATGTTGAAGAACTTCACATTTGACATATCACGGCTCTTAACTGATGTAGACAATATCATCTTCCAAGGAGATTCATCAGGGGCAAGTTCAGCCGAGGAAGAATCATCTGAAGAAGAAGAAGAAGAAGAAGAATCTTCTGGGGATGGATCGGCATGAAAGATGTTTACTAGGCCATGATCTAATTTCCTAGCAATGTTTAGTCTTTTCCGCTTTTTACACTATTTCAATATCAGCCAATGTAATAAAATCCAATAAATGCAATAGTATCTCTTAAGCTCCCTATTTTGTTAGCAAAATAAATGATACACGTGGCACAAAGCGCTTTTCAAAATCATCATGCGTAAAATGGTCCTTCGCATTATAGGATGCATTAGTTACTTGATATGTGTGCATTACATGAATTCGTCTGTCGCTTTATTTCTCTCTCTACCTAAGTGAATCTTTTTCTCAAATTCAATCTCTCTCCAATGCACATAACCCTACTTTTCTTTCCAAGCTAATACTGAAATCTTGGTGTTTGAAATTTTTTGCACATTCTGATTATTTCCTATTGCTAACTCAAAGACTTCCTCTCCAAAAGGTCGGCTCAAGTTGAACACCAAAATAGAAGACATGGCTAAGCAGAGTACACTTATTGGTGACTTCTCAAAGAAAGATGGAATTGTTACAGCAAGTATTATGCGTATGGAGCAGAAAATTGACATGGTAAGAGGTGTGATGGTCGGCCTCAAGGGCACCTCTGACATGCCACAAGAATTTCCAAAACCAATGTTCGAAGATCACTTTAGTGCTCCGGTCCTCACTATTGCACCACCTGCAATGTATGAGTGTGATCTAAAGCATTTTTCAAATTTACATTCGTTCACGGTTGAAAGAGCATTCAAGGAGTCAGCAGGAGGCAATCAGGAGATGGGAAGTGATGAGAATCCTCCAAATGTTGCAAAGATTTACGCACAACAATCGGATATCAGTATGGTGACGAAACTTCCATTGTACGATGGAACTAAAAATCCTTATATACATTTGGGAGCATATCTGCACCAACTAGAAAGTATGGAACACGACGAGCTATTTGTTAAGACACTTACAGGGTCAGCATTACTTTGGTACATAGGGCAAGACACAAGCAAATGGACTTTTTGGAGTGACCTGGTCGAAGCCTTTATTAACCGCTATAAATCTTATGGCGACCACCGTACATGCAATAGCTTGTTGAAAAGGAAAAGTGTTATAGAACCGATTTCTGAAAAGGTCTTAGGTAACGATTTGGCCGAAGCATAATCTAAAGATATGAACGATGCAAAGAAAGGGAAAGCTACCATTGCCAAAACCCCAAGTCATATCCCATTATCTTTCTATAACCAAACCATCATTCTTTTCGTGAACCACCTGTTGTTATATTTGAGAAACTTAAGTCTATCGAGATATTGCAGCCGCATAGTGGGGAAGTCTTTACCCCACTACCACCTCACTTTGATTCAACCAAACATTGTGCTTTTCACTCCAACATACCAGGTCATGACACCAATGAGTGCACCACTCTAAGAAAGGAGATTCAGAGTTTAGTGGAAAGTGGCAAGATAGTCGAAGTGCCAAAGGGAAAACCTCAACTTATGTGGTGCCGACCTCCGACCTTTATGCAAACAATTGAAGTTTGCTCACAGTCAGTTAACCCAATTTCTTATCAGAATCCAACAAATAACACTTAAAGTTGCTCTCGTGATGCTCCTCGCAAGTTCACTCCTATTGGTGGGTTATATGCAAGTTTGTACTAAAGGTTGAAAGATGTAGGGATAGTGCACCCTATTGAAAGGAAAATTTAAAAGGAACCGTGGAAAGCAGATACGAAAAAGTCATGTGTTTACCATTCAGGCATGCCGGGGCACAATATTGAGAAGTGTTTTGCTTTTAAAGAGAAGATTAAATAGCTGATCAAGTCTAGGCAAATCAAGATTGAAAATGCTAATGACGAAGCAATTGCAGATGACCAGGTCAAAGAGGCAGCAGTTTAATGACAGACATCCGAATACAAAAAGAGAGCTTCTAAGTCGCATAATCTTTGGAGACATTTATACTTTCTAAGCAAGCTTTATGGCACATGTTTTTAAGATTTCCCCTTTATGTATTCTGAACTACGCTTGACCTGATTCCTGTCAGTAGCAGGATACGAAGGCAGCCTACACCAGGTTCGGTCCCTTTATAATAAAAATTATATTTTGCCGAATAAGGAAAGTTGGTGCAAAGTTTGGAAATGCAGTATTTGGTTGGCACTCGGCATGAAAGACAATAATGAAGTAGTCTTTTAAGAATGTATATGCACTGGTACAGGCTCAATTTACAAAGGAAATGATGATTGCACTCTATTCTTTGGTGTTCGACAAGAGTCAACCTCCCTTTTGGTCATACAACACCCAACCTTTTCCTTAACCTCGCACAGTTTATCACAACATCCTTGTCAATGATTCATCAACTAAAATCTTTGCCTTGACTGCTACATAAAGCACTCAAGCAATCCTTTATATTCTCTATACATTTGTCATAGTGTCTAATTCAAGCATTGGTCTATCATATGCCTTTTAGGCATCCTCTTAGCTGCATATCTGACCTTTATGTGCTATTTTGTTTCAAAGTTTATAATATACTAACTTTGTTTTGTATATTTTGTCATTTTGTTAAAGGTTGCCTAGCATTTGAACACCTAAATTGGTAAAGAATCTGCATTAAGAAGAAGCGGAGATGACAAGCAAAGATAAAATATTCACTTTTGGAACAAAGTCTTCAGAACCTCAGACATACGGCATCGAGAAAAACAAGACTCAACGGGACATTTTAGACAAATCTGACAATCCTGATCCTACTACTATGCAAGTTGTGGCAAGGGACAAGCAGAATCAGCTGGCAGTATACCCACATAAGAAGCACAGAAAAGAAATCCAACCAAATGAACACGAAGTTTCTGAATAAAAAGCTCCATGATTTGGAAATGGTCATAAAAAAAAGATGAGTTTGAGGAACATTCAAAGTTTGAGGTATAAGGATTTGTGTCTACATCCATATGTTGAGCTACCGCATGGATACAAAATTCCAAAATTCAGCACCTTCGACGGAAAAGGAAATCCCTTCTATCATTTGAAAGACTACTGCAGTAGATTACTTGGAGTTGGACACATCGAGGCTATCAGAATACAATTTTTCATCCAAAGTTTATCAGGGTTGGCACTCACTTGGTACACCAAACAAGATTTCAGAAAATGGCACACTTGGGAAGATATGGCCCGAGATTTTGTGGAGCAATACAAGTTCAATATCCAAAAGGATGTGCACCTATATGAGATGTACAAAGTCAAAAGAATGCAACACAAATCTTTTGAAGAATATGCTACTCGATGGAGAATTGAAGCTTCAAAGATACACCCTCTTTTACCTGAAGAAGAGTTAGTTTCAAATTTTGTCCAGTTTCAAATTTTGTCCAGATCCAAGAAGGGATTTACTATGAGAAACTGCTCGGCGTTCAGGCACACGACTTTCCTAGTCTGATTCGAATAATAAAGGAACTCGAAATCGGCATTCAAGAAGGAAAGATCATTGGAAGTTCAACAGTGCACTATGTTAATCAACATTTTCAACTGGAGGCACTTGAGAATTTGCAAAGTAACGAAGAGGATAACACATTAGTCGCCATGGTTGAGCACCAACTACCGTACAACCAGAATCAACGGAATCTACAATTTCATGATACTCCTGACTTACACAGTAGACAACCTCCCCACTGTCAGGATTTTCAACAAAAATCTTATCAAGCTCAATGCAATCGGCACCAGATAAAAAGGATGAAGCCTCGCACATTTACTCCTCTGGCTGAATCTCTGACAAACATATTTGAAGACTGAGGGATCAAGGGATATTGCATACGAGAAATGGATGGGTTCCTCGTTCGGATTTTGATCCATCAAAAACTTGCGCATATCATTCGAACATTCAAGGTCATGACACTGAAGAATGTCCAGCACTGAAGCACAAAATTCAAAACTTGATTGAAAAAGGCAAGATAATGGTACAACAAGAACCACCAAATAACAATTCCAACTCTCAAGCTTCAAATACAATCTATGTTCAAAGCAATCCATCGATGATAGCTCCGAGGCATTTGAAGAGAAAGCGCAACACATGAAGGCAACCCATCACAATGCAAAATCTACCATCTCTAGATTTGACTGCTCTTTTGCCCTTTATCCTTACTTTGTACCTGAACTACGTATGACTTGATTATGGCTTGACAAAATATGTAAGCAGCCTACTTGGGTAGGGTTTCATTATAATAAATTTTTCATTTTCTCCAAGACAAGATAAGCACAATTTTTAGGACATCCTCCTAATCCAATACCCTCACCCAAAAGTTTTCAACCTAAATGGAACAAGTATTCGCATGATCGATTGGGTAACGAAGATTTCCAAAGATATCACATCAAAGGACAAATGCAGATTCAAGCCGACACTCGGGTGTTCAACACAAGGCAACCACTTTATTTTAAATTAACAATTTTTTCTTTGAGAGCAGATCTTTTCTTACAAATACAAGACTCATAGGAAATACAATGATCTGAGGATGAATAACTCCAGTTCCAATACCTGACATGCACTAGATAAATGCACTTACAAGCTTTTGGACATGTCACCTCAAATACGACGCTTAGCCTCGACAGGCTTAAAATATGACGATTAGCCACGTCAGGCTCAAAATATGACGATTAGCCTCGTCAGGCTTAAAATATGACGACTGGCCTCGTCAGGCTTAAAGGCTTAAAATATGACGACTAGCCTCGTCAGGCTTAAAATATGACGACTAGCCACGTCAGGCTTAAAATATGACGACTAGCCTCGTCGGGTTTAAAATATGGCGAGTAGCCACGTCAGGCTTAAAATATGACGACTAGCCATGTCAAGCTTAAAATATGACGACTAGCCACATCAGGCTTAAAATATGACAGGCTTATGATATGACGAATAGCCTCATCAGGCTTACAATGTGACGAATAGCCATGTCAGGCTTAAAATATGACGATTAGCCTCGTCAGACTTAAAATATGACGATGCGCCCCGTCAGGCTTAGAATATGACTATTAGACCTGTCCGCCTTAGAATTGGACATCACATATATTTTATTTTGTAGACACTATTATAATAGGCTCATTCTACTTAGAATGGGATATACACATATGTTTTATTTAATTTTCCAGGCACTACTATTAGGCTCGTCCGCCTTAGAATTGGACATATACGTATGTTTTGTTTTGCAGACACTATTACAGTAAGGTGATCTATCAAAGGCAATAAACTGGGGCAGAATTTTTTAGGATTCCTCAAAAATTCCAAAAAGATGCAAGTTACCACTGGTGCAGAATTTTGAGGTTCATTAAAGATTGATTACTCGCAAGCTTGAGGAGAAGCAACAAGGAGATCACATTGCAGCAAAGAACGAGGCACCAGTTTCAAGGAGGATACACAAATCAACCCTCCCGTCTCCCCACAGCTCATAAATCTTTCTTTGAGTGCAGGCATAGAATACTAATTACAACAACAAACACGGCAACATATAGGGCAATGCTATAAGACCATCCTTTTGAGCCCTTCCTCACTTTCTCATACTCGCTTTCAAAATCAGTTCCCCATACGGAGATCGTGCAATTACAAAAATTTCTAATACACATTATGCTCCATTCTAAAACTTCATTAAAAAAGAGCTCTGTCCCTTGATTATGCTTTTTTCTATTTCCTTAAATCATTTATTCCTACTCAAATCAAAACCTCCCTTATGCAAACAAGTAATCTGCCTAATCCTTTATGAAGAATGCAGTTTGCATTCTTTCTGATTGGTGCTTACCTAGTGTGAGTCTTTCCTGTTTGTTAATTGTGCGTGTTTTCGTGCCTAACTATGTTCGTTTGTTTGAATCGTGTGAATTTACCGTGCTTACTCCTCAATATGTCATCAAATTTCAAAGCATACTCCAATCTGGTCTTTTCATACTTGGACAAATTAACTCTTGATACCTAATTGTGCGTCATATACATCTTACACAGGCAATATGCCGTTATAGAACTTCACACGGTCATATTCTCGTACAACCCGAGATATGTAGACAACTCGGAGACCAGAGTTCGGCCAAAACACCCCAAAACCCTCATTTTTCTTACCAGCATTTTGCCTGCCTGTCATGACAAAATTGGCTATTCCGTCACCTATCTTTGCCCGAAGATTCTTTCATCATCCCCGGGCCAAGAGGGGCAGCTGTTGACAACCAATTTTGTCCCTCCTTTTTCATAATTGGTTTTATTTAGCTTAAAAATGCATATTAAAATTTTCTAACAAAATTGCATTAGATGACAGGCATTTACGTGTGTAATCCCTTATCCTTAATCCCATATTTATATAATATTTATTTAATTTTGAATATATTTAGGCCGTTTTCAAAACGCTTGCACGATTTCGTAACTATTTGTACTATTAATACACTTATGTACCTGTTTTACAATTATTCATACCTAATTAATATTATCTAAGTTCGTCTATAATTATTTTGAATTATTATTTATAAGTCACAAATATTATTCCTCATGTTTTACGAATTATTCTTTCATTTATTGACATTTTTAAGTCGATTATTAGCCAATTATACTTACAAATATATTGCATATACACTTATATACATGTGCACTTGACTCATATACACAATTCATGTCTATACATCCATGCACTCACACACGCACGACACATATACACACATCTCACGTGCACGCGTGGACGCATCTCCGTCGGCCCCCTAACCCCCTTCTCTTTGTCCCCCTTCGCTCAAAAACAGTCTCGATACCACCACCCTCCTCCGCCAGCGATGCCTACGAACGTGGCGACACTCCGCCTCTCTCTCTGCTTTGTTCACGTCGGGAAAAGGAACGGAAAGATTCAAACAAGACCTTAACAAATCGGTTCAAAATAAAAAAGGGAAAAAATGGTGAAACCGTATCACAATTACTCCGTGCACACACACTCAAGCAGAATTTAGAAGATTTGAGCGTTAATCTCCATGAAATCGAGCAAAATCGGGCTGAGATGAAACGGACCCGACCCGACCCGGCTTCATACATGGGTAAAACTTTCTGTTTTCTCCTTTCTCTTTTTAATTTCCATGATTAATCTGTGAACAATATGTTCTATTCCATGACTAGCTTAATCTTATTTCAATCTATGCCCTGTGGTCTATAATTTATTGTTAGGATTAATATCATTTAAATAAATGTGCTTATTACTGGTAAACTAGGTGCGTATGATAATTGTATTGAATTAACTACTATGTATGCTGTGAATTCATGGCTGTTAATTCCTTTACATTGTGTCCAAGGCGTCTGACCGTTTGGAATCTAATCGAGTTTAAACTGTTGGCCTGGTCAAGGATGTAAACCCCTCCTGTTGGTCCTAGTATTGTTCTATACATATATTTTGCTACTGCTAAGTACATTCAACGTCTAGGAGCATGATATGCTGAATTTGAATTTGAGGAATGATCAAATCCTTCTATAATAGTCCACAACTATTTTTGGCAATGAAATATTACAGAATATGTTTGAAAGTTTTCCTTGCTTAGTAAATTGACAGGCTTTCCTCTTTACCATATATGAGTACACGTACCTGTTCTTGTTACTTGCCTAATTTGCTAGATAAAAGGGAGGTATTTCTTGATTTCAAATTGCTTGTTGTATTTTTGGAAAATAAATGCCATAATATCTTCCCTAAACCTTAGCAAATTGACAGAATATTCTCTTGCTTTCTATATAATCTTTTTTTGACATACTCCTTTTCCTTTCTTGGTGATGATTTGAATTTCAAAACATCCTCTCCTAACACTATATAAACAGACCCTCTTTCTTACTTTTGAGGACACGGGGACAGCTTATACACTTAGACACTTGCACACTAAAAGCATTATAGCCTCTCCTTATCTTCTTCCTCTCTACACTTATATGCTCTCTCTCTTTCTAAAAAAACACACACAGACTCTTCTTGCTTTTCCTCTCTTCTCTGAAACACTGAAAATACATCTGCCGAAGTCTCTCTCGCTCTCTCTCTAGTTCTTATATTGCTGATTTAGAGCCAAAGCAAGACTTTTGGCACTCTTATTGGAACACTGTGACTGTGGTACTCTTGTTGCTACCTCTTATTTCTTATTCAAAGCATACTTGAGGTATTTTCAATGATGAAATAAATGACATTTGAACTGGTTTGTAACCTGAATAGTTCATGCCTTGAATGTTGGTTGCATGTTTATGCATATATATAACTGTATGTTGGCCTTGGACCTTCTCTGGTCCAGTTACTAATCTTTTTGCAGGTTATATTGAAGTCCAAACAAATCGGGATAGCCAAAGAGCTATACCATTGTTAAGTTTTTCGTTTGCAGGGAACTGATATTCATTCATGACTTGAAAGAATGTGAGGATGACCTGATTTTGGCAAAACGAAACTGGCTTGAATGTTGATGAACTTGTACAGTTCATTCAAGTGTACAAATGGCACTACTCCTTCCCTTTTCTCCTCTTATTGTTAATTCTGTAGACCCCCATAATGTATTTGTTAGGACTCCCTTGGTGTATTGTTAAAACAGGTGCAGAGCCATGTTAATGGCTATAAGCAGTAAAAAAAGGCTATACAGGGCCACCTCTTACTTTTCTTTTCTATTTCATGTGTTAAGGGTTGTGTTTGTAATCTGAAAGACTGAGCAGAACAGGTTTTAAGGTCTGAAATTAAGTGGGACGTTTTCTGCAAAAAATCAAAAAAGGGGCTAAAATTGCAACCCAATCCGAAATCTGGACTATTTATGCAAGAGCTAAAATCTGAAAAATTTTCTGAACATTGGACTGTTTATGTAAACTAACAGAAATCTGATTTGCAAGTTATAACAGGTTTTGTACAAAATCTGAATCCAGGATTTTTAAGTGAAAAGTGGCTATTTCAGCAAATAAATAAATCTGCAAAAGGGCTGTTCCTGGAAAATCAAATTTGGCCAAATTTTAAACCCACGGTCTGTTTTATAAAGATTGATTTTAAACTATTTTTTTTGAATCTCTTACTAACCAATAGTTTGAAAAGGGAGTAAGGACTTTGGAGGTCAAGTCCTATAAATTTATACACTTATATTATCTTTTCAAAAGTAATAGTTAAAAACTTATATAGTATCTTATTGTGTAATATACTAATCATTCTAATTATCTTATTTTCATCTTTAAAATTACATTACTTTTTCCTATATACTATTTATTAATACTTTCTTTAAAACTATTATATATACCTATAAATTTATACACTTATATTATCTTTTCAAAAGTAATAGTTAAAAACTTATATAGTATCTTATTGTGTAATATACTAATCATTCTAATTATCTTATTTTCATCTTTAAAATTACATTACTTTTTCCTATATACTATTTATTAATACTTTCTTTAAAACTATTATATATATATATAATATATATATATATATAATATATATATATATATATATATATATATATATATATATATAATAAGCCACACGAGTAACGGTACTTGACAATTAATGTCATAGTACTACTTAAAGTGGCTAACATTTCTAAAATCACTTAAATTCTCCTTGTCCCTACATTCAGAGAAGTTAGTGTATTTTTGGGAATATTTCAATTTTTTTTTTTAAAACTAACTTTGAAATCTGCCCAGCTTGTATTTTTTTAGAAATGTCCTTTAATTAGAACATAATTGGAATTTAGCTTTACTTTGATATATTTTTCGCTTAAATTAAAATTGCATCCTTGACTTTTTGATTTTATTAATGCTTTGTATTTTAGCTTCAATCCCAAATTTCAAATCCGGTCGGGAACCACCTTTCGTGGGACTCGGGAAGTGCCTAATACCTTCCTCCCGAGTCACAAGGACTTCTTACCCGTAGAATCTCTTAGAAAAACTTATCCGGAGTTACTTTAGAAACTTAGACGCTTTAGGTGACCTAATACGCCTTTAGACAAATTTATCAGGTGGCGACTCCAAAACTCGTTCCAAATGAGTCACCTAGTCAAACCTGACCTTTGAACTCAATCCGAGCTCGAAAAAGGGGGTGCGACAGTATACCCTTTGATATATTGTATACTCTTCTGGTATACCCTTTTGTGTTCGAATCGAAGTGCAAAATATTTCAGAAGATAAATATATTTTAATTTTCATTATTTTAAAGAAGTATACATTTTTGGTATATTGAAATCTCTTTTGGTATGCCCTTTTGTGTTTGGATCAAAATGTGCGATGCTATCGAGCAAATGAGTATTTCAATTATTGTTATTTTGAATAGAATATACCTTTTTGGTATACTATATACTCTTTCGGTATACCTTGTTATGTTTTGATAAAAGTGTGAGATATTATCGAGCAATTAAAATATTTCAGTTTTTTGTGTTTGTGAACAAAGAATGTCTTTTTGGAGAAACAAAAAAATGAGTATAATAGGATTAGAGAGAAAGAAAATAAATTAAAAAATAAAAATATGAGGAGACATGAATAGTGCTAGAAACATGAGAAAGAAAATAGAAAGAAAAAAGTATAAAAAACGGAAAAAAAAAAACAAGAGTAGTGAATACGGAGAAGGAGAAAAGAATAATAAAAGCATGACAAAAAAAAAATAATACAAGATATGAGGAGAGAGAGGAACTTGAGTTCTTTATTTTATGCCTCAAAATAAGAAGGTACTACTAATTAGCTAATGGGTATAGAGTGTAACTAAATTATTGGTATAAATATAATGGATAGAACCATGTAAATAAAATAGGATGTATGTGCATTTTTGTAAATCCTCATTTATTAAGTGCTACCCCTTTTACCTCATTATTATGTAAAATATTTTTGTGTTTCATAAATTCGTCTCGATTTTTAAGTTAAATATATCAATATATAACTAAATGTAAGCTTCACACTGTAATTATGATGATTACTCGAGAGAGGGGGAAGAGAGAAACTGAAAGCGAGAGATATTGAGAATTGGAAAAATAATATCCTACTTTATTTCCGATCAACATAGCCCTTTTACTTACAAGTAAATTAGTCACTGGTCTAACACTAGCTGTGGCTAATAAGCTGACAACTAGCTAAAACTAACTACTACTACTAACCAACTCTATTATAGTTAATAAACTTATCCAGTTCGCGTTTGTTTATAGTTTTTGGGGTGTTTTTGGGGGTATTTTTTGGAGATTTTTTGGGATTTCCCAAAAAATCCAAAAACTGGTTGAACCCAGTTTTTGGGATTTTTTGGGAAATCCCTCACAAACTTCAAATATTGTTCCAAATAAAATGCATGTCCAAACAAAATTTCAATTTCCCAAGTTTCAAATCCCAAATCCCAAATCATGTCCAAACGGTAGACTCAGTTGACAAAAATGACCAAACGACATTAGAAATCAGTTTTGCTAATAATTATATATAAAAAATGACTTCACAAGCCTAATAGATTTATTGACTTTTCAAATGGAGCTCGTTTATTCAAAATGGTGCGATAAGTCCACTTTTTGATTGATAACAATTTCAAAAGTGAAACTTCGTCCCAACTCTATTCAAACAACATTCGATTGACCTCAAATTTTACAGGCAAATTATATTTAGCTTAATGAAGCTATCAGAATTTCTAATTTAGAAATCACATCTCTAATTCTCAAAATGACAGATTAGGTCGTTACACTACTAGAACTCAATCCATAAAACTTCATAATCAATCCTTCTCCACCAAAATAGCATTGTCTTAGTTCCATGGCATTTTCCTAACTCTAAAAAACATAAATACACAATATTTAACTTTTAGATCATTTGCAACAACATTGTAGCGTTCAAGGTGTAACGATAGTGATCGAGGGCCTATAAACTACTAGCGGAAGTAAAATTGTGATTGCCAAGAGCTGTAAAGATGAAGGCGTGAGAGAGATCATTTAAATAAGGTTGTTATTTTGTGTTCTTTCTATGAGTATCGTGAGAGTAAAGTAGTAGAGTAACAATAGTGTTCGGGTGGTGTTTTTTAGGGCGGAGATAACTAATTGTTGTGATGTGATTGTTTTAGATAGATGAGCGGTGAAGTGTGAAAAAGAAAATGTTAACCATTTCACCAAGTTTATGGTCAAATCTAGACCATTTTACTTTATACAAGACAAATGTAAGTAATACTTTGTTCGTATTAAAGGATTTGTTTTTGAAAGATTTTTTCATTAGTGAATGAATGAAAATTCAACTTTTTTTTTTATTAAACTTAATACTTAAATTTACTGATTCGATTAATTTAAATTTACAAATAATAAACCATATTAAAGACTAAACCCTTTTAACAAAAAGTTGAAGGGATTTGGGGAGAGACCAATCATTGTACCCTAGTGTTGAATGGTTTTTATAGTAGCATAGCAAGTATTTATAAGTGGTCCCACCCACCCATGTGCCCTCCTCCTGTCTCCACCAGCTCCTGCCGCTCAATCATTAGACCCCCCCACCCCCTTCCTAAACCCCTTCCTTGTTCCCCCTCAACTTATACAATTGGTGTTCTATAGGTTTACCCAATTAAACTCCCTATGTCGACTTCAGTAGAAGGTAACGGCGCTGCTGCAAATAATGGTGTGAAAAAGGCACCAGCAAAAGACAGACATAGCAAAGTAGATGGAAGAGGAAGGCGTATAAGGATGCCAATTGTGTGTGCTGCTAGAGTATTTCAGCTCACTCGTGAACTTGGTCATAAATCAGATGGTCAAACTATTGAATGGCTACTGCGTCAAGCTGAGCCTTCTATTATTGCTGCTACTGGTACTGGTACTATCCCTGCTACCTTTTCTACTCTTTCCAACTCCTTGCTAAATTCCTCCACTTCTACTGTTTCCGCTCCACTTGATCACAAGTCGGCCCCCTTTTTACTCGGGAAACGATTAAGGAGTGAAGAGGATGGAGAACAGAACAAGGATGTTGTGGGTCCCACTGCTGGTTTCTGGGCTGTTCCAGCTAGGCCTGATTATGGTCAGGTTTGGAGTTTTGCTGCAGCGCCCCCACAGGAAATGGGTTTGTTGAATTCTGCGAATTCGAGGTTTATGGGAGAGGTTTCGAGTGCTGGTAGAGTAGGGAATTACTTTCCTATAGCACAAGGGCACTTGAATTTGCTCGCTTCTCTTTCAGGTCCTGTGCAGCTGGGGAGAAGAGACGACGATGGTGGTCACTGAAGATATGAAGTATTTGCTGTTGATGATGATGATATGTATAAATGTGTGTTTCTTGTTTGTGTTTTTCGTTATGTAGATGTGACATTGTTAATTTTTAGGGGTTTAGGTAGTGTAGTGAGTGAGAAATGGAACTTTAGGTTTTGTTGCAATTTGTTGAATTATTGCTAGGATTAGAGTGTTTGTTTGTTCTATTGCATTTGTTAGGGGTTTCGATTCTTAACTGATGGGGTGCTGTAGCCATGGGGAGATAGGCACAGAACTCTCAATAAGTGCTTGAACCATTTCGTTAAATGGAGAGTGGAGATGAAGATAGGTGTTGGTGTGTGGACTATGAAAACCTGTAGTTCTCGCACATGAATGTTTTGTAACGAAACCGTGGAGGTTTCTGATGAAATGAATTTCTGTAATTTGTTGAAACTGTCAGTGTGAGATAATCTTTCAATCTTAATTTGTTCCTTAGATACATTGTGTTTCTTGATTGGTTGATGTTTCCTTTGCGTGTGTGCATGAAAAAGTTTACTTGATACTGATCAAGTGATACATGAAGGGTGTAAAATGGAATCAGTGGAGAGTCTTGATTGAACATGTTAAATGCTTTTGAAGTGTATTACTCCTAGTCCTAACTGATTTTGAACCCCATACACCACAACTCGTAGGAATGGAAAACCGAAACCTTGGATATCTACAATTTGCGCTTTCTTAAATGGTCTATGGAGTGAACAATTGTGTATCAGGCATGATATTTGTTTATTTACATACAGTGACTGCCACATTTAGAAGTGGAGAAGCTTGAGTTCTAACTTGAAAATTATTTGCTGAACTATTGCTACATAAGTACCTGATTCTCTGTTATTATCTTCATGCTATGTACTGCTCGATAGTACTAAGAAGACTAGGACTTCTGATGCTAGTTGTTCAACTGATGTAACATTCCACATGTTTACTGATCAACATGCACTTTTTATTATAATGTGCTATTTCAACTTGGATGATGAGAGCCATACTGCAGTGTGCCGTAATATTTTCCTGAAAAGCTGGAGAGTTCTGCTTTCAAGCATCTGCCTTATCGAAAAGTTCTGCTCTCGAACATCTGAGGTAATGGGTGACTTAAATTAGATTTGATAACATATACATTGGGTCTATTTAGTGATTGCAAAAGATTACTAGTTTTGAAGATGGACTGATATTTAGAGGGCTTGCATGAGTTTGCAAGGTTCACCTCCTTACTAAAGGTTAGAAGTATAATGTTTTTACTGTTTACTTGTGATGAAGAAATTCTCAATGAATAGACTGCCAATGGTTCTGAAAGTGAATTGGTGAAACATTATCAGATTGAATTCTCTAGCCTGGCATCTGCTGGACTTATGAAACACGCTTTTCATGAAGATTTCAGAAGGTAATATCCTTTTAAGAAGGTAAACAAATTTTAAATCTTTTTAAATAGTTAGGCAAATGCTAAGGGTTGTTAAATGCTTTGAGCTTTACTGGGTAACTACTTTTTGAAATCTTAAAATTGTAAGAGGACACAGAACATTACTTCAGTAAGTCGGCGACGGATACACACAGAAGACTGATTTGCTAACAGTTGGTTGGTCTTATTTGGAGTTGAAAAAAGTATCTATGTTTGTTAAAATGTGGGAAGAAAGAAAAGAGAAACAATTTAATTGTCTTGGAGATGGGTAAGATCATTCTGGTTTCTGTTACATTGGCTCCTTAGTATGTGGTGCTGCAGGGTGTTTTATGTTCCTTTGCTTGACTGAAGGCTCTCTCTCTTTTACTGCTTGTCTACATGGTGCAGTATCAGTGTCCCTTCTAGATAAACCAAGGCATGATTCGTAGAAATCATACTCTTTTCTCTGGGGGATTTATTAGAGTTAAACTTTCTTGTTTGATAACAGTTATAGAAGGCTTGCTAATATACTGTCCAATATGAGTCGCCTGTCCATACGTGCTAGTGTCTTTCTATGTTAATGAAATGGAAAGGTTCCAATTCAATGTCAGAATTGCAATAGTTGGTAACAGAAGCTTCAGATATCAGGTTTTGTTGAATCTTGACTTTGATGTATGTTCTGTCATTCCTTATTGTGCAATCCGAATATTGTGGGAGCTCCTTTGGGGCAGTTGCATTTTTGTTTTTAGAGCAGAGAAGTTCACACAGACAAAAATCGTAAGAATTGGCTTTTTTAGGTGCTTTGTTTCCCGCAGGGGTAAGGATGGAGCTCTCCTTTCTCCACCTTCGGGTGAAAGAGTGCACGTCGCCTCGGTTTAACTCTTGTTGGTTCGGTACGGTTGCTGAAAAAATTTATTAATGTTTCTGGTCACTCGCTTGTTTCCTTAGGCTTTTATGTTAGATGTTCATATCTGTTAAGTTTCACAAATCATATCATATTTGTGTGTAATTGACTGAATTAACAACCCTAGGTTTTGGGGAAGAACTGATTCTAAGAAGAATCTACAGAGAGAAAGTAGGAACAATGAAATGGAAAGAAAATGATTTCGGCTGTGAATCGAATTGAGTAAATCACAATACAAAAATATCTTCCTATATATAGACTAAACTAAGCTAGCTTATGAGCTAAGATCTAGCTAAGACTAACTACCAACTAACTACCACTAACAACTAACTATGAATTAGTTATAAAGTTACATAAATAGCAAAACTACCCCCAACTATTTACTCATACATATTAGTACTCGTAATATTCCCCATTAATTTGGAGGATAAAAAACATTCTCAACTCCCAGATTATTCAATAAGTGTTCATGTTGTGTTCTTCTAAGACCCTTTGCCAGAATGTCAGCCAACTGTTCAGTAGTTCGCACATGTGCAGTTTTAATTATCCTGAGTTAAATTTTTTCCCTAACAAAGTAGCAATCAATATCTATGTTTAGTACGTTCATGGAAAATGGGATTTGCTGTAATTTGGAGTGCTCTTTACTGTCACAATATAGTGCTACTGGTAGATGAACCTGCACTCCTAGTTCTCTATACAAACCAATCAACCAGACTATCTCAGCCACTGCTGAAGCCGTGCTTCTAAACTCAGTTTATGTTGAATTTCTGGACATAGTTTCCTGCTTTTTTGGCTTCCAAGATATGAGAGAATTTCCATACTTCACAAGATAACCTGTAATTGACCTCCTGGGCTCTGTGCAAGCCCCCCAGTCTGAGTTACAATAGACCTGCAGTTGTGTACATCTTCCAACATGCAATAATAGCCCATGCCCTGGTGCCTTCTTGATATACCTGACTACTCTTATAGCTGCCTCCATATAAGATAATTTGGGTGTCTGCATGAACTGGCAGAGCAATTGAACTGCATAAGAGATGTCAAGCCCTGTCATAGTCAAATATATCAATTTTCTAATCAACCTCTGATAGCCAATATCTTCCAGCAACTTATCATTTTTTGACTTTGATCCTTCAAGAATAACTTATCAACTTCTAAATGAGTGTTAGCTGCCTTGGCACCACTTAGCCCTAAGTTAGAGATTAATTCCAGTGCATACTTCCTTTGACTTACTAAATTCTTTTTCATGATCTAGAAAACTCCATTCCTAGAAAAAACTTCAATTGACCAAGATCTTTCATTTTGAAGGTCTGCTGCAAATCATGTCTAACTTGAGCAATTAAGTGCTTGTCATGACCAGTTAAAAGTAAATCATCTACATAAATGAGTAATATGATTGTACTATTCCCCCTGTGTAAAATGAAAAGTGAGTAGTCATATAGGCTTTGCCTGAAACCCAAATGGATGAGAGCTTGTGTGAGCTTGATGTTCCACTGTCTAGAGGCCTGTTTCAAGCCATACAAGGACTTTTACAGTTTACACACATACCCCCCCCCCCCCCCCCCCCCCTTGTCTAGTGAACCACTGTGGAACCTCCATGTATACCTCCTCAAACAAATCTCCCTGGAGGAACACCTTGTATACATCCATATGAAAAATAGGCCAGTTCTCAGTTGCAGCAATAGAAACAACACACCTCACAGCCACCATTTTGGCAACTGGAGAAAAGATTTCTTGATAGTGTAGACCTTCTCTCTGGCTGTATCACTTTGCCACCAACCTGGCTTTGTATCTTTCCACCCCTCCCATTTGCTTTGTACTTTATTTTATAGACCCATCTGCACCCTATAGCTTTCTTTCCTGCTGGCAACCTGACAATGCTCCATGTCTTATTATCTGCAAGAGCTTCTATTTCCAGCTACATGACTTCTATCCACTTTGGATCCTTGGTAGCCTAAAAGAAACTCGTTGGTTCTGTACAAGAAGAATGAGCCAGCAATGCTGTCTTATAAGAGGGTGAGATGTGATCATATGAAATGCAGTTAGAGATGGGATGTGCACTTTTGGAACTAGGTGCAATAATGTACTCTTGCCACCAACCAGGTTGTTTACTTGTTCTGCTTGATTTTCTAGTGGGTAGAACAGGTGATTCTGAAGAGGCAACATCATTTGAAAATGGTTGAGATGAGTTTGGAACTGAGGTATTGTTGACATGTGTTTCTGTATTGGCAAGTGGTAATGTGATAGGTTGAATATCAGAGTTATCTATGAAATACAGAACTGGAAACTTTTGAGAAGGGAAACAATTATTTCCTTAAAAGGAAACACACTCTCAAGAAATGTGACATCTCTGCTGACAAGAGCATTTCTAGAATGCAAATCATACACCTTATATCCTTTCTTGGAGGATGAGTATCCCATGAACACTCCAAATACAGCCTTTGGACCAAAGTTATCATGCTCATGTAGAAGCTTAGCATAATATAGCAACCTAGGACTCTCAAATGAGTAATGTCAGGTGGTTGTTTATGCAGCAACTCATAGGAGGATAGGCCTTTTAGAAGCTGTGATGGAAGTCTGTTTAATATGTATACAGCTGACTGGATACAATCCCCCAGAATCTTAGAGGAATGTGCCCTTGAAATCTAAGTGCCCTTGCAGTCTCTAATGTAGTCCTGTGCCTTCTCTCCACTATTCCATTCTGCTGTGGGGTATAAGCACAACTACTTTGATTTAGGACACCATAAGCTGTAAGGAGTTCATTCATCTGAGAGTTGAAAAACTCCCCACCATTATCTGATCTAAGAGTTTTAATTCCAGTTCCAAACTGAGTTTGAATGAACTTAAAAAAGTTTCTTAAAACAACAACAACCTCAATCTTTAGTGCTTAGCAAAGTTATCCAAATGAACCTAGTATGATCATCCACCAATGTTAGGAAATATCTCTTGCCATCATAAGTAGACACCCTATAAGGGCCCCAGACATCAGCATGTAACAACTGGAAAGGCACACAAGAAACAATAGTACTTAAAGGGAAAGGTTGTCTTATTTGCTTCGCAAGAGGGCATATAGTACAATGATGATCTTCACTTCTTACACCTCTTAGACTAGCTATTCTCTTTATGGTATTATAGATGTGTGTCCTAGTCTTTTATGCCAAGTGCTCAATCATTCTCTATTTACATCAGTAGATATATGTATAGCACATAGCTTATTTGCATTCTTGACTGACTCCTTCCGATTCATGTCAAGCACATATAAACCTTGCTCCTCTTTACCAGTCCCAATCACCTTCCCACTCAAGATGTCCTGAAAAACACAGAAATCAGGGAAGAATGTGGCTGAACAATAAAATTCTTTGGTCAGCTTTGACACTGAAAGCAAGTTGAACTTAAAGGCTGGTACACAGAATAGATTAGTGATAACCTGATCCCTGAATACACATGCAGTACCAACATGGCTTACCTCAGGTAAACTACCAGTAGGCAAATGTACTTTGTTTGCTTTAGTGTGAGACATTGACTTACAGTTAGTCAACATATGCAAGTTAGACAACATATGGCATGAAACACCTGTATCAATTATCCACTTGTAACAACTATTATAAGTCATGAAAGTAGTAGTAATACCTGTTGTGTTTGCCTGCATCTCCACAGATTTGCCCTTTTCTAGCATGTGAAGAATCTCTTGATACTGTTCTTAAGAGAATATTTGTGCAACATTATGTGCCTGATAAGGAGTAGCTGGTCCAGGTGACTGAGCATGATACACTAACCTTTGAGGCATAGCATTGGTGTTATATCCTTGATAATATGATGATAAACAACCCTGCTGACCTTGATACACTGATCCTCCAAGTCCTGCTCCACTCCGATATTGTGCAGAGGTAGGTGTAAACACTTGTCCCTGATAATAAGCAGGTGTGTGCATGAAGGAACTCCCAGGATGACCAACAGAACTTGGCCTAGTAGTGTTGCAGTGTACTGGAGTAAGCTGTCCCCCACTAGATTCAGAGTTGTTTGACTCACTTTGAGAGATTGAGTAAGCTGAAGGATTAAAATTCTGATTAAAACTCTTGTGGATACTCTTAGGATGGCCTAGTGGATATCCAATGAGTTGATAACAACCATCTTTAGTGTGCCCTTTTAAACATAGTGCTCACATTGAACATTGAACATTTCTATTTTTCTTAGGTCTAAAGTTAGAACCCCTTTTTTGCTGAAGAAAGCTATGGAATCCTGAGAAGGTGTCAAAGATGCATTAGCCAAAGGCCTTTGTCTTTCATCTTGCACAATTAATGCATAAGAATAGTTTAAACTTGGAACTGGACTCATCATCAAGATTCGGCTTCTAGCCTAACTGTAGGATTCATTCAGACCCATTAAAAACTGCAATAAACGGTGGAACAGAATGTGCTCAAGGAAGACCTTAGATTTGGGGCATCCACAATCAGAAGGTGGAATCATGGCATCATATTCATCCTAGAGGTTTCTCAAGTGTGAGAAATATACAGAAACTGAATTTACTCCTTGGGTTAAAGTAGTTATTTCTCTATGAAGCTGAAAGAAACGCAAGGTGTTCACTTTATCAAAATGCTCTTTCAAATCATTCCAAACATGTTGTGTATCAGAAGCAAAAACAATGCCTTTTACTAATTATTTAGCTACCGTACTCATGATCCGTGAAAGTACCACAACATTATATCTATCCCATTGCTGGTGCAAAGCAACATCAAAAGTCGACATTTTACCATTCCCATTGATAAAACCTAATTTATTCTTAGTTAACAAAGAAATCTCCATGGATTTACTCCACACAGTATAATTTTCAGTGCCTACAAGCTGAATTGGAACATTAATTGAACCTGAAGTGTCAGAAGGATGAAGGTATAGTGGATGTGTGTGATCGATCACCATTGAATCAGTCGATTCACCACTGGCACCCTTCATTGCCCGGAACACCAGTCATCGCTATTTCCAAAACTGAATCTGTTCACTGTGTATATGAAAACGTTGAGAATAAACTCTAAAGTTCGAACAATTTGCAGAGAAATTCGTAGCTCGAATCAAGATCAGAGCTCTGCTACCATGTTAAGTTTCACAAATCATATCATGTTAAGTTTCTGGTCACTCGCTTGTTTCCTTAGGCTTTTATGTTAGATGTTCATATCTGTTAAGTTTCACAAATCATATCATATTTGTGTGTAATTGACTGAATTAACAACCCTAGGTTTTGGGGAAGAACTGATTCTAAGAAGAATCTACAGAGAGAAAGTAGGAACAATGAAATAGAAAGTAAATGATTTCAGCTGTGAATTGAATTGATTAAATCACAATACAAAAATATCTTCCTAAACTAAACTAAGCTAGTTTATGAGCTAAGATCAGCTAAGACTAACTACCAACTAACTACCACTAACAACTAACTAACTATGAATTAGTTACAAAGTCACATAAATAGAAATACTACCCTAACTATTTACTCATACAGATTAGTACTCGTAATAATATCCTTTCACAGTTTCTGTAGCCGAGTGCCTATCAGAAACAACCTCTTTACCTTGGTGGGGGTAAGGCCTGAGTACATCTCAACCTTCCTAGATTTCTTCCCCCCCCCCCCCTCCCCCGCCCCTTCCCGTGGAATTACATTGCGTATGTTGTTGTTGATTCTTTCGCAATTTTGTGTCATATGCGAAGTTGCACTCTCTTAATGGCTTAGTGTATAGCTGGTCTACATATGCTACACGAAAAATCTGTAATGTCGAGTAAAAAATTCCAAGATTCAGGGCCAAAATCAAACATGTTGTATAGAGGGAATGGGAACGTGAGAAATGCAGCTCATCGAGTAAAAAATTCCAAGATTCAGGACCAAAATCAAACATGTTGTATAGAGGGAATAGGGACGTGAGAAATGCAGCTCGTTAACTTGTTGCACGAGCTGTATTTCGTATATGCTTATACAGAGTTCTGCTAAAAGCAACTCCAGCAACCTACTTGTGCAGAATATGAAATAGGGGTCGTTCGCTTTTAAGTAAGTTATGCTAGGATGAGTAATGCAGAATTGATTACACTGGGATGAGTAATAAATAAATTATTTATGCGGTGATTAATGATGAGTAAAAATAAATTATTTTGCAGGGATTTGTAATGCAAAAGATTATTAATATTGGGACTCGTGATGGAGAGAATGTTTATGCAGTAATATTGAAGCGATTGTTATGTGGTGTTTAATAACAAATGTATTATTAACTGGTGATTAGTAATTACAAACCTGAATTCATTACTCTAAAAGTGTATAGTTATCTTTAAATAGTTTGATCATGTATCTTTAAATAGTTTAATCCTTGATTGTTAATACGCGTACTTTTATTCTACATTCCATTCCACATAAAATAATGCCTAGTTTCCTGAATGTATGATATGTCTATTATTTAGTATTACAAACAATGTAATATTATATGCTGCATTTTATGCTAGATTGTGTCACGACCCAAAATCCGAATAGGTCGTGAGGGCACCCAACTAACCATGTCAGGCGAACCCTCTTGATTGCGAATAATTAGTATAAACTTTACTATGAAATGTATAAATATTTCAATGTCAACTCATAAAAGAAGCAAGGAAAGTAGAATTATCCCAACAACAAAAGGTTTAAGTACTCCCGAATCATGAACATCTAAGAGTGTCGAATAAGTTATACAGCTCCAAAATTTTAGAAATATATCAAAGAGAATATAAGTATATAGGTGGCCACCACGGACGAAGGGTCGGCTCACCGCTAATAGAGAGATGCTCCAACTGGGTCAACCTCGATGTCCACTAGTAGATGGCGTCGAATCTGTAAGACATAAATAAACCAACAAAGAAAAAGGAAAGGGGTGAGTCGAGTGACTCAATAAACGGGGACGGGGCTCCAAGTAAAGTAGCAAGTTGCTCATATGTGGGAAACAAGACAATTCAAAGGTATGGAGAGTAAAGATAAACCATTAACAATCAAGTAATACTCATACTCCGTCATCAAGTACCACGAACACTTTCATTGAACTAGGGGGGTAAATACATAACCACGCAATACTACGATAATATGCACGGAACTACATCGTGCTATGATAATTTGTACGGAACTACATCGTACCTCAATAATATGTACGGAACTACATCGTACCTCAATAATATGTACGGAACTACATCGTACCACAATAATACGCACGGAACTACATCGTGCCACAATTACTTGTATAGAAGTATATATTATATATAGGGTGTGGAGCAAGTCCACCAAGAAAGCGAAATACACTTACCTCGGTCTGAAGCTCATTAGCTACTCAACAATAGATCTCCTCCAAACGTTCTCTCTCTATTAAAAGAACGTAATACAATCAATACCAAGGCTAATGGTTAAACAATACAAACCTTAAGCTAAAGGGATCAAGAAATCAACTTAAAAGTTAACCCGAGGCCTATAGGATCAAACCCCAAAATCAAACTCCCAATTGTGTTACCCTATAACGCATGAGTCTAAATGCATAATCAATTTCATATTTTGATATCATATACCCATTCGATTTCATAAAGTACAAATTTCTAGGTTTATGTCTAACACTCCAATCCTCAAAATTAATATTCCCACTCAGTTTATACTTCAAAGATTATAATTTAAAAGAATAAAAATATATTCCAACACTCTCAATATTTAATAGTGTATTTCAACTATATTTAATCAAGTTTTAAAATAATCCTAAAGGATAGAAAGTCTAGTTCCTCATTGAATACCAGAAAGAAAGGAAAACAGAAGAAACGAAACAGATTATATCACTACATCTCGCTAAAGAGCCAGTGAGCTTAAGTCCATATTTGCATCAACTTCCTATAACTTCTATCATTATTTAATTATGATGTTTTCTCCAAATCATTGGTATCATCATGACCTTCTACTATTCCTTTACCATTAGATTATTTAATGTTGCCATCATTATAAAGATAAGAGATACAACTACAATCGAATCAAGAAACCACCCAGAGAAACAAAAATTAGATACGAACCTGATGCTCCTGCAAATACGGCTAATACTACTTCCAGCGCCTCCTAGACTTGTCCCCGAGGCTCTTCTTCTTATTTTTTTTTCTTTTCTTTTACCCTAATGTCAAGACAAGGCCTTTTATATTCCTAATAATATGGGCTAGTAAAAGATAATGGGCCTACTTTACTACTTTACCATTAATGAATTGTCCAATTATTATAAAGCCTAATTAACATACAAAGTATCAAATTGGTCTAATAGCCATGTAGTAATTTTTTTTTCATCTTATAAATTTATATTTCTACCCTTGTTAACTTGTTAGATGACTAAACCATAAGTAGAAATTCTGGGGTCGTTACAGATTGATTATTGTATCTAACCAAATATTGTATAATCTTATACCAGATTTTATGCTATAATTAACTCTTTCTATATCTAAACCGAATGGCCTCTTATTTCCTTTTATATCTATCATAGACTAATAAATTGATTTCCACATAATATAATGTGGGGTTTATCCATATCCAAACCAAATGACCCATAAGATAATTTTGTCAAATATATATATATATATAATATATATATATATATATATAAAACTATGGTAAAGGAAAAACCAAATGAGATCGTAGCTTAAAAAGATGTCAAGATCGCCTATTGGGTCCCGCCTCTTCAAAATGTTGGGCAAAAATTTTCACCGGGTGCCCTTGGTAAGACCCGGTTTTAGATCAATGCCCCAATTTCAAATGCTTTAACTAACTATTCTCCACATCATCCCTCACTATGCAAAAGGACTAATTTACCCCTGCCTAAACCTAATTCACATTGAACGGTTTCGTTCTCATTCCTCCTTCCTTTTCTTCTTTCTTCTTCTTTCCTAGAGATTTAGGGAGTATATAAAAGTTATATTTATGTTATCATTTTTTTCTTTAATTTGTGTTATAATATAGTTTTTATTTCGCCTAATCCTCTATCTGTATTTCTTTTTGGTAATTGCCTATTATTTATATACTTATCTGTAAGTTTTTTTCATTTTGATTGATGATCGTCGAATTAAAATTGATGTTCTTGTGAATTTTTTTTTTTTGCTTTTTATGCTTGATTAAGGTGATTGTAAGGTTATTATTGGCAATAGCAATTAGATGTTGTTATTGCTCATTGCACAGAGCTTAAAGTGATGTCTATTGCCATTAGTTGCAGAGACTTTCTCTACAAGTAGCCTCTATTTCACAGAGATTAAAGTCTTGGCTATTGTCGAGACTTGCAGAGACTTTCTCTGCAAGTTGCCTATTGCATTGAGCTTAATGTCTCTGCTATTGCCAATACTTGCAAAGAATTTGTCTGCAAGTTGCCTATTGCACCAGAGCGTAACCAATACTTTCAGAGACTTTCCCTGCAAGTTGCCCCCTTCCATCTGACCTTAAGTGTTGGCTATTGCCAAGAGTTGCGAAGAATTTGGTAATATCACTTAGGTGGTGTTACCATTGATCAAAAAAGATGGTTTCTTGATATGTCCAGTGATAAGTTGACCCTTAACGACGATGTTCGTAACTTTTATTCAATCTTGTTTTTATTTTTCTTGTGTTAGATTCTAATTTACTTTCCCAATTAAGGTACCCATTGCACCAGAGCTTGAACTCTTGGCAATAGCCAATACTTGCAGAGACTTCATCTGTAAATTACCTACTTCAACAGGGCTTGTAGTCTTGGAAATTGCCAAGAAGTCTATGTAAGGTGCCCATTGCACCAGAGCTTGAACTCTTGGCAATAGCCAAGTCTTACAGAGACTTTCTCTGCAAATTTTCCACTGCAACAGGGCTTGAAGTCTTGGCAACTGCCAGGAAGTCTGTGTAAGGTGCCCATTGCACAAGAGCTTAAAACTCTTGGCAATAGCCAAGACTTGCAGAGACAAGTTATCCATTGCAACAGGGCTTAATGTCTTGGCAATTGCCAAGAAGTCTGTGTAAGGTGCCCATTTTCATAAATTTTCTACAAGGTTATCCAAATGAATGTAAGGCAACATACTGTAGATGTTCATTTTCTTTTTTTTGTGGTTGTTTGTGTAACATGTGGATGTTTGTCTGTATTATCTGAAGAAAAGGTGTCTGACCATCCTTTTGACGGTCAATTGAAATATGTCAGCACAGCACATATCTTTGACCGTTGATTTATGCAAGCGTGCAATGCTTTTAAGGTGAATGAGAGAATCTGTAAAAGTTATGGATTTTTAGGGCTTAAGATAGCGTGAATGGAGAAAAGGAAGGGGAGGGATAAGGCGGGTTTTTTTATTAGTCGTTAGGGTATTTTTGTCCAAAAAGTATTTCATTAAGCTAATGAAGAGCATTTATGTTGAACCACTTTTAGCGAAGGCATTTATGCAAACCAATAACTCCCCTGTCATATTTCTGCAATTCAATCGATGTCATGATTAAGCCCGAGCTCTCCTAACATTTGGAGTAATTTGTAATTTAAATTAAGGGAGAAAATCATTTTCCCTGCTAATTTTGCTTTTAAAATGAAAGAACTCCTTGAAGTAATAATAATATGCTATATATTTTATTTTTTACTTAGATATTTTACCTAGAATTTAGGTTATGTTATTTTTTATATCTATTTCTATACTACACATGATATTTTATTTTTTTTTCTCCTTAGTACTTTACCTATAATGTAAATTATATTATATATTACCCTAAATAGAGTTGTCCTTGATTGAGCTTATCAAAGTATTTTTTTTATATATTTTTTACTCACAATAATAGTGCCAATGCTCAAATTAAAAGGTTGAAAAGAAGGACATATGGGTAAAGGCAAAAGAAAAAAATAAAGAAAGAAACTTTAAGTGAAAAAAATAAAAGGATTTTTTAAGCTGGCGATTCAGCTTAAGAAAATAATAAATATATATCGTGCCAAGAGAATATTGAGCTTGTATATATGTTCCAAACATTAGTGAATATTGATACTGTCTTCGTATTAGACTAGACAAGTTATCCGGTGGTTAGTCAATTGGTGCAAGTTAACTACGTCGAATATCATCTACATAAAATATTTAGAAAGACGAAAGAAACAATCATTATATTATTATAAAAGTAAAAATTTCTTAATGAAAAGTCATATTATTTAAATACCTCCTATTATAGTTTATATTACTAAAATACCCTTAATTATTTTTGTTGTAACATAATATACTAAAATGCCCATTTAAAAGTGAGATTACCTTCCATTAAATGATTTAATTTTTATCACATCATTATATTGAACCGGTAAAATAAAGTTGTAAGAAGTCTTTTTTCTACCATAATTATTGCAGCGAATTCTCTTAATCATTGTTTATAACCATTTCATTTCATATTCCAGCTCTAATTTATGCACTCCTTTCAATTTCTACCAATAAAAGTAGGCATTTTCACATCCTTTCTCGTACTTTATTACTGTAAACAATGAAATATAAAATTTCTTCAATTTACGGCATTTTCTCTTCTATTAGAGCATCATCATCAATTGGGAAATTACTTTTTCCCATGGGAACCCATTGCTCTTTTCTTCAACAGACAGGTAAATGACTTTCTTTTTTCAATCAATCGGCTTTGTAAAGAGACATGATCACATAGCACATACACGCTTTCCTATTCATATTCATTTCAGTCAATTAACAATATTTTCATCAGATATATTTCTTCAATTCTTTCAATAAATATAATGTGCACAGATTTTGTTTAATTCTATTTTGCTATATACATGCCATTTTATTTCGTCTTAATTGTTAGCACCATTATATCTATAATGTTACGTTGCAAATATACAACTCACTCCATGTCTATCTCTCCAAATTCACACAAAATTGCATGTATTTCTTTGTTAATTAAGATTTTTGGCTGTCAGTTTATATCATGCAAGCCAAACACCAAGAAATTGATAATTAACATGTCGGCACTTCTGTAAACTTGCGGCTAAATAGTTTCACATTTTAAGTAGTGTTTTACATAATAATAATATAGCACATAAAGAATTGTAATATTACTCAGTTAATCACATAATCTCATAATTAGTTACTCACCGTATTCATATTTTAATATTATTTATATATTTTTCAAATATTTGTGCTGATTAGCGAGGGCTAACGCACCAGTTCAGAGACTAGTAACTAGTAAGTATAAAAAATCTAAAGAGATGTAGCTGGAATAGTTAAGAAAACTAACACAATAAATACAACGTCAAGTTAATTAAAAAAATAGAGTAATGTCTTACCAACAAAAACAAAAGAGTAATGTGAAAGGTTAAAGAAATATATCTTCCGTAGGGTCTTGGTTTAATTTTAGTACCGACATCTCCACGCGGTAGTCAAAATCAATATGTTTTAGTAAGCAACCTAACAAAGTTTATTTATCTTGATGCATGTGGAAAACTGTGATAGGTTGATATGCTATAAGAGACGAGGTCTGCATTGTTTTTCTTTATGCATTTGGGAAAACAAGTCTGACCTGATCATAAATATAAATGTTTATATATTCAAATCAAATATACGTCCATGAAAATGGTATGTCAATCCTAACATAATTAACAAATGCTTGTTTCAGGTAAGCTATTAATCTGTACACGCTAAGACCAAAACTTGATAAACACGTAGGAGTAGGACATAAATACAGGGTACTAGTATTTAAGAGATTTCCAAACTAAGCCGATCAATATCTATACTTCTTAAGTACAGTAGCAGACCAATCGTTATTAATTTGTGAGTTGTGTCATCATTTCAGATTCTCATTTGGGCTGAAATGGCAGTGAATCCAAAACTATTTCCTCATGGAATGCCAGTACCATTTCTCAACGAATTGTTCGTATTTGCAAAAGATGGCGTTGACTTTGAGATTGATAACATCCCTCGGTATCTTATCCATCTTCTCTCATATTAATTTCCACTGTGCTGCCTTAATATTGATTCTTTGAATCTACTTAATGTTTCGTGATTGTAATGACCAAAATGCTGATATAGTTCTGCATATTGTTAGTTGTTAGGATCGTGTGCAAAAAGTTTAATTATCTATAGGAAATAAAAGTATGTTTTACATATTCACAAGACTAAAGTATGGGGCATTTGCAGAAATGGACTTTTCCAAATGTTCGAATTATGACTCCTGTAATTCAGTGGACTAAATTTGTATGCGGAAAAAGAGAATTGATCCATCTAGGTGAAATTTAGCCTACTGAAGTAACGGGTATAGATTTTAGATAGTGACCTCAAAAAGACTGTACGCTGCAAATTTTAATTTCCTGGTGACATGACGATTTTGCTTTTGCAGTTTAGGACAAGTACAAGCAAAAGGAACCATCTATTTATCGAGTATCCGGATGGTTTTTGTTGCAGAGAACCCGAGGGACAACTTCATTGCTTTTGACATCCCCTTGGTATGTATATGTAATGCTCATCCTTCTAGCTAGCTTCTACTTCCCTTATTAAGTAGGAAATTAATAATATGCTTTTGATTCGTATAGGAATATATATCCGCCCCAAAATCATACCATTGTTTATTTGCTTCTACACTTTACTTGTTTATATATGTTTAGATTTATCTGAGATTGCGACATGAATTAGCAGTACCTTATCCTCTTAAGTTATAGACTTATAGGATGTTTCATGCCTTTTAAAACTACACCATATTTCAAATTTGTCCGGAATCTTGAATGAAGGTTCTAGAGATACTAAACATCTCAATTTTCCATATATGCATTTATCTTGTAAAGTGTTGGGACAACTTGTTTTAGACTTTGATAGTTTTGTAAAAGGTTTATTTGTGCCGCAGTTAAACCCTGAAGCTAGGTGCAAAATAGGTTGTGCGCTTCGCGTCGCTTAAATGGTGCTTCAGTGTAGGTACCAAGGCATTAAGGTGTGTGCCTCTTTGCCCATAAGCATTGTCTTGATGGTAGCAACACTAGATGATATAGATATTTTACCTAATTGCAATATATTCAATTCTATTGTACATTGCAATTTTCTCGCACTATTTCACTTTGCCCTTAAAGCCCCAATGCATCTTTTTGATAGCTTTGGACTAATAGTTGACTTGGTTAACTACCGGTGAGGTGATGTCCAATGTGAGATAGTTCATACATTTTGTTCAGTTCAACCTTTTCTTACTTGTTGCTATGTCATACTGTCTAGTGTTTTACCTGTATTTTTGTGACTCAATCTAGAGGTAGATGTGGCATTAAATTTCAGTTGGTTCAGAGGAGGTGCAGTTTAATACATACAAACACACATGCACTTGTATGTAGTATGTACAAGTTCTTCGGCTGACGCAAGTTCTTGTGTAGAGGTCCTAGAGGATCTACATGAGTTATTGCGACAAGTTCTTCGGCTGACGCAAATTGTCTTCATTCTGCAGCTTTTTGTTCATGGTGAAAAGTTTAATCAACCAATATTCTTCTGCAAAAACATTTCTGGATATGTAAATCCGGTAAGTAGATTAGATAGATATATTTGTTCATGGACTGTATTCCCTACTTTCAGATGATTGATTATTCAAGCTTACTGCAGATTGTACCATCAAATGAAAACAGGGCATTTTTTCATTCATTTAAGATTTTGTTCAAGGAAGGTAGTTGTGAAACTTTCATCGCATTACTTTTCAATTTAATTGGAAAAGTGAGACGACGCTACCGAAGGTCAAGGGCAAAGCCTCGTGTAGATCCTCTTCAACCAGCACAAACACCAGCTGATAAGATGACAAGACATGCGTATGTCAATCTCTGTGCTATGGAATTCTATGATATCTTTCAATATCTTTCGCTGAAGCTTAAATTGAGATATGAATACGATGGTTATTTTGGTTAATTTTGCAGTTATGTCGACCCAAATGATCCTACAAGAGTCTTCTTGCAGCAGCCGAATCCAGAGTCTCAAGTCAAGCGTAGTACATACCAGTCACAGTCTGTAGATAAAAAATCTATATAGCTTGCTTCAGGTAGACTGGATAAATGCAACTTGTGTGCAAGATGAGTGTTGCTTGATGCCTTCAGATTTCTCCATAAATAGAATAATAGTGAGTTCATAAGTCTGTATATAATGTAAATTTTGTTAGTGTATTCCAAGTTCATAGGGAATATATATAATCTAGTTTCATGAGTGTAATTTTTTACACAAAATTAAACTTTTGGTTAAAATGTACTCTTGAAGTCTCTAATAAAGAAAAAGTAGGGAATCATTTAGGGTTAGTCTAACTGACTGCTATCTCCCATCCACTTTAATTGATTTTTTTGATTATTTCACACATATTAAGAAATTGTTACCCCTTGATTAAATGACTTAGAGTTGGCACGGCTTTTACAAGGGTTGGACATGTTGTCCCTTATCATTCGCCTAAGTGCGAATGAAAAAATTGATTAAATGACTTAGAGTTGGCACGACTTTTACAACGGTTGGACATATTGTCCCTTATCATTCGCCTAAGTGCGAATGAAAAAAACATGATTTGGTGTGACAAGACTGTTGCCCCTGGCGTGTGGAGTGACAGTGGCATCAAAGGGAGGTTTGATGGCAAGAGTTGAGTCTTGACATAGGGTTTGACACAGTATGATTATCTGGTAGATTCATGTCTACCCCTAAGATTTGGGTTTAATCTTTAAGAGCATATATAGGGGATAAAGGTGGTGAAAGGCCAAAGCGGCCAATGTATAAGGTTTGCGCAAAGCCTGCCTAGGCCGGTTGTGATGAATGTCAAAGGTTGTGATGGTAGTCCTTGACACTACGTATGTGGGCAACGAGTATGTCATGCCCGGCGACGGGCATTGACGTCTTGAGGCTGGCAAGATGACCATATGTGGGCAAGACTATAGCACGTTGAGGGCTAAGTTGGGCATGTCATGGCACAGTGTTGGCATGACATGTCCACTATATGATGGACATGTTAAGTGAATTGGCATGGGCAAAGGCAGTTAGTGTGGGCAAGGCATAGTCTAGACATCGTGCCACAACAGTGGGATTACAAGGGCGCACACATGGCATCGTCAAGGGCATGCACACATGAGTGTCAAGTTTGGGCAAGACGACATGGGATGGCATTGGCGTAGGCAAGAACAGGTGCACAAATGAGTGTCAGCTAGAGCTGCCCATAGTATGGTAAATACCAAATTACCATACCCAGCCGAAATAATTTTTACTTTGGCATCAGTATTTTGGTATTTGGTACTATATTTGGTATGTAATTTTAAAAATTTTGGTATTAGGTATGGTATTCAGTATTTATAAAAAATACCAAAATACCGAAAAATTTAATTACATATACAAATAAAATATATTATATTTATATAAATCATAATAATTTATTTAATCTAAATATGAGCTAATAAAATCCTAAATTAGAGAATTTCTAAAACTTGTGATATGATTATATATTTAACTAAGACTAATAAATATTAAGCTTGAGCAATAAGATTGTGTTTAAGTTTAGATTGGGTTAGTGTTATTTGTATTTTGGAACTTTAGTACATGTTTCGTGGTCTTTTGTATTTTGCGCTAGTACGAGCATTGTGAAGTTCCATTGTTAATTGTCAAATAAAGTTTATTAGTTTCTTTAATATACCTTTAACACATATATATCCACTATATATAAGTCGAAGTCGAACAAACTATGGTTACCGACTTACTGTACAGAAAGTTACCGAACCTAACATGAAAATACCGAAACCATACCAAATTAATTTGGTATGGTAATAGTTTGAACTTTTTAAAAATCGAAATTACCGAACCAAAATGTCAAATATCGTACCGTACCACGGCCACCGCTAGTGTCAGCCGTGGGTGCTAGCATCAGCGCACACACGCAAGCGTGCGACTCACGAGATGACTGCATGGCGCGAGCTTGGCGGGTGAGAAATAAGCGGAACATGGGCAGATGTGGACAAATGTGTGTCTAGTTGCTCTGACATGTGTCAGGCATGTTCTTTTTCCCTTGTAAACTGCCCCCAAGCAGCCCTATTGTATATAAAGGCATTATCAGCTTTAATTTAGCCTTAGACACTAAAAGTGAGAGTTTTTCTATCGAAGGAAAATGTGAGTGTGTCCATATCATTGAGGATCATTATAGCCTAAGTGTTAGGCAATGTGTTCTTTTGTATTATTGTTGAGATTAAATGTAAAGGTTTGAAAAGCGTTTTTCGTATATCCGGTGTTGCCCTACGTTCTATTCATTGTGTTTGATTTACTTCTAAACGATACATTGTTCCCTAACTATTGCTAAAATTCAAGACGACTCTAAATTTAACTAATTGTTGGAAGAGTTGCCAAGCACGTGGCTTGACTGCTACGTAGGCGGTGTTATTTTCAGTCACTAAAACCACCACTGCGTCAGAAATCAACTTTCTAACATTAATTAAGAAGGCTAGTTACTACATTAACTTTTATTTCTCTCAAACTTACATATAGAAAATTGTAATGACTTTTAAAAAATATATTTAGACCATTTATTGACAAGGATAATTTTAGAAAGATAAAAATAATATCTTGAATTTTGAAAAGTTAATTATTTTGGACCCAAAAAAAGCTACAAAACTAAAGAAAGTTGATATGAGAGTAATATTGTAAAAAAAATAGTAAAAATTTCGTCCAGAGGCCACTTTTAATATCGGTATTTAGTTTGAGGCCACTATTTTTATTGGTCTTACACTAGAGGCCATTTTTGGGCCTTTACTAAATAAACATTGACTGAAGTTCTGTTCATTGACTGAAGTTCAGTCCATACGGCTCCTGGACTGAAGTTCCATCTTTAAGGACTGAACTTCAGTCCATAGGGCCATGGACTGAAGTTCCATCTTTAAGGACTGAACTGAACTTCAGTCCATATGGCCCTGGACTGAAGTTCCATCGTTATAAGGACTGGACTGAACTTCAGTCAACATGGCCCTGGACTGAAGTTCTATCTTTAATGACTAAACTTCAATCCATATGGCCCCGAATTGAAGTTCCATCTTTAAGGACTGATCTTCAATCCAGGGCCCTGGACTGAAATTCTATCTTTTAAGCGAAAGTGGCCACAAACTAAATATTTTGGTATTAGTGGCCTGTGCCCAAAGATCAGTGGCAAAAGTGGTCTTTCGTGCACTTACCCCTAAAAAGTACTCAACTTACTTATTTACACAAAGTCCGCTACTCTTCGTACCCCCATCCTCCTTTTTCCTCCACCGCCCTCCATCACCTTCCTCCGCACTCTACCGCTGTGATGTTTCGAACATCTCTGTGGATACTTAAAGATAGCATCATGAGAGAGATGTTTAAACATCTTACGAATCTTTGAGACCGTAAGAAAGTGAAGAGAAAGATTTGGAAGCAATATGAGTCTTCTTTCATTGTTCAAACAATTAAAAAAAAAAAAAAAAAGAGGAGGAGGAGGCACTACTAAAAAAACAGGTTTTTTCGATCGCCCAATCGGTCGAAATAGTCGATGTGTCGACCGAATTTCGACCGATTGTGGTGGTCGACACAATTATGGTCGAAATTCAACCTTCGACCGAAATTCGGTCGAACATCGACCGACTTCGACCGAATTTCGGTCGAAGAACATGGACTAAAGTGACATGTTCTTCGACCGAATTTCGGTCGAAGGCCTATCGACCGAATTTCGACCGAAATTCGGTCGAAAGGCTGGTAATTTTTTTTGACCAACTATCGACCGAAAGTCGGTCGAAAACCTGTAAAAACCTGCAACATAAAAGCTTAAATTAGCCCTACACCACCTATAAATTCAGCAACACGCAGAAAATCCAGACAAAACACATTCATAAACGATATTCAAACAAGGCTAACAAAGCCAAACAATAGAAATGAGTCTTTCAACATTAGTTCAAGTGTTACAATAATCAAACAAACTTAACAATTGTTTAAAGTTCAACAATCACTACTACTGGCTAGAAGCCGAACTAGACTCGGCATCAGACTGAGCCGGCGAATAGTGGCGACGCCTGCTCTTGCCCTTTCCCTTTCCCGAGCTATCACGCTTTCTTTTGCCTTTTTCTTGGTCCCTTAGGAGCTGTTGCATCATTTCATGCATTTGTCTTTGATGAGCCTCCTGTGCTAAGCGCATAGCTTCATTTTGTCTTTTCAGTTCTTCAATCTCCTGTTCCATCCGAGTCATTTTTTCAGGAGTTACATAGCTTGAAGGCGCAGTAGAACACGAGCCCAAATAGTTCGATTTATGCTTGCCAGATGAATACAGAGTTGCAAGGCCATAAGCGGACCCCTTCTTCACCCCTCCGACCGCTTCCAACCATAAATTGGTTTCTTGCTCAAGCGTTAGCGGTACTGGGGTACTGCTTCCGCATTCAGATTGTTGAGTCGCGGTCCAGTCCTCAACGGCCTTTGTAGCTCTTTCCTGAAAAACAGAAATATATCAACCGTACAAATATCAAGTTTAAAAGTTGAAGGATTGGCGCGACTTTAGTTTGAATTTAATTACTTACCCAGGTCTCTTGTGCGCGAGGCTCGACCCAGGCTTCTCCGCCCTTTTTATCTTTCTTGATATGGCGGATCTTGTGCATTTCAGAGAGTGGAATAGTCCGGTTTTCTTGCTTTTCCTACAAATTAAAGAAGAGAACAAGTTAGATAAAAAATAAACTATTATAGTAATTCTTATAAATTAAATTACTTTACCAAGCGCATCTTCTGCGTCGCAGCGCTAATTGAGCCACCGGTATGCAGCGATCCACCCTTACTTGATGCCCGTGCTTTCTTCCCTTGTTCGCTCTTCTTCTGAAATTCGGGAGTATCCCAATATTGCTGCAGCTCTCTCCATTGATGATCATAGAGGAAGCCGGACATTTTCTCTTTTTTGCGCGCAGTATACATTGCGTTCTTGAATAACTCCCCGCATTTCTTGGGGAAGTTAGAACAGACTTTATAGTCCAGAGCCGGATGCCACTTACACTGAACCTGCAATATTCATCAAAAAAATATTTTATTTAAACATAATCATTAAAAAAACCTGCAATTAGTGATAAACCGTATGCATATTTATCACCTCAAAAGCCTGCATTATCCGTTGCTTTACTTGAGGGGGCACAACGCCCCAGGATGGCCACGATTCTTTCCATTGAGATTTCATGCATTTCGTCACCACAGGAGTAGCATCAGTGTTGGGGCAAAAGCTACATAAAAAAACAGAAGGGTTAATACAAATACTAACATTTAAAAACTTACTACTAAATAGATAAGAACTTCAAAAATACTATACTTTACCTGTTATCCCCCTCGGGATAAATAATCAACCGTCCGTCTTCCCATGTGCCAGGCTCACCGATGTAATAGGGCAATCTCTGATCATAGTAAGGAATCTCCTGCTGTACCGAAGGGCAGGTAGGGCTAGATGGGTCGGAAGGCGGCTGAGTCGACCCAGATGGACTGTGTGGGATCGCCTAGTCTGGGAACGCCCTGGGATGGACCGGCTTGGGTCTCAGTCATGTCATAACTACTGAAGTTTTGCCGCCAACCAGGATGGCCCTGAGACATGCCAGGTGGCCTGAAAAAATCTGGACTGTATCCTGAAGGTGCTCCTGTAGGAAGGTGATGCGGCACCTGAGAGGTAGGAGTGTCCTGTGCCGGCTCACCTGAAGGCAGACCTGCCTTTTTCCTTCGACTAAACACTTTCTTCATACCTGTTGACACATTCACATTACTTAAGGAACAAGTAAATATGTAACATACTAGCACATTCATTGCACAAAAATAAACACATTCATTGCAGAAAGTAAACACATTCATTGCACAAAAATAAGAATACAAATATTTTCTTATGTTTATAATTATATAAGTGCATTAAACTAGCCTATTAAAAAAACAAAACATCAAAGTACAGATTGAGAAACAATATGTATGATTTTTTATAATATTTTGCCATTTTTTTTGCCCCAAACAAACAATATATTTTAATAACACCCTATTAATTACTATTATCAAAGCAATTCAAACCAACAAAAGCTTATTCATTTTAGGCATAACATGTTCATCTTCTCAACAATACCAAGGCAACAACACATTCCAAACAAGACTACCAAACAATTCCAACAACTACAACAATCCCAAACAACACAAACCAAACTTTATAATAGCTAACAACACCAAACAAGTTCATCATCATCAACAATAACTACAATAAAGTTTGCTAACTAATAATTAACTACCTATGCAACATTATAGGCCAAAGTTAAAAAATAATTAAATACATAATTAAATTCGGATTTAATAAAAAAAAAAAAACCTTACCTCGAGGTTGATTTATGCTCCAATAGCACCTACTAATGATTCCCCACTAGTTATATGCTTCAAAACTACAAAAAAAATGAGTTAAAAAGTTAGGGTTTAAGTTTTACAAAGTAATTAAAATATATAGGTAGTGATTAGGAGGGTTGATTGTGTTTAATTGTTGATTTTGGGGGTGGGTTATGGTGGATTTCGAGTATGGAGGTTGGGGAGGGTTTTAAAGAGTGTTTTATGATTTTGGGGAAGAAGGAAATGAGCCAAGAATGGTGTTATGCCCCAATTAAAAATGAGGCTTCCGACCGCTCCATCGACCGAAATTCGGTCGACAGGCCCAAGAAAATTAAACCTATCGACCGAAAATCGATCGAAATTGTGGTTCTGACCGATTTTCGGTCGATAGGTAGTAGTCGAAAAATCCTGTGTGGAGGAAAATGATGGTGGTGGTGATGGCGGTGTTATGACTTAAAATGAGGAGAAGTTCAAGACTTCCGTAGTAATAGCTCTTTGGCCAAATTTGAAGTGAGCCAATATTTTGGTCGATTGAATTGCAATGACTGACAAACCATAGAGTAAATTATAAGTATTGCTCCAACGGACAAGTAGCTAGAAGCAGGAGATTAATAAACATCACGAGAAAAAGAGTAGAGTTGCAAGTTGAATGAGGAAATAAGAATACACAATACCGTAAACAAAAAGAAAATATCGATAGTAAGGGAAGTAACTTCATTGTTAATTAAGTTTTGTAGTACTATTTATTATTGTATTTTTTGTACAACAAACCATGAGATAACAAGAATGAAGATAAATGAATTACATAAGGAGTTGACTGGTGTACGAAACTATCAAACAAGAATACAAAACAATAACAATAATAAGTACAAACAACTTCATTGATCATCTTTTTGCATAAAAGAAATGATATATAATTGAATTTAGCCTGACTTCTTAGAAGAATGCTCTCTTGCCTTTTGTTCAAAAAGGCTTCCATCATAAACATTTCGCACTGCTTCTTTCGTCAATACACCATCCTTGTCTTTCGCCAAATCATAGAGAATCCTCCAATCTGTTGAAGCATTAAGCCTACACCCGAAAAAAAAAAATGCTTACCAATGGTTTAAAGTAGAAATTTTCCATAAAAGAAAAAATAAAAAAGCATTTCCAGCTTATAAAAGAATGAAATATAAACAGCACCATCCAAAGTAGTCCTTAGGTTCTCTATTTTTCTTGAGCAGTTCGTCCACTTCTTCAGATGTTAAGGAATTTGGATTTGTATGTGCATACTTCTTGAAAATCTCCTCAAACTTCTCTGGCACAAACCTTCAGAAGTAGGAAAACTATTCAATAATCAAATCTTAACTCTATATGATAATGCTGTTTAGCTTCGATGGCTACCACGAATAAATGTGTAATTAAAGAAGAGAAGGAATTGTGTCAGCTTTACCTTCCTTCAGCATCATAGGCATCAGAATCACTGCCATGCTTGCCATACTTAATGTTTTTAACCTCAATAGGAAAGAGCAGAGATGGCCATTTTCCCTGAAAAATACAAGTGAAAAATGATATGCGGGCAACTAATTTGGGACGAGAGAGTATATCATAATTCTGGTATTATGTTAAAGCACATTTAATGTGGGATACCGAGATTAGCTAATCACCGGACAACATGTTCTTTCTCCTAAATCACTTCTTCCATAGTCCCTTAAAAACGTCAAGATTAAGATTGGGACATAAAAGTTTATCCAGCTTCAAACTAAACATATGTTAATTGGATTGATCATTGTATATCTCTACTTTTTTTATTCAACGAAAACAAGACGAGTCTACTAGCTAGTAGTAAATAATCCAACAATTATTAGTCTCAATTTGTTTGATTTTTTTTTTTCTGAATAAAAGATTAGTCTCCGGAATTGAATTAAAAAAATTTAAGAAACATAAAATCGAAAGGAAATTTTGTCCTATGGTTTTTTTTAAACAACTCTTTATTAGTGATGGGTGTAAAATGAAGTTGGAGTACGTCAAACTTAACAATCTCCCTGTTTTCAAGTTTCATCTGAAAAGCCCGTGGGATCTGTTGTCACCAGGCAATCTTTTCACCAAACTCATATGTCGTGGCAACTATTATCTCTATTTCAATTTATGAGGTAAAGTTCAAGTTGGTACGACATATAAGAAACAAAAAAAAAATATATGAAATATATGGTCAGAAACAATGTTATAATATTTATATAAATAAAAAAAAGAAAATTTACTATAGGTATATGGTAAGTTTAAGTTAAATTATTTTCAAATTTAGAATGTTGTCATTCATTTTTAATGTTGCCACACATTTTACTTCCTATCTATTTATGGGCAAACTAATCTGTGAGTATTTATTTAAATAATATTAGGAAGTGTGTAAACTAATTAAATCGTAATTATTTTCCACTAATGATAAATAAGTAAAAACAATTGCTACAAAAAAATGAAATAAGGAAATCTGCCCAACATCGCAAAATAAAAGAAAGGTTAGTGTTATAAAGTAAAAGACTCAAGGTAAGTCTTCAAAACAATCTTTCTATAAAAAATACTTTAAAATATTGTATCACATTAACAAAGCATATATATTATCTACAAGTAATATATATTATCACTATAAAAAAGATTATTTAACTATCTGGTCAACCAAAAATCTGTAACAAACATTCATAAAAATTGTGACCTGACAAAAATTTGTAACAAATATTAATAACCAAAAATTCGTAATAAGACAAATTATACGCTTAATAAATATGACCTAATAATTTAAACTTTAATTCATATTGGGGTTGTTCGGTTGTGGGTGTACTGGAGACTAGTACCTGCACAACATCCATCATATGATTATTGTCAAGTTCGGTTGGTTCGTTAAAATTTTAATATTAGATATAAAATTAGTATCGTTTGGTTATATTGTATAGGTAATAACCGCATAATTTAATGAAGAAATTTATGTATAATTTTATTCGGAATAGAAGGTGGAATAATAATATGGATATTAGTTATGTGGGGATTAAAATTATAAAATGACAAAATTAATCCTCGAAATAATAAAAATATTTTTAAATTTATTTGAAGAATAAATAAATATTTTTAATCATACAGTGAATATTAATTTGTGATATATCAATTATTAAAAAAAAAAATCTCCATATTGCAATACATATATTATTTCTTATCGCTACATTATAATACAATACTTGCATAATGAATACTTATATTAGTACTACTATCAATACCTGCATAAAAAAGTTTCAACCAAATGACTCCATAGTGTGTAACTTAAACGGCCAGTTCCTCCTCAAGTTTTTCACATTCTCTCTTTTCCTTTTTTCCCCCATAATTAAGTGTGTATATATATATACACACACACACATTAGGAAGGTAATGGTACTTTGGTTAGTAGACATTAATTATACTTTCTGTTTTTTTTGGTCATTTCCAGGCATTAGCTTTTTAAGCTATTGTATTTGAAATATTCAAATCTTATAATTATATCTTATATATCTCTTCTAGTAATGATATCAATTCATTCATTGAGCAATCATACGCCAATTATTATAGGAAAATTTTCAAAAATAGGCAGTCCACTCTCCAAAATTACAAACATGAGACCATATTTTTTTATGCATAGCACCCATCCCTAAAATTACAAATTTTAGCATTTTTTCGTAAAAACACCTAGCTACCAAATCTCCCCCTCCCCAGCCACTAAGCTGTCGGTAGACACCCTCCCCACCAGTGGTGCCGTTACTTTTTTGTATTTTACTGAATTTATGTTGTTTATTGCGTCTAAATCATTGCTTTGGACAAGTTAATACACACAAATCTCCCTTCCCTCCCCCTCCCCTCCCCCCCCCCTCCAAATAAATTATTCATGAATATACATAGATAAATGAGTAGCAATGAGAGAAATACAAAAATATACGCACACAAAAAGTAAAAATTCATATATACATCCTTAATATACAGATTTATTCACTTGCATATACACACTTATACAATTTTATATAGGTGTATAAACTTGCGGCAGACTGCTATCTTGGAAAAATGGTGATAGATTGGGTAAAATTCGAAAATATAAGTCATTTTGATATTTTTCGTTTTTTGCTTGTCTTTTAGCGTAATTATCTCATTATTTATTATAATTAACCCTTCGCTCATGGTCATTGCTTTATTTCAGGAATTTCACATCCACTCTGTTTCATGATCATCCCACGTTATCAAGTTCGGCTACTTTCACATGCACTGTTATGGACACTAAAACATGCTATTCTAAGGAGAAACCTAGCTCATTATTAAAATTGTCCAAAACATCAGACGATGAGAGAACAACTAATTTCATCAAACAATGTGAGATGATATTTTATAGCTTTAGTCTGACGCGCACCTGTACATTTACTCAGTGAACAATGTAATGCAGGGCCCAATTAACATTGGAAAGACCAAGATAGGGGGCACAAATTAAAGCAGCACATTTAAGCGTAACGCGGGGACTAACATTATGAATACCAAGAATTGGGATGGACGAGTGACTCTAACTACAAATAATGAACATTACCCTAACTTATATCAACCACAAAAAAAAAAAAAAAAAAAAAAAAAAAGCTAACTCGTGAGTCGTGAGGTTAAAATGACCAATATATATTATATGATTTATCACGTTCCATCAATCAACGTGTGCGACACTATGCGCTAGTTGTTAGTATATCTTAAACTACTAAATATAGTAACAGTAGAATCTATTCTACGGAAATTGAATGTGTGTAGCAAAGAGATGGAGAGAAGGAGATTGGAGTTATTACTGGTCGAGTCTTGCGACTGAGAACAAGATTAATAAGAACTGCAGCCAAAAGAGAACGGAAAATACTACGTCCCAGTTTTCTGAAACCTGACAAATGATAAAATAAGAAAATTAAAGGAGATTTTCAAATCTACCAAAAAGAATTAATAGATAAACAAAGAAAAATTGTAAACCTTGATATGTTTCCCAAGGGTATATGATTCCATCTTTGTTGATATCAAAGAACATTACATGTTTTTGTAAAGGGGTCAGCTCATCATCATTTCTTATCCCTGAAAACACATATATACGACACCTTCCATTATGTGAGAGAAATAGATAGAGAGAGAGAGAGAGTGTGTGTGTGTGTGTGTGTGTGTGTGGTGCATATACCTTCAGTTTCAACGCCGGTTGACGAAGCCATGAATTCAAATCTACAGCTGCAGAAGGTTTTCTTTTTGAATTAACGTAATTCTTTGTTGGGAAGGAAAAGAAAACTGAAGATACACTTAATTAGCTCAATATATTTTCTTCGCTTGATTGACTGAGAGGGTGAAGAAGAAGATAAGATAAAGATATTACGTTCCCCTTCTAAATTCTTCCCGTTTATATACAAAAGGATACAAGATCTCTTCTCTCTCCTAAATTGGAAATTTAAAACCGAACAATGGGAGCGGACGCACGTTAAGGTATTTTATTTTCGCCACTTATATTGTTCCTGTAGCTCAAGGGTTATATTTCAAAGTTGTGCTGTCTACATAAATGATAAGGCCCTTTTTTTTATAATGCAAAAATATGGACTTGCGTGAACTGCATTTAAATTTTTAGATATGGCACAGGTCGCAACATTACTCAATTATTGGGCAATTAATCAGCAACGTGTCCTACTATTGTAAAGAATATGTTAGCCCAAACGTGAAACGATGAGGCAAGAAACCTTCAAGCATCATCTATCATAATGCAGGTAGGATTGGCAAGAGAAAAGAAAAAAGAAAAAAAAAACGATTTTCAACTCAATCGTTATAATCAGTGAACGCGTCGGAAGTTCTTTATATATATATATGAACACCGTAGTATAAGTTATGTATGTGCATTTTTAACTAAATCAGATTTTGATGTATAACAACCATTTAAGTATTATAACCACCTACAAGGTGCTCGATCCTAGGCAAACCTTTTTAAAGTTTCCTACTTGCATAGCTGTTAGGCTCATATTGAAGGCGCATTTACGAAAGTAGTAAGAAATATAGCCGTCAAGTTTGAATAAAGCAGGCAAAACTTACGTCACTTTCATATGATATTAACTAAAAAAGGAAAAAAATTGTTTCACCTCTCAGTTATTTGGCACTGCTATTCTTACAGCTTGCTTACACGTGGGCCTGGACATTGACCTGAGCTGCTTGGTAGTCACTTCGGCTAGATTGCAGTTTAGTTCAGCTCGATTCGGCTCATTTCAGAAAGAAGTTCACTTTAGGTTCGTGAAAAATTAAGCTCAATTTAATATAGTTCGATTTGGTCAAAGCTCAATAAAATTTAACATATTCAAATTAAAGTTGGGGCTTGACAGAATTGTTGTGAGGATGAATGATTTAATTTGACGGTAAATTTAGACATAAATTTATAAGATTTATATATTTAAAAATTATATAAAAATTATGATAAGTCATACTAATTTATAATTCAACATATTACGTAAAAGAATCGTGGTCAATGAACCACCTGGTTTTGAATTGGGAGGGACGGAGTAATTAGAAATCAACTCTATATTATTATATTAATGTAATATTTAATAGTAAATAAGTTTGTAATTCTATACTTATCTATTCGATGTAAATGAATTTTTTACCATAATGTAACTTAAGTCGACAATATCATTTGACAAATACAACTAAAAGTTTTCACCTAAGAATTTTAGTAACAAGATAAAAAATTGCATTCTGATAGAAAATTTAACTTTAGTATTACCAATATCTTGTACCAATTCTTTGATTTTTAGTGTTTATTTTTACAAAATCCTCTTTTGATAGTATGTAGTTGATTAAAGCTTTCTCAAAATTATTTCTACAAAAAATATAAAATTCATATTGTTCTTATATCTCATCTTAATCAATCAATTGATTATCACCTTCTTTTTTGTAAAAATTACACTACACAATCATCTAAACTGCTTTATATATGTTTTTAACCCTTTTTATTTAGGATATCCTTAAATAAATATCCAACCACACCCCCTAACATTTTATAGTCACTCTATTTTTAGGGTTTGTGGCTTTCCCTTCTTCTTTTTTCCTTCGCTTCACCGCTGTCGGCCCTCTTCCCTCCAGCCACCGCTGCTTTGCTGCTCCAGCCACCGCTGCTATGGCCTCTACCTGCTTCTGTATGCTACAGCGAACTCCGACATTGTCCGCTTTGCTACTCGTCTGCTCTAACACCTCTGCTTCGTTGCTTCGTCCCAGATCTGCTTCAATGTAGAGCAGATCTTCTTCGTTGTAGATCTACTTCGTTGCTCCACCAGACTTCTTTTGTTGCTCCGCCATCGGGATTTCCTCTTCTTCTTCATTTGAAAAAAAAAAGTGTGTACACACTGAATGTAACTGAAAAAAATGAGTTTATACGTCGTGTATAACTGAGAAACTGACTATATACATCGTAAAATTGAATGTAGACACTATGTTTATGGGAGTAGACTTTTTGTATATAAACTCACTTCGTTTGTACAAAATTTGTATTAATTTGGTATATACTGGCCACAAAAAGTAATTAAGGACCACTAAAGTAAGGGGAGAGAGTTGACTAGTAATTTCTGTAATTATTCCTTCATTTGTTTTGGCAAGATTAAATTATGGGATTTCACATAAATAACTCTCAATATACCATATTAACAAGTTATCTAGCACTAACATAATCTAGCCATAATATTTTTATTGAAATTTGATTTATAATTAATACATGGCATATAATTATATTGATATTCTTTATATATAACTTCTATACACATATATACACACATATATTTATCTTATATTTTTTAAATATTTATATCATTAAATTATATTTGATAAATATGCTAGGAAAAGAAAAAAAAATATGATTACAAAAAGTGGATAAGGGTTGGGCCCGTTTTGCTCGACGCAATATCCAAGCCTACTTACATGTAACAGTGTCATAATTTGAAAGATTTAGTTCTCAATCTGTTCATTGTATTTTTTTTTTAACGGGTGGTGTCGTTCAATTAATCTCTTGTACAAAATTTTAACATCTTTAATTAATATGTTCACTTGAAGATTCTTCCAAAAGATCATGACTTACTACGTGACCACCATCACTTCCTTCCTCCGTCCGCTGCTACTATATCACTACATATTTAACTAATGTGTAGGGGTGGGTGTTCGGTACTTCAGTTCAGTTTTTTGTAATTTAGGTTCGGTTTGAAGTTTAGAAAAATTCATAATTTTTATACTTCGATCCGTTTTTTTAGTTCGGTACATCGGTATTTTGGTTTAAATCAAAGTTTATGGCAAAAAAAAATTACAAATAAAAAAATTTATAGCCTATGACCAACTAAGAATTTTGAGCGCACAAGTCAACAAGTTGCAGAAATATGCACGCTGGAAGAAGATCCAGCCACGCATGACACGTTCAACAAAATAAGAGATAAGGCATATCTTCACTAGAATGCCTTAAAAACGAAAGAAAAACAGTTGACCTTCAAGATTTGAAGAAATACAACATAGTTACCAACATTGATGAACTAGCTAGTTTATACACACCAAAAGATATGACACATTGTCAAGTGGGGGTAACTTTTTTTTATAAGAAACTCTCTATATATATATATCATTAGTTATTATATTTTCTAAAATATACTTTCAGGTTTTATAATTAAATTTGTATTTGGTTGAGTCACAAGCGACCGTTTTATATCGAAATCCAATCGGTCGTTAAAATTTACGTCTACGAATTAGGCTTTTGAATGTAATTTAGAAATGGAACGAGCAATAGACAAATTAGATGATTGATAACGCGGGTGATAGATAAGCAAAATGATTAACAAAACGGGCAATAGGCGAATTAACTGGTTGGTCAATCAAGCAAAAAATATGTGGACAAGTTAGAATATCTTACATATTTACCGGTAGGAAAATGGGCGATAAACACAACAATCAATTCATTAGCGATAATATGGTCTAAGATTATCGATATAGATTAATGACTTAAACCAGAACTGTTCGAATGAAGCAACGGCAATAATCAACGGAACAATGAAAGCAATGATAGCAATGAAAAATAATAAATAAATAAGGCAGTAAAGCTTATTGAATTAGCCGAGCGCTCGTGCTCCAATAATAAAGATGAACTTCGTCTCCTTCAAAGTAAAGCAAGATCAAAAACTCTAATAACACTTTGATACAATGGCGTAATAGAAAAACAATAGTAGTAATTTGTAGAAGTAAAGCGAGATAGTGTATTAATGAGAGCTTGATATAAAAGTGGGTGTTCAAAAGAACGTAAATTGTACAATGGGGAAAAAGGGTCGTATTTATAGGTAGAGACTCCTAAACCTAACTTGTTTCCATCTTGCACACGTTCTCTACATCAGTTGGCATGTTTATCCATGTCTAACGATCGCTCTAAAATAGCGGGATGTTAGACGTGCTTATCTGCACCAACAACATATTTTTTTTTGTCTTCTGAGGATTTGACTTCGGCAGATGTTACTAAACGGGCGATCGTCTTTTGTTGTCGTCTGCTCTATGTGAACCTCTTTCTGATCTGTCTCCGAATCTTGCTCTAAGCTTGCCACATCAACGGACGTGTGTCATCATGTGCCTGGACGAAATTCGGCCAATACAGATAGGTCTCTCACTTGCCGAGTGAGTGTCCGAAATATCTTGGCAAGTGGCATGAACTTTTAGGTGGGAAAACACGTTGAACTCTCTCAGCCACGCATTTGAAATGCCAAACCGTCACTTCATCTTCCCATCAAGACATATGCACGAAATCATGCGTATGGCAGTTTCTCGCCGGTTACCGAGGTAATGATTGCCTCTAACCCTATAAATACCCCTCGTAAGCTTCAACTCCAAAATTTTACTCAAAACCTCTCAAGCTCTTGAAAATTTATGAAAGCTCTTCATCTTCTGGTAATAAATTTTTATAGTCTTGTCAAGAAATTCTATTCCACTTGCTTTCTTTTAAAAATAGCATCTGAAAAAACTTTCATTCCACCAACTTCTACTACTGATATGGTTGTTCCAGCCACTTTAATTGATTCTGTCGTCGCAGTTCCGCCGCAAACCATTGCAGTAATTGAACAAGTCATCATTGTTGATCCCTTTGATATCAAAAGGAAATGGAAGATGAGGAAACCCAAGGGGTTTGGATCGGAGAAGTTGTATTCCAAACTTTTTCTGAAGGAATTCAGCTACGATGACAATTGCAAAATCAGCCATCAGAGTCCGTCTCAAAAGGCAGGGAAGCAAAATATCCCGGTCGATGTTGTATTTTATGCCGTTACTCTGGCTGCTATTCCAAGACTCTGAGAGAAGTGTGGATGGAAAGAAGGCGAGGATGAGGTAGTTTGCCCTTCAAAGGATATGACCTTTTCCAGTCATCAGGACAATTATTCTGTAGTTCATACTTATCCTTTTACGATCGAGTTAAAGTTTCTGATCGATCCTTTGATCAATGAATTTTGGCGTCTTTACAAAGTAAGTATTGGGCAGTTGTCTCCATCGGCCTAGAGATTGGTCGTCATGATAAAATGGATAGCCGAAAAGGTGAATGTGGAGTTGACCCTACGACATATTCTTTATCTCTACTCCCCCAAATTTACAAAACTGGGGTAGTTACTTTACAGAAACGGGACCCAAAGGCTCTGATATTAAAAAATGATGATGATCTCCGAGGTTGGGATCAGTATTTCGTATTTATTCTGATAAACCAACTGACTGCTTTGGGAAAAAATTTACTTCCAGACAGATGGACCCGAGCACTTAAGCGGTTGTCTTTGTTTTCTTCTAACTTTGCTTTCTCTTTGTTATTATTGATCATCTTTCCCATTTCAGCCAGCAAAGTTAATTCGAGCTGATCCACAACATCGAGGGGTGGTTGATCAAGGTCTTGGATGAGACCACAAATGAGGAGAGATCTTGAAAACACATTGCTTCCAGCATAGAAGTAAAAGCCAAACAGCACCGTAAGTTTTCCTCTTTTGTTATCCATGCTTGAATTTTCCTTTTTGCATGCTAAAGTGGAATTTCTTTAGGCATCCGGCACCAGAGGAGAGTCGAGCGGTGATCAAGATGGGCAGAGGCGGCCGATGGGGAGAAACCTAAAAAAAGGTCCCCAAAGAAGAAAAAGCAGATGACTTACCATGAAGCCCGAGCAAACATGATCGTTAAGGCTGCTCATGAAGAAAAAGGTCAGGCTGAAAAGGAGAAAGCCAAAGCAACTGTTGCGCCCAAGCCTATCAAGGACGTGATTTCCAGGGTAATCTTGGTCGTTGATGCTGTGAAAGTATCCAAAGAGGGGCTGCTTGTTTAGTACACCCCTGAGTGGGAGGCTGCCGAAGAATCGGGCTTTGAGCAGCCGTTGAGGCGTCTTAAGCGGTCGAAAAAAGAGCGGATCCAAGATGCGGCCGAAGAGCTCAGGGCGGCCGATGAGTATGATGGTGCCCCCATTATGGAATTCGTCGGTGACACGCTCCCCCAACCTCTATTGTCTCCGATAGTGGAAGTTGCTTCGGGTTCGGGGGCAGGTATGAAGGAAAAGCACCTCTCCCCATTCCTGTGAGACCAGAGCCCGAGGAGTCAAGGAGGACGAAGGGAAAGTTGTCCCTTGATCGTGAGGTGGAGCCCACAAAATCCAAGCACATAGAGAGTTCGGGCTCATCATTCTTCATTTCGGAGCATGATGGGCCTATAGCTACATTGCCCAAGGGCGAGGATGCGGCTGCTTACGCTGCCCTCAAAAGAGCTTATGCGGGGCGAGGTGAAAGAGAGGTCGATTACCATAACCATCCCCAACAACATTGACCTGCTCAGATTTACAAGGCATCTTGCTGATTATCTATACAACGTGATCGAACCTATGGAGCGTGCCTTGTAATTATCTATACAACGTGATCGAACCTATGGAGCGAGCACGGATGAATTGTGGTAGTGATTTGAATCTTGCTTTCCACGTTGCTTATGATGCTTTTCGGGTAACTTTCTATTTTTCCCTTCTGTGAGAGGAATTGCCCTATTGAGTAATGGCAAGCAAGATAGTCCCCAAAAATTCCCCGCCCTTTCCTCTCATTCGTTGCCCTTTCAAATAAGTTAAAAAAAAAAAAAGAATCTAACGCTCTAGTCGAATTGAAGACTTTCTATAGTTCGATTTGTTCTAGCCGAATTGAAGACTTTCTATAGTTCGATTTGTTTCTAACCATTACTTCCACGTTTCAGACAACGATCTTGGCAATCGAAATATTTTATCATGTCCACCAACTTAAGGCTGAGAGGTCAACGGAAGATGAATTCAAAAGTCATAATAAGTTGTTCCTCACTGAATCCAGACGAGATGTCCGAGAGCCGAGTTGACGTTGCTGCCGAGCTGAAGGAGTCTATCCAGATGGCGAGGATGGAGCATGAGGATCTTGGTCTTCCACTGAGTTCATCCGATGAAGAAGGGGAATCCGGTGAGGATGAGGATGGGGATGAAGAATGACTCCTTCGATCTTTGGATATTTTTGCCCTTAGCTAGACTTAGCTTTGTTTTGTTTTATGGCTAAATCTTGTAGCCAAATTGTGTAAATTATGAGGCCACTAGTCGTTTTAATGAATTTCTTCCTTTCTGTTTAGTATTAAATATTGGCTTCCAAAGACAGAGTTTGTGTTTTACTGTTTTGAAGTCCCAATGGCTTTATTCATTGGTCTTTTCAAAAGATAAGTTACGCTTTCGTCGGTCGGAGTTTCAACGATTTCGTTTGTTTTGGAAAAGGTTAAAAATAATTGGGTCTCTTTCATTTACATACATTTTCTTGGAACGCTGAGTCCGGAATCAATAAATAGTATTTTGCACTTAGCCAATTTGATTATCATAAAGAGTGATGTTAAATGCATTTAGAGATGAAGTGTTTTATTGATAATAAATTTGATTATCATAAAGAGTGATGTTAAATGCATTTAGAGATGAAGTGTTTTATTGATAATAAAATCGGCCGCTATCGGGCGCTTAATACAATATGTCTTCGACCCTTGGTATTTGTCGAGTTCTAAATCTAGCCGTTTGCGGCGTTTTAAGTGGTACAACTTATACTTGGTCGCTAATGGACTGTTTACATAAGCATTTTTCTACACGAGCAGTCCTCAATGTGAGCGTTTGATTTCGATCGCAACAATTTTGTCCGGGCTCATCATTCTTCATTTCGAGGCACGATGAGCCTATAGCTACATTGCCCAAGGGCGAGGATGCGGCTACTTTCGCTGCCCGCAAAAGAGCTTATGCAGCGCGAGGTGAAAGAGCGGTCGGTTACCATAACCATCCCCGACAATATTGACCTGCTCAGATTTACAAGGCATCTTGCTGATTATCTGTACGACGTGACCGAACCCATGGAGCGGGCTCGGATGAATTCTCGTAGTGATTTGAATCTTGCTTCCCACGTCGTTTATGATGCTTTTTGGGTAACTTTCTACTTTTCCCTTCTGTGAGAGGAATTGCCTTACTGAGTAATGGGAAGTAAGCTAGTCCCCAAAAATGGCCCGCCCTTTTCCTCTCATTCATTGCCCTTTCAAAAAAGTAAAAATAAAAAAAGAATCTAACGCTCTAGTCGAATTGAAGACTTTCTATTGTTTGACTTGTTCTAGTCGAATGGAAGACTTTCTATAGTTCGATTTGTTTCTAACCATTACTTCCCCGTTTCAAACAACGATCTTGGTGATCGAAATGGTTGATCGTATCCGCCAACTTATGGCTGAGAGGTCGATGGAAGATGACTTCGAAAGTCGTAATGAGTTGATCCTTGCTGAATCCAGATGAGATGTCCTTCAAGAGATGTCCGAGCTCCGAGTTGACGTTGCTGCCGAGCTGAAGGAGTCTATCCAGATGGCGAGGATGGCGTGTGAGTATCTTGGTCTTCCACCGAGTTCTTCCGATGAGGAAGGGAATCCGGTGAGGATGAGGATGGGGATGAAGAGTGACTCCTTCGATCTTTGGATCCTTTTGCCCTTAGCTAGACTTAGCTTTGTTTTGTTTTATGGCTAAATCTTGTAGCCAAATTGTGTATATTATGAGGCCATTAGTCATTTTAATGAATTTCTTCCTTTCTGTTTAGTATTAAATGTTGGCTTCCAAAGACAGAGTTTGTGTTTTACTGTTTTGAAGTCCTAATGGCTTTATTCATTGGTCTTTTCAAAAGATAAGTTACGCTTCGGTCGATTGGAGTTTCAACGATTTCATTTGTTTTTGGAAAAGGTTAAAAATAATTGGGCCCAATAGTTGGGTTTCTTTCATGTACATGCATTTTCTTGGAACGCTGAGTTCGAAATCAATAAATAGTATTTTGTATTTAGCCGTTTGATGAATCTTTAAGTTGCTTTCCTGGAAAGCGGATGCAAATAAGAGAAATAGTATTGACTTAAAGATGAAGACCACGTTAGAGTATTCGTCAGACTTATCGACCCAGAGTTCGGAATGTCTAAGGCTCATATGTTCGTGGGTGATGTATGTCATTATTCGATTTCAACTATGTCTATCGTCTCAAAGTGTTAGTACCAAAAGCAATAATAAAATTGTCCGAGCCGGAATAATGAAGAATAGAGTTAGAGTTATACGACACCGAGTGTCTTTAAAAGTAATAATTCTTCAATTGGTAATGTTCCAATTGAACTTGACTGGTTTCGAGTCCAATGTTTCCAACTGGTAGGATCTTTTACCGACTGTTTTTTGATTCGGTAAGGTCCTTCCCAATTGGCTCCCAACTTGCCTTTGTTAGGGTCGCCCATATTCGGCTGCTTCATTTTCATGACATAATCACATGCATTAAATTTTGATACCTGACTTTTTGGTTGAGGTAGTTTTCTACCCTCTGTTTTTGCGCTTGCGACCGGATCAAAGCCATCTCTCTCTTGCCTTCAAGCAAATCCAAATCTACCAGCATAGCTTCTTTGTTCGATTCATTGGTAGAGTGAAAAAACCGAAGGCTTGGTTCACCAACCTCCATTAGAATTAGTGCCTCCGATTCATAGACAAGTGAGAGTGTTGTTCTTCACCGTTATTCGGTGAGCCCACAATGCGCCTGTGAGTTCATCCAGCCAGTTCCCTTTTAATTTGCCCATCTTTGTTTTTCAAATACTCGACAACTGTCTTGTTGGAGGATTCAGCCTGTCTGTTTACGCTTGGGTAATAGGGAGTTGATGCAATCCGTTTGATCCTTCATTTTGCAGAGAAAGTTGTTATCTGCCTTCCGGTAAACTGTTTACCGTTGTCACAAGTGATCTCTATTGGGATCCCAAAATGGCACATAATGTTCTGCCATATGAGTTTGATAATCTCTCGTTCTGTATCTTTGCTAAGGCAACTACTCCCACCCACTTAGAAAAATAGTCAGTTAAAATTAAAATAAATTTTACCTTACCTGGCACTGTAGGGAGCGGCCCGAACAGATCCATCCCTCTTTCATGAACAGCCACAGTGACGTGACCGAATGAAGGGGCTCCACTTGCTGATAGAGGAGATTTTTGTATCATTGACATCTGGCACATTTTTTAACAACGGTTTTGGCATCCTCCCCCATCGTCAGCCAATAGTAGTCGCCTCTAATCAATCTTCGTACCAAAGATTTGCTTACGGAACGGTTACCACAGTTGCCTTCGTGGACTTCCCTTATAATGTAGTTCGTCTGCCCCGGTCCCATACATTATGCTAAGAGACCGCTATACATTCGCCTATAGAGCATATTGTACATAAGGCAATAACGGGCCGCTTTAGCTTTGAGCGCCTGGGCAACTTTCTTGTCTTCGGGAAGGGTACCAGCCTGTAAATAAAAAGGGAATTTGCTTCTCCAAGTGTTTACTTCATTCCAAGTCTGATTGAGAGGTGATTCGAACAGATGTATGATCGATCCGTTGAGGCTACTTTTGATTTCGGCCACCAAACTAAGATTAGTTAGGGCATTGGCCTCAACGCTTTCTTCCCTTGGGATTTTCATTATCTTCCATTCCTAAAAAGAAATTAAAAGATTGTGTGCCTTTGCTAGCAATTGTTGCATTTTTGTGTCTCGGGCGTTGAAGTCCCCTTGGACTTGGTTTACCACTAATTGAGAATCACTTTTGATTTCAAGTCGTTCGGTTTTCAATTTTTTTGTCTATTTCAAGACCTGCAACGAGGGCCTCATATTTGGCCCCGTTGTTAGTTGAAGCATGTAATTTAATCGATTACCTTAATTTTTCGTCTGTTGGCGCCACGAGCAAAATGCCGATGCCGGTCCTTTTTACATTCGAAGCACCATTTGTGTAAAGGGTCCAAACTCCGAGGTCGGGCTCTTTCATCATCATTTCTTCCTTCTTCACCTCCGAAAGAATATTTGTGCTAAAATCTGCAATAAAATCAGCCAAGACTTGTGATTTGATGGCGGTTCGAGGCTGGTAAGTGATGTCATACTCACTCAACTCGACCGCCCATTTCATTAATCATCCAGATAGATCCAGTCGATATAAAAAAACTCTGTAAAGGAAAAGTGGTGACAATAGAAATAACATGGCATTGAAAGTATGGTCTTAATTTTCATGCAGCTATAACAAGTGCTAGTCCTAATTTCTCTAAGTGGGAGTATCTTGTTTCCGCTTTAAGTAGAGTCTTGCTAACATAATATATAGGAAATTATTTACCTCTGTCCTCTCGAACTACGAGTGCAGTTACAGCTACTTCTGAAACGGCCAGGTAGACAGACAATACTTCCCCATCCACCAGTTTCGAGAGCATACGAAGGGTTTGATAATTATTAATTTAGCTCCTTCAAGGCTTGTTTGCATTCCGGAACCTAATCAAAGCTTATGTTCTTTTTCAAAATAGAGAAGAACTTGTGCACCATTCGGATGACCTCGAGATGAACCTGCTGAGGTAGGATATTTGACTGGTCAGCCATTGGACTTCCTTCCGCATCTTCAGCATGTCGGGAATGCCATCAATTGCCTTGATCTTGTCCGGATTTGCTTCAATTCCTCTTTACGACATGATGAATCCCAAGAACTTGCCGGATTCGACCCCAAACATAAACTTCTCCTGGTTCAGCCTCATGTTGAATTGCCTAAGTTTCGCAAATGTTTCTTTCAAATGACCTAAATGGTCTGTCGCTGGTGCAAGCTAATTTGTAGAAGAAGCTTAGCAACCGAAGAACAGCGAAAAATAATAAAACAAGATAAAAGCAAGACGGATCTCAGCTTCGTTAGAATGAATCCGAGGAACTAGTCTCGGTCCAAACAACGGGGAACAAAAGACACACCTAATGCTAAGCAAAAATCCTCAAGAAGAACTCATGTTTCTTGCAAATTGAATGACCAAAGAAGAAGTTGTTCAGACGGGTTTCACCGATTGACCCAAGTTCTTATATCATTCCCACGACGGGGTTCGACTCACGACTGAGACTCAAATAGCATACAGCTAAATTCAATATTGATAAACAATTAAGTTCAAATGAACTAGGCTACGGGGTTTATATAGATTGCCCCAAGGGTATTTAAGGAAATACGGTCACAAGCGACCAATAAGACAAGGCCACGCAGGGTCGAAGTAATTCTATGTGCTCGGCTCTCTTGACTTCGGTGCTCGGTTGCTCAGCTCGGCACCTTTGACATCGGACGCTCACTTGCCTTCTGGCACAATTGAAGCCCTCCAGTCAATCAGTGCTCGGTGTCAAGGTTGAGTGTTTGGTCACTTCCTTCTTCGGGCACGAGCTTATAGATATAGCCTTCGCATCTTATGTTCGGCCAGTCAACATCCGAACAAGCACTTTCTCCCGACCACGCCAGCTGAATGTGCACATCGTGCAAGAGCTTGGCTTGGCTTCGTGTCACTGGCCTCGATGGGTTGAATATCTGATCAGCACGGATTCGAGCTGCATCATCCTCTCCTTCTTGAGAAGATTTCGTCCTCGAAATTGAGCCCTCGTCAGTCTCTGATTCTTGGCCTGCAACACAAGGAGTTAAGTCAGCAACATTAAAGATGTTGGATACGTTATACTCACTAGGGAGGTCGATTACATAAGCATTGATGTTGATCTTGCTCAGCACTTGAAACGAACCATCCCCTCGAGGATCCAACTTCCCTTTGCTTTGGTTCGGGAATCTTTCTTTTCTGAAGTGAACCCTCACCCAATCTCCTTTTTTCAATTCCAACTTCTTACGCCCCTTGTTTTTCTTGGATGCCACCTGGGCATAAGCTTCCTCAAGATTTTCCTTCACCTTGGCATGTAGCTCGAGCAAAGAAGTAGCTCGGCGAGTTCCTTCAAAATCAACAATAGTATCTTGAGGCAATGAGGTTAGATCAAGTGGAATCAAAGGTTTAAAACCATACACACATTCGAACGGAGTCATTCCAATCATTTGATGCACTGTTCGATTGTATGCAAATTCCATTACGGGCAAACGATCAGCCCAGTTTCCAACCTTACCTTTGGTCATAGCTCGAAGTAGAGCTCCCAAGGTTCGGTTGACTACCTTGGTCTGTCCATCAGTCTGAGGATGGTGAGACGTCGAGAATAGTAATTTGGTGCGAAGGGCACCCCATAGACATTTTCAAAAATGACTCACGAACTTAGAATCTCGATCACTCACAATAGTACGAGGCACACCAGGCAATTTTAACACTTTAAATATAAACAAAGTAGCTACATATTGTGCATCATCACATTTCTTGCATGGAATAAAGTGAGCTATTTTGGAAAAACGGTCGACTACGACAAAGATGCTGTCATGTCCACCCCCTGACCTCGGTAACCCCATTAAAAATCCATGGATATATCAACCCACGGTCGATTAGGAACAGGTAACAGAGTATACAAACCATGAGGGTTAGACCTCGATTTAGCTTTCTTGCAATCTATATAAGCATTGCAAAGCTTTTCACCATCTCTTCGCATTTTGGACCAGTCAAACTGCTCGGTTAAGATACCAAGAGTTTTATCGATACTGAAGTGTCCTTTTAAGCCCCCGGAGTGAGCTTCTCGAACCAAAAGCTCTCTCCACGATGACACCGGCACACAAACCCTCCCATTCTTGAAGAAGTAGTCATCATGCCACTGATATTTCTCAACCCTTCGGCCACTGAAGATTGTGTCACAGATGCTTTTTAGCTTGGGATCATCCTAGAAAGACTACACGCTCAACACAGAAGGCACACTTTTTGAAGTTAGCATATAACTTCTCTTCTCTAAGTTTATCAAGCACTAGCCTTAGGTGTTCGACATGTTCATCCACAGACTTACTATAAACAAGCATGTCATCGAAGTAAACGACAACAAACTTATTTATGAACGGTTTTAGCACATGGTTCATCAATCGCATGAATGTGCTCGGTGCATTAAAGAGGCTAAAAAGCATCACTAACCATTCATAGAGACCAAATTTGGTCTTGAATGCGATTTTCCACTCGTCTCCGGATTTCATTCGGATTTGGTAGTAACGGGACCTGAGGTCTATCTTCGAAAAGCATAAAGAACCACTTAGTTCATCTAGTATGTCATCTAATTGAGGGATAGGATGACGATACTTTTCCGTGATTTTGTTGACTGCTCAACAATCAACATACATTTGCCACGTTCCATCTTTCTTCGGGACAAGGATAACAGGAACGGGGCAAGGACTCAAGCTCTCTCGAACAAGGCCCTTGTTCAGTAATTCATCATGCCTTTGGAGCTTTTTGGCTTGTTGGGGATTTGAGACCCGGCATGAAATCAATTTGGTGCTCGATTCGTCTCAATGGAAGTAATCCACCTGGCATTTCTTCGGGAAACATGTCTCCGAAGTCCTACAAAACACTTTGAACAGCACTAAGCAAAGGATTATCATTTAAACAATCATCATTAGAGTTTAGAAAGAAATCCTTGTGCACGAGGCAAATCATCAATTTTCCGTTGTCGTTGCCTCGTAAATACTCACCTGGTTGCATGATTGCACAAATATTGCTTACTTCAGGCGGTGAATGTGTGTCTTCGGCAATAATTTTTGTCCGAACCGGAGACTTAGCTTTGACTGCTTCTTTCAGCTCCTTCATTCTTTTATAGTCCTCGCTGACTTGTTTCAGAGACAACGGTTTGACTATGAAACTCTCTCCTTCGAGCTTAGCAGTAAAAGTGTTGGATCGTCCGTTATGTATAACCAAACGATCATACTGCCATGGTCGACCCAATAGCAAATGACAAGCTTGCATCGGTGTCACATCGAACATCATCTCATCTTGATAATCTCCAACTTTGAACTTGATCCACACTTGCTTGGCAACCTTCAATTCTCCACATACATTTAACCATTGCAAATAGTAGGTATGAGGATGCTTCGAGGTAAGTAATCCTATTTGTGAAACCAGAGTTTGGCACCACATTTTAATAACTACCGAATCAATGATCATCGAACAAACTTTCCCTCTCACTCGACACCTTGCATGGAAAAGATTTTCCCTTTGGTTGTCCTCTTCTTCAAGAGTCATGCAGCTCAAATTTCTTCGAACTACAAGAAACATTTCCAGATGATCAGCTTCGGCTGCTTCACGACCATCATCATTTTCAGCTCGGTTAATCTCCTCGACATTTTCTTCCTCGATGTCACTCGCTTGCTTATGGACGGTTCTATCTTCGAGAAAAAGCATAACTTTGCGAGTTGGACACTCTTTTTCCATGTGACCATAACCCCTACATTTATGACACTGAATGTTTGAAGCACTAGGAGTATTGAGTTGAACTTTACCTCCCATCTCCTTTGAGTTACTAATGGTCATTCCCCTTTCGAAGGGTCTCTTCTGATCTCGGCCAGTGTTGGCACTTGCTGGATTCGGACTCTTCTATTCTTTACCTCAGTTCAAAGGAGTTGAAGTAGTGACTCCTCGGTACTCATTTTCTTTGTCGTCCTTCACCCATTTTTCAGCTTCGATGGCTGCATGAAACACATCTTCCAAGGTTTGATACACATGCAATCTCAATTGAGATGACATATCTCGAGTCAAGCCATTTTTTAATCGAATGATGTCTTGCTCATCATCTTCTTCCATATCAAGAGCCAATCGAATTCTTTCGAACCCATCATAGTATTCTTCAACCGACTTGGACCCTTGTTTCAACTCGAAGAGCTTCCGAAGTTGGTCCTGTCGATATTTGGCGGTCACATACTTAGCATCCATTTCTCTCTTCAAATGCAACCATGTGGTGACCTCAGAAAAAGCATTCCTTCTCCTCAATATTCTGTCAGCCTCCCACCATGTTGATGCATACGTTTCGAACGAAGCAATAGCATGTGCAACTTTTCTCTCTTCGGTCATCTTATTTGTTTCAAAGATTCGTTCCAATCGAATCTTCCAATCTGGATATTGGTCCGGATCACTAGTTCATCTGAAGGGTGGAATAGTGATCTTGACACTATTCAAGTTTAAATCACAAGCACCTTGGATCGGTTCCGGATACTCTTCATAATAATCACCAGCCTCACGCTCAAAATATAGATCAACATTTGCACCTGGGCCTCGACCTCAGAAATTTCCACGACCTTGTTGAACCTGCCTTCATTGAACAAATGATGGCTCACACTCAGCTTCGACCTCGGGAAATTCTCCATCATCAACCCCTTCATCAATGACCACGACTTGTCTTTGGGCCCTTGGAAGTGGTAACCTATCACTTCGGGGAATGCCCAAGTTTTGATGATCATCTTGGGGATTGCCCAAGTTTTGTTGTTCTGCTTGGGGATTGTCCAAGTTGTGTTGCGCAGCTTGGGAAATGCCCAAGTGTTGTTCAGCTCGGGGATTTCAAGTACGTACATCGTGAGAACGGCTACAACACGGACGACTGAAGCTGCCTGGAGGTTGAAAAACTCATCAATTATAATAAGCATCTGGCACAGTTGCTGACAAACAAGGCAAGCAAATGGTAACCAAAGCTAACAAACAACGTCTTGCGGATCCTCCATAAATTACCCACAACAAACAAGGCAAGCAAATGGTAACCAAAGCTAACAAACAACGTCTTGCGGATCCTCCATAAATTACCCACAACATCATCACTGGGGGGATCAAAGGGTAAGCATTATCACAACCTACACCACCAAAAAAGTGCTTGTTCATCATGGTCGACTCCGCAGTTGACCTAATCGCACATTCATTGATTAAGGAAATAAAGAGTTATTTTACCATCATTAAGATATATTTGCATTTCCAACACGATTAAGCTTTTCCAGATCAACCCAAGTAGCCTCATCAACTTTATCCAACTCTATATACTCAAGGAGATAAGAGTATATATATTCACTTTCTTTATGTTGTTACTCAAGAGTCAAACAACTTGTCCTTCATTGTACACAAATCGTTTCTTTATTTTATTGCCCAAAAGTCATCCAACTTATCTCTTATCTTTTCGGCTACATATTTCTTTTAAATATGACCATGATGATTTTTGTGTATACCAGAGATAGGTTAGATGAATTTTAGGTATCAAAATAGAGAAAATTGACTTTTTATTAATGAAGGATAAGTTGGATGGCTTTTGGATAATAAAAAAAGACCGACTTTTGTATAATGAAGGACTGATATATAGAAATGAGGACATCTGTACCTGATTGATGTTTGGCATTTTATGCCAAGGTTTCCTTAATATTTCTGCATGTTTGAGCTTGTTTTGCACTCGTTTGATAGGTTGTGAATGTGGTTTTACACTAATTTGATGCCGTGCGTGTGTAGGTTGTCACGCAGTGCATTTGGAGCTTTTTGGAGCTTGATTGAGCATGAGTTGATTGGAAGATGATTGAGGATTGGATTGAGCACACGAGGGCACGACACGAGCACGATTTCAGACCAAGAAAGAAGGCGATTTGGCTGGGCGCTTTGGGGCACGTGGCGCGCCAGTTATAGCGCCCAGTGCCCCAGCGCTATACCTCACGTGGGGCGTCCCAAAAGCGCCCGGAATTCGACGGGGTCTGCTTGTTTGGGCGCTTTACGAGGCGCGGGGCGCCCGTTATAGCGCCCCTTGTGCGGTTTTTCACTTCCTATTCCGTCTAGTATTGGGTCTAACTTATTACTAGGTGTTTGTAAACACTATAAATAGTCTTTTACTTAGTTTTTAAAAGGGGGTTGATACTTTAGAGCAATATTGAGAGCAACATACTCATTGAACAAGGGTTTATTCCTAATCTTTCATCTATTACATCATTTACGTCATTATTACACCAAATTATTGCCTTGTGATTATGAATATGTGTGGCTAAACTTTACGTTCTAGGGTTAGAGTATTACATGAAGGTTGATTGTTTGAAGATTGATTCCCATTGATTGAATCCCATAATGGGTTACTTATTCTTTCTTGATTTCACTTGTGTAATTGTTAGAGCTCAATAATTATGCATTATCTATGGTTTTTGGATTGAACTCGAAAGAGGGAATTTAATTACGTAATAAGAAAGAATAGAACTAGTTTGTGAACCCGGGCATCGGGGGACCAATTTGCGAGTAGGATAGACATATACTTGCTTGCCTAGTTTAACTCATAACATGAATCGTTAATGCACGCATGTGATTTAACCCATAGACATATAGGGATTGAGGTAGCTTGCATAGACTGTGAAGAACTGAAAGGTTTTCACAGTTACATTTACTCTGTCAGTTAGTAACCCGGGATTTAAGAAGTGGAATCAATTGGATACATCAACTGGATTGTTCGTAACTCAGACCCTGGACCGTCCTCTTAATATTGTTAACAACCAAAGTATTTCTCATTGCTTGACTACACCTCTAGCACTTTAATTACTGTATTTTAGTTATAAAAACTCTTACAATCAAAGAAAAAGATCCCTGAGTAGTTTGTAGGAATTGTTTACGAAGTATTAGTCTGCTTAGTCCTCGTGGGAACGATATTCGATTTATCACTTTATTACTTGTCGACCGCGTATACTTGCATGTGCGTTGGGAGCAACACTGATCTTGAGATTGTACATTAAAGATGGTCTCTTAAAGTTGATCATTTTTACATTTAGTAAAGTTGTAACGACAAAAACGTCATCGCTCCCTACATGTATAGCAGAAATCAGGCCAATTCGGCATCATATATTGAACCAAAAACTATGTCCATTTTGCAAATGAATGAGGCTAGATCAACCTCACTTCGCACATCCACAGAAACATAACTTCGGGTAGTGACATTTAATAATCACGACAATATGGTCACACTTAATCATATACTGAGCTAAAATACTCTGTTTCTTTTGCAAATAAATGAGGCCAAATCGTCCTCACTTCGCTCATCCACAAAAATACGCATGAAAACATAAAATCATGATTATCCGGCTACACTTATTTATATAGTGAGCCAAATAACCTTCCGCTAGAGCTGCGCCGGAAAGCCAATTACCTTCAAATTTTTATGTAAATGCATTTCTATTTTAAAAATAAGGTAAATTAATAAGTAGATTTAGGTTGTTTGTATATATTATGTAAAATGTGTATGTTCATCCAACCTTGCTATAGATTAATTAGGGTTACCGAAATTTATTGTTAGAATTTGTGAGATATTACGTTTTGAATTAGTGTGTATTAGTCATTTCATTATTACTGATTTGCTAGTGAAGTTATGGAAATAGCGCAGTCGTGTTGGCAGTTAATCAGAAGAGAGAGAGCCTCCGTGAAGTCATGGTGGGGTTAGGTTTTGGTCTATAGAAGAAAAAAGTGTGGGTGTGTAGAGAGAGAAGATGTGAAAGAAAAAGTTGCCAGGTAATTATAAAAAAGTATTCAAAATTTCAGTACCATGGAAAATATGCTCAAAATTTCAGTACCAGGTACAGATGTGCTCAATTCGTACAAAAAATGATAAGTTGGATGACCACCAATAAAAATTATAAGCTCATCTTGTATCTCAACACGCATACAAAATGTTACATCTTTAGAATTTGTTCAAATATAATAAGCAAAATATTTTTTCTGAACGATGAATTGTGTCTTAAGACATAATGATGCACCATTTCATCTTAGGTAGGTTTTCTCACCCTATAAATTTTTGCTTCTATGATCAAATATTTTTGATGTTATTAAAGATTGTTGGTGGTAGGACAAGTCTCATACTGAATAAAGTAAAGGGCAAAATGATCCATATAAGTTTGGGCAATCCTTACCCTTTGAGCTAGCTTTTGGAGTGGAGTTAGGTCAAAGTCAATGAGTCGAATTTATTTTTGTACCAGTACAGGTAAAGATCCTGAGATCGAGCCAGAATGGCTCCAAGTAATTGGTCCCTCCATGCACATAAAATTTCCCCCTTGTGTTAGGTCTGGGCGTGCGGAGGGTGCCCCAGCACACGATATATACTGTCCACGCTCTACCCTTGAGTTGGGTTTGGGGGTGGGGGACTTAGAGAATATTGGTTGTGGGACAAAAAGTCTCGCACGTTGCTTTATATAAGATTGGATAATCTTCCTCTCTTTGAGCTAGCTTTTTTGGTTGAATTAGGCTCAAGCCCAATAGATCGGATTTATCTGATATCCTTAGAAATACATGCAGCGGCATGTTTGATAGAATGGTCTTTTGTGAAATGTACATTATCCTAGCCACTAAAACAATGTGGTAGCTGTATTGATGACTTTAACTTAATAGTACGTGCTGGGTAACAAAAATAGTCAGTTCACCTGTGTTTTAGTATTTGAAGCTAACAAAATTGTATAACGAGGCATAAATAAACTATATTCTTATCATTTTTCCTTACCCTATTTGTTAACTAGTGTTTGGATTTTGTTTAAGCTGTTTTATAAAACTTGTCTTTTGAGATGAATATAAGTTTGGTTAATTTAGAAATTTGCTTTCTCACAGTCCATGCTAAATCAAACCAAGAAACACAAATTTTATGGTAAAACTCTCTCACCTTTTCTATTAATAATAGGGGGTGTGTGTGTATCTAACCTAGCTTAATTTATAAGCTACTAATGGGCCAAGCACAAACTATAAGAAAATGCGAAGTCTACCATTAATTACATAATTATATAAGAAAACCCGTAGTCTACCATTAATTACATAATTATATAATTAAACTATAAGAAAACCCGTAGTCATATCCACATATTGATACCTAGCCTTTGCCGACGACCTGGAAACTATATGTTGCTCCTTCGTTATAAGGACCTCATAAATCACAACTGTATTAACTCAAAAATTTGGAGGCTTTATTATCATTTAAACAAAATACATTCCTTGTTTGTTTTGTCCGATGACATACATCACATGCTATCTAATTAAACTACTATCACTATTCTTAATTTCTTGGACATGAAGAGATTTGGTCACTTGAACCGAAGGGTGCCCTAACCTTTGATGCCACTAATCCAACACATCTGCTTTCAATGCTTTTACGTGTGGTACGGTCCGAAAACAGTAAAGTCCATCCGTTCGTTCACTCTCACCAATCATAGTCCCCATTGCTATGTCCTGCATAACACACAAATGATTAGTGATTGAACATTAAAATCAAATTGATTTATTAGTTGAGACACATAAATCAAATGGCATGTAACTTTAGGCACATGAAGGACTTCTCGGAGAGTTATATCCTCATTGACTGGTGGGCATAAACCTGCTTCCATTAGGCAGACCCACAGAACAAAGTTGAATTTCTCGTAGGCCTGCCATTTCATTTTTCGTTCATGTGGTTTAAGTCTCCCATGTCAATTATCTATAAAAACTGAGCTATCGTACCATTCAAACGGTCACTCATGTCTGGCTTCTCTTGATTCAACATTCCAATCAATATCTTCCATTGCTCGCAGCTGAATCTGAGGACTCCAGTGCTCATGGATATTTCCTCTCTATTTGCTGCTACAGCCACATTCACTCGTGTACTTCCAAGGTCATGTCCTCGACCATGTATTCTCGAAGAATTTCTGGGCGCACATCTTCCTCAGCCACCCGTTGTATTTCATGCTGAGAACAAGGTTCATTCTCATTTCGAGGCCCAAAATCACCCCCATTCTAGATACGCGATGAGCTCATAACAGTGTTTTGGGTTGTGTCCGGTATGATCACAGTTTGGACACTTAACTCCTTTCCATTTATCTTCAGCTCCTCTCTGAAAAGAAGATTCTTCTTATGCGGAAAATGCCACGACTTATCCGTGTTCTTCTTGTCCTCGAGCGGCCCCTTTTTAATTGTTCATCCTGCACCAGCTTCTGATAGACTTTGTTCAATTATGGGAAATGGTCTTGTGCCTAAAACTGAAACTAACAGTCCCATACAAATTGTCATCCAATCCCTTAAGAAAAGGATGCACTTTTTCTTCTTCCTTTTTTTTCTTCCTTTTTCTTTTCCAAGGCAACCGTGAGAATACACGTCCACTTCCCAGAGAGACAAAAACTTTTCGTAATATCTCACAATAGTCAGACCTTTCTGCTTGCATCAAATGCTCTTCCACAGATCTCAAGAACCTTTATATGCGAGATGGTGGTCCAGAGAGTGGGTTTAATGAAATTCCGAATCTAAGATACCAAAAGGGATTTATTGTCCACCAATCATCAAGATCTGGCGAACTCTCATTAGGTTTCATAATGGTTCTGTCCATAAAACCTAACTTCTTCCTGGCTCGCAAGGCTGTTCGGAAAAACCTTACCCATTCGTCATAATTCCCACCCATTAATCGAACTTGGGTGATTGTCAAGCTGGGATAATCGTTCGACGTGATATCGTACAGAGCAATCATTTTTCGTTGACCACTCCCTTCTCTGGCGACGATGACAGTCGTTTCTTGTCACATCATATAAAACAATTTTCTTTTGGAGAGGACTTCACTCACCAAAACATAATCTCTCAGTTGAAGAAAATAATAAATTGATGGCTCTGATATCATGCTAAAATTAAACCAAGAAATACAAATTCTGGAGTGAAATTCTCTTGCACTTTTACATTGATAATAAGGGCATAGATATGCAAGTTGAATATCTAACCTAGTTTAGTCCCTAAACTACTGATGGGCCAAGTCCAAAATATAAGGAAAATTTCTATCCTACCATTAATTGCATAATTACATAAATATCTTTCATTAGTCCAAATTCTCTCTGGTTTCAACTTAGCTAGAGTTTGGACATAGATTTGGTTGAATATCTGAAAAATAAATGAGTTTTAGAATTGAGTTGAAAAATAATTTTTGGAACTTTAAGTTGTGTTTGGGCATATAATTTATTTGAGACAAAGTTGAAGTTTTCTGAGTAAAAACTTGAAAAACTTGAAAAAGAAGTTTAACCAACTTTTTGAAACTTGAAAAATTCATTTTGAAAAACTGCCAAGTTGCATAAACATTGTTTTCAAAATAATTTTTGAAAAAGAATGTCTCCAAAAACTATGTCCAAATGGGAGCTTAATTTTCATTTTTAACTTAATTTTTACTTGTATTTTTATATTTGGTATCATGATGACATGAGTTTATATGAAGAAACATGGTTAGTAAATATTCATATAATCGAACCTAATTGTTTGAGATTGAGGTGTAGTTGTCGTACAAACTAAACTGTTTTAAAACCAAAAACTGTTGTCTGACTTTTATTTTGTGGGGTTGGGGGAGGTTGGAGAAGAGCTTGTTACTTCCAAAAGTATTGTAGTTGGTACTTTGATTCTTAATCTACATTTCTATAGTTAGGGCCCGCCAAAGAAAGTCTTAACTAAAATGTCCGTTGGTTCAATTGACTTTAAATTGTGAAACTACCGTTGGGTCTCAATAATTTGTATGACAGATAGAATGACATCTTTTGCAGATACGACTAGGCAGACCTCGCGTCTCTGGAAAAAGGAAATGCGTGGCTACAAGCTGCTTGCCATTCTTTGTTCTTATCTTGTCACCACTCAAACAGCTCCTTATAATATCTCCTGCACTATTTCGAACAAAAGCAACGTGTACAACATTATGCCGTTTTGGTGTCTATTTGTAATTTATTATGACAATAATATCACTAGGGATAGTTTGGTTGATTGTGATAGCTTCTTAATGCCGGTTTAAAATAATATGTTATATTGTTATATGTATATGAAAAAATAATTGTCTCAGATTAGTTGAATAAAAAAACTATGTATAATTAATGGAACATTTGGTTGACAATGGAGTATTAAATAATATCTTCATTATAAGTATGGAGATTTTGCTTTCTGTTATTGGCTTTATACAAGTTGCAATCTCTGTCATGTTTGTTATGCAACAATCTGACAGTTGCTATATGACCGAATCTTTTGGCAAGTAGTGCTACAATCTGTGTTGCTGTTGCTATCAAGTTCACATTGACCTTCATGAATTTACAAGAAAAGGATGAATGTTAACAACTATGATAATTTAGTAATGACTAAGAAGCAATGTTAGTTTACATTACAATTGATATCGATTTGTGCGCAGGCTCTCAAAACACAAGCCATTAAATTACAAGACTTTAAGTAACCCCAGTAAATGACATTTAGCTAGCGTTTGGACATAGATTTGGTTGAAACTTGGGAATTTGAGTTTTTGGAATTGAGTTAAAAAATAATTTTTGGAACTTGAAGTTGCGTTTGGACATAGAATTTACTTGAAAAAATAATTGATGTTTTGTGAGTAGTTTTTCAAATTTCCCAAAAACTGCTCAAAAACAGCCTTTGAGCACTTTTTGGGAAAAGTTTTGATGAAATAGCATAAACAAATAGTTTTTCTTCCAAAAACTCCCAAAAAATATCTCCAAAAACTATAAACAAACGGGGCATTAGTACCACTTGCATGAAGATCTAATTTATGTGTCTATTGGGGCCAGCTTTCGGTATTTATCTGTTTGTTTTAATTTTCCCTTCCAATTTTTGTGCTACGTTGGCCATATGAACATAATTGATAGAATTTCTTTATTTTATTTCCGCTTCCTATTGCGCCTCTAAAATTCGTACATCTTCATGAAAAGTTGTACATTGTTAGAATCGATTGAAAATCAAACGGGGGATTTTTTTGATGGAGTTTGAGGTAGATGGAGGATGCTTTCAGTAAAATGACTTATTATAAGGATGTAGTGGAAGTTTGGATGAAAGAAATAAGGATATATCTGGTCAAAACCTCAAGCTTCTTCTCTACCTCCATAAACAATAAGGTATTCCTCATTTCACTAGACAACCCAGCTAAAGAACTACAGCAACCATTGGCAGAATATAGGTTCAAACGAACTTTATTAAAACCAAACTAAATTGTTGTGTCCCTTTTATAGTAACCTTCCACATTGCATGGATCACAAGAACACCAACATAAGCAAACATAGGACTAATCAAGCTGCTAATACATAATACATACAAGGCTCTTCCAAGTCGCAAGTCCGGCCCTCACCCGAGCTCGCAAGTCTGTTCCCCACCCGAGCTCTATTTAACCAAAATATACTGCTATTGCTGCTTCACCAAATTGCCAAGAAAATTTACAGGCTTCTTTTTTACGCGATGCCAGACCTTAAGAGCTGTTCTCCTCTTTTACCTCAGCATTCTCTGAAGCTGCTTTTTGTGCAGCTTTTCTTCTGTTTTGGATCTGGCTAACATATTCTGCAACTATAACATGAAACTTGGGGGCTAGCTTACTTGTGTTAGAGACATTAAGGCCTGCCTTCTTTAAAGCCCGTGTCACATGCTTTTCAGCTTTCTGAAAATGAGAAGAGCAGTAGGAAGGAACTGTAGACCTCAATATTGGCTTCTCACAACGTATGGGCCCTGTTGGCGAACTGCAAAATGAAGCAACAAAGCATGATAAACAAGGAAACTTACTACTATAATAAGATAACTTCCAATGCTTTATGACTAGGACCCACAAAATCTGAACTACGGCATCAGCTGCTACTTTTTCAGAGAAACAAAAGAATAGCATGCAGATGCAGTTAGCCACCTCTCTCTGTGATGACTCTAAAGCATCACATTACAACTACATACAGTTTTACTAATTGCATGTTTAGTAGGTGAAGAGCAACCTCTAAGCTAAAGTTACTTCTTTCCCATGCCCTTTCCACCAAGCAAATAAACGGTGACAGTTGTCACACTACGTACCCATGGCATATATTCATCAAAAGACTATTTATTTTAAATATGGCTGGCTGTCTGGATTCTCATCCTGCATTTCACTGAAGGATGAATGGGGAAACAAAGCAGACAATGTCTCCGAAGGGATTATCTCATTCCAAAAGAAAACAGGATCTCAAACAGAACTGTTTAGAAGGACAAGATGATGAAGGCATTCTACACAGTAATTTTTAACAGTCAAAAAATAATAATAAATAAATAAATAAACTAAGGATGAGATGCATTCTACACAGTTAGAATATTTTGGAAAAGCTAAAGTCCCAAAAGTTGAATTACGGCGTTGAGACTTGTCTGGTAACTTCAACAACAGGTGATGAGTGCCAGGTAATTCAAATTTTTGCTAGAAGGGAAGAAAGGCAACCAGGAGGGGTAGACTTCAACCTGAAAAAGAATTCAAATAACAACAGAAGGCGCTAGGGCACTCAAACCTTTACAATGTTCTGAGTAAAAAGGGGGAAAGTTACTAAATCCACAAAGGGCGATTCTACATGGATCAAAAGAGGACATCTTACTGCGGGGCTCTTCCTAGGCTATAAATCATCCAATTAAGTTCAACTTGAATTCATAGAATCAGAACATCAATAAACCCAACATTAAGGGGGTAATGGTCCGTTTAACTAGGGGTTAAGGATAATTCCAGAGATTAAGGCGATGTAATTGCCTCCAAGAAAGAAAAGTGGGATGATACCAACCAATGCCAAGAATCTATTTTGACTAAGGTAAATAAAGTACCAAGAATCACATAAAATATGAGTCGGTGAAGGGGAAGGGATGAGAACTTCAGTAGAGGACTATGGAGAAAGACCAATCCTTACGGTCGAAGAGTTCAGCATGTTATATGTAATGTATGGGATGGCAGCAAAATCAGTTTTTAGGGCACAGTTGTTAGGGAAAACGTTGAAAATTCTTTTCATTGTTTTCAATAAGATAAATAATTTTATTAATGATGAAGTTGGGCAAAAAAGTGTGTGTATCCAAGTAGTATATCAAAAAAATCCAAACACCCACAGGAAAAAAAAAATGTTGTTTTATAAAAGTCGCTCAATTTTCTATACAATGAGGAATTTTATAGGTGCACCAAAATGAAATAAGAGAAAAGGCTACTCCTAAACTAAGCGAAAGTCATTCCTACCCCTTCAAAAGCTCTCATGTTCTTTCTCTCCAATAACTCTATTAGTGCTAACGGGGCAGGTTCCATCCTTTTGCATCTTCTTTTCCATCTACCGCAAATCCAACTGAACATTAGCTCTTCTAAGGTGCTTGGCATCACCATTTATATACTAAACCAATTGAGAATTTCTCACCAAAATGGCTTGCAAAGCCTTAGTGCAATATATATTACACATGTTACCATTCTCACAAAAAAAAATGAATTTCTCACCAAAATCTCGATACAAAACTACAACGAAGGAGGAGATGATCGGCATCTCCACCCACCTCTTTGCACATGAATCACCAACTAACATAAATGACCTTCCGCTTCCTAAAATTCTTGGCCGTCAAGATCACCTCTTCAATTGCTAACCAAGTGAAGAAACACACCTTTCTCAGGACCTTCGGTTTCCAAATTTCCCTATAAGGAAAGGCAATCTCCTCCCTAATCAAAAGCTTTTCATAGAAAGACTTGACTGAAAAAACTTTGTTACTCCCCAAACCCACTCATATACATTTTGACTAAATGGTGTATGACATTATTGAGAGAAATGACAAACCAATATGTGATCTGGGGCTCAAAACCTACAAGACTGGAACATAACTGAATTTCAATTGAAATGCTCTACAGGAATATTACAACATATGCTAATAGCTATTGTGAAGATGGGTTCTCAATAACGTCATACTGCCATAGAATATTCTTAAGAAAGGACTTGGGCATTCCACACTTACCAATCTAGCTTCTTAGGGGCCAAGAAAGTAGAGTTATTTCTTGGCGGGTAGCAAGGAGAACGATACTAATAGCTGAGAAGTTGAGGAAGAGGAGTCTCACACATGTTAGTCGATTCTTCATGCATATGCTTCGGCAAAGATGTGGACCATTCACGTTGCATTGTCATGAGGAAAACCCGAGTTGGGTGATTGGTACTTAACTGGTATGGGATACAAAGGATAATGTTGAGCATAGTGAAGATGCGCAAAACAGCTCGGCCTTTAGAAAAAGGAAGAAAAGATGCACGGAATAAGAGAAGTATGAGAGCTTTTAAAGTAACATAGAATGCCTTTTTTTATCGGGAGATCCTTTGTGGGCTTCTACCTGACTCTAGCTGGCCATCGGCTTGAAACTCTGATAGCGTGAGCTCGTCCCTCAACCGTCCCACCAACTTAAATACCAAACTATCTATGGCAGGGTTCTAAAATGTGACGTGCCAACTCACACATTAAACATCACAACCATACCACAAAACCAAAGCTTTGCAGCAAGAATGACTTCAAACATTTAAGGAGTTAAAACTTTTGGTGCACATATAAAGTCCTTAATAGTGAAAAAGACTGTGTGCATTCGTTTTTCCTTAGAGAATTATATTTTTGTGTAGCCTCTACTTTATGGTATACTATAGGTATTATCACAAGCGAAAAGCGCAAAAAGACGCCAAGGTTCGTTAGAGATTAAGCGCAACAAAGGTGTGGGTTTAAATGAAGAAAGGCACAATTTAGGAAGAAAAGAAAAAAATATACGTCGAGTCCAAGTCAAAAACTAATTATAAACATGGATCAAGTGTATGGACAAAGAAATTGAACAAAAATTAAGACGAAGTGAAATAATAATTAAACTTTTGGTGCACACATGAAGTCCTTCATAGTGAAAAAGATTGCATGTATTTCTTTTTTTTTTTTTTAGAGAATTATAATTTTCTGTAGCCTCTACCTTCTGGTATACTAGAGGTATATGGAAGACCTCTCATACTAATAAATGCAGTGTTATCAGAAGGAAAAGCGCCAAAAAAACAGTCGGGGTCCGTTAGGGTTTTAAGCGCAAAGCCCAAATAAAGCGTGACTTTTAATAGAGAAAGACACAATTGAAGAAGAAGAAAATACAAAAATATATGTGTGGTCCAAGACTAATAATTATAAACATGAATAACAAGTGTATGGACAAGAAATTGAACAAAAATTAAGACAAAGTGAAATAATAGTTGTTTAATGCCGCCTCTTCAGGATAGCTCATTGGCACGAAGAAGTATGTCTTAGAACCTTGATGACAACACTGAAGCGCCCGCTAAGCGAGACGAAGTGCCAAGAATGTTTTTCGCCTCACTTCAGGGCTTAAGCGGCTTAACGCATGCCTTTAACAACACTTGATAAGATTAATCACCTTATCTTTCATGAAAGCACAATCAGATCGTAAACTCAAAACTAATCCACAATTTATTTCGAAAATTTTGAAAAAAGAAACAAGAGAAGGATATTTAATGAAAGTATTCTCGCAAATGTATTCGATGCAACACAACCAGATCCCACTTGTGGGAATCCATAAGATATGTTGTTGTGTTCTATGCAACACAAGTTAATGGTGTTGATCTCTGAATAAATTTTTATTTAAAAAAAAAAAAGAGTTAATGGTGAGGATTTTCCTGCTATCAACCCCAGGCAACAGTTTAACTAAAGAAACGGTTTTTAAAAGATCAAAATTATAGGAGCTCTAAAAAATATCTACAATAATATCACTGTGACGAATTTTGGACCATGCGTGAATTTGAGTGACTTGGAAAACAGTGGAGCTAGCAAGAAGCAGTTGAAAGAATCAGTAGAATCGACCATTATGATCACCTCAAATAGACCAGAATTGTTTAAATGTACCGTCAAAATCTTAGAAATCAGAATGGGCTACATGATTTCAAGTAGGAAACAACCTGGGCCAGGAGTAAGCTTGAAACTTACCGAACGTTCCCTTTTCTAAGGAGGACCAGGACAAGTTAAAACCTATTATTAGTGAAGGTAGAAGAGGATCAGCAGTGTAGATGAAATCACCAAAAAAGACCAATTAACATGATGAGGAAAGCAAACCTGAACTAACAGGGTCACTGAGAAGGAGTTGCGAAATTTCCAAACTTCTTTCTGATAAGAAGTCCAAGGAACAGCAGCACAGAAAATTAATCACTCTACAAAAAGGGTGAAGAATAACAGGAGGTCATTCGTTTCTTCCTCTACTTCAGTTGATGAAGTGAAATGGCAAGTATATTGCAGTCTGATATTAACACTTCGAAAATAAGACGAAGAGGGTGGACGAGAATGATATGCCTCTTTTGAGCCATAAACGTGAATCCGGATGAGAACGAAGAGAATCAAGTATCTGACTTGGAATGGAGGAAAGATTAAGCCTTTGGAAATTTTTAGGACATCGACGTAGAAAACGAGGAGAAAACTAGATGTTCAGGAAAATTTGACGCAGGAACATGAAGGCAGAAAAGTAACAATCAAGCTGGAATGTAATTTAGAAGAATGACAACAAACATAAATTATGACAAGCTCAAGAAGAAAGAGAATCAGAAATTATAACTGTTGAGTGGTCCGCGAACGATTGTGAAGGCCTTGCCAATTATTTGCTAGTGACTAGTGTCCACGACTTCTTTTTCTCCTCTTCTGGTTTTTCTTATCATTTGTTTCTGGGTATACCAAACTTGATGTTGTTTGTATTAAAACTACATTGACTCTAATATAATGAGAACAAAGCCGCAAGGGGGGGAGGGGGGGGTCAAGCTCAAAAACTTCCGACGAGTAAGATGTATTAGGTACATCTTGAGAAAGGTGCATCTATGAAGTTATAGCTATGGTGATGGCTAATAAATGTAAAAATGCTTCCTCATAGAAAGAAGGATTTTAACTTGCATTGCTATTACACAAACTACAAAAGATTCCCCATTGCCTTTGGGTCAATCACAAAGATATCAAACCGCAGAATGTTCATAGGCACAAGTCTAAAGGTTCAAATACTGGCTGGTGAACCAAGCTCTGTTTTTGGGTAGAGAATGACAAAGGACAACCCATTATCCACCAAGTTCCGAAGCTAGTAACTGCGGATTTCGCAGTTATCAAAAGATAATGACCAGCAGAGTTGTGAGTTTCTCTCCATTACTTGCTACAAAGCATGGTGTTTCAGCAAGTTTTAAGCTCCATTTTACTGCAGATTTGAGGTTGAATTTAGCAGAAATTCAAGGGTTTAACCAGTAATATGGTAGATATCTTAGGGAAGGTTTACATATAAATGGGCTGGAGCAAAATGAAAAACAAAGCAATAGTTAAGAAAATCTGAAGAGAAAGAAAAGATAAACCCAAGGAATTAGAACTAGATCGTACAGACATCACACCATTAGGTTAGAAAGTTAGAGTTGCTATTTTTCTACTCTCACCTCGTTCTTAAAATAAACGTTGTGATCTAAAAAAAAGTTAAAGTTGCAGGAAACAACGTAAAACAGTGCATAGTTGCTGAGGGAGTGAACTCAAATTATCATAAAGCATTAAGCTGGTATAAGTACACCATACGACCTAATCTTACCCTTTAAGGATTTCAGAACATAAGTGAGCTGAATACCTAAAGTGTTTTTACTTTAGCTCCCTCCCCTCCTTCTAGAACCATAACTACCCTCACTGCTTCACGTCTTTTTTGCATGGTAGGTACTAGAGCAATCTTGCACAAGAGTAAAATATTTCAGTAATCCTCACAAAAGACCCCCCCCCCCCCCCCCCCCAACCCAAAAAAAAAAAAAAAAACTCAATAAAGTAGAAAGGAAAAAAAACAACTTTAAACAAATCAAGTAAACTGATGCAAATTCCATCTTCAATAAATTAGTCCTACAATACTGCTTAAACCTTGGACTAGCCATGTTTTCAAGCCCAATCTGTTATTTCGTGTTCACTTTCTCATGCAAGGTATGGTGATACATAATTCAAATGTGATTGATAGGAGACTCATCCTAATTGTAGTTACTTTTTGTTTTGGTCCAGTTGGAAATAGAACAACAGGCGCTATGAAGACATTAAAGTGCACGTAGTGCATTTAGGGTGCATTAGGTTTCTAAGGCTCATACCGTGGAAGAAGTCGACGATGCATTTGGGATTTTTTCATACATTTCTAAACTTGTGTTGGTTCACGATGCTTTAGCTCTTCTTCCCCCCCTATTGTCCCTATGCATGTGCATATGTGTGAGGTCTATATTTTGATAAGTCCATCACATTCCCAATGTTGTATGTACTCTATGCAACGCCTTGGTGCCTGCCATTTAGCTTTAACTTTTTATATTTTCACTCAACCAATCACACAAGAAAAGGAAAAAATACTACTCCTCACACACCCTTTAGAATCTTCTAAAGGCTTCTGTAGCCCATCGCAATAGGCTAAGAAACTACAAGGAGATTTAAGATTGTGTAAAGAATGAGAAAATAAGAGATGCAGGGAATGAATTGCTTATCATTCTCAAACATAATGGGGTTTAAATAGTGTTTACAAGTAATCCTGAAAAGGAAAGAAAAGTAATCCTATAAAGGAATGAAAAATAATACCTTTCCTATACATAAAAGGAAAGGGTTCTTGCCATAATAATAATTACCTAATTCTTACAGGGTTGAAACAGCAAAGATTACACAGTTCAAATTTAACGGCCGAATTCCCTACTCCAATTTTGATATAACAGGTCAGGTATCATAAGTGACTTTAAGATAGCTCTTCTGGGTAAATTGGCTTAGAGATATAAAACGAAAGAATACAGATAGTGACACTAAGAGATCGTCCGCCAATATGAAGCAGATATTGGAAGATGGATCAGTGGTGCTGGCACTGATAAAAGAGGATCAATTAATGGTGCCTTTGTGGATCCTATGAAAAGGCATTACGAAAGCGCAGATCTTCTTAAAGCATCCAGTTCTACGGCAGGGAAGAGATGCAGGTATACATTTTCGAATGATCATCCATTGGAGCAAAGATTCTCCCATTTGAAACGACATGTCATCGTTACACTACGGTAACAAAGTAATAAGCAGAACCACGTCCATGGTAAAATCGAGAACAGAGTGGTGAATGCAAACTGTGTCCTTAGAAACCTTTCAAGACGTGGAGACAACTTGAAATTCAGTCAACAGAGCACCTTTTCTTTCTTTTAGCAAAATATATACTCCGTATATATATATATATATATTTATATATATATATGCTGCAATAATATGGATTTTGGGACAGAAAGAAGAGATTATTTATGGCTAAGCTAAATTGTAGTAGAGACTTTTATGGCAATCCATCTTGATTTTTGAAAATTAGTCAAGACTGTTCCTCAGTTTGTTCGAGCTAGATAAGACACCTTCTAATTGAAGAACAAGCAAATTGAGGACATCCTAGGATTTCAGTGCTTGATGTTTGAGCACGTAGAAGAAAAAGAATCACCAAATAACATTGATACATAGTGAAATTTTGTTTAGGAGTTGAACCACAAAAATTGATACATTTTAAGCCTTGGAGGCTACCATGGACAAATGGTTGTTTCAAGTAAGTGTCTTCGTAGAACAGATAGATTGGAGATATTGATTATGGGAATAAAAAGGGGACAAATGGAGGAAGAACGTGCATATGTGAAGGAGCAGTGATGGCATATGTTAGCCCTCTGTCGAGAAAGGGTATAGCATAAAGATGAGAACTGGAAGCATGCTAATCAAGTTCAACTTTGTTGTTCAAAAACCATTTCATGACAATGGTAATTTGGTGAATCATTTTAAACACAAGGTGAGTTTGCTTCTTTAATGGAAATAATAACAACGCGCTGACATTGTATCCATACAAAAGCACGGCAGAAATGAAGCCAAAATTATCTGCACTGGACTAACACAGATGTTGAGGAAAAGACATGCTCACCAAACAGATTCTTTTTCTTCTAATTAAGCCTTCATTAAAACTGACCCCTATAGTTTTGAGGCATAACCGATTGATTAATTGATAGTAGCCATAACCAAAGTACCAAACAGAATAATCAGTAAATGGAAGTATTATGCTCATGCAAGAACGATGTTAGCCTTACTTTTTCAAACTAACACATTGGAAGATTTGCAGCTTTGGATAAGAGTATGCAACCAATTTCACACATTAAAGGTATTATTTTCAAAATATTAGCAAAATAACTAAAGATAGTTAGACGCAACATCGCCAAAGTTCCTTTTAGTTAAAAAACAAGGAAAACCATTTATGATAAGTACAGATAATTAGACCTCCTTTACATTTTAAATTATTAAATTTCACATGATTCTGCTTCAGAAACTATTCGGTAAGGACTCATCTGTTAGACAAGAATTACTCTCCAAGCAAGATAGTTCATGCGTGCACATCTAATAAATGCAATGAGCCATCAGTCACTTGGAATAAGAATCACTCTGTAGAAGAAGGTATTATCTTTTTCCACTATCTGCAGATTTCAGGTAGTAAGTATACTCAGGCTAATAAATAACAGAAGTACCACATATTCTTTTTCTGTTAGGTAATAACAAGCACTACTATGTAAGATGTATTGTAAGGCAGGATAATCTTTTTCTTAAAGAAGTAATCTTCAACCGAACTATTCAAGAGACACAAACATATGAAAAGACAATTTCTTTATAACTCAGAAATCCGAGAGCCAGTGAATCACAATCTGAAACTCGGTGGGTTATGGACCCTACTCTACCCTTCTCTACTTAAATATCAGGATTTTATCTATGCTACGATTTGTGCTGCCTAACTCATACATCACAAGCTAAGCTCTTACCACTAGATCAAGCCATGATAGCATGAAATGTAAGGGGTGGAGCTAGAAATTAACGCACTTGGGATTTGAACTTAAGAGCTAAAACAACTTTTGAACCCTCTTATACCACGTCACAAGCATTTTCGTTTGTGTCAAGAGGATTCAATAGTACGTATACAACCAAAAACACTCGTCTTTATCCTAATTGCATTCAATGAAGGGATTCAATAGACAAAGAAACAATAAAGAAGCAAACCTTTTGATAGAAAAATTGCAAGCCTTGTAAAGCTTCTGCTTACTGTCGGACAAAATATGCATATGACAAAACCTGGTAAGCGCCATCGCCTTCGACTTACAGTTATGAACTTCACAACCATTTCCTCCACTGTTACTACCATCATTCTCACCAGTGGGAGCATCACCAGCAACACCAGTACCCCCCTTACTCTTATGATCCTCGTCTTCTTGAAAAGCGCTCATTCCATATTTCCAGCAATACTCTCTATGTTTAAACTTCACTTCTTCTATTAATGCCCAGTAACAATCTCTATATATACGCTGTAATTGTTTGGTTCGTCGGTGTCGCCGCTTTAATACTTCCATTCGGTGTAAGAATTTGGAGTTGGCGAGCATGGTGTCTTGTTCATGTCCTTCGATTTTGATAGGCGAGGAATTGTTGTTATTATTCGGGTCGGGCATATCGGAAATGATGATACTACGGGAATTGGGTGTTTTGTTGGTGGAGATTTTTAGGTCGGTTTTGCTGGTAGGGTTTGGGTTTAGTTGGCGGTGGTTTGTGGTGGTTGCGGTGGTGGTGGGGGTGGTGGAAGTGGTGGCAGTGGAGTGAGGGGTGGCTGGGGGCATGTTTTGTTGATTTTTTGACAATAAGAAACAAAATGATTTCAACAAATGGAACTTTCTAAATTCGATTGTTTTTTAATCAAATAACGTACACTTTTAACATTTAAGTTTTTAGTTAAAGATAACTAAAATTCAGTTGTAATAGACATAGTAACTTAAAATTACGGAAAATGTCTTCCCTCCACTTATTGGATCAAAAATGCCTTTACCGTTATTTTTAGAATCAAAATTGCCCCTCCTTTTAACGAAAAAATGTTATGGCAATGATAGGGCTTTTAATTAAATATGTGGCACCCATCTATTGGACCGCATAAATACTACTAAAACATTCCAAAAAAAGAAACAGACCTAGAACAAACCTGACCCATTTGGGTTTAACCATACCCACTCTATATTTCAATAAGTTTCTTTTACAATCTCATTCCACTTTAGGATTAGTTGAGACTAACTAAAATGACTTGTGTCAAGGCTGATCCTTTGGTTCTTGTAAGTGTGTGTGTGTGTGTGTGTGGGGGGGTGGGGGGGAGATAATTTTTTGTAATTTTTTGGTCGGTTTTAAAAAAATAATTCTTTTATTAAATGTTGGTGAGTTCTTGACGAGCTTCTGATGTATGAGAAAATTTCGCTCGTACTCTATCAAATTATAGTATAGAAAGATGTCGAACCCACAAGGACTGGTTTATCTATTCTACAGATATTTCTTGTTTTAATTACTATTTCAGAAAATCATTGTCACGACCCAACTTAGGGCCGCGACGGATGACCAACACTAAGTGTCGATCATCACTAATCCTACTGATAATATGCTAACCATTATAACTAATAAACAGAATAAGCATAAACCTAGCTGATAAGGAGTATGCAATGCAAAAAAAGCTGACAAGGCTAACATAAGCTGACATACATAACATACTGACTGCACCACACAGGGACATATCTACAGGCCTCTAAGAGTGATGAACTGAATATACAAAGGACGAGATAAGACCCCGCCATACCCAAGTTGGCTGACTGTACACATACCAAAAGATAAGTAACTCCGGGAGTAAGCGGAGTGACTCCAGTAGCTGATAGATGGCCTACTAACATGGTCCAAGCATTGATCTATCTGCACCTGCGCGGCATGAAACGCAGCGCCCCAGAAAAGGGCGTGAGTACGATATGTACCAAGTATGTAAGGCATGGGCATATAATATGTCATAGCTGAATGAAACTGTAGGCTGGAATATAAATATGTAAACATGAGCTGGAGCATAGCAATATAGCTGGAAATTTGAAGAACGTACTAAACATGATATGAATATAAGCTGAAGTCTAGCTGAATCTGAACCTGAAGACTGAGCTGAACTATACTGATAAATAACTGTAATATGACTGATAGCTGGTTACTAGAAACTGGAACTGATAACTGTCAACTGATACTGACGCCAAGAACTGGTGGCTGATAACTGAGAACTGATAACTGTCAACTGATACTGACGCTAAGAACTGGTGGCTGATAACTGAGAACTGATAACTGTCAACTGAGCTAAAGCTGAGCTGTTATCTGAACTGGTACCTGTCTGGTGTTATGGGCTATATCCCCCCAAATCAGGTAACTGAACATCTGAACTAGTACCTGTCTGGCGTTATGGGCTGTATCCCCCCAAATCAGGTACTGAAAACCGGAACTAGCCTCATGTATAATCATGCAGTGCATACTGTGGCTATATACGCATATATAACAAACCTGGTGGGTGTTATGGGCTATATCCCCCCCCAGCCAGTAATATCTAGTCTCTCTGGTCAGAGTGTGTGAATGACACCCGGTCACACTAGGTGTTTCGACTCCCGCCTGAACCAGAGGGGCTGTATCCCCCAGACGGGTAGTATCACACGCGACCGGACTGTGTGTCCAATGTCCAGCCTCTATGGGGGACTCCAAATCACACATAACATGATCACAATATAAGCATAAGCATGTATGAGGCATAACACATGTGGCGACAATATATATGGACTCAAAGGAATGATAAGAAAACTCTGGATGGAATTGTAGACACAACCTGAAACTTAGAATTTATCTAACTCTTTGATTTTTATAAAAATTTCGGCAGAGTTTCCTCTGAAACTGGATGATCCGCAAAACAGAACCAACACTATACTATACACGGGAATGGATACCCGGATAAACTGATAACATAAACATGTTAAACGGATAACAAGATGAGACAACTGGATGACATAACAAATCCGCAGATAGAATGTCTGGACAGAACCACTGTCCTGACTTTCAACCTAATTTTCAGAGTGTAGATCAAAGTTATAGACTTCATAGCCTCATGAAAGTTTTAGATATATGTCTTAGGGTTCTGGGGATTCTTAAATAATCTAAATATCAATTTTGTACAAGGAGTTATGATCAATATACTAATAACTGTCCAAAGATCAAAACGAATTTTCAGATTTCTGAAACATTTTGTCTTGCTGATTTGGACGTCTTTCACCTTGGATTTTAGTACCAAATTAAGTATATACTAGGTTTCCTTGGTACCATACAAGTTTCTCAGAAGTAATACTAAGTTTAGAACTAAGAAAAGCTTCAAAAGCTAAAAGATACATGCCTTGCCAAAAGAAAGGTTTAGTCTTACATACCTTTGATGTTTCTAGCTTCTAAACTTCGTTTCCTTTGAATTCCACACCTTCTAAAGCTTAAACAAGCTATAAAATAGAATTTAGATACTTTACTTAGCTATGAAGTAATTCTAAAACTCAAACTATAGACGAAATTGAAGGTAGCATAATGTTACCCTAATCGCGTAGAGCGTTTTGACGCAATCCATCTTCCGTTTCGTGTCAAAATTGATGTTGTTTCTTCAAAATCAAAAAATATGGATTAAAACTGAAGTAAGGTCTGTTTAAGTCGTGGTTTTACTGGAAATGTCGAGAGAGAGAGAGAGAGAGATTTCTCTTTTATAATAAAAACATTTCATTTCTAGCCCTCTTTTGCGCTTATGTCCCTTTTTCTGGTCTGACTTCTGACGCTCATATCTTTTTATCTATAAGTTATATGAGCAAACCGTTAAAAGTGTTGGAAACTACACTCCAAGACCTTCAATTTGGTATATGATATGTCCCCAAAAGACTTCATATAACACATGAAATTAATTGCTGAAAAAGCTCCGTTACAAGGCAATTCCTTAGTCGGTTTTTCCGCAACTTAAATCTGATTTTTCCCAAACTTTATATTCAACATAGAAACATCATATATGGTCATATTATTACTTTAAAATCACTTAAATCATTCTTAACATGATATTATAATGATATACGTCAATTTAGACGTACGGGGTGTAACAATATTCCCCCGTTAGGAACATTCGTCCTCGAATGTTAAATGAAGTATGTAGAAGCATTAAGCAACGATCTGTTACATACTCGAAGTAATGAAGAGATGTGTATATTTGGCCCTCATGTCATTTTCAGCTTCCCAAGTTATTTCTTCTATATTATTGCTTTGATATAGCATCTTAACTAAAGGAATGTCTTTCGTCCTTAGTCGACAAATCTGCCTCTTTAAATTGCAACTGGCACCTCCTTATTAGTCAACTGCTCTGTGATCTGTACATCCTCTACTGGTACAACTCTAGAAGGATCTCTGACACATTTTCTGAGCATGGAATACTGGATGTACCTCCTGAAGGTCTGCTTGAAGGTCTAACTTGTAGGCTACACGCCCAACTCGCCTGATAATCTGATATGGACTAATAAATCTAGGGCTAAGCTTTCCCTTCTTTCCAAATCTTATAACGCCTTTCATAGGTGATACTTTCAGGAATACCAAATCGCCAATATGAAATTCTAAATCTCAATGTCGATTATCTGCATAGGACTTCTGTCTGCTCTGCACTGCTAATAATATTTCCCTGATCAACTTGACTTTATCAATTACTTGTTGGATTAAGTCTGGACCTATCAATTGAGACTCGCCAACCTTTAACCATCATATAGAAAACCTGTATTTGTGCCCATACAAAGCTTCATATGGCACCATCTGTATGCTAGAATGATAGCTATTATTATATGCAAACTCTATCAACAGTAGGTGACCATTCCAGCTGCTTCTAAAATCTAACACGTAAGCTCTAAGCATATTTTCTAATGTCTGAATGGTCCGCTCAGCCTGTCTGTCTGTTTATGGATGAAATACTGTACTCAGATACACCTGTGTCCCTAAACCTGTCTGGAACGATCTATAGAAATTAGCTGTAAACTGGTGCGCCCCCGTCTGAAATAATAAATACTGGAATACCATGTAGGCGCACTATCTCTCTAATATAAAGTCTGGCATAATCCCCTGCTGTATAAGTAGTTCTAACAGGAAAGAAATGAGCTCATTTAGTAAGCCTGTCAACTATAACCCAAATAGAGTCATATCTGTTCCGCATATGGGGAAAGCCTGTAATGGAGTCCATATTCACTGCTTCCCATTTCTATGATGGAATCTCGACTTCCTGTAACAAGCCACTAGGTTTTTTTTTTTTTTTTTATGCTTGACTTTAACCTGCTGGCAGTTAGCACACTGAGCCACAAATTCTGCTATGTCACGCTTCATCTCGTCTCAACAATAAATCTGCTTAAGATCATGGTAAATCTTAGTCGAATTAGGATGAACAGTGTATCTGGAATAATGTGCATCTGTCATAATCTGTCCACATAAATCTGCAATATCAGGAACACAAAATCTATCTTTATATATAAGAACCCCGTCACTAGTAACCTATATAATAATTTTGGTTTTCTTCTGGCTATCTGCCTGTATTGAACTAGAACTGGATCCTCATACTGGCGCTGCTTTACTTATGTCACTAGGCAAGTAGTGGTTGCGTTCTGAACTGTAACTCTTGCGTCCTCTGAATCTATTAATATGACATCCATGCTGGCCAACTGGTAGAGTGTATGAGCTAACTTTATTTTCTCTGGTTGTAAATAAGATAGACTACCCATAGGCTTGCGACTAAGGGAATCAGCAACAACGTTCGCTTTACCCGGATGATAAAGAATGTCCATGTCATAGTCCTTCAGCAACTCTAGCCACCGCCTCTATCATAGGGTTAGCTCCTTTTGCTTAAATATGTACTGGAGGCTCTTGTGATCCGTATAAATATCAACATGAACACCATAAAAATAATGTCTCCAAATCTTCAATGCATGAATGACTGCTGAAAGCTCAAGATCATGGATGAGGTAGTTCTGATCGTGCTTTTTCAGCTGCCTAGAAGCATAAGCAATTACTCTTCCATGCTGCATCAAACACAACGAAGACCAATTCGATAAGCATCACAGTAAATGACATAGCCCTCAGATCCCTCTGGAAGTGTAAGTACTGGAGCTGTTATCAACCTGTTCTTTAGTTCTTGGAAGCTGTGCTCGCAAGAATCATACCACTCAAATTTAGCTGATTTCTTTGTCAATTTGTTCAGTGGAGCTGCAATGGAGGAAAAACCCTCTATAAACTTTCTGTAATAACCTGCTAAACCCAGAAAACTACGTACTTCAGTTGGCGTCGTAGGCATGGGCCAATTCTTCACAGCCTAGATCTTCTGGTCATCTATTTTAATTCGTTCTGCTGAAACTATGTGGCCAAGAAAGGCCACTGAATCTATCTAGAATTTACACTTTTGAGAACTTAGCATATAATTGTTGGTCCCGATGAGTACCCAATATTGTGCGTAGGTGCTCCGGATGCTCTGATTCAGACTTTGAATAGATGAGAATATCATCAATAAATATAATCACAAATAAATCTAAATAAGGCCTGAATACGCTGTCCATTAGATTCATAAATACTGCAAGGGCATTAGTGAGTCCAAACAACATCACTAAAAACTCATAATGGCCATTCCTAGTCCTGAATGCAGTCTTAGGTATATCAGATTTTCTAACTCTAACCTGATGGTAGCCTGATCGCAAATCTATATTCGAGAAGCACTTGGCACCCTGGAGCTTGTCAAACTAGACATCAATCCTGGGCAGAGAGTATTTATTCTTAATAATGACTTTATTCAGCTGTCTGTAATCTATGCACATGCGTAGAGAGCCATCTTTCTTTTCTTTTTTTTTACAAATAGCATCGAGGCTCCCCACGGGGAAATGCTGGGTCTGATGAGGCCTTTATCTAACAAATCCTTCAATTGCTCCTTAAATTCTTTCTGTTATACAGGTGCCATCCTGAAGAACATGCCCCTGATGGCGTGCTGATGCTGAACAAGCAACTGGTGATCTAGCTGGCTGGGCTGTACAACTGCCACCCCTAGGCGGGCAACCTTTCATGAAATAGCTGCCTCGCGACAAATATAACAAGTATCAACTCCTAACTGGCATGGACCCAAGTGGCGTCTACCACAATCCGAACATCTGGGATATGTCTGATTGGCCGGTATAGAAGTACCACGACACTTTAATCGTGAAGTCAGTGATGTGTGACTAGATCTAGACTGAGGAGATCTATCAAATCTCAGGCCATGAGACTATGGAGGTATACTAGCTGGTGGTTGTCTAACACTCTGCTATCTACTCGCTCCAGATGTCTCTCTAAATGAACAAGACAATCTGCCCCTCTTGTGTAACACTCTATCCCTGTCGGCTCTCTGTTTTTGCTTCCTCTCCTCAAGTAACAGAGCAAATGCCTGAATCTTATGTTCATACATGACTGCATAACAACTGTCATACGCTCGTTCACTAGGTGTGGAGCTAGTCCCACTATATACCTGTGAATTCTATCCTCCATACTCACTACCACCGTAGGGGCAAACCATGCTAAAGAACTAAAGCAATAATTATACTCTTCTACACTCAAACTTCCCTGTCTCAAGTTCAGGAACTGATTAGCACGGTCTCCCTATGCCTCAATAGGCATATACTGATAAAGGAAGGCATCTGAGAATTCCTTCTGAGTCGTGGGAGTAGCATCAGGCCGTCTAGATAGCTCCCATGTCTGGTATCACCCTGCTGCTAGGTTATGCAATCTGAATGCAGCCAACTCTACTAACTCTATGTCTGACACGTGCATAACCCTCAACACTCTAGCTATCCTCAATAGAAAATCCTGAGGGTCTTCTCCTGTACGGGATCCGGTAAAGACTGTAGGCTCTAGCTTGATAAAATCATTGATCCTGGATCCAACATCTCCCTGGGCATCTGCACGGTGTTGTCTAGTCTGAGCAACTACAACACTAGTCGATAATCTGATGGCATCCCTCATTTCCTGCCCCTGACTATCAGGCTAAGAAGGTGGAGGTATAGTAGCTGCAGTACCTCTAATATCACCCTGAACTGATAGGATCTGTGAGGCCTCGGATGGAGCCTCAGGTCTGGACTCCTCACTCTCATCCACCTTAGGTGGCACTCTACTAATACCCTGGCCGGCAATAACCTTGCCCTTCTGGGCAGCTGTTAGTTTCTTTGGCGGCATCGCTTTGCTGAAATTACTATTGTTAGAGAGCTGAATTCTATAATCATGGGTCTATCGCACGATCTAGAGAAGAAAGAAAGACAACTGACCTGAAGTGCCTTGTAGCCTCCTGTTCAAAAGTATGGCGCGCAACATACTCCTGAACAAGACTCTACTAGACACGGCCTGTAGATACCCTAGGACTGAACTGCTCTGATACCACTTTTGTCACGACCCAACTTAGGGCCGCGACGGATGACCAACACTAAGTGTCGATCATCACTAATCCTACTGATAATATGCTAACCATTATAACTAATAAACAGAATAAGCATAAACCTAGCTGATAAGGAGTATGCAATGCAAAAAAAGCTGACAAGGCTAACATAAGCTGACATACATAACATACTGACTGCACCACACAGGGACATATCTACAGGCCTCTAAGAGTGATGAACTGAATATACAAAGGACGAGATAAGACCCCGCCATACCCAAGTTGGCTGACTGTACACATACCAAAAGATAAGTAACTCCGGGAGTAAGCGGAGTGACTCCAGTAGCTGATAGATGGCCTACTAACATGGTCCAAGCATTGATCTATCTGCACCTGCGCGGCATGAAACGCAGCGCCCCAGAAAAGGGCGTGAGTACGATATGTACCAAGTATGTAAGGCATGGGCATATAATATGTCATAGCTGAATGAAACTGTAGGCTGGAATATAAATATGTAAACATGAGCTGGAGCATAGCAATATAGCTGGAAATTTGAAGAACGTACTAAACATGATATGAATATAAGCTGAAGTCTAGCTGAATCTGAACCTGAAGACTGAGCTGAACTATACTGATAAATAACTGTAATATGACTGATAGCTGGTTACTAGAAACTGGAACTGATAACTGTCAACTGATACTGACGCCAAGAACTGGTGGCTGATAACTGAGAACTGATAACTGTCAACTGATACTGACGCTAAGAACTGGTGGCTGATAACTGAGAACTGATAACTGTCAACTGAGCTAAAGCTGAGCTGTTATCTGAACTGGTACCTGTCTGGTGTTATGGGCTATATCCCCCCAAATCAGGTAACTGAACATCTGAACTAGTACCTGTCTGGCGTTATGGGCTGTATCCCCCCAAATCAGGTACTGAAAACCGGAACTAGCCTCATGTATAATCATGCAGTGCATACTGTGGCTATATACGCATATATAACAAACCTGGTGGGTGTTATGGGCTATATCCCCCCCCAGCCAGTAATATCTAGTCTCTCTGGTCAGAGTGTGTGAATGACACCCGGTCACACTAGGTGTTTCAACTCCCGCCTGAACCAGAGGGGCTGTATCCCCCAGACGGGTAGTATCACACGCGACCGGACTGTGTGTCCAATGTCCAGCCTCTATGGGGGACTCCAAATCACACATAACATGATCACAATATAAGCATAAGCATGTATGAGGCATAACACATGTGGCGACAATATATATGGACTCAAAGGAATGATAAGAAAACTCTGGATGGAATTGTAGACACAACCTGAAACTTAGAATTTATCTAACTCTTTGATTTTTATAAAAATTTCGGCAGAGTTTCCTCTGAAACTGGATGATCCGCAAAACAGAACCAACACTATACTATACACGGGAATGGATACCCGGATAAACTGATAACATAAACATGTTAAACGGATAACAAGATGAGACAACTGGATGACATAACAAATCCGCAGATAGAATGTCTGGACAGAACCACTGTCCTGACTTTCAACCTAATTTTCAGAGTGTAGATCAAAGTTATAGACTTCATAGCCTCATGAAAGTTTTAGATATATGTCTTAGGGTTCTGGGGATTCTTAAATAATCTAAATATCAATTTTGTACAAGGAGTTATGATCAATATACTAATAACTGTCCAAAGATCAAAACGAATTTTCAGATTTCTGAAATATTTTGTCTTGCTGATTTGGACGTCTTTCACCTTGGATTTTAGTACCAAATTAAGTATATACTAGGTTTCCTTGGTACCATACAAGTTTCTCAGAAGTAATACTAAGTTTAGAACTAAGAAAAGCTTCAAAAGCTAAAAGATACATGCCTTGCCAAAAGAAAGGTTTAGTCTTACATACCTTTGATGTTTCTAGCTTCTAAACTTCGTTTCCTTTGAATTCCACACCTTCTAAAGCTTAAACAAGCTATAAAATAGAATTTAGATACTTTACTTAGCTATGAAGTAATTCTAAAACTCAAACTATAGACGAAATTGAAGGTAGCATAATGTTACCCTAATCGCGTAGAGCGTTTTGACGCAATCCATCTTCCGTTTCGTGTCAAAATTGATGTTGTTTCTTCAAAATCAAAAAATATGGATTAAAACTGAAGTAAGGTCTGTTTAAGTCTTGGTTTTACTGGAAATGTCGAGAGAGAGAGAGAGAGAGAGATTTCTCTTTTATAATAAAAACATTTCATTTCTAGCCCTCTTTTGCGCTTATGTCCCTTTTTCTGGTCTGACTTCTGACGCTCATATCTTTTTATCTATAAGTTATATGAGCAAACCGTTAAAAGTTTTGGAAACTACACTCCAAGACCTTCAATTTGGTATATGATATGTCCCCAAAAGACTTCATATAACACATGAAATTAATTGCTGAAAAAGCTCCGTTACAAGGCAATTCCTTAGTCGGTTTTTCCGCAACTTAAATCTGATTTTTCCCAAACTTTATATTCAACATAGAAACATCATATATGGTCATATTATTACTTTAAACTCACTTAAATCATTCTTAACATGATATTATAATGATATACGTCAATTTAGACGTACGGGGTGTAACAATCATAAAATTGGAGTAGCTGGTGAGATGATTATAAAATATTGTGGAAACAAAGCAAATAGAGAAAAATATTTTTTCTTTTCAAGTATAAAAATTGTTGGAATCCTGACTTCACTTGATATTTTTAATATAACAGAGGTTTATTAATTCTTCAACTTCTATTTCTTCAAAATTTATAAATGACTCTCACGATTACATTTATATATGATTACATATTTTGAACAATTAATTGCACTCCTCAAAGGTTATACAAATCAATTGTTAAAATTGTAATATAAAAGATCCAGAAATATTTATTTGAACTGATTCTTTTTTATAAGTAAGTCCCTTTCGGTTACCTTATTTATCACAATTGATTACTACACCATTTGGCCTTTCAGTTTTAAAATTAGTGTAGTATCAGATTACAAAAAAAAAAAAAAAAAAAAAAAAAAAAAAAAACCGATAAATGTAATTTAATTAATGTCAACATATATCAATACCACAGTTAACCTTATTACTTCTTCGCCTCTTTCGATTTTAAAATTAGTAACAGATTAAATGTAGTACAAAGTAGATAGGTGTGCAATAATTAAATAACATCTAACTTTAAAAGCATGTAAGAATTTAAACTCAAAAGTTTCAGGTCAAACAAGTGAAATTAAAAAATAAACTTCTACTATTATATAGGAATATCAAGATTCGTCATTCTCCCAACAAAAGTAAAAATTACTCCACAATAGAGCTAATATCACTAATAGCAATATTTTTGTCTATTAAATAAGAAAACAGAAAGAAATATTCACTAAGAATAATTTTACTATTTAATTAAAATCAGGACTATAGTACTTTCAAATTTAGTACTAAAAATAAAGCGCAGCCACCATCGTGGTCTATAGAGAAAATAAAAAATTGAAGCTATAGCAATACACAAAGCAATTGATTTCTACTACAAAAGATGATTTTCTTCAGACGTTTGGCACATCTTTTTATAACCAGAAGGTAGTTTTGTCAAAACTATTTTTTTGTTGGCAACAAGTTTTCGGTTGATGACATATTTTGGTGTGAAAACATGTTATGGCTTTTCCTTGATGTGAGCTTGTAGTAGAATTTCATCTCGTTCTCTTCCTTTGACACTTTGTGAAATCTACATCACTTGCTCTTTTTCTTGCTATTTTGCCATGTCTTTTACATGAAATCAATTTTCAATTTTGAACCAGTTCTTTGTAATCTTTCCTGTAAAAGTTGGTTAGAAATAGAGAAGAAGTTTGATAATTTGTGCTTATGAAGTAAATTATATCTTTAAAAATCAAGTACAATGCACTTATTGTTATAAATACATGTATGTAATATAAATGTGGATGACCACTACTCTCTATTTATTCACTTGTAACATATGATTTACTATCCCCACTTTCTCCTACTTAATTCCTCCCCACTTTCTCCTACTTAATTCCTCATTTAGGGATGACTTGTAACTTCCTATGAATTGGAGTTCTATAAATAGACGACACTTTGTCTATGGAAGACACACTTGAAACATTTTGAGTATACAAGTTCTTCCTTCTCCTCTCATATACTTTTGTTTTGTTCTTACTTTACTATTAGTTTTACAACACGTTATCAGCACGAAATAGCTCTAATCTTGTTCGAGCTAAGTTTCAAATTTTCCTAGCCATCAACTAAGAAAATGGAAATTCCCCAGTCTTCAGTTGGATTCAAGCTCAATAGCAAAGATATATGTCTCTTGGATAGTGCTACAACGCATACAATTTTAAAGGATAAGAAATATTTTTCTTATTTGATTAATAAAGAGTCCAATGTTAGTATAATATATGATAGTACAAAGTTGGTTGAAGGTTATGGCAAAGCTAATTTACTATTATCTGGAGGAACAAGTTTGGCTATTGATGAAGCCATGTATTGTAGTAAGTCTCAAAGAAACTTGTTAAATTTCAAGGATATTCGCCAAAATGGCTATCATATTGAGACTAAAACTGATGGAAAGATTGAATACCTTTATATTACTACAATAAAGTCGGGTGAGAAATATGTTCTTGAAAAACTCCCCGCTCTTTCCTCCGGTTTGTACTACACAAACATTGGTACAATTGAATCACATGCCATAGTAAACAAAGGGTTTACTGAATCAAATGATTTTATTATTTGGCATGACCGGTTGGGCCATCCCGGTTATAATATGATGCGCAATATAATTGAGAATTCAAATGGGCATATATTGAAGAACCAAAAGATTCTTCAGTTTAAAGAATTCTCTTGTGCTGCCTGTTCTCAAGGAAAGCTAATTACTAGAGCATCTAAAGTTGGGATCAGGATCCCTGCATTTCTGGAACGTATACATGGTGATATATGTGGGCCCATACACCCTCCATGTGGACCATTCAGATATTTTATGGTTTTAATAGATGCATCTACAAGATGGTCACATGTGTGCTTATTATCAACCCGCAATATGGCATTTGTGAGGTTGATTGCTCAAATAATAAGATTGAGAGCACAATTTCCAAATTATGCTATTAAGACAATTCGTCTTGATAATGCTGGTGAGTTTACATCTCAAGCATTTAATGATTATTGTATGTCAACTGGGATTACAGTTGAACATCCAGTTGCTCATGTTCATACTCAAAATGGTCTAGTAGAATCATTTATCAAAAGCCTCCAATTAATGGCTAGACTAATGCTTATGAGAACTAAATTACTTTTCAGTATGGGGTCATGCTATTTTGCATGCGGCAGCTCTTGTTCGGATTAGGCCAACAAGTTATCATAAATTCTCCCCATTATAATTGGCTTTTGGTCAGGAGCCAAATATTTCCCATCTTAGAATTTTTGGATGTGCGGTATATGTGCCAATTGCTCCACCACAACGCACAAAGATGGGACCCCAAAGAAGGTTGGCGATATATATTGGGTATGAATCTCCGTCTATTATTAAATATCTTGAGCCCATGACGGGAGATTTATTCACCGCAAGGTTTGCTGATTGTCATTTTGACGAATCAGTTTTCCCAACATTAGAGGGAGAGAATAAGCAGCTGGAAAAAGATATTGACTGGAATGCATTAACACTATCTCATTTAGATCCTCGTACAAATCAATGTGAACAAGAAGTTCAAAAGATAGTGTATTTGCAAAATATTGCAAATCAACTGCCAGATGCATTCACTGACCTATCAAGGGTTACTAAATCCCACATTCTAGCTGCAAATGCTCCTGTTCGAGTTGATGTCCCGGTAGGACAATCTATAAGTGCAAGTGATTCTAAGGCACGCTTGAAGCGTGGTAGACCACCTGGTTCCAAAGATAAAAATCCTCGAAAAAGAAAAGGAGCAATTGATCAAAAAGATCAAAATATGGAGGTAATTGCTCAAAAAGAGCATAGAGACATAACAATGGATAAGTCCTCTTCAGGAGAGGCTCAGGTACTTGAAAATACTAAAGTCGAAGAGATCTCAATGAATTATGTCTCTACCGGAAAAATATGGAACCGAAATGATATTGTTGTCGACAACACTTTTGCATATAATATTGTTGTTGATGTGATGCAACATAATGAGGATCTTGAACCAAAATCTGTCAATGAATGCAGACAGAGAAATGATTGGCTAAAATGGAAAGATGCAATTCAATCATAATTGACTTCACTTGAAAAACGTGAAGTTTTTGGACCAATTGTCCGAACACCTGAAGGTGTAAAGCCAGTGGGTTATAAGTGGGTATTTGTGCGAAAACTTAATGAGAAAAATAAAGTCGTTAGATATAAAGCACGACTTGTGGCACAATGATTTTCGCAAAGACCTGGCATTGATTATATGGAAACATATTCTCCCGTGGTGGATGCAATCACCTTCAGGTATCTCGTAAGTCTGGCAGTACGAGAAAAACTTGATATGCATCTAATGGATGTTGTCACAGCCTATTTATATGGTTCATTAGACAACGAAATTTTCATGAAAATCCCCGAAGAGTTCAAAATGCCTGAGGCATTTAAAGGCTCCCGAGAAGCTTGTTCAATAAAGCTTCAAAAATTCTTATACGGGTTGAAACAATCGGGACGCATGTGGTATAATCGCCTTAGCGAATACATGTTGAAACAAGGATATAAAAATAATCCAGTTTGTCCTTGTGTTTTTATAAAAAGGTCTGGGCCTGGCTATGTCATAATAGTTGTGTATGTGGATGATTTGAATATCATTGGGACTCCTGAAGAGCTTCCAAAGGCAATGCAATACTTAAAGAAAGAATTTGAGATGAAAGACCTTGGAAAGACAAAATTTTGTCCTGGCCTACAAATTGAGCAATTGCCTAAAGGAATATTTGTTCATCAATCTACATATACAGAAAAGGTCTTGAAAAGATTTTACATGGATAAATCACATCCGTTGAGCACTCCAATGATTGTGAGATCACTTGATGTGAATAAAGATTCGTTTCGACCTTGTGACATTGATGAAGAGTTTCTTGGTGCTGAAGTACCATATCTTAGTGCAATTGGCGCACTGATGTACCTTGCCAACAATACTTGGCCAGACATAGCTTTTCCTGTAAGCTTATTGGCAAGGTTTAGTTCTTCCCCAACTCGAAGACATTGGGATGGTATTAAGCATATACTTAGATACCTCTAAGGCACTATTGATAAGGGTTTGTTCTATTTGAATGAATCCAAGTCACAATTGATTGGTTATGCCGATGCTGGTTATTTATCTGATCCACATAAAGGTCGGTCCCAAACGGGCTATTTGTTTACATGTGGAGGTACAGCCATTTCATGGCGTTCAGTGAAACAAACTATTGCTGCTGCTTCTTCAAATCATGCAGAGATATTGGCTATTCATGAAGCAAGTCGGGAATGCATTTGGTTGAGATTAATGACTCAACATATTCAACACATTTGTGGTTTTCCTTTGAAGAAGATTCCAACAATATTATATAAAGACAATAGCGTGTGCATTGAGCAACTGAAAGAAGGATATATTAAAGAAGACAGAATAAAACACATTTCACCGAAATTCTTTTTCACTCATGATATTCTGAATATTGGTGAAATAGATGTTCGACAAATAAGGTCGAGTGATAATCTGGCGGATTTGTTTACCAAAGCATTACCAACCTCAACATTTGAGAAGCTTGTTTACAAGATTGGAATGCGTCGCCTTCGAGATGTCAAGGAGTGTCTTCATCAGGGGGAGTAAATACGTGTTGTACTCTTTTTCCCTTAACAAGGTTTTATCCCACTTAGGTTTTACTTGTAAGGTTTTTAATGAGGCAGCTCTAAATGCGTATTATAGGATATGTGTACTCTTTTTTCTTCACTAGGCTTTTTCCCACCGGATATTTCCTAGTAAGGTTTTAACGAGGCACATTATCTTCCAAATGGTCATCCAAGGGGGAGTGTTACAAATACATGTATGTAATATAAATGTGGATGACCACTACTCTCCACTACTCTCTATTTATTCACTTGTAACATATGATTTACTATCTCACTTTCTCCTACTTAATTCCTCACCACTTTCTCCTACTTAATTCCTCATTTAGGGATGACTTGTAACTTCCTATGAATTGGAGTCCTATAAATAGAGGACATTTTGTCTATGGAAGACACACTTGAAACATTTTGAGTATACAACTTCTTCCTTCTCCTCTCATATACTTTTGTTTTGTTCTTACTTTACTATTAGTTTTACAACACTTATCAAACTCTCCCTCATTTAAATCTTTTCTCGTCCTCGAGGAAAGAAAGCCAATTTTTTTTTTTTTTGAAGAATAATTATTTACACATTCGTAAAACAAAGACTGCACATGATAGTTCGAGCCTAATTGAACTATGTAGAAACTTGATTTGTTTATACCTCCAGTATTCTCTGCATTTATTATGGCTAGAAATCCTCAATTTTCTCAAATAATTAAGAACATTTTATTGTTCAAAAGTAAATCAATAAACCATAGACTTGCCTTTCTTGTCAATCTCCACTAATATAGATCAGTACTGACTTCAAAATTTTTTAGGTCTTTTATTGGCTAATAATATTAGGCTGAGGGCTGGTAAGATTCAAGAATATTTTCAAAGTGACTTTTTTTTCTTTTTTTATGACATCAAGTAAGGATGACTTTGTTCAATACCCCAGATTAATCAAGATGATGGTTTTAACAATATACCATCCACGCTTCCTTTTTTTTTTTTCAACTACTTGATATATACAAATTTTTTCTTCCTTTCTCTGAGAATATATTTTTCTCATTTTTTACTTGTTTTTTTTTCTTTTCTGAACCATATGACTTCAACGTGTAATGTATATTTCAATCTTTTGGAACTTTTATTGCTCTGTATATACATACACAACTCGTCATCTTTTTTAACATAAAGTCAGGTTGAAGGATAAATGGGTATATGAGAAAGTTTCTCTTTTTATACATATATAATATGTGTGTATACATATATATATATATATATCTACAAAAAAATTATCGACATTTTTTTTTTAAATTTGAGCAAGGTTATGAAGTTTTATGAAAGAAAGGTAGTAAAGCTCAAAATGTGGATACTAGGGATAATTTTCATTTGGTAGGATTAACAAAAAGGCTCAAGCGGTCCAAAGATGGCCTAATTCATTTTTCAAAATCAACATGTTTCTAGGATTTCACCTTGACAAACAATAGAAGCAAGTTCTAGTTATTGATTATTATTTTTATATATGTCTCAATTATTTTCAAAAATCTAAGATTCATAACAATAGGTTATTTGCATTTGAAAAGCTAGTAGCATAAACTGCGAAATTTTGATGACTAGCCAATTTTGCACACATTAAATGAGTTCCATCCACGGTTTTAAAATTCATTGAGAAATAGCCAATAAAACACTCACGTACATTCAGGCTACTGCCGCATATATTGAATTTACTGTATTACCCTTAAAAACCTACAGCTCAACAATAAATACAAATAACGCGTGGAAAAAAACAGAGCAAAGCACACATTACTTCTCTCAACTCTCTAGATCATCATTGTCTCTCTCCCGGAGCTTTTAAATTCAAACTGTAAAAGGTAATTTCAGCTGTGTTTTCACAGTTTCTGCAACGTTTCTGTGCTGAATTTCAATTATTTTGTGTAAAAATATCTGTTTTCGTGATTATAATCTGAATTTGTTTTTCTGAAACGCGAATTTACTGTTATATATAAATAATATGAATCTGAATTAAGTTCATAAGAGTATGCAGCACCTAGTGCTGGGGTATTTGTTACATTTTAACTTAGCACTTCAAAGTGACGTGATATCCCAGCATATTGTAATGGGACCTTGCTTCAACGTAACACTAATCTCCAGCATTTAGTGCTGGGATTTCTGTTGAAGCAACGTCCCATTAGAAATATCCTGTTGTCCAACGCTAAAATGCTGGGGCTTAGTATTACGTTGGAGCAAAGCCCCATTATAATATCCTGTAGCTATATTAGGATATAAACTTGCACTTCAAAATTGCGTGATATCCCCAGGATATTGTGATGGGACATTGCTTCAACGTAACACTGCAGCCCAGCATTTAATGCTGGGATTGGTGTTTAAGCAACGTCCCATTAGAAAAAAATCCTGGGGCTTAGTATTATGTTGAAGCAAAGCCCCATTATAATATCCTGTAGCTATGATTACATTTTAAGCACTTAATATGCTGGGGGATTACTGCTGAGGCAATGTCCTGTTGTCCCCAGAACAAAATGCTTGGGTTTAGTGTTACGTTGAAGCAAGGTCCCATCACAATATCCTGTAGGTATGCTGTATTTTGGTATATAAAATGCTGCGGCTTACTGTTAACTTGAAGCAAACTCCCATTACAAAGAGCTGCACTTCAAAATCCCCCCTCCTGCTGTATAATTACCCATTAAACTATGAAAATGTATATTTATCTTATAGGTTAGCAGTTCTTAAGCTTTCGTTATTAAGCTACAATTACAGTATTTTACCATGTGGATTTCTTTGTGACTTAATTTAGTATTTTTACTGTCTTTATAACTACAGGTGAAGGCTAAACAGTGTATTGTTCTTGCATTCAATGGGAAATGGACACCAGATTATAAGTACATAGATCATGAGACAAGGATTTTTCTACATAGTGAAACAGATACTTTTGAAGATTTCAGGAGAAAACTTTGGAAAAAGATAGATTTAGATGAAGAACATTCTGAGACATTCATATGGTTTGATATGGAACTTGGAACAAGCAAAGGTGTCCCTATAAAAAATACTGATGATTTAATCAGCTGTTTACACTTGATGAAGAACAATTCCGAGTATAGGAGTAGACGTTTCATAGTTGACATTACACAACGATCTCCACAGTCTAAGAGAGTTGATTACACTGAAGGGCAAATGATAATGGAAATAGACAACGATGATGCTTTTGAAGTGATAGTTTTGACACCTCCGTCTGTGGAAGCTGTAGCAATAGATCAACAGTTAATGCATGCTGAAAATACAGAACAACAGCTTGTAAATATTCAACTTCCTGAAACATCAAATGCTGGAAAAAAGAGAAAGAGGTATTCAAGGAAGAAAATAAGAGAATCTCCTCGTCCAATACTAAAAGAAAATGCAGATTTGGACGACATCAAGGTTGGATCAATTTTTTTAAACAAACAGTGTGTCACAAAATGGAAGACTGTCACCTGTATGTGGTAGTCAATGTATATTGAAATTGGAAAGCAAAATTCATGTTGTGTATCCCATATCAAATCTTTCTTGAAGAAACAAAAGAAGGGAGCTTTATGTTTATTGTTTGGTGTTCTTGTTTCTATATTACTTTCTTTCAAATATGAAATTCGGAAACAGTAAATAATCCATCCTTCTTTAATATTTGATTCACACTCACTTGTGCTAACGAGTAACTAAAGAGTGCAAAGTATATCTAAACGGAAATGTTGAGAGAATGAATGATTTTATTAAAAGGATACACTGAAAAAAAGGGAAGGAAATCATCAAGTCCTAATGCATGCATAAATAGTTGAGAAAAATATGTTCAAATTCATTTTTCTACTAACGTTCAACAATATTAGGCCATATATATTATACCCATTCTTTTTCTTTTTGTTCCATCACTTAAAAAAATGAGGAATCCATTAACATATAAAAATGTAGGCAACTGGCTTTCCCTTAACTGTGACTACCACTATTATTTTTAAAAAACGCGTCTAGTGGCTAATTCAAAAGTCACAGCATTTGGTGCTGGGGTCTATGATGCTTTGTTATGCAAAGTCCCATGTTTTAGAACTGGGACCCAAGCACTTGTTAAACAAAAGGGTCACAGCATTTGGTGTTGGGGCGCAAGTACTTAGAAATGCAGAGTCACAGCATTTGGTGCTGGGGCCTATGATGCTTTGTTATGCAAAGTCCCATGTTTTAGTATTGGAACCCAAGCACTTGTTAAACAAAGGGGTCGCAGTGTTTGTGATGGGGGGAGACTGGGGTGGTTGAAAACGTATGCTAAATTGCTTTTATACAAAGTCCCAGCATAATTTTTGAACTGGGGCACAGGTAATTAAAAATGCAGAGTCCCAGTATTTTATGATGGGCACGACAAGATTTTTCCGCTCGCGATGCTGGGTGCGCAAGTGCATCATATGTAAACTCATAGTATATAAAAAAACTAGGACTATTTACCTATAATCTATGTCCCACACTGAAAATTTTATGAAACGTTGCAGTGTTTATAACGATTAATCAACTCTCATTCAAGTAAATTAATGTGTTGTCTTGTTGTGCAGCGTTTTCAGTGAAAGTTGCACTCTAGCAAGGACAATACATTAATTTTAAGCACGACTTTTTACTTTAAACAATCGATAATATACTAATAATTAATCTATATTACTACTACATTATCGACTGTTTAAAAAAAATTATACTAAGTAATTATACCCAGTATATTAACTGCGACGCTGGTGCTTTATATCTAAACTCGCTGTATTTTGGGGGGGGGGGATGCAACTCGAATAATTTTTGAACTGGGGGACAAGTACTTAAAAATGCAGAGTCCCAGTATTTTATAATGGGCACGAAGGGATTTTCCCACCCGCTCACAGGCATTGGTGCTGGGGCTGCAAGTGCTTCATATGTGAACTCACAGTATATAAAAAATACTACAATTAAACTATTAGCATTCCTATTTATATAGTTCAAAAGGTAATAAATAATAACAAACAAACAACATATTAACTATACATACTTCAAAAAATGTGTACACTGCATTGTATATAAAAAAGATTAATAAAGATTCAAAGAATAGGCAGCCTTCCATGTTCACAAGCTAGCTTCTCATCATGCTCTCCATAATCATCATTCAATTTCTCTGGTGGAGTTTCATAGCCTTCATCTCTCTTTGATTTTCCATGGGTCAGTAGATTAGCAGCAACCATTCTCCTGTAAATAGTAATAGCTTCTACTCCCCATTCATATTTAAACAAATCCTGTCCTAGCATGAGTAGATCTGTAAACCTTGTTACAAAAAGACCACAGTCTGTATCTCCTAATTGTTTTGGTGCTATTTGATAAACAATATCAAGTTTCTTGTAGGTCGTACCAAAATTAGGATATTTTGTATGAAAATCCATCTCTTTTAGTAGCTTAGGTATAGCAATTGCATACATTGCCATCTTGATCTTCACAAAATGTTCATCCCCATCAAAAACCGAATCATACACATCTATTCTATGATCTTTTATAGAATACACTCCCAACCAATAATGAGTGCAAGACATGTAATCATCAGGATCAACTGAAGTCTTCCTAATTGGCATAAACACTTTTTCGACTTGACCCCATGCTATGCCACATTGATTAGTAGACCCATTCACACACTCAAGTAGGTTATTCTGTGTAGTTCCTTCAAACTGTGCTAGGTCAAAATCTAACTCAATCTTCTCTAAATCGTCCAATGTCAAGTCATGAATTCCAAAAACAACTTCTGGTGGAGGATTATATTTTTTTTCTTTTGTTGAGCACGAGTCCTTTTTGCTCCTTTCTTTTGTTGGGCCTTCCACTCTTCTTCCATTCTATCCTTCTTCTCTTTTATTCTCCTGGTCTTCTCTTCCTTTTCCATATTTTCAAAATAGGATTCAACCTTCGAAAAGAACAACGACTCTACAAAATAATCAAAATTCAAATCCGTCGTTGTGAACAACGCTGAGTAGTTTGTGAAATGATATACATGTTTCTTCCTCAGATAGTACAATATAACATCAACATGCTGCATGACAAAAAAAAAAAAATCACAAAACAAGAACAAACAAAAAAATTAGTTAACAAATATATATATATATATATATATATATATATATATAAAAGACTACAGAACCAATCTTAAAAAAAGCTGTAGAAAACCTCATTGGTAAGTGAATATCTTCTATCTGCAATCTCTCTAAACCACATTTTGCTCTTCACTGAAACAGTATACAATCTAATTTTGTTCTGTGAATTGATGTCTGCAATTTTCTCATCATAAAGATCTTCACCCCTGAAAAAGTTAAACACAAACAACATAAAAATACAAATTTACTAATATAATCTACAACGCCCTCTAACGTAAAATACACAATAACTAAAAAAATTAAAATAAAATAACTTACACTTTAGAGATACTGTTTTGATCAGTCACTTTCAAGCCTTGCTTCAACCATTTATCAAAAATTGCCAAACAATTAGACGTGGCATTCACAGTATGAAAAGGGCATACACGCTTATAAGAAGGCTTCCAATCACACTTTTTCTTTGGCTCAAAAGGCCTGAATGGAGATAATAAATGGCGGCTAATCTTACGAACCCTATGTCCCCTGCGTAACAGCTCTCCTCCTTCTGGATCATTTGATGGTTTGTTTGGCAAAACAGCAAAATCCATAACTTCCTCTTTTTTCACTGAACACTGCATAGCCGGCTGTTGTTTAGATGAACACACATCTGCATAATTACTTGCGCTGACATCTGTTCCAGCAACCTTCCATGGCTGTTCAGATGTTTTCATCGATGAATCCAAAGCAACCTCTTGCTCCAGTACTACAACAGATGCATCAGCAAGTGTCGTAAGTTTTGAATTGTCTTTCTCTATTAACGCCAATTCTGTACCACCCTTACTTTCTGAGCGATCGATATCCATAGAATCATGCCTGACACTATCAATCGCTGCTGCAGTCTCTTGCGATGGCTGTGAGAAGCCAATTGAAAATGAAGGTGCATCTATCAAACCAATATTCATGATGCTTTTGCTTTCACCAGCCAAATTTTCACCAATTTTAGGTTTGAGGGGAGATGCAATTTCAGGAGAAGCATCATTATCACGGTTCTTCCTTTTCTTGCTGGAAAATGCTTTCAAAGCCTTTTTGGGAGACGAATGCTCAACAGCTTTTTTAAGACCTTCTTCAGAACCTTCTTGGGAACCTTCTTCAGAACCTTTATAAATAAAGATAATATATCACACATTTGCGAACACAAAAATAACTATAAAAAAGACGATTACATACCTTCTGGTGTAAAAACAAGACCAGCTATGCAAAGCTCGCTGACAGCCTTAACTTCAAGTCGAACCTCAGCACTGTGACTGCGTTGATTGACAACATCTTCATTATCAGCTTTAACATTTGTTGCTTCTGTAAATGGAACAAGACACACTATTCATTGACCAACCAACAGGGTATTTTATGCTGGAGTGTGGACCATGCAAAATATGCAACATATTTTCGCGTACCAGGAGTCAAAAACATTTGCTTATCAGCAAGCTTAATTGCTAGACAACCTTCTTGAGAGACTTCAAAACAAGATAATTTGTTACAGATTTTCAACAACAAAAATAGGAAACACTAATTATTATATAAAAATTACTTTTACATACCTACTGGTGTCCAAATACCAGTTTCAACAAGATGCTTTAATTCATTAATTTGTTCTTCAACCACAGCACTTTGTCCAGATTCACCATTATTACCTTCTGTAAAAATAAATAAGCACAATACATTACATTTCTCTATAGAAAACAGAAGTGCCAAAACACACATATTTAAAAATACATTTCCATTACTATAGACTTCCTAGACATTTGTGCTGGGGCACAAATACTTCATATAAAAAAGTCGCAGTATTTGAAACAAAGAGTCCCAGTATTTTATTATCTGGGACATTAGCATATCATAAAAACACAGTATTGGTGCATAATATGTTGGTTCAATATACCAACAAATTTTTTTCTTCTTACCATTCAGTGTGGGATCTGTTGGATTCAAAGATACATCATCATCTTTAGATGGACATTTGTCCAATAAATAAGATGAAGGATTATCTGCATATACAAAAAATAAAAAATCATTACATTAAACAAAAAAATTCCCTTTTATTTAGATTACGACTATACAGAATACTCTATTTGACTACCATGACTTTGTTGATGATGGTCTGAATTTGATGGCGCCTTTTCGAAACCATCTGTACCTTTTGCTTCATCAATAGGGTCACTGGTATCAGCTTTGTAATGCTCTAAAACATCCACAATTATTTGATCGCTTGTATCTATTAAAGGAGCTGCAATACCATGATCACTTTGTACACTACCACCAAGCTCTGGCTGATTACATGTTTCTTTGAAAAAACTATTGCGACCATCTGAATAAATCAAATGACTCTTTTCATTTGTAGTCCTGGTGTCCGATTTACTTACAGACACACCACAAATTTCTCCAAGATCACTTGTCTTTGATTTTGCAAGAAGAAGCAGTAATGAATCAAACTTTGCATTCAACTTATCTGTAATCCTCTTCTCCACGTCAGCAAGATCTTTCTTTACACTATTTTCTGAGAAATTGATCATATGTTGAATCTTGCTCTCAGTAGGTAAGTTTACTTTGAGATTAGCTGTCAATCTCTGGTAAAAGAAAAAACATTAAAACCACATAAAAAAAAATTAAAAGACAAAACCCACGAAGAATTTCACCTTTACAACTTCATTCATGTCAATAGATTCTGCTGTTGAACTAGTCCTTGAAGATGACTTTGAGGGTGACTTTGAAGTTGAAGCATGTTTAGATTTATGCCTTATCGGTCTCACTGAGGCATCCTCCCAAAACTATTAAAAAGTACATTTCAAAACCAAGTACTCGTAAAAAAAAAAAAAAGAAATAACAAACAAAAGCAAGTACTCGTAAAACTCACCTATTCATTATGAAAGTAGTCATCACACAAGACATTGTACTGAGGAGTAAAAGTACATGTGTAACGAAGCATCAGAGGTTTGATCCTAGGGCGAACAGTAAAATACTGCCTAAACACAGGGAACACCTGTGCCACCCAGCAACAGAATAGGAAGGGCATACCAGGAAACAAATAAGTAGAAGAACTTGGCTTTATGATTGATTGCAAATGGTGTACCATTTGACGATATATCTCAGTACCCCACTGATAATAGCTATGCACCTCTTCATTATCAATAATAATCATATGTTGATCATCCACTACTCTAGGTAATGGCCGGCCCAATAAAACAGAATTAAGCAAATATACCTCAGCTAGTTTAACAGCATCATCTTGCTCTAATGGAACATCCAGTCGTTCAGCTGACACTCTATTCACATTGCCCTTGCTCTTTGGAGCCACTCTCACATAACTGGAATGATGTTCAATCAAATCAAGCAAGTCATATAACTTTAAAGTCCACTTGCTGTCCTTTTTATTAACATCGTCTTCAGGATTCCTGAAATACTTCTCCTTTAATCTACTCTTTGAAAGCTTAAAAATACTTATATCTACAATACTGGAAATATTAAGACCACTAACTACATGAAAATCATCAGCTGTGAAATCCACTATATCACCAAAAACTTTGAAGCTAAGCTTAGTGTTGTCTGAAGAAACTATTTGAGACTGGAGAAAACAATTAATAAGCCTCCCAGAATATTTAGCATCTTCCAAAAACATAAACTTGCCAAATGGCCCTTTCTTCAGTTTCTCCAGGTAATCCGCAGACAACAACCCTTCGAGTAATCCACGATACTCTGTGTCACCTTTCCACTGGCAATCACGATTTTTCCACTGCGCAAATGGAAGCAATATACCATCGTCGTTTGGCAGATTATCCATAACCTCATCACTTGGTATAATCTCCATTGCTGTAAAATAAAAACAAAGGAAAATTAACACATATATGCTGGGGGTACAAGTAGTTTATCTGCACAGTCACAGTATTATGGATGCTGGGGGTACAAGTAGTTCATGTGCAAGGTCGCAGTGTTTGTGCTGGGGGAGAGCTTGGTAGCCTAACCCCTCCCCCCAGACATTGGTGCTGGTAGCACAAGTAGTTCATGTGCATGGTCACAGCATTTGGTGCTGGGGCTATGATGCTTTGTTATGCAAAGTCCCATGTTTTAGAACTGGGACACAAGCACTTGTTAAACAAAAAGGGTCACAGCATTTGGTGCTGGGGCTATGATGCTTTGTTATGCAAAGTCCAATGTTTTAGAACTGGGACACAAGCACTTGTTAAACAAAAAGGGTCACAGCATTTGGTGTTGGGGACTATGATGCTTTGTTATACAAAGTCTCATGTTTAGAACTGGGACACAAGCACTTGTTAAACAAAGGCTCACAGCATTTGGTGCTGGGGCTATGATGCTTTGTTATGCAAAGTCCCATGTTTTAGAACTGGGACACAAGCACTTGTTAAACAAAGGGTCACAGCATTTGGTGCTGGGGACTATGATGCTTTGTTATGCAAAGTCCCATGTTTTAGAACTGGGACACAAAGCACTTGTTAAATAAAGGGTCACAGCATTTGGTGCTGGGGGCTATGTGCTTTGTTATGCAAAGTCCCATGTTTTAGAACTGGGACACAAAGCACTTGTTAAACAAAGGGTCACAGCATTTGGTGCTGGGGGCTATGTGCTTTGTTATGCAAAGTCCCATGTTTTAGAACTGGGACACAAAGCACTTGTTAAACAGAGTCGCAGTACATACTTCTGGGGCAAAGGGTTTCACAAAAAAAAAAAAAAAAAAAAAAAACCGTTGCCCCTTTCTTAAAAATAACCCACCATTTACAATGGAGAAGTACCTGTTAAGAACACACAGTCACCAGTTTTTTATCATGGGGCAACAGCCTATCCCCAACAGAAGGTCACAGTATATAGTTCTGGGGGCAATGGGTTTCACAGAAAAAAACCGTTCCCCTTAAAAAAACTCCACCATTTTAAAGGGAATCAAAAGCTTATACTGTACTCCAATGGAAAATCTAAACATTTTTTTCCCAAAATCAAAACCTAATAACCCATATACACATACAAAAATAAAAAAATAAAAAAAAAACCAATACGAAGTAAACACAGTTACCTTAATATACGAAACAGCAAAACGAAGTTTTTTCCCAAACACAAAGCTTCAAAATCTCAAAATAAGAAATTGGTGTACTTGAGTTCGTATATTTTGATAGAAGTCACAGTATTAAACAGAGAAACAAAAACACCGAATAAGTTAAAAATAGGGAAGGGTAAAACCGAAATTTCCAAAATGTGTAAAACGACGCCGTGATACTATTATTTTTAAAAAATGCGTCTAGTGGCTAATTCTCAGCGAATTTGTAAATACAGGCTACGCATCACAAAGCGGGTGCCAAAGTGGCTTCCCCGCGAAATTTTTACGCATAAACTTAGAAGTTTCCGTAGCTCTTAAGGACTTGAAATACTCAAAAGTGTAGTCAATAATTTATTGAGCTGATCATGTGCAAAAAAAAAATGAAATCATTTTTTCCTTGTTCACACATAAAAAAAATTAAAGGTCAAGAATTTTTTTTTTCCGACAGTGTAGTACCAAATTTGACGATAAGATATAATTTACGCCAAAAATTGAGTTTAAGTAAACTTATTATTTGAAACTTATTGGAACTTATCTGAAATTGCATCATTTTCATGATAAAGTGCCAAAGTGCATCACTTTTTTTCAACAGTAAAATACCAATGTGCATCACTTTCTTGATAAAGTTAGACATTCAATAGATTTAAAACACATGAAAGATGGCATTAAAGCAATAACCTGTGAAGGAATATTTACAATCACAAGTCATACCTACAAGAGTTCCAACATCAGTGGAGTCCCTACTTCACAAAATACAACAACCATTAGATATACTTGGTTATTTAAAACCACCAAAAAAAAATTCTATCCTGTTAGATGTCATCTTTTCACTTCACAAAAATTCCTGCTAGCAACCATTTTTTTTTCACTTCACCAAAGAGACATAGTGACCAATACTAAATACCACCAAGACAATAAACAAGCATGATTCCAAAAGTCTACAGAAGAAAGAGTTAGATAAATTTACTTACCACCCCCACGCTTGAATCAGTCATCTTCCCGGATGAACAATCCAAATATCAATTCTTACTAGTACCGGTGTCATCTTTCCTAAAGAAGGAAAGATCATCATGAAAATCATCTTTTACCAAACGTGAATACGGAACAGATGGCTCATCATTGAGGAAATCAGAAGGACTGCTAGAAGTAGCAAATCCTTGAATTGTTATTACATCTGTTGTGCATGACTGATCTCTAAATGGCCTGAGAATTGGCATCGGGGGTGGTATTGAGGTTGAAAGTCCTGGAAGTTGAAATCAACTAGTACCTACATCAGGAAAATTTTCTCCACCTGGATTTTCACAAGAATCAAGCTGAAATTTTGGAACATTAAAGCATTTGACAGCATTAGAAAAGTTGCACAAGAAACTCCCCATCATGTAGATGGTTTGGTATATAGAAGAAACATGATTCCGTAGAGTTTGACACATATAATTTTGACCATTCTTACTGTCTGTTGTAACATGTGCTAGATGAGCACTCATCAGTGTCTCTTTTTGTGCTTGTTTCTTCACAAAGGTATCCAAATCTATTCTCATAGTAGCTTGTTCCTTTAAGATATGTTGGAGACAATCATAAATTTTCTTTGAAGTAGTGACAGAGAATGACCTTATGTTCGGATCTTCTTGCACCTCTATTTCAGCCAGTGCTGAATTTTCTCTCTCATTCAGTTCATGTTCAACAGATTCCAGTTCACGAGCAGGATTTAAACTAGTCAGATATTTTTTTCAATAAGACAAGTCTTTACCACCTTATAAAAAGTATATGTCTGGACACCAAAACACCTTATTAAGCGAGTGATCATCGCCGGAAAATATAAACATTCACAAGCTTCAAAACGATATTTGTACATTTCATCACCGATTAGCTTTCCAACATTCAGCGATAAATTTTCTTGAATAGCATGAATCAGCATAACCCTTTTTAAATCATAGTTCAACGTGTTCGTGTACGGGATTAATCGATAACTTAAAAATTTTTCCCATGTGTGCGCTGTCTCGACCATACACGAGCAAGCTATGGTTAAAGAATTTAATGTTGTTCCTGCAGTAAGCTTCACACCATTTGGGCACTAAACTTTCAAAGCTTCTTGTGTGAAATTGGAATCTTTACCCTTTATCTTAGCTTTAGTTTCAGTGTCATCAACATCCTTCAATGAAAACAATCAATTCAGAACTTCAGAATTAAAATAAATCACTTTACAATGGAAGTTCTGTTTGTTTCGTCCATAATGGCAAAGAATTCTAGCATTATTTTTTTAACATAATTGCCCGGATTGTTCACGAAGGATTCCCAACCATGAGACCTGATGTATTGCAGAATTTCACAAGCTTTTTCTCCATCAGTTGATGAGAAAAACATTTCTCACTCGTCAATGATTTTGCGATTGGCTTCAGTCATTATCCACACTGTCGGGTCAAGCTTTGAATTTTTAGAGGGCTTTGGCATATTTACTGACATAGTTTTCTTTGAGGAAGCCATTTTTAAAAAAAGTTTTTAGTAAGTAAAAATCAAAAGTAGTAAAAGAAAAAGATTATGTATTATCTAAAGAGAAATAGAGAAACTTTACATGGCTAAGATAAAGAAAATTAAAGAGGGGACAATGAAAAATTATATGAAATGGGTGGTCATGGCTGAAATTTTCAACTTTGGAAGGGTGATCACTGCTGAAAATTTTCAATTTTTGAAAGGTGGCGGACGGTGGCTCTTTGTGGTGTGAAAGTGGAGTAAAAAAAGGATGGGGTGTGATTATGTGTTGGGAAAGGTAAAAGCTGAACGAGGTAAGTGAAATTGTATTCAATGCACCTATTTTGAAGGAATTCTCAATATTGTCATAACAAGTGGGCCAAAAAGCTAAAAAAAAATCAAGCAAAACAAGTCACGGATGTGACCTGAGTTGTTGTAATTGTCCTTTTTAAAAATTTTAATTTTATATTTTATATGCTAACATAGAATATATAATAGTAAGAAAAACTTTAGTAACATTGTATTACACAAGATTATAAATATTTACAGACTAAAGTATACGAAGATATTTTTTTTTTGGTTTTTCAATTTTATAACGAACACACTACTAACACACACACACCACACATATACACATAATATTTATAGCTCTTTTCTTTTTGTTTGTAAAACATATCATTTTGACAAGTATTTATATATAAATAATTATATTTATATGTATATTGACAACTATTAATATGCAAAGACTAAGAGTAGAAATGACACGACCTGAATTTCGGCTAGGCCGTGCGGGCACCCGACATCCTCCCCTAAACCCGTCGGGCGAACCCTTACCAATTAAATTAGAAAAATAAATATAACAATTCATAAATAAGGAAAAGACTTAAAACAAAAACACAGACATACTGATATCTCTAAGCTGTACAAAAGAAATTACAGCTGACTAACCATCATACTAGGTTTAGGGCTATCCAGACTAGACATCTAAGAGTACAAAAGAAGACAGATACCTCCTGAAGGGAGCAAATTGCAACTGAAATAATACACATAAAACTGGTGGCCATCCTGAATAAAAGTTGGCTCACTCTGACAGCTGAAGTCGTCTTCGCTCCTGAACAACGTGGCGAACTCAATCCTGGAGCGAACCTGCCGAAACGAAATAGATAGACAAGAAACAAACAACAAACAAGGGTGAGTCAAAAGGACTCAATAAGTGGGGCAGACTAGTCACCTCAAAGAATAGGATAGCTAGCCAGGGAGAAGAAACAGATAAACCAAATTCCTCTTGTTTAAATTATATAAAGGCAGAGCCAGATACATATCAACAAATAAGCAATTCCCATATAAGCGGAACAGTAGTCATGTACCGCAAGTCTACACAATGGTATGAATTGAGATGAAATGAAATGAGATGAAATGAAATGTGATGCAAAGGGTCACATGTGCCAAAAAAATGGAGCGGAATCCTCCTGCTCCGAGGGTAGAATCCTCCTACCCTCAATATGATGGAATGGAGCGGAATCTTCCTGCTCCGAGGGCGGAATCCTCCTACCCTCAATATGATGGAATGAAGCGGAATCTTCCTGCTCCGAGGGCGGAATCCTCCTACCCTCAATGTGATGCAATGGAGCGGAATCCTCCTGCTCCGAGGGCGGAATCCTCCTACCCTCAATATGATGCAATGGAGCGGAATCCTCCTGCTCCGAGGGCGGAATCCTCCGGCTGATGCAATGGAGCGGAATCCTCCTGCTCCGAGGGCGGAATCCTCCTACCCTCAATATAATGTAATGGAATGCATATGAATTCAATATGATGCAATAGTAACCCTTCACCGGCGCGGGACTCTAATCGACAGCCGGGAAGTGGATGTCAACTCACAGCCAGAGTACAATGCTCGGTTCCTCAATGCAATACCAACAACAGGACATAACATATAATACACAATGTAAATCCAAAGCTAAGGCGTAAGGAGTACGCCTATCGGCACCTACACACATAAGGAACACGTGGTAGAAAATCCACGAGGCCAGGTGCCTCCAAAGAAATGGATTTAAACACTTACCTTGTTACAGAATTAGTACATCTACTCAATAACCGCTTATCCTTTGGTTTCATTGCTAAACGATCCCACTCTATTCAATAAGCAGAAAAATATATCAAATTAGGCTAAAGGCTTTATTCCTCACATCTTAGGACAATTCGGTTAGGAACCTGATACCCTATTCGCATACGCAATATGCAGGCCAGGCCTATATACAGGGTTTAAGGTCACATAACCAAACCCCAAATAAATTACATTTATATGTTGCTCATAACTCACTGAGTACGAATATATATTCAATTCCATTATCGGGGTCCATTTGACCCTTTAAACTATTAATTGAACTTATTAGGACGATGTCTAATATCTCAATTTCTACCGTCAAAATATATTTAAACACACGTAATAAACTCAAATAATATATTAGGATTATTATCTGAATGTTTCAGGGTGAAAATTCTACTTTTTCCCGGCCCCTTTTCTCATTTTCTGGCATTTTTTCTTCCTCCTCGTCATTTCATTTTCTCTCTGCGTGTTTCTATTTTTGTTCCTCTGTTTCTAAGCTTCAAATGAAGCTGTATGGATATATACATATCCCACCAGCCCACCGCCTAACTTTTAAGTTTTTGTCTTTTTCTCTTTTTTTTCTTTTTCTTTTAAAATTTGCTGTTACGGTAAAAATTAAAACGGTATCCTACGATATTCGAAATAATTTCAACTTTTGCATACAAGTTATACAAAATATATGTAACATACTCGCGAAGCCGGATCTCAAATTGGACTCCCGAAACTCAAGATGCGAATTTAAATGAAAAAAAAAGTCAAATTATTTAACTTTCGGCATTTTAGCGGAAACTAGCAGAACAACATCGAAATTCACTTTTGAAAGTTCACAAAAGTCACGAATAGTCATACGAACCTAACGGCGCTTTCGAATTTCGAATCGGAGTTTGTTCGCCAAAACCGTGCTCAAAAATCTCTTTTTAATATTTATTGTCAATAAAAACTGACACATTTTTCCGATGCCTACCAAACGAGTTCTGATTTAGCTCAAAGTTTACAGACAGGTCCTAATAGACCTTACGAATAATTTAAAATTATCGGCACACCAATCGGAGTCCTAAGTTCCGAAACGACTGACCGATGTCGTTTCATTCTCCTCCACTTAAACTCTCGTTCGTCCTCGAACGAGCCTAAATCTAAAGAAAAATTCACACAGATAGCAAAAGAACCTGCACGACCTTCATGAGCTACTCCACGGGCATTATTTCTTGGTTACAGGATCAGAATTATAACACGCATATCGAACTTTTGGAATAAAATATATCTGGATAATATGATAATACCATTACACAGCTTATTCTGACTAAGCTTATTCTCCCTCGATCACGAGAAGAGAGTTCTACATTTTTGAAACAAAGATACCCGAAACTTTGAATGGGTTAACATGATTCAGCCGATAATCACCTCTTCGATATACCTTTCCAAATAGAATAGGTCGATGGAACTAAGAATTAGCTCACGCTTCATGCAATAGGGGAAGCTTTTGAAGTACCTTGTCACTACTCACTATAGAAAATTTGATGCAAGCTATATTATTTTTACGAATGCACTATGCAACATCTCAGTTGATTTTAGTGTTGTTCCGCAAGCTCCTTGTGGGAATGTAGTTACTCATATCCTAATGTATGTCAAAGGTTCATCTGAACAGAGTCTATCATATAAGGATAAGGATCATACAACTACTACTAGATAATATGATGTAGACCAGGAATGATCTCCAGACTGAACATCTACTTCAGGGTATTGTCTCCGAATTGGAAATATTATGACTTGAAAAATTGAAAATAAAAGAGACATGTAGTTAAACCATGAGCTGAGGCAGAATACCAGCAACAAAGTTGATTACATGTGCACTTATAATGCTAAAGTAACTTCTCGAGGAGTTGAGGAGTGAAAGAGATATACATACCGATGATGGATTGTCGACAAGCTGCACTAGACCTTTAACTCTAAATTTTCTGAAGTAAAATAGCATCAGTATGAGGATCCAGTTCTAGTTGAATATGGACAGATAGCCAGAAGAAAACTGGAGTAGCCATACAGGGTTACTACTAACGGTGTTCTCATGTATAAAGATAGACTTTATGTTCCTGATGTTGCAGATTTTACGTGGACAGATTAAGATAGAGGCACATTATTTCAAATACATTGTTCATCCAGGTTCGACTAAGATGTACCATGATCTTAAGCAGATATATTGGTGGGACGGAATGAAGTGTGACATAGCAGAATTTGTGGCTCAGTGTTCTAATTGCCAATAAGTTAAAGTCGTGTCATCTTCCCAGACTTTATACTTTCTGCAGATAGGTACGTATATATGATCAGGTCTCCAGCTTATCTCTATCATTAGTAGATTATTACTGGGTTTAGCAATTATCGACACTCATTATAGGTTTCTGTTGTGGCCTTACTTTGGGTCGTGAGAAAAATGGTATCAACACCTCAGAGATTTAGTATTACCATTCAGTATTTGGAGGAAGACTCCTCCACTTAAAGCAAAAACTCATGCAACTATTTGAATAGGAATAACCATCCTCACACAGTCTGTTGGACTAAAGAAGATTTAGCTAAAAGCTGAACGTAGGCAGACCTAAGCTACCAACTACCCTTTCGAGTTGCCAAACAGCTGCAACTCTCGAGTTCACAACTCCACACCTTTGCCGTAAACACCACCGCCTGATGGATGGTACTTCTATATAAAAATTTCGGCAGAGTTTCCCCTGAAACTGGATGATCCGCAAAAACAGGACCAGCACTATACTATACATGGGAATGGATACCTAGATAAACTGATAACATAAACATGTTAAACGGATAACAAGATGAGACAACTGGATGACATAACAAATCTGCAGATAGAATGTCCGGACAGCACCACTGTCCTGATTTTCAACCTAATTTTCAGAGTGTAGATCAAAGTTATAGACTTCATAGTCTTCATAAAAGTTTTAGATATATGTCTTAGAGTTCCAGGAAATCTTGAAGAATTTCAATATCAATTTTGTACAAGGAGTTATGCGCAAACTACTAACAGCTGTCCATAAATAAAAATTATTTTCCAGATTTTGAAATATTTTGTGCTACTATTTTGGACATCTTTTACCGTGGTTCTTAGCAGTGCTATCTTTTGGAAGAGGTAAGTTTTTGTATTCAAAACAATAATATGCTTACCCGGCTACAATAACACGTACTCTGGCTCAACACAGGGAATGTCACAAGCGGCTACCAACCGCCCAAACTCACTAGTGCCGGACGAAGAAGAAATGAAAATGGACCGAGGATAGAAATAATTAGAACTTTGAGAAGCTCATCTTCTTATTTACTTGGCCACCAGAGCTAGATTACTTCCGAGTTAAGCTAGCCAAAGAACCGGAATTGAAGAAATAGATATTAAATGAGCTTTATGAAGCAACACCCATGCCAATTTAGCCTTCTCATAAGAAGAGAACTCCAACAATTTATCGGTAAACTCTTTTATAACTGAGAGAAGCTCATAGAATAACATGCCATTACTAACATTTCGAACCAAGAAGAGACACGTAGATCGAGTATTACTTACTAATCACTTTACATCGGAAGAAACAATGACACTTTTTGATGGTGATGAATAAGAATCCTATAATCTTACCAACACGGAATTTCGAAAAGAGAAGTATACTAATTTGATATAATAATAGAAGGTGGCACGACAAGATGCCAGACAGACAATAGTAACACTCACTCCCAAATTTCTCACATTTAAACCAGATCAACTAGGAGGATCTCAGAAATGCCAGGAATAAATCATACAAAAAGCTCACCCCTCTACCGCAATCGATTCTTAATGGAAACGACGTCCAAGGAAACCATCGAAACATGATAAGACACACCATTTCCAGATCGATCGAAAGAATCAAATCTTACTCACATTTAAGAGAAGAAGAAATATATGGGTCTACTACATCGGATACCTCAGCATCCTGCCAGACTGACAGTTCATAGAACTGCCTCTGCAGCTGAGCTGAGCCACTACCCTGATAATCACCTTCTGAAGAACCATTTCTCCGGCTGATTGAGATCTAAATGAAATCGCCTGCGACTGTGCAAGTGTCTGATAACAAGAGAAAGGACGATTGCCTACTTGCCGGAGTAAGGGAGAACTCCACCAAAGATGACATGTTCGCGACAATGATAATACTTTTTCAGTTAAAATGGAAGCTCGACAGATTGTTGTTAGCTATAAAGAGAAAAACTGGGCCTGATATTGACGAACTACTGGCGCACACTAAGAATCACGGGACACAAGCTGAGATAACCTGGAAGGTGACCTCCCAAAATAATCAGAACTTTTACCTCCAAATGAGGTAACATGGTTGCCCACCAGGGCCTCAGAATTTCTTGCTCTCTCGCTCTGACTTGTCTTGCTTTAACCTTAGGTATGCCTCATACCTTCGAGCAATATCAACAACAACATTAAATGAAATCCCAACCTCAATCTCTCGAGCCATCTGGGATCTCAAGGAAAAAGAAATGTCATCAATAAATCTTTGCATCTCTCGAAAGACTCATGGACTAGTTCTAATGCATATCCAGCCATTCTATAGAATTCAATCTCATATTCTAAAACACCAATAGGCTAACCGACAGGCTACCCTATCTAATCCACTCAAACTGGCAACATCTTTCATCTCGCTCGCTACTTGAAAGGAATTTTTTTCCACGAATCTAGAAGAAAAATCGAACCAAGTCAGCTAATAAGAGAGCGGCCCACCAATTCAAGGCTGGACCCTGAAACTGGAAAGCAGAATAATACACAGCATATTGCTCGAGATAACCAACAGCCTGAATGATATGCTGACATCATTTTATTTTTAAAAAGAATCACGAGGTTTATCTGATGCATTGCTTAAGATTATCGGAAGGTTCAACCGCGTAAAATAATGCAACCTCTTCGGATACTCGGACCGCACTGATACCTCGACTGGCTAACTAGCCAGAACAATTAGAGGTACAACACATACTACCTCCGGAATATAATTTACTGCAACAATATTAAGAACCAGAAAAGGAGCTGCCTGAGATCGAATGTCTGCACATGCGGCAACCTGATAGGCTGCCCAGCGAATAATAGGTCCTTACGGTATCTGCGTCGCCAAGATTCTCGTAAAGCATCGTAGAGAGCCAAGGGAACTACAACTCTACAAGGCCCTGCTCCATTGCCCATCGCGAGCTCGTATAGCTGGGACCTCCGTAACTAGATCGTCAGCACGATCAAAACTCTCGGGGCTTCGTCAGTGCTAGCCCCAGGCTAGACTGCTTTGTCCTGAACTCCTTCCGTTTGCTGATTTGTCGTACGAGGGTTCACAATTACCACGAACGAATTAACGAAAATACTTTTGCATCCTAGACCGACGCACGATCAGAAATGAAGGAAGTGAAACTTCCTAAATGCCATCATAGCCTCTCGTAGATAAGTACGGACGTCTACGTATCCATCACCGAGACTCTACTAGACACTGTCTTAGTCTGGATAGGCTCTAAACTGGGCTCTAATACCAACTGACACGACCCGAATTTCAGTTAAGCCGTGCGGGCACCCGACATCCTCTCCTAAACCCGTCGGGTGAACCCTTACCAATTAAATTAGGAAAATAAATATAACAATTCATAAATAAGGACAAGACTTAAAACAAAAACACAGACATACTGATATCTCTAAGCTGTACAAAAAAAATTACAGCTGACTACCCATCATACTAGGTTTAGGGCTATCCAGACTAGACATCTAAGAGTACAAAAGAAGACAGATACCTCCTGAAGGGAGCAAATTGCAACTGAAATAATAAACATAAAACTGGTGGCCATCCTGAATAAAAGTTGGCTCACTCTGACAGCTGAAGTCATCTTCGCTCCTGAACAACGTGGCGAACTCAATCCTGAAGCAAACCTGCCGAAATGAAATAGACAGACAAGAAACAAACAACAAACAAGGGTGAGTCAAAAGGACTCAATAAGTGGGGCAGACTAGCCACCTCAAAGAATAGGATAGCTAGCCAGGGAGAAGAAACAGATAAACCAAATTCCTCTTATTTAAATTATAAAAAGGCAGAGCCAGATACATATCAACAAATAAGCAATGCCCATATAAGCAGAACAGTAGTCATGTACCGCAAGTCTACACAATGGTATGAATTGAGATGAAATGAGATGAAATGAAATGTGATGCAAAGGATCACATGTGCCAAATGAATGGAGCGGAATCCTCCTGCTCCGAGGGCGGAATCCTCCTACCCTCAATATGATGGAATGGAGCGGAATCTTCCTGCTCCGAGGGCGGAATCCTCCTACCCTCAATATGATGCAATGGAGCGGATTCCTCCTGCTCCGAGGCGGAATCCTCCTACCCTCAATATGATGCAATGGAGCGGAATCCAAATGCTCCGAGGGAGGTATCCTCATACCCTCCATATAATGCAATGGAATGCATATGGATGCAATATGATGCAATAGTAACCCTTCACCGGCGCGGGACTCTCATCGACAGCCGGGAAGTTGGATGCCAACTCACAGCCAGAGTACAATGCTCAGTTCCTCAATGTCATACTAACAACAAGACATAACATATAATACACAATGTAAATCCAAAGCTAAGGCATACGGAGTACGCCTATCAGCACCTACACACGTAAGGAACACGTGGTAGAAAATTCACGAGGCCAGGTGCCTCCAAAGAAATGGATATAAACACTTACCTTGTTACAAAGTTAATACATCCACTCAATAACCGCTTGTCCTTTGGTTTCATTGCCAAACGATCACACTCTATTCAATAAGCAGAAAAATATATCAAATTAGGCTAAAGGCTTCATTCCTCACATCTTAGGGTAATCCGGTTAGGAACCTGATACCCTATTCGCATACGCAATATGCAGGCCACGCCTATATACAGGGTTTAAGGCCACATAATCAAACCCCAAATAAATTACATTTATATGTTGCCCATAACTCACTGAGTACGAATATATATTCAATTCCATTATCGGGGTCCATTTGACCTCTTAAACTATTAATTGAACTTATTAGGACGATGTCTAATATCTCAATTTCTACCGTCAAAATATATTTAAACACATGTAATAAACTCAAATAATATATTAGGATCATTACCTGAATGTTTCAGGGTGAAAATTCTACTTTTTTCCGGCCCCTTTTTTCATTTTCTGGCATTTTTTCTTCCTCCCCGTCATTTCATTTTCTCTCTGTGTGTTTCTATTTTTGTTCCTCTGTTTCTAAGCTTCAAATGAAGCTGCATGGATATATACATATCCCACCAGCCCACCGCCTAACTTTTAAGTTTTTGTCTTTTTCTCTTTTTTTTCTTTTTCTTTTAAAATTCGCTGTTATGGTAAAAATTAAAACGGTACTCTACGATATTCGAAATAATTCCAACTTTTGCATACAAGTTATACAAAATATATGTAACATACTCACGAAGGCGGATCTCAAATTGGACTCCCGAAACTCAAGATGCAAATTTAAATGAAAAAAATCAAATTATTTAACTTTCGGCATTTTAGCGGAAACTAGCCGAACAACATCGAAATTCACTTTTGAAAGTTTATAAAAGTCATAAATAATCATACGAACCTAATGGCGCTTTTGGATTTCGAATCGGAGTTCGTTCGCCAAAACCGAGCTCAAAAATCTATTTTTAATATTTATTGTCAATAAAAACTGACACCTTTTTCCGATGCCTACCAAACGAGTTCTGATTTAGCTCAAATCTTACAGACAGGTCCTAATGGATCTTACGAATAATTTAAAATTATCGACACGCCAATCGGAGTCCTAACTTTCGAAACGACTGAGCGAGGTCGTTTCAAGAAAATAGTTTTGAGTTTACTGTCATCAGCTCGACTTAGGAGATCTTTATTTCAAGCAAAAAGGATTGTTGAATGTTGTTTTTCAAAAAATCGGGTAACATAAGGTTTCAAACGATGACCATTTACCCTGAATTTCTCTCCCCCATTTATATGTTGTATTTCAATAGCACCATAGGGAGTTACTTCTGTGACAATGTTTGGTCCCGTCCACCAGGACCTGAATTTTCCTGGGAATAATTTCTACCGACTATTGCACAACAGAACTTTTTCTCCTATTTTGAACTCTTTTTGGCAAATGAGACTATCATGCCATCTTTTGGTACGTTCTTTGTACAATTTTGCATTTTCATATGCTTCATGTCTGAATTCTTCCAATTCATCAAGTTGCAATAAGTGATTGTTACCTGCATCTGGCATATTTAAATTCAACAGTTTTATAGCCCAGTATGCTTTATGTTCTAACTTTACAGGTAAGTGACAAGCTTTGCCAAAAACTAGTCTATAAGGAGATGTGCCTATGGGGGTCTTGAAAGCAGTTCTATAAGCCCACAAAGCATTATCTAATTTTAAAGACCAATCTTTTCAAGAAGAACTAACAGTTTTTTCTTAAAAAAAATTAAGTTCTCAGTTGGATACTTCTACTCCTCCACTTGTCTGAGCATAGTATGGAGTTTCTGTTTTATGAGTGACTCCATACCTTGACAACAAATTAGCAAACTGTCTATTTACAAAATGAGTTCCCTGATCACTTATGATAACTCGTGGAGTTCCAAATCTGGAAAAGATATTTTTCTTGATAAAATCAAAAACAACACGAGCATAATTTTTTTCTGGTAACTATTGCTTCTAACCATCTAGAAACATAGTCAACAGATACTAAAATATACTCACAGTCATTTGAATGAGGGAAAGGGTCCATTAAATCAATGCCCCAAAAATCAAATATTTCACAGATAAGAATAGTGTTAAGAGACATCTCATCTCTTTTTGAAATGTTACCGACTCTCTGGCATTTGTCGCAACTGGCGACATAATTTCTTGCATCTTTGAATAGAGTGGGCCAGAAAAAATCAACTTCAAGTACTTTCACAGTTGTCCTTCTTCTACCATAGTGTCCTCCTACAACTCCATCATGGCAGTGACTTATGATGTTGCTTATCTCAACTTCTGGTACACATCTCCTGATTATTCCATCTGCACAATATTAAAACGAGTAAGGATCTTCCAAAAAGTAATGTCTTACCTCTTTTTTGAGCTTCTTTCTCTGTTCCTAAGAAAGATCTTTTGGAATTCATCCCCCGACCAAATAATTGACAATGTCAGCAAACCAAAGTGACTGATTTATAATTGTTGTAACTAAAAAATATGCTCGTCGGGAAATTCCTTCTTGATATTTGGTATTTCAGTAGGAAAATTTTTCCAAACTGGACAGATGATCAGCTACCTAATTTTCTGAACCCTTTTTATTTGTAATTTCAAGATCAAATTCTTGTAAAAGGAGTATCTATCTTAGCAATCTAGGTCTTTTATCTTTTTTGGATAAGAGGTACTTTAAAGCTTCATGGTCAGTGAATACTGTGACCTTGATTCCTATTAAATAAGAACGAAACTTATCAAATGCAAATACTACAGCGAGCAATTCCTTTTCTGTCGTGGCATAATTCAATTGAGCTTCATTCAAAGTCCTACTAGCATAGTAAATGGGACGAAAAATCGTATCGCGTCTCTGGCCCAATACAACACCTACAGCTAGATCACTTGCATCACACATGATTTCACAAGGTTGTTCCCAACTTGGCGTGACCACTACTGGGGCATTTGTCAACTTTTCCTTGAGACTTTCAAAAGATTTTCTGCAATCCTCTGAAAAATCAAACTTCACATCTTTCATAAGTAGGTTAGTTAGAGGTTTAGAAATTTTTGAAAAATCCTTAATAAACCTTCTATAAAAACCTGCATGCCCGAGAAAACTTCTTATGCCTTTTACAGTGGTAGGAAGGAGTAATCCTGCTATAAGATTAATTTTAGCTTTATCAACTTCTATCCCTTTAGATGTGATTTTATGTCCTAAAACAATTCTCTCTGTTACCATAAAATGACATTTTTTTCAATTGAGAATTAGATTTATCTCTTCATATCTTTTAAGCACCAATGTTAAATGATAGAGACAATCTTCAAATATCAAAAAGTGTGAAATCATCCATGAAAATTTCAAAAAAAATTTCAGTCATATCTGAGAAAACTGCTGACATGCAACGTTGAAATATGGCAGGAGCGTTGCAAAGTCCAAATGGCATTCTTCGGTAGGCATATGTACCTAAGGTAAGGGAAAATGATCTTTTTTAGTGGCTTCATTGAGTCATCTGTAATCAATACAGACTCTTCATCTAGTGACTGTTCTGGTAGGTGTGAGTTTATTATTTTCATTTTTTATTACTGTCATACCTCCTTTTTTTGGTACTACCTGCACACAGGACTTACCCTAGGACTGTCGGATATCAGATAAATAATACCTGCCTCTAGAAGTTTTACAACTTCATTCTTGAAAACTTCTTGCATTGTTGGGTTCAATCTCCTTTGGGGTTGGACTATTGGTTTGTGACATTTGTATTGGATAAAAGCTGACAGGACTTGAAAAGGTGACACGTGTCTACCACGTGGCACGAGCAGAAGTTCCAGCAGACAGACACCTAACGGACAGACATTTATTACGAGCAGACCCAAAGGAGTTATGAAACACTTCATCAGTCAGCACGGTGTAAGTGAGCAGTTATTAACATGATCATTCACGATCATTCAATTAATGGTCATTAAGGCAATCATTACAACCCAGCGGTTATGCATCCAACGGATACGTGCCCAGCAATTACATATCCAAACGGATCAATACCCAGCGGTTATGAATCCCAACGGGTGCCTATTAGACTTATAAATAGCATTTGCCCTGAACCATTGTAACAACAACTTTACTTCCTGTCTACAATATCAATAAGAATACTCTCTCGCTCTTGCTCAGATACTCCTTTTGGCTCATATTTGTCTAGTATCTTAATTCTTCGATCCTCTAAGTACGACTGGTGTCGAAGAGCTCTCTCTGGGGATAAGCGATATGATACGGTTATTTCTCCTTATTTCTGTCTGTGCTTTATCTTTATTAGTTCATACTTATATCTCGTTCTCGTATTGTCAACATTTTGGTTCGTCGTTCAAACTCTTAATCTCAACTATTAATCGTAACTCCGCAAATATAAATTTAATTGTTAATTGGCATAAAATCGGATCTAGGTTAAACAATTTTGCGACCACAGTGGGAGCCGGTCAATAGCCTTCGTAGATTAATAGTTTATCTTTTCTGATATTACACCTCTTTTCGTCAGTCTTTTTGTTCTATAACTAACATGGCAGAAAGCAATTCCCAACGAACTGTCGTAGGCGGAAGTCAGGTAAATACCCGCGTAGCGAATATTTTCGAAATAAAGCAAAAGCCTGGTGAGTCTCTCCGGCAATACGTGGATCGCTTCCAAAAAGCGCGAGTAATGCGTCCTGAGGTACCAGACAGATGGGCGGTAATCGCGTTTACCTATGGTCTGGATATTAGAAGCTCGGCGGCTACGCACAGATTATACGAATCTCTTCGCGAATCCCCTGCAGTCAGCTGGTCGGATGTTTGTAATCGATGCGCCTCAAGGGTAAGTATCGGCGAATTCGAGTGACTCTTGGTGAGATTACTCTGACAACTCTCGCCGAAGGGGTAGCGAAGGAAACTACTTTTCATGTTGTTGATGCGGATCTAGCCTACAACATCATTTTGGGAAGACCTTGGATCAGCGACATGCAAGCTGTTCCTTCAACTTATCATCAGGTAGTGAAGTTCCCATCTGAAAGGGGAGTACGTGAGGTCCGAGGAGAGCAACGCTCTGCCCGAGATTGCTACTCGGTGGCACTCAAACTGCCCGAAGAGAAAAAATAGCAATTACAGCGATCGGGGCCAGATATACCACATGAAGAGGCTAAGTACGAGGTCTCGGAATTCATCACGAGGATGTATGAAAGAGAAAACCACATGCCGACCGTGGAAGCTTTGGAACCCGAAGAATTGTTCGCTGATAAGCCGGAGCGGAAGGTGTACGAGCGAACGCCTAAGGGGAGATATCCTCCAGTTCCTCAAGAAGCGACATACAACATTCGCCTGGTCCCACGCAGATATGATAGGTATTTCTCCCGACATCATTACTCACAGGTTGAACGTCGATCCATATTACCGCCCGGTGAAACAGAAGACGTGCCAGCAAGGAGCCTTTCGGAACCAGGTCATCAACGAAGAGGTCGACCGGCTGTTAAAAATCGGGTCAGTACGTGAAGTCAAATATCCAGACTGGCTAGCCAACGTGGTTGTCGTACCTAAAAAGAATAGTAAATGGTGAGTCTGCATTGACTTCACGGATCTAAACAAAGCCTGCCCGAAGGATTCATATCCCCTTCCCAGGATAGATCAGCTGATCGACGCAACAGCCGGACACGAGGTGCTCACCTTCCTCGAAGCGTATTCCGGATATAACCAAATATTGATGGACCCTGAGGATCTGGAGAAAACGGCGTTCATAACCTGTCGAGGTACGTATTGTTATAAAGTTATGCCATTTGGACTGAAAAGTGCAGGTGCAACATATCAGCGTCTAGTCAATCAAATGTTCCATGACCATATCGGGAAAACTATGGAAGTATACATCGATGATATGTTGATCAAATCCAAACGAGCAGAGGACCATCTGGCACATTTGAAAGAAGCTTTCCGAATCTTGGATCAGTACAACATGAAGCTGAATCCGGAGAAGTGTGCATTCAGAGTCGGGTCGGGGAAGTTCCTGGGATTCATCGTTTCTCAGCATGGAATTGAAGTCAATCCCGCTCAAATTAAAGCCATTGAATCAATCCCAGATGTATTTCACAACAGGAAAGACGTCATGAAACTGACGGGGAGAGTGGCGGCCCTACGAAGATTCATTTTCCGATCATCTGACCGATAACTAATTGTCATATTATTTATATTTTCTTTTACTAGTACCTACCATTTTTGTCTTTTACTTCTTTTCTGTTGTTACCATTATTAGTATTACTATTGCTTTATTTTTTCAACTCCTTAATACTATTATTATTTTTACTATAACTATTATTGTATTGTACTTCTAATATTTTCTTTATGCTTCTAACATTTTAGTTTCTGTTTAGTACATCTTTTATCATTTTACTTTCAGTATTGTTTCTATCTCCTAACTACTATTTCTTACTGCTCTTTATATATATATATATATAAATTAAGTATACATCTTCAACTCCTTAATACTATTATTATTTTTATTATAACTATTATTGTATTGTACTCTCATTATTTAAATTATATTTTTTTATATTGTTACTTTTCACCAGGGGCGGAGTTAGGTGGTGCTAAGGTTGGTCAGACGAACAACCTTCGCCGGAAAATAATACCGTATATATAGGTCAAGTATTATAAGATAACAGATATATACTTAGCAACGAACAACCTGAACACAAATGGTAAGGTAGTTCAGCTGGCGTTAGCGCCGTGGGAAATGTTCAAGGGCGCGGGTTCGAACCTCTGCTGAAGCAAAGCTTTATATATTTTTGCTTCTACTAATTCTGGACTGTTGTGTGGCGGGCCTATTCCACAAATTAGAATTTCTTGGCCCACTCTTTTAAAGTTTGAACAACCTCGGCGAAAATCCTGGCTACGCCACTGCTTTTTACTACAATTACTATTACTACCGTTCTAATTATTTTTTATTTTGATATTCTGTCTTTAACTTTTTATCATCATCGTAGATTTCTCTATTAGTAGTAGTACTAACGTTTTTATCTATATGATAACTATAGTATATTAACGTTCTTTATTTTCACTACTATTACTACTTATTTTCTTCTTTACATTTCTGTTACTTTTATTATATCTAATTTTTTAGTAATATAACTATAATCTATAGTAACTAAATATTTGTACTCTATTTATCACCAAATTTATTTTTTTTAACATTGTTGTCTTCTGTATTATTTTTACTTGTTACTGTAACTTATAAGTAGTAACAACGTTTTCCGTTTAGTAAGTAACCCTACAATTTTATCTAATAGTGTTGTATAATTTATTTTATTTTTTGTACTTCTTTCTGCTACTTTTATAAAATAAAAAAAAGTGGAAGAAGATGTATACTTAATTTATTATTATTAACTAGTTTACTTTATCGCCTACTATTTTTATTATCTTTATATTTTTTTCTTTTGTACTATTTTCTTTCTGGTACTGTTTACTATTACATTAAAATATTATTTTAATAATTTAAAGTAGTTTATGACCCACTCTTCTAACAAAGAGTTGGTCATTTACGATCCTGAAATTGAAAAATCTTTACGGTTGCGCAGGAAAGGACAAGCATCATCTTCTCTAAGCGCAACTTGTGACAAAATGGAGCAGCAACTAAGAGATGACAACAACCAACTGGGAGTCGATCCACCAGTCATTGTAGAAGATCAGTTTGACGAAGTGGCGCCAAGACCAGCAAACAGAATCCTAAGAGATTATGCTAGACCAGACCGCTTCAACTGTGAGTCTAGTGTGAGAAAACCCCCAGTTGATGCCAACAACTTTGAAATCAGGACCGGTCTGATTCAAACAATTCAACAATCCTGTACTTTCACCGGTGATCCAAGTGAAGATCCACACAGTCATTTAATTGATTTTTTGGAACTAGTTGAAACTGCTAAATATAATGGAGTATCTCCTGAAGCAATCAAGTTAAGGCTATTTTCTTTTTCTTTAAGAGGAGATGCCAAGACTTGGTTGCGGAGTTTACCTCAAGGTTCTATTACTAAATGGGACCAGATGACTCAGAAATTTTTAAATAAATATTTTTTCCCTGCTAAAATAATAAAGTTAAGACAAGATATTTCTAATTTCTTGCAGACTGACACTGAGTCAGTTTATCAAGCATGGAAAAGATTAAAAATAATACTAAGAAAATTTCCACATCATGACATTCCTGAACATATGCAGCTGTACATTTTCTATCACGGGCTAAAACCATCTTCTACAAATATGATAGATGCAGCTGTAGGAGGTTCCATAATGGGAAAACCACTGTTGAAGTATTGCAATGGTTGAATGAAATTTCTGAAAATACTATTCAATGGCCATCTGATCGTGTAGTAATAAAAAAAGCTGCTACAGTAAATCATGCAGATACTTTAAATACACTAACACAACAGATTTTTTCTTTGGCACAAAAGTTTGAATCCTTTCAGGTTAATACACAACAACTAAGCTAGTCTGAGACTTGCGACATGTGTAGAGGAAACCATCTGAACCATGAATGCCAAGCAACCAATCAGAATGATGAACAGGTCAATGCAATCGCGTACAAGCCGTATTCTTTTCGAAGTTCAATGGCACAAAAACATCCAGGATTTCAATGGAGCAATCCAAATAGTGCTGAGAATTCTCAAAGCTTCCAGAAGCAACAGGTACAAGGATCACCCGGATACCAGAATCAAAATCGTGTGCAACCGAATTTCAGGCCATATCAGCAAGCAGCTCCATATCAACAAAGGCCTCAACAAGCCCATCAAAGCCTACATGACCTTTTGTATAAGTAAATTAAGGCCACTGACGAGAAAATAGAAAGCCAAAATTCTGCCCTTAAGAATTTGGAAATTCAGATAAAACAATTGGAAACTTTTGTTTCAGAAAAGATTCAAGGTCCCTTACCAAGCAATATAGAGAAAAATCTAAAAGAACACCTTAAGGCCATCGCCTTACGGTTAGGTAAGAATCTTAATGATCCATATGCTGACAAACAGGAAAAGAACCAGCCAGAGCAACAGGTAGACAAGGGTAATAATGTTGAAACGCCCAGCGAACTGTCACAAGAGAAAGAAGTCTAGAAAAAAGAATTTTTTTTTTGAAAAAGTAACTCCTCTCCCTGTGACAATTCCTTTTCCACAAAAAATAAAAAGTGAAAAGCTTGATAATCAATTTGCAAAGTTTTTGAAAATTTTAAAGCAAATTCACATTAATATTTCTTTTACTGATGCTTTGTTGCAAATGCCCTCATATGCCAAATTTCTAAAAGAAATCTTGTCAAGCAAAAAAAAATTGAAAGAATTTTATGTGGTAATGCTAACTGAAAAATGTAGTGCTATACTTTAAAATAAGCTACCACAAAAGCTCGGTGATTTAGGAAGTTTTACAATTCCATGTACTTTGGGAGGATTACATTTTGAAAAAAGCACTTTGTGATTCTGGAGCTTCAATAAATTTGATGCTATTTTCTATTTTTAGAAAATTAGATCTTGGTGAGATGAAAAATATAGTTGTTTCTCTTCAATTTGCAGATCAAAATACTAAGAAACCTAAGGGAATGATTGAAAATGTTCTAGTGAGAGTACATAAGTTTGTTTTCCCTGTAGATTTCATAGTACTTGAAATGGAAGAATGTCCTAATGAATTAATAATTTTAGGTAGACCTTTTCTTGCTACAGGTAGAGCAATCATAGATGTTCATCAAGAACAACTGATTTTAAGAGTTGATGAAGAAAGAGTCATTTTTAATATGCAAAAGATTCTAAAATTTTCAGGAGATGAGACATCATCTTCTCGTTTTTCAATTGACATGATTGGTGATCTTGTAGATGAATTTAAAGATGATCAATGGATTTTAGACTTGATGGAGAGATGTTTGGACAAATCTGGCACCATACAAGATGATGATCTTGTAGTCAGAAGTGAAGCAAAATTATTGGAACAATATTCTAAGGAAGAGGATGAAATGCAATCAGAAGAAATTCACACAAAAATTGAACTCAAAATTCTCCCTTCCCATTTGAAATATGTTTATCTTGAGCCTGAATTATTTCCAGTAATAATTTCATCTTCTCTGACTGCACAACAAGAACATAAATTGATTGAAGTACTCAGAGCATTAGTCCAGCCATAGGGTGGACTATAGCAGATATCAAAGGCATTCCCAAAGAAGATTGAATCCAGCAATGCAAGGGGTGGTAAAAAAAAGTTATTAAGCTTCTCGCGGCAGGTATTATTTACCCTATTGCTGATAGCCCTTGGGTAAGTCCTGTTCAGGTGGTACCGAAGAAAAAAGGTATGACGGTAATAAAAAATAAAAATAATGAACTCATTGTTGAGTTTAAGTTTTTGTTAAGTTTTGATAATGACAAAAGGATACATCACTAATAAATGATATATATCGTAGGGTTATCAAGGAAGGCTCTGGTAGAAGATCTGAAATGGAAAGAAAGATATTTGGTCTTTATGATGGAAAGTTAACTATGAAAGATCGGATTGAAAGCGCTAATTCTCGGGGTCTTGTCCCAATCAGCTCTTACCTTATTCTTCAAAAGATACTTTTATCTTTTAAGAATCAAATCTCTTGGGTCAATCTCTCTCAATTCCTCAATTTACGATTAATCCAATCTTCTATAAAGAAAAGACATATCATTCATTCCCCTTGTTTCATGCAATTCATATTAGTAGCATATCAATCAAAGCAACGGACAAATCTGGATGAATACTATATATTTGTGGTCTGATGAAGGATGGCTTACGCTTCTACTTACAATCTACTTTCTCTCTAAGTCTTTTACTTGTTATATTCACTGTATTCTTGAGAGTCTACGAGTGGTCGAAAGAAAAGAAAGAGAGTTATTATAGAGAAGTAATAGTTGTGTCACAGAAGTTGGTCTGGTCATCTATAAATCAGACAGGATCATTGTTGGTGAGTGAGGAGTTAAAACTATCAGTGAAGGGCGTTTTTGGTTAACAACAAGCCATAAGTGTATACAAACCTTTGAAAAATCTTAAAGAGAGATAACCTCCCTTGTAACCCAAGGGGACTGGATTAGGAACCATTTGGTTCTGAACCAGTATAAATCACTGTGTCTATTGCATTTAAATTATTACTTTTTATTCTGCAAAGTAGTTTTTGATTATCGCCTAAGTCGACTAATAGACAGATAAGTCAACTGAATTTATAAATCTGAACAATTCATCCCCCTCTTGTATTATCAATTGGTATCAGAGCTTGGTCTCACAATATTTTTTTTTGCCTTACAGCAAGTGAGAAACGATCATGTCTTCACACGTTGTTAATGGAGCTCTTCTGCAAGAGGGAACTTCTGCCACCTGACCTCTTTACTTTAATGGTAAGCATTATAGTCATTGGAAGATTCATACGGAAACATACATAAAATCGGTTGACTATAAGGTCTGGCGTGTCATCAAGAGGGGACCATATGATATTCCCACCACCAAACCAACAAAGAAAGAAGGTGATCCTCACAATGTTCCGGCTGATCTTGATATGGACTACTACACTGACGAACAGAGAGAGGTTATCCAACTGAACTACAAAGCTATAAACATTCTCTACAATACTATCAGTGGTGAAGAGTATGAAAAGATATCCAGCTGTGAAACTGCAAAGGAAATATGGGATAAGTTGGAAGTTACTTATGAAGGAACTAGCAAGGTTAAAGAGACCAGAATCAATCTCCTAGTATATGAGTATGAATTATTCCAAATGAAGGATGGAGAGTTTGTGGAAGATATGTTTGCCACGTTCAGAAAAATTATTGGAGAACTCAAAGCTCTTGGAAAAATTTATACTAGTGGTGAATAAATAAGAAAGATTCTGAGGAGTCTCCCTATTACTTGGAAATCAAAGGTTATAAACATAGAAAGTGGAGATCTGAATAAGATTTCATATGATGAACTCAGAAGTGATCTGATTGCCTTTGAGAAGACTCATCTGAAACGCAAACACTCAAGAAGAAAAAAAACTGTAGCATTCAGTATTACAGTAGAGGAAGTCGACTATTATCAGGAGGCGGAAGAAGATGATATTCAAGAACAGCTTACTATGATGTCAAGAAACTTGTATGGCCGAGTCAACAGAAGAAGACAAATTAGAAAAGGAAAGGCCCCATTCAAGAAAGACCAGTCTAATTATAAAAGTGAAGGACGCTGCTATGAATGTGGAAAGCAGGGTCACAATGCAAATAACTCCCCCAATGCAAAAAGAAAAGGAATGAACAGATCATATATTGCATGGAGTGATGAGGATGCAGCTGATACTGAGCAAGAAGAAGAAGCAAACATTGGCTTCATGGCCTCTGACAACTCCACCAGTAGTGGAAGACCTTCAAATGATTCAAGTGAGGTACGTTGTGAATTCTGCATTGAAAACTCTAGAAACCTAGAAGTCCTGGATGAGCTTGAGAAGGTACTTAAGAAAATTACAAAGCTAAGCAAAGAGAATGAGGAATAGGAAATGATGTTAGAAGTAGTTCAAACTGAAAATGAATTTTTAAAGGAAGAAATGAATCAATTGAGGTTCAAACTAAATAGTTTTCAAAAATCCACCAGTCATAGTTCTGTCAGATCTAACAGATTTTATAGATCTGCTAAATCTACTACATCTACTCCCCCTTTCGCACGTTATTCATACATGGAGTGGGGTGGGGGGAAATGGAGTTTGCCAAATCTAAAAATACGCATGTATGTTATCACTGTGGAGAACCTGGACATGTTTTTAGAAGATGTCAAAAGAGGAATCCTGGAAAATGGATTTGGAGACCAAAAGTCAAAAATGAGGCTAGCACCTCTGAAGCTAACTTGCAAGGACCCAAGAAAGCTTGGGTACCTAAAAACACTTAAAATTATTGTTTTGCAGGGACATCACAAAAGAGCTATGAAAATGGGAAAATGATTTCTAGATAGTGGATGTTCTCGACATATGACAGGTGACAAACAATTATTCAAATAGGTCATAAGGATTGATGGAGGATCTATGAAATTTGGAGGAGATGCTAAAGGAAAAGTTGTTGGTATAGGCATCATCTCTTTAAGTCCTTCTTGTGAAATAAAAGAAGCTTTTCTGGTTGATGGACTTAAACATAATCTTCTAAGTATCAGTCAACTATGCGATGGTGGATACAAGGTAAAGTTTGAATCTAGCAAATGTATCATTCATGACAACAAAGGTAAAGTTGTTCTCTCTGGCTCTAGAGAAAATAATATTTATGTCTTGAACAACGGTAAAGCCTCTTTAGGTAAGCATCTGTGTCTTGCATCCATTACAAATGATCCTTGGACATGGCATAGAAAGTTAGGGCATGCTAGTATGTTTTTAATTGAGAAACTTTCAAAACATGACTTGGTTATTGGACTACCTAAACTGAATTTTTTAAAAGATCATATTTGCGATGCATGTAAGTTAGGAAAACAAACTAGAACCTCTTTCAAAGGAAAAGATATAGTTTCCAATTCAAAGCCGCTTGAACTTTTGCATATGGACTTATTTGGCCCTTCCAAAACCACTAGCATAGGAGGTAAAAGATATGCTTTTGTTATAGTTGATGATTATTCTCGCTTTACCTGGGTTATATTTTTATCTCACAAAGATGATGCATTTAAAAGTTTTGAAGTATTTTGCAAGAAGGTTCAAAGAGAAAAGGGATACTTCATATCTACTATCAGAAGTGATCATGGAGGAGAATTTGAAAGTAAGATGTTCGAGGAATACTGCAATTCACAGGGGTTCACTCACAATTTCTCTTCACCTCGAACTTCTCAACAAAACAGAGTTGTAGAAAGGAAGAATCAAACCCTCCAAGACATGGCAAGAACCATGTTAGTCGACCACTCCCTTCCAAATCAGTTCTAGGCTGAAGCTGTAAGTACTGCATGTCATATTTTAAACAGGTGCCTTATCCGTCCTATCCTTCAAAAGACTGCTTATTAACTTTGGAAAGATAAACGTCCTAATATAAGTTATTTCCATCCGTTTGCCTGTAAATATTTTATAATGGAAAAGACAATCTTGGCAAGTTTGACCCACGAAGTGATGAAGGTATATTTCTAGGCTATTCCACCACTAGTAGGTCATATATAGTCTTTAACAAAAGGACATTATCTATTGAAGAATCAATGTATGTGGTGTTTGATGATTCTTTGACCAATGTCGAGAAAGGTAGTGATGTAGATGAAGAAGAGGTCATCCCGACCCAGCTGAAGGATTCAGAAGACTCAATAACTACTTCTGAGCCTCAAAAGACAGAGTCATAGGAAGCTGAAGAGTCAACTCTTGTCTCAAACTCTCTTGAGTCGACTACTCTTGCAGATCTCAAAGAATTGGAAGTGGTGGTACCAAATGAGTGGAGAAGTGATCCTGACTATCCTCAGAAATACATCATTGGATATCCAAGGGAAGGTATGAAAACAAGAAATTCCCATAAATCTAACCTTGCCTTCATCTCACAGATTGAACCCGAGAAAGTCAATGAAGCACTTTAAGATGAATCATGGGTTCACGCCATGAAAGAAGAGCTTGATCAGTTTGAGAAAAATTAAGTATGGAAGCTGGTTCCCAGACCCAAAGGAAAATCAATAATTGGTACAAAATAGGTTTTTCGAAACAAGCTAAATGAGGAAGGTAAAGTGCTAAGAAACAAGGCTCGTCTAGTTGCTCAAGGATACTCTCAGACAGAAGGAGTCGACTATGACGAGACATTTGCTCCTGTTGCTAGACTTGAATCTATCCGTATGCTACTAGTTTATGCATCTTTCAAAAGGTTCAAACTGTTTCAAATGGATGTGAAAAGTGTTTTTCTAAATATTTTAATAAAAGAGGAAGTTTATGTTAAACAACCTCCAGGTTTTGACAATAGTGAAACTCCACATCATGATTTCAAATTATCAAAAGCTCTATGGTCTCAAACAAGCTCCCAGAGCTTTGTATGAAAGACTGAGCTCATTTTTGCTAAATCATGGTTTTTCAAGATGTAAAAGTGACAAAACTCTTTTTATTCAAAAATCCTCAGTAGATATGTTAATCATACAAGTATATGTGGATGATATTATTATTGGCAGCACTAACCCTGCTTTGTGAAAGAATTTTGAAGCATTAATGTAGGGAGAATTTGAGATGAGCATGATGGACGAACTCACATTCTTCCTAGGATTTCAAATCAAACAGTGCAATAATGGCATCTTTGTCTGTCAATCTAAATACACTAAGGAGCTAATCCTAAAGTTTGGTATGAATGAAGCAAATCCTGCTAAAACTCCCATGAGCCCTGCTACACATCTGGTAAGTGACAAAAAGGGTACAAGCGTAAATGCGTCTCTCTATCGAGATATGATCAGATCATCATTATACTTAACTGCTAGTCGACCAGACATTATGCTCTCAATATGTAAGTGTGCTCGTTTTCAGTCATCTCCTAAAGTATCTCACTAAACTGCTGTAAAGAGAATTCTTCGTTATCTTGTTGGAACCGTGACCTATGGGCTATGGTATCCATGCACTAATCACTTTGATCTTATTGGATTCTCAGATGCTGATAATGCAGGTGATAAAGTAGATCGTAAAAGTACAAGTGGTGCAAGTTTTTTTCTTAGAAATCTCTTGTTTCATGGCATAGCAAGAAGCAAGATTGTACAGCTCAATTTACCGCTGAATCAGAATATGTTGCTTTGGGATATTGTTGCATGCAACTTCTTTGGATGGATACTCAATTATCTGATTATGGTTTATTCTTTAATCCTATTCCCATGTTTTGTGATAATACTAGTGCTATTGAGTTATCTTATAATCCTGTTGATCGCCCTAGGGCAAAGCATATAGATGTTCGCTACCATTTTATAAGAGATCATGTTCAAGATCATGACATTGACATAGCTTTCGTTAGTACTGATTTCCAACTAGCTGATATTTTTACAAAACCTCTCTTGGAAGAAAGATTTTGTTCATTAAGAGATTTACTAGGCATTATTCCTGATCCTTGTTAATATTTTGCCATCTTTACTTTAAATTGTATGTTTTAATTTTTGTCCTTCTTTCTTCTTTTTAAGGTAACTAAATTATACCTACCTTAGCTATTAATTCATATATTTACTCCTTCTTTAAGTCCAAACTTTAAGATAATCACACGTCATTATATCATTATTACTTCACACAAGTTGTTTTGAGTTTGAAAGGTGTGTCAGGCGGCGTGGCATCGGTTCCCAAGACTCTCTGCACCCCTTCACTTCACACGAAACCATCCCTCTTCCTTTACCCCCTTTAAATCACTCTTTGACTTTACACCCTCCACATTCCAACTTTTCCCTTTTCATCTTCCCCACTAAAATGGCTAGAAAAACCTCCTTCTCCACTCGTCGCAGTCAGTGCACAAAATCAAAACCACCCACAAATTCCACCACTTCTGTTCAAGTGGAATCCGACCACTCAGAAAACACAATGTCGAACTATGGTACTCCGGTTGAAAACCCTAGCCCCAACAAAAATCCGGTAAAAGGCCCATGCACAGTGATGATGCTGAATTTGTGAAAAGGCCCAAAAAGGAATTCTCTGATCTGATTTAGATGATACTCTGGACTTCTGGGATGCCTCTGCTCATGTAAAACTTGATGCCATTAAAGACAAACCTTTAGCTCATGGGAGACTTGTTGATTTGGACTATATGGAATCCCTAAATTGCGACCTCAAGCCTCTGTTCCTTGCTCAGGACTGGTCAAATTTCTTCTCTACTGACTCTGCTGACATCCCTGAGGATATGGTATGACTTTTCTATGCAAATCTTCAGCCCTGTTCTTCTGAAGGTTTTGAAACCATGGTTCTTAATACTAGAATCGTTATTACCAAAGCTATTTTGTGTCGCATCTTGGGCTGTAAGTTTTCTGGCTACTCTAAGTTCTTTAAAAATTCTTGGCCATCTGATTTTGCAGTGTCTTTTGAACAAGCCAAAGCCTGTCTATGTGAAAAGTCTGGTGAAGTCCCTGAAGGGCAACTTGGTCCGTTAGATTTGTCTTTTAAAATTCGTGTTCTTGCTCACATTGTTGGTACCACTCTGTTACCCAGAACTGGTTCGCTTAGTTCTCTGTCTCAATGCGATACTTTAAGCTTCTATTGTCTGATTACTAAGAAGAAATTAGACTTGGCTGCTTCGATTATTGAGTACATGCTTGAAAGTGTTGTTGAATGTGCGTCTCTTCCTTATGGTTTAATCATTACTCGAATCCTGCACTTGTTTCGTGTTGACATCTCTGCTTGGAAAACATACTCTATGAATGCTTGCTACAATTCTCGCACTTTTGCCGCTATGGGATATGTTCGCATTGATGGTGTTTGGGTTCGCAAGGAAAATAGGAATACTAAAGCTGTCAGTGATTATGCTGGTCCCTCTAAATCTGCTATTCCTAATGCTGTCAATGAACCTCCTGAGAAACTTAAGGATGACATTAGAGATCTCAATGACCTGCTGCTCAGCCTGCACTTTAAGAGTGAAAAAGCCACTGAGGAACTAAATAAAATCAAAATGGATGTTGGTAGGTTCTCTCTTCAGTTAGACACTGTTGTGACTGACTCTGCTGCTGCTGTTAGACAGGTACATGCCAGGATTGTTGTAGTCTCTACTGATGTTCAAGCTCGGATTGATGCTATGTCTAAGACGTGCAAACTAAGCTGAACAGGATGACTGACAATGTTGTGAACACCTTAACATATTTCCTTGCCCCTCGCTAATATTTGCTACTTCTATGTTTATTTCTGATGGGTCTATAATATTTTGAATGACCAAACCATTTTTTTTTTTTTTGCTTTGCTCCCCTGATCCTTTTTGCTGATGCCAAAGGGGGAGAAAAGACCCAAGTTTATTATGTAATTATGATTGTAGATTAATCCTGCTAGAACTTCGTAGTTGGTGGATTAAAAGGTTGCAGGTAGCACATACTCAGGGGGAGTCGACTATCCTATGGTTAATTGGGAAAAATCCCTATAGTCTCTTTTTATTTCTTATTATTGCAGGTGGTACATACTCAGGGGGAGCCGACTATCAAATACAACAGTCGACTATCTCGCAAACAGGGAAGTACTCAGTTATATCCTCCTTTACTTTTTGTCATCATCAGAAAAGGGGAGATTGCTGAGTTTAAGTTTTTGTTAAGTTTTGATAATGACAAAAGGATACATCACTAATAAATGATATATATCGCAGGGTTATCAAGGAAGGCTCTGGTAGAAGATCTGAAATGGAAAGAAAGATATTTGGTCTTTATGATGGAAAGTTAACTATGGAAGATTGGATTCAAAGCGCTAATTCTCAGGGACTTGTCCCAATCAGCTCTTACCTTATTCTTTAAAAGATATTTATATCATTTAAGAATCAAATCTCTTGGGTCAATCTTTCTCTATCCCTCAATTTATGATCAATCCAATCTTCTATCAAGGAAAGACATATCAGCCAGTCCCCTTGTTTCATGCAATTTATATCAGCAGCATATCAATCAAAGCAACAGACAAATCTGGATGAATATTATTTGTGGTCTGCTGAAGGATGGATTACGCCTCTACTTACAATCTAATTTTTCTCTAAGTCTTTTACTTGTTATATTCACTGTATTCTTGAGAGTCTACGAGTGGCCGAGAGAAAAAAAAAGAGAGTTCTTGTAGAGAGATAACAGTTGTGTCACAGAAGTTGGTCTGATCATCTATAAATCAGACAGGATCGTGGTTGGTGAGCAAGGAGTTAAAACCATCAGTGAAGGACGTTTTTGGTTAATGACAAACCATAAGTGTATACAAACCTTTGAAAGAACTTAAAGAGAGATAACCCCCCTTGTGACCCAAGGTGACTGGATTAGGAACCATTTGGTTCTGAACAAATATAAATCAATGTGTCTATTGAATTTACATTATTGCTTTTTATTCTGCAAAGTAGTTTTTGATTATCGCCTAAGTCAACTAATAGACTGATAAGTCAACTGAATTTATAAATCTGAACAATTCACCCTCCCCCTTGTATTATCACTCATACCTAACAGAACAGTAACTTGATGGAGAGTCTGTATTGATTACAGGCGTCTCAATGATGCCACCAGAAAAGAACATTTTCCTTTACCATTTAATGATCAAATGTTAGAAAGAGTAGTAAGATATGGATTTTATTATTTTCTAGATGGATATTCACAATATAACCAGATACCAATTGCATCAGAAGATCAAGATAAGACAAGTTTCACATGTCCCTATGGAACATATGCATATAGGAGAATGCCATTTGGATTATGCAATGCACCTGCTATATTTCAGCGATGCATGCCTGCAATTTTCTCTGACATGACTGAAAATTTTTTGGAAAATTTTATGGACGATTTCACCCTTTTTGGTAAAATATTTGAAGATGGTCTCCACCATTTGAACTTAGTTCTTAAGAGATGTGAAGAGACAAACTTGATTCTCAATTGGGAGAAATTTCATTTTATGGTTACTGAGGGAATAGTGTTAGGACATAAAATCACTTCTAAAGGGATAGAAGTTGATAAGGCTTAAATTGATTTTATAGCAGTATTACCCCCTCCCACAACTATTAAAGGCATTAGAAGCTTTTTAGGCCATGCAGGTTATTACAGACGGTTTATAAAAGATTTTTCAAAGATTTCAAAACCTCTGACTAACCTTTTGATGAAAGATGTTAAGTTTGATTTTTCAGGTGATTGTTGAGAAGCTTTTGAAACCCTTAAGGAGAAATTATCATCTGCCCCTGTAGTTGTGTCCCCTAATTGGAGCCAACCTTTTGAGGTCATGTGTGATGCTAGTGATACAACTGTTGGAGCTGTTTTAGGCCAGAGGATAGATAAGATTTTTCGTCCCATATACTATGCCAGTAGGACTTTGAATGAAGCTCAGCTGAATTATGCCACAATAGAAAAAGAACTACTGGCAGTAGTATTTGCTTTTGATAAGTTTCGTTCTTATTTGATAGGAACCAAGGTCACTATTTTCACTGATCATGCAGCTTTAAATTACCTCTTAACAAAGAAAGATGCCCGACCTAGATTGTTAAGATGGATTTTACTTCTGCAAGAGTTTGACCTTGAAATAAAAGACAAAAAGGGAACCGAAAGACAAGTAGCTGACCATTTGTCTAGATTAGAGAACCTTCCTTCTGAGTCTTGTGAAATAAAAGAAAAATTCCCTAATGAACATATCTTTTCTGTCAGCTAAGTTGTGACTCAACCACCCTGATTTGCAGACATTGCCAATTACTTGGTTGGAAAGTGGACACCCTAAGATCTCTCTTACCAACAAAGAAAAAAACTCATATCTGATGCTAACTATTATCTGTGGAATGATCCTTACTTGTTTAAATATTATGCAGTAATATTATTAGAAGGTGTGTGCCTGAAGAAGAAATGAGCAAGATTTTGCATCATTGCCATGATGAAGCAATTGGAGGACATTATGCTGCAAATTGGAGAGCCTTTAAAATGTTGGAGGCTGGATTCTTCTGGCCAACACTTTTCAAGGACGCTCATGCATATGTTGCACAATGTGACATGTGTCAGAGAACATGTAACATTACTAAAAGAGATGAAATGTCACTGCAATCAATTCAGGTATGTGAGATATTTGATGTCTGGAGTATAGATTTTATGGTCCTTTTCTTTCATCTCATTCATTTGAATATATCCTTGTGGCCGTTGATTATGTTTCACGATGGGTTGAAGCCATTCCCACAAGAAAGAATGATGCTCGAACTGTGTGTAATTTTCTCAGAAAAAAATATTTTTACCAAATTTGGCACACCACAAGTTATCATTAGTGACCAAGGCACTCATTTCATGACAATTTTTTGTCTTGCTATCAAATATGGTGTAACTCACAAAATAGGAACACCATATCATGCTCAAACTCAAGGGCAAGTTGAGGTGCCTGACCACAAATTAAAAAAGGATACTTGAAAAAACTGTTGGAATCTCAAGAAAAGACTGTGCTTTAAAATTAGATGATGCATTATGGGCATACCGAACGGCATTTAAAACGCCAATTGGAACATTCCCATATATATTAGTCTTTGGAAAAACTTGCCATTTGCCAGTAGAATGAGAACACAAAGCTTTTTGGGCATTAAAAGCACTGAATTTTGATTTAACATCTGCTGGTAAAAATAAATTTTTTCAGATTAATGAATTGGAAAAGCTGAGGCTGGAAGCTTATGAAAATGCCAAGATTTATAAAGAAAAAACAAAAAAAATGGCATGACAACTTGATCCAACAGAAAAGCTTCAAAATTGGAGATCATGTACTTCTATACAATAGCCGACTCAGGCTATTTCCTGAAAAATTGAAATCCAGGTGGACAGGTCCTTACATTGTTACAGATGTTACTCCATATAGAGCAATTGAATTCAGCAGATTAATGGAGGAGACAAGTTTAAAGTCAAAGGCTACAGGCTAAAATTGTATTTTGGAGGACAATTTGAGCAACAACCATCAGTAACCATGATAGACTGATGAGTTTCGCATTTATTACGTCGAGCTGACAATGTTAAACTCATAACTAAAGTTTCTTACCCGTAGCCATTGAGGGTGAAGCAATGGAGCCTTATAAGTCCAACATAGATCTGACTAATTAAATGCTTAACCAATTGATCTGGTCAATATCCAGATTATTGTACAACCGGAATATCTCATGAAGGCCTCTACAAAAACAGAGTCACCTAGACAGGAGTAACTCCATGGTGATCGGTATGCCTAAGTTACTGGTTGGCTAACCATTCAATTGTGCAATTCTAATGTTGGCACAGATAATTTTATGGTTTATATTCAAACCAGGACCTCATGACTGTTAAGGTGTTAAATTAGCCAGTCTATTAGTCACAGTTTCTTTCAAGCTTTTTTCTGTGATTGTAAAATTGAAAGCCAAAAATATTTTTATATTTTAATTATGAAGTAGTATTTTCTATTTTGATTATCCTAAAAAAAAAATTACTCCCTTTTCGCTCGTGTTGAAACGTTTTTTCATTCAGGGGAATGAAATCTTCAAGTGTGGGGGAGGATTATTCTAATTTATATATTTCTAAATATAATATCTTCTTCTAAACTATGACTTTTTGTAGGTATTTAATTAACAACATAAATTCTTTACATTATGCTCAATATTATTTCTTTTTATTTTTCACCATATTCTTTTTCATGTATGATTTTGATTTTGTGAAAACAGTAGCAAGCATCTTCTACTCAGGAAATCATTGGGATTGAGAAAAGTTATGATCACAAAAGTAGGAAGAATCAATAAACTTGGCTAGAACTTGCTTTAAATATTTTTTGAGGCAAAATAATAGATGTCACTGATTTTTGAAAAATGAATTTAGACTTTCTTTGATTCCTAATTCTAGCCTCTTTATTTTCATCCAAATATACATATTTTACCTCTTAGAACCATTTTCTGAGCCTTGATCCTAATTTTTTTTAACACCATATTTCTCTTTAAAAAAAAGAGAAAAAGAAAAAAAATATATTACTTGTATATATGTATATATCTCTATATATACACGTATAAATACACTTACAATTTTTTCCATCATTTAATGAGCATAGATTGATATCAGCAAAAGGAAGAAGTACCAAAAAAAAAGAAAAAAGAATATATGATTGTTAATGAAATTGTAAAGGCATGGAATGTAAAAAGAAGGAGTGCTTAAAAAGAAAAAGAAAAAAGGACGGAAATACTAAGAACAACGAAATGTTTGCTCAGAGTTGGAAGGAGAAAAGTCACTATAAATATATCCTTACCCTACCAGCCTATAGCCTCAAATTACAAACCAAGAAAAGTCCTAAATGATTTTAAAATTTAGTGTTGTATCTATATTAGTGGAGATAAACATGAAAAGAAAGTCTATGGACTTGACTATGATACTTACTGAATAAGTGATCATAAATCTATCAGTTCTGAAAGATTCTAGGGGCGACACATGCAAGCTTTTGTTGACCAAGTCAGAATTCACACATAAGGTAAAGGATCTGGTGAATTTAGAAAGGATAATTGCGTTGAACATAATGAGAGATATTTATTTTGAATAAATTTGATATACTACAAAAAGGCATAAATTTTGAAAAGATAAAAATATAATAAAATCTTTTTCCTCTAGGACGAGCAAAAGTTCAAGTGTGGGGGAATTTGATGAATATAATTTATTCATGTATTTTCTTATATAAAAATATATAAATATTCTAAATAAAATCATGAATAAATATATTTAGTTCTCCTATATTTCCTAACAAATCTTGTAGTGAAAAGAATACTTGGAAAGAGATATATATCATGAATAAAGTAAATAACAAAGGAAGAAGAGTTTTACGTCAAGAAGTCCATGACATGTCGTCCTCACTATAGAAGAAAGTTGCTACATATCTTGGCTATTATATTTGCTTCTTATATGGAATAATACATTTAATAGAAGAATGTTGGAATTAAATAAAAGAAGAAGCAAGAGAAGATTTCCACATATTCATGCCAATATGCAAGAAATTGCTTCACATATCCCTCATTATGACACATTATTATTATGCAAGATCTTGTTACATATCTCATCAATTAACATTACAACAAGAAATGAAGGAATTCTCCATCTATAAATAGATGACAATTCTCCCATAGTTAGAGCATCAAGTGAAGAGAATAGCTATTACTCTTTAAAGTTTCCCTTTCACTTGTTTTTCTTTTGCTAGTAGTAAAATACTCCTAGTTTTAAATATAAGTCTTTTAAATTCCCTTTTTATATTTTCATACTCTATAATGGAGTAATTCCTTTTTGTGGGAATAGTTGATGAAGCTTGATATATTTATAATACTTATCTCAGTTTTAATACATACATGGTCTAAAATTATCTATTTCACATTTTACACTATGCGGGAATGTTAATTTTATTATTCTTTACTATCACTCTTACATATTTTATCTCGTGGTTATTATCATGTTAATTTTGTAATTCTCACGAAGCAAAATTAATATGTGGTAACCGATGAATAAAATAAGTACAGTAAAAGTAAATTTTAGTAATCTACCATTTCAAGTCCGTAGTCTTGCTTGCCTCAGTTTTAATTCTCACGGAGGAATTGTTGTAGGCAAGATTATTGATTTTTAGTAAAAATATTCTCACGAATTTTTCACTACTTTTTAGCACAATTCAAGGAAGGAAAGTATTTTGGTTAAACTGACACTTGTAATGACTCAATTAATTTACATAACCTCAAGGAGTGTTATTAATTGATTATCTTCTTCTGAGCAAAATATAATTGAATTAGCAATAAGCAATTATTCTTTAGAAGAAATATATGTCAAAATTGAGTTTTTTATTATAAATATTATCAAGTGAATTCAATGATTTCCAACTCTTTTTAAATTGAAAATCTTCCGCAACTCCTTTTATTTTAGTTAAAGTTATTTAAAAGTTCAAAAACTCACTTTTCATCAGTTTGATTCTCTCAAATAATATTCGAAATATTAAAGTCTGTAGCATAGATTTCCCAATCTCTGTGGGACGATATCTTAAACTATACTATAATTTGACAAAGCACGAGAAGGAAAATCCTATACACTTTGGCCTCGTCACCACTTTAGGGGCAATTAGGGCATTGTATGCCAATTCTGGAAACTACTATATAAGTTCCTTAGCCTCATTTATTAGGGTTAGCTTTAATGGCATTAATGATTGTGAGTTTATTGGCTAAGCTTATTTGCTTAAGCACTTTTGTCCTTGATTAGCAATTAAAATCATTCAACTGAGGATCAAATAGTTAAGGTTACTTTGTTAATTGTTTAAGGGGGGTAATTAGGTCTCACCTCATAATTTTCTTTTTTAATTCTCATTAATCAAAGTTGATCTTACTTTAATTGTCTTCTTAATCTTTCTTGTTATTTTTCTATCTTCTTGTTGATTCATATCATTTGGTGTCAGTGTCAGAGCCGATTTAGTGTTTGTTCTTACAAGCACTAACTAAGTTTTGGTTATCAAAATCCAAAAATCACAAAAAAAATCAAAAATTCAAAAAATTCAAAAATCCAAAAATCCAAAAATTGAGTCATAGATTTAGGGTTCCTTTGGATAAAATTTTTGTTACCATTTGTTGAAATTCGATTCTAGAAGTTGTACCTTGAAGAAATTGGGCAACAAACAACGATTGGAGCATCAATTGGAAGAATCAAAAGCTAGGGTTCTTCAAGTTCATCAACTAGTGATTTGGGGATTTTACATTTTGGGTGTTGTTCTTGAAGAATCAACCATTGGGGTTTGTTAGCAGACTAACAAGGATCATATATCTCAAATTTGGAGCAAAAACAAGCTAGTTTGTGAAGATTCAAGTGAAAAGGGTAGCTGGAAAAATGGATTCTGCATAAAGCTTCAAAAACCTACGCGATCGCGCGAGGTCAAGCACGATAGCGCATACCAACTAATTAATCGCTCTTTGCAGTCGCGCCCTATCAACGCGATTGTGCCCTGCTGTGAACTTCTTCAACGCGATCGCGACAGTTCTCACGCGATCACATAGAACCACAATTTCTCGACAAACAGTTTTCTTAGACAGATTGCTTGCACTGGCTCCTGAACAGTTTCCAATCAACCAACCCCAATTCTCATCAAGTATTAGTGAGTTTCTAGATCATAAACAAAATTTCATCCAAATTCGAATTCGTTTCGTACCAATTCGATTCATGCATTTCTCCTTTCATCTCGTTGACTTTTTTTAATTCCCGTCCGTTAGCTTTAATTGTCCGTTCTTTAACACAACAACTCCATTCTATCCCGAACTGGATTGAGTTTGATTATTGAATCGGACTTGAGTACGAAGATCAACTTGAATTAGCCAAGAGAGGTAAAGAGCAAGTGTGGTGATAGTATTCGAGCAAGTAAAAGCCAATCATTGAGTATAAACACGAGTGAATTGAGTGCAATCAAATCGAGTGTAGACACTTAGGGAATGAATTGGTGAGGACTCTTTCTACTAACTTTATTTGATTGTTTGTAGGTACTATGGCTCAAAAGGAAGTTGATGTGAACATGGACACCAATACCTTGATTCATGCGACGATGGCTCACTTTTGGCGCACTCCCTGATGAATTCAAGGGAATCAAAGAAACCATTGATGACCAATCCCGCAAGTCTAGACTTCAAGAAACGGGAAAGCAAGTGGTGGAGACACCTCCAACCGTTGGGGTGCGTGATGATGGTTCTAGTAGGCTTTCTCGGGCTAATGACCGTTATTCTCGTATGATAGCCCAAGACACATATTCTTCAAATGGAACTCCACAAGTAAAGGATCCCATTCATGATCCTCCCAGGCATGACTTTCCAAGAAATGAACCTCCAAGACATGAAACTCCAAGGCGTGAAGAAATGGTGCATCCACAAAATGATTATCTATATGATGACAAATCCTACCATGCACTTGATAACTATGATGTTGATCCATATCTCTACCCGAGGGAGGCATGACAAGGAGGATATAAGGGTCGAGGTGGTCAATTTGGGAGAGGTTACCAAGGAAGAGCGAAACGTGAAAAGGACTACTATGACTATGGTGTTCATGGTGGAAATCGAAGGCATCATGATGAAGACTGGGGATTGAATACCATCAAGATCAATCTTCCTACTTTCCAAGGAGGTAGTAATCTCGAAGATTATCTAGAATGGGTTGTCAAAATGGAAAGGATCTTCCAAACCAATAATGTGCAAGAGGCAACAAAAGTCAAGTATGCCATCACTCAATTTAAAGGCTATGCTTCTACTTGGTGGGAATCTAAGCATAGGCAAAGAGAGACTCATAGGCTACTTACGGAAGGTGGATGGATAGCCATGAAGGCCATGATGGAAGATTGATTCTTACCCAAGAACTATGATGAAGAATTGGTCAAGAAGTTCTACAACTTGAGGCAAGGAAGCAAAGGGGTCCCAGAATACTTTGATGAGTTTGAAAAGACAAGGATAAGGGCTACATTCAAGATGGGGATCGACTCCTTATTCCAAGGTTTTGCGGGGGCTTGAATAGGGAAATTTCTTCTCCCATGGAATTGCACAAATTTGATTCCTTGTATGATGCTTTCCAAGCGGCACTTAAGGTGGAGAAAGGACTTAAGTTGGACAAGTCCTACAAGTCCAAAAGCACCTCATCCAATTCGAGCAAAGGAAGGGGCAATGAAGACCTATCTCCTATAGGACAAGGCAAAGGAGCCCAAGCGAGAGTTCAAGGGCGAATTTGACAAAGCCAAGCCCAAAGAAGAGCCAAAAATGGGAGGTAACAAAGCTAAACTCGAAAGTTTGTCTAACATTCAATGTTATAGCAAGTGCACGAGTTTCTTGGAAGAGGACTTATGCAAGAAAGCTTGAGCCCATGTGCGGTTCCGATCATCTTAGTACCAAAGAAATATGGGACTTGGCGCATATGTGTAGATTGTAGAGCCATATATAAGATAACGGTAAAGTATCGTCATCCTATCCCTAGGTTAGATGATATGCTTGATGAGTTGTCTGGTTCTTGTGTGTTTTCTAACATTGACTTGAGGAGTGGCTACCACCAAATCCGGATGAAACCGGGTGAGGAGTGGAAGACGACCTTTAAGACTAAGTTTGGTCTTTATGAGTGGCTTGTCATGCCTTTTGGCTTGTCCAATGCTCCGTCAACCTTCATGAGGTTGATGAACCATGTGCTTAAATCCTTCATTGGAAAATTTGTTATAGTTTACTTTGATGACATTCTTGTCTATAGCAAATCCATTGATGAACATGTTAATTATTTGAAACAAGTATTTGATGTTTTGAGAAAGGAGCAATTATTTGCTAACTTGAAAAAGTGCTTCTTTTATGTTGATAAAGTTGTGTTTCTTGGTTTTACGGTGAGTGAAAATGGTGTGGAAGTTGACGAGGCTAAATTAAAGGCTATTAGGGATTAACCCACTCCTAAAAGCATTGGTGATGTGAGAAGTTTCCATGGGTTGGCTAGCTTTTATAGGAGGTTTGTGAAGGGATTTAGCATTATAGCCGCACCATTGACTGAAGTGATAGGAAGGATAAGGCATTTGTGTAGGGGAAAGAGCATGAAGATGCTTTTGCAAAATTGAAAGAAGTGCTTAGCTCTACACATCTCCTTCAATTACCCAATTTTGATAAAACCTTTGAAGTTGAGGGTAATGTTAGTAGTGTAGAAATTAGAGTCGTGTTGATGCAAGATCAAAAACCCATTTTACCTATTTTAGTGAAAAGATTAAGGGACTAAATATTCCACTTATGACAACAAATTGTATGCCTTAGTGAGAGCTTTGGCTCATTGGCAACATTATCTTTGGTCAAAACAATTTGTCATTAGAACCGACCACCAATCTTTGAAACACCTCAAATCCTAATAGAAGTTTAATGAGAGACATGCCAAATGAGTGAAATTCCCTGAAAACTTTCCTTATGTTATCCATTACAAAAAGAGAAAAGAAAATGTGGTGGTGGATGCCTTGTTACGGAAGTTTGTTCTTCAATCAAGAATACAAGTGTTGTTGAATACTTTGGGGTCCAAGCTCATGAGTTTTGAAAGCATGAAGGAGATGTATGGCAATGATCCGGAGTTTGGGGAAATTTATGTTACTTGTGAGTTGGAGTAAAGGGGAAGAAGAATCACTAGATTGTGTGTGAGGAGGAACCAAGTGATGATGTGGAGAAAAAGAGGTTCCACAAGTTTGAAGGATTCTTGTTTAGAAATAGAAAGTTGTGTGTGCCTAGTTCATATTGGAGGGAGTTGTTATTGAGGGAGGAATATAGTGGAGAACTAATGGGGCATTTTGGAGTGGGAATGATGCGGGGCAAACCACCGCAAGGCCCTTTACTAGAAGCCAAGCCAAAACAATTAATGATGCTTACCTTCACTCGACATAGAAAGGCTTAGACGTGGAAGATGAAAGCTCTGGAACCACCTTGAAGATCATGCATCGGAGCGCCATGAAAGGAGAACCATCTAGGCCACAACGAGAAGCTCAAGAGACACAAATGGAAGCACTTCAAGAGGTTATAGGAAGGGGCGGACCGTCCATTTACAGAGGCGGACTGCCCACTTGAATTCAGCTCTCTAAATCTCTGGCCGCCCACTTTTCAGGCGGACCGCCCACTGCTGAGGGTGGGGCGCCTGTTTCCTTCTAGCCAGCAGCAGGCGGGGCGCCTCCTTTACTAGGCGGGCGCCTGTTTCGGGAAGGTTTCAAGACTTTTTTTTTGTGTAATTCCTAATTTAGCCCTAAGCGACTCTATTGTAATAACTAGACTTAGGGGCTTTTAGATATTTCACAATTGTGTAAGGGAGTCCATATAAACTCCCCTTAGCCATTTTCTTCATTGACCTTACCTTGAATACAAACACACATGAGAATTCTCTCAATTGTAGACCTTGATTTTGGCTTGATTTCAATTGGAAGAATCCGAATTGAAATTCAATCCACTCTGATCATTCTATTTGCAAGAACCTCGTGATTCTTGAGGATAGTTGCATAGTGTAGGTGATTCTTGACAATCGTTCGGGGTGTAACGAAACATCGTTCTTCGTTGCTACTTGGACAATCATGTGAGTCTCGTCTCGTTTTTATCTCTTTTTCCACTTTCGTAGTTTACCCTACATCAGTTGGTATCAGAGCGAGGCTAGGGTTACATTCCTACGAACCTTCGTCCTACTCTTCGTGCTTTTTATCTTTGTTTCTTGTTGCTTTTCATGTTCTTGTTCTTGTTAAATTGAAAAAGAAGAAAAAAATTCAAAAACAAAAAAAAATTGCTAGTTGTTCATGGTTGTGATGATTTCTTTGGTGATTGCTATCGGGGATTGTATGTTAGCATATTCCTGTTAATCGGGTAACCACAAAATACGTTTTAAGGTTATGAATCAGAATCTTGAAAATCAAATCCCTAAAAGTTGAAAACCCCTAAAATTTGTTCAAAAATTCCTTGATTTGGATTTATGTTGATTGGTTGTCGTTATAAATCATTGGGGTTTTCTTGTAGTAGTCGAATACACATTGGGGAACCTTTGGATTGGGAAAATACCTTGAAAACGTTGGAATTTGGGTGCAAAAGGGCCAAAAACCCGTTGTTGAAGATTGCTGGAACCAAGAACAGGCGGAGCACCTAGTATAGTAAGTGGAGCGCCTAGTATAGTAGGCGGACCGCCTAGCCAACTCTCTGAAGATTTTTGGGCGGACCGCCTCTTAGTGCCCCTTTTTCCTGAAGGGTGTTGGGGTAGTTGTTTCATAGGTTTTCGTGTTTTGTTTGCTTCTGTTACTTCCGGTTAGTATTTTGAGAGTAAATTTCCTACTCGATCAGTACTAATTCATTGAGCGCTTAGGATATTCGTGCGTGTTGGTGGTAGAAATTTCCAAGAAGACTCGTAGAATTTCTTTGGCTCATGTGCTCACTTATAAAGTCAAACGCCCATAGAGTCCCATTAACTCCACCCTTCCCGAAGAGCATTTGGAACTTGTGGAATTGTTGGTCGTTGAGGAGGTTGTTCAACTCCGAGAAAAACTTTTGAAATCAAGCACGAGTGAACCTACCCCAAACTTGAGTGTACTCGAGTGATATTCAAAAGTGAGGGAGTGTGTCAGGACTTCTACTCTAATCTCTTAGCTTGTTTTTTATTGTTTGTAGGTACATGGCGGAAGAAAAGGCAAAGGATACCATTGAGGTCCCAACAAATATCTTGGCTAGTCTCTTGGGTGAAGACTCTAAACCTAAGAATGGAGACTTTTGAAAGAGAAAGGACCCCTAGTGTCCATAAAGATGTCGGGGAAGGCACAAGTGATGGCTCAACCGTGAGACCAGATCAATTTGTGGAGCTAGCTCATCAACAACGGTTGAAAGACGAGGCTCTTATTCGTGAAAGATTGTTGGGCAATCCCCAAGGTGATGTTCCACTCATGAGGCCCCGAAGAAACATAGCACCTCTTGAGCAAGTTGTTGAGGCTCAAGAAAGGGAGGGCCCCGAACTTGGTGACAACTATGATGATTTTGATGCTCCCTATCCGAATGGGAGGGTAATGAATGGAGGCCGGGGAATGGATAGAGGTCGTGGGCATGGTCGTGGACCTCCAAGGGCCTTTGTGGGGAGGAACTTGAGGCGAGAATATGATGAAGTTGATGACTATTATGGGGGTCAACCGGAACCAAACCGTGGGGGTCGAGACAACAACCTTAGTGTGAAGATCACTATCCCACCCTTTAAAGGGACTACTGATCCGAAAAAGTTCATAGAGTGGAAGGTTCAATTGGACCGGGTGTTTGATACAAATGACATGTTCGAGGAAAAGAAATCCACTTATGCCATTGCTTCATTTGAGTCATATGCTTCCACTTGGTGGGAATCCGTCAAGAGGTCAAGAAAAAGAGTTGGAATGCCAATGAACATTGCTTGGGAAGAACTGAAAGAGATGATGAGTACCAAATATGTGACACCCAAGTATAGGCAAGAACAACTCAAGAGGCTTTATGAGTTGAAACAAGGCTTCCAATCGGTTGATGGGTACTTCAATGAGTTTGAGAAGAACCTAATGGCCCTTGATATGGAAACAGAAGATGAAGAGCAAGCTATCATCCGATTCAAGAATCGTTTGAACTGGGAAATAACTTCTCAATTGAGACTACACATCTTTCATTCTCTTCAAGATGTTTGTGATGCCGCGGTTGAAGCTGAAAAGTGGCTCAAAGAAGAGAAAGCTCCTCACTTTAGGAGTACTACTTCTACTCCAATGACTCGACCTAAAGAATGGAAGAGCCCAAACACAAGTGGTGCAAGTGGAAGTCGTGATGTGAAGAAGCCTTTTGAGAAGGCTACCCCGAGAAGCGACTTCAAAGAAGTGGGAGGTGTTGACACCCAATTTTGTCCCACAAATTCTAATTAAGGTTAATTTTTGAAAATTAGAAGTGAATTGATTAATTTTAATGAAAAGGACTAAAAGTGAAAGACATAGCCTCTAAATTAACCTACCTGTGCAGCCCCTTATTTCCTAATTAATCCCTAAATACAGGCTAAACTCGCTCCTGACTTTAAAATGTGTCCTATCTTTGCAAATCCTATATATTACACATCACACACAAAATACCTCATCTTCAGTTCCCATTTCCCCTGAACCCATCTTTCCCCTCACCCGATTCAAATTAAACCCGCGCCAAGAACCCGGATCTCCCCCCAATTCAAGCAAAAATTCAAAGCCCTGGTCCCCCCTTCACTTTCCACATCATCCTGATCGTACACACCTTATCCGTTTATACCCGTTAGGGTCATTTTCGTCCAGAAGCAAGGAAAATTGGAACCCTAATGGCCTGCTATAAAAGACCAGTTTTGGGGGGTTATTTAAGGAGAGAGGCGAGAGTAGAGCAGAGAGAGGGTTCAAAACGTTTTGAGCCGTTAATGGGGTCGGGAAATGAGCAGCAGTGAAAGAGCATAGAGATGAAAAAGGCACAAATTTTATGCTGTTTTTTTTTTTTTAAGTTTTAATATCCTCTTCGTTCTTGTTCTTGCGCATTTTTTTTGATTCCGTGCTGTCGCTTCAGTCTCCAAGTCGTCGCCTTGGTTTGAATCGCTTTGTTCAAGTGCGCGTATTCAAATCCCTCTCTTTCGTTCACTGCCTCGCAAAAGGTCAGTGTATAACTCAATTCCTTTGTATTTTATTTACTTGCTTTTTATTTGCTTTTGCCTGTATCTGCCTTATTAATTTATGTTAGCATAAGTAATAGTTTATTCAATCAGTGTATGGATAGTTTAGCTTGATAAAGATTGTATTTCTGTTAAGAATATTTAGTCTTTAGCTTACTGGAACTATATGTTTCCTCTTTTAAAAGAAAGTTTAACTCTTTTGTACTGTTAGTATGAAACTGATTTTGTTAGTTTAATATGATAATGGGGATCCTAAAACCTCTTTAGTGTGTATATGCTCAAATTCCCAACTCTTAAGTTAGTTTCATAGTTGGTTTATCTATAAAGTGGTATCAGTGTGTTCCCTTATTCATGTCCCGTTTCCTTTTTGTATAAGCTTTTAGTCCATAGGGTCTATGTTTATTTTAAGTTGTTTTGGAAATAGCATGGTGTTTGAGTTGCTTCTGGTAGTTCAGGTTGTTAAAGGCAATAGTAGTTGGAAGTTTTGTTTCTAGTGTAGCAGGGTGTAAAAGGGTGTCAAAGGGTTATGTGCAGTTAGTGTAGGAGGCTTTTTCTGATATGCAAGAGGTTAGGATAGATTTTGGAGGCTTGATTCTAGCTTCATTTTAGCTACTTTTCTGAAGTTCTTGAGGGAGTTTTTTTTTTGGTGGGACCGTCCATTGTTGCTGTAAGGCAGTGAGAGTGGTTTCAGCTTGGAGTTTGCTTTCCAGGATTTTGAAAGGAGTGTTTCAGGCAGATTGGTTTGTATTTGGAGATGTTCTAATGAGCTGAGGGTTGTTTGTGAGAGTTAGGGTGTCTGGTGTTTGTTAGAGGGCTGTGAATGTGTGAGAGGCAGCAACTACTGAATGCCTTTGTGTGCGAGTGGTTGAGAGTGTCCCAAGAAGGAGCTGTCCAGGGAGGTGTGCAGGTGTATGTGAAGGTGCGTGTATGTGTGAAGTGATGCAGGGTTGTTTTGGAGTTTGTTTTGGTGGCTTTAGGATAGAAAGAGGTGCAGCTGGTAGTTTTTAAGAGGTGTTGCAGGAGCGGTTTTAGTTTAGGAGTTGGTTCTTGGTATTTGGAGTAGCTTGTTAGAAGCTGTATCTAGTTGTTTCAGGTAGTATTCTGGGCTGTAAAGAGTTCAAAAGTGGAGTTGTTCTTGGAGTTTGAAGAGTCCTGGTGGCTGGTTTGTTTCAGGAGAAGGAGTTGGTATAAAAGCTGATTGCTTGTTTGCTTGTTAATGCAGCTTGTTTAGAGGCAGTTTCAGTGAGTGTGGGGCTGTGTGTTTTGTTGTCTTATTGGTTTTGTAGGTGCTGAAAGAGGTCTATGAAAGAATGATGTAACTGTTTGTTAGGCCTGTGAAGTGTGAGAGAGGGAGAAGTTCATGTGTTAGAAGAGGTTCAGGATGTGTGTGCTATGTCAGGGTGCATTTAAGTGTGCAGAGTAGGTTCTAGGCTTGTCTCTTGTTGTTCAGGTGTTATCCAGGGCCTTGGTTTGCTTCCGGGCAGTGAGGGTGCCTTGGTTTGCTTCCGGGCAGTGAGGGTGTGGAGAGGTGAGTGATCTGCTGTAGCCGTAGCTTGAATTGTTGTTGTTTCCAGTAGTAATTAGTATGGTGAATATAATCCTTGTCTGTCCCTTAAAATAGTAAGTTTAGAAATTCCCTACATAATGATTTAGCTTCCAAATTTTCATGGTTAAATAGTGAGTGTAGAATTTGAAAATGTCAGTCTTTATGCATTGTATGATGTATATTTAATTATTAGAAAGATTAAAGAGTGGTATTAACTTGCTATTGATTTTAATAGTTGGAGGTAACACATATCATTGCCTGCATTTCTTAAATTGCTTGAACCTCAGTTTATAATTGGTTAATCAGTTGAAATTTGGCAGACAAATCTATCCCATGCAGTCAATTTTATGTATTTTCCACTGTCCTAGCTTGACCCGTGAACAAAGAAAAGCCAAAGATCTAACTATAGCACGCGAAAAGAATAAACCTTTAGTTGAATTAGAACATTAGGACCACTGTTACTACTAGGCATTTCTTTAACAAACTTTGTAAAGAAAAAAATCTATCTTCGTCCAAACATTAAAAATGCTAGGCACTGAAGACCAAATTAAGTAGGAGTAGCACAAATAAGTACTCCAGAGCATTTCCTACTATTCCTCTATAGTTGATAAAGTTTGGTTTGGAATTTTAGTTTAGTAATGTGTATTGGATAAAAGCTGACTAGACTCAGAAAAGCGACACGTGTCTTCCACGTGGCACGGACAGACATTCACCGGACAGACATTTCCCACGGGAAGACCCAAGAAAATTACGGAACATCTCAACAGCCAGCATGGTTTAAATGGGCAGTTATCAGAATTATCGTACGCGATCATTCATTAAATGATCGTTATGGCAATAACTGCAGCCCGGCGGTTACAACTTCGCTGAATGGGTGCCTGACGGTTACTCATCCAGATAGTTCCACACCCAATGGCTAGTACAACCCCAACGGGCGCCTCTCAGGCCTATAAATAACGTTTCTCTTAACCAATTGTAACAACTTTTACTTCCTGTCTACATTATCAATAAAAATACAATCTCTCTCGTTCAGATATACTCTTTGTTCTTACTACTATTTTGAGCGATTGGATTATTCAAAGTGTGGACATCAACCAACTCTCCCCGGAGACGAAGGATACGATACGTTCGCCTCCCTTTGTTTTCGTTTATGCTTCGCTTTTGATGTTTTATACTGATATCATTTATTTCGCCGTACGAATCCTTAATCTCAACTATTGATCGTGACTCCGCAAATATAAATTTAATTGTTAATTGGCGTAAAATCGGATCTAGGTTAAACAATTTGGCGACCACAGTGAGAGCCGGTCAATAGCTTTCGTAGGTTAAGACATCTATCTTTGATATTGTACTTGTTTCCGTCTATTCTTTTTGTTTCGTAACTAGCATGGCAGAAAGTAATTCCCAGCGAACCATCGTAGGCGGACAACAAGTAGACACCCCTTCACGTAGCACTAGTTATTCTCCTGAGTACTCTCCCGACTATTCGTCCGATGGGCAGCAACAATATTCCCAAGGACAGGTCAGGCAAAATAGGCGTAGACGCTCTCAGAGCACTACTCCACCCAGGAGACGACGACATAGGAGTCTCTCCCCTGGCCAAGGGAACCTGCAAAAAACACTTTTTGATTTTATGCAGCAACAGGCAGAAGTAAACCGGGGAATCAACGAAGCACTAACCTCTCTCCGGAGAAGCAATCTTTCAACCGCAGGGGCTGACGCTGCAGCGCCCAACCCCAATGCACCCTCTTCATATACTTCAAGACAAGGAGAAGAGCGCAACAACGGTAGTGGCATTGCAGATCCGGCGACTCAAGCCAATCAGAACCCGAACGGAGGATCTACGGTACCTGCAGATATGAGCCTTGTCGTAGAAGCTCTCACCAAGATATTTAAAGAAAGTCAAGAAGTACTTCAAAAGTCTCTCCACGAGAGAATCGATCAGATACCAGGCGCCCCACCTACGCTGAAGAAGGTTGACGTCCAGCGTTATTCACAACGGCCCTGGAAGAAGGAAGCAGCCCCAAAAGCGATACCCAAAACATTCAAAATGCCAAATATTCCAAGGTATCGCGGAACATCCGATCCCAACGATCACCTCATGATGTTCAGCAATTTCATAAAGGCCAGTGATCTCACCGACGAGGAGATCGAATCTGTGCAATTGAAGAAATTCGTAGAGACCCTGGCAGATGGGGCCCTGCGATGGTATTCAATGTTGCCACCCAACTCCATTGGGTCCTTCGCAGAAATGGCTGAATTGTTCGTAAAAGCACACACAGGTGCTCAGAAGACGGAGACCCGGGTAGAGGATATCTTTGAAATCAAGCAGAGACCCGACGAATCACTCTGCAAGTACGTGGATCGGTTCCAGAGGGAACGTATGATGCTCCCCAAGGTGCCAGATAGGTGGGCGGATATCGCGTTCACCAACAGCCTGGATGTTAGAAGCTCGGAGGCCACGCGAAGGCTTTACGAGTCTCTCCGCGAGTTTCCAGCAGCCAGTTGGTCAGACGTCTACAATCGTTACAACTCCAAGGTACGTATCGACGAAGATAAACTGATCGGAACAGGTGCTCGCGGAAGGGCTCAGGCTCACAGCAGTGGATCCGGCGGAAAAGCGGAGACAGAAAGATCAGGCACACGGTACAAACCATACCCTGACCAATCGCGTAATAATTCCAAAGGACGCAGCCGCAACAGCAATAGGGGCCTATCTCGAAGAGAAAATTCTGAATCCAGTTCCCATGGAGTCCCAAGCCTGCCAAGCTTCAACGTCGAAATAACGGAGGTCATGGCAGTACTCAAAAACATGGGAGAAAAAGTCAAGTGGCCGAAGGACATGAAGACTGATCCCAACAAGCGAAATCAAGACCTATATTGCGAGTTCCACCGCGACCATGGGCACACCACCGAAGACTGCAAAGCCTTGAGGTACGAAATTGCTCATTTGTTGAAACAGGGATTCTTGAAGGAGTTCCTGACCGAGAAGGGAAAGCAAACTCACGCAAAGGCTCAGCAGAACAAACCTGGTCCACCGCGAGCATCCACCCCGAAACGAACGGTCAACGTTATTTCAGGCGGGATCGAAGTAGATTCGGTCACCTTCACGGCGAAGAAGTATGCAAAGGTATCCATTACAAACAACAAGCACCCCCGGTCAGAAGAAGTTATCACCTTTGAGGAATCCGATGCTGATGGATCAAAGTTTCCGCACGCCGATGCGTTAGTCATAACGTTACGAGTAGCAGAGTTCGACGTGAAGAGAGTGCTCATCGACGCGGGCAGCTCTGCGAATATTATCCAGTCGCGAGTTGTAGCTGAAATGCAGCTAGCAGACAAAATTGTGCCAATATCTCGAGTTCTCTCCGGTTTCAACAATTCGAGCGAGAAGACTCTCGGGGAAATTACCTTGACGACCCTAGCTGAGGGGGTAGCAAAGGAAACGACTTTTCATGTTGTCGACGCTGATCTAGCCTACAACATCATTCTGGGCAGACCATGGATCCACGACATGCAAGTCGTCCCTTCTACCTATCACCAGGTGTTGAAATTCCCATCCGAGTGGGGAATACGTGAAGTCCGAGGAGAGCAACGCACTGCACGAGATTGTTACTCGGTAGCCCTCAAACTACCGGAGGAAACCAAATAGCAATTACAGCACCCGGGGCCGAGTGCTACACCTGAGGAGATTAAGTACGAAGTCCCGGAGTTCATCGCCAAGATGGATGAGAAAGAAAACCACATGCCGACAGTAGAAGCCCTGGAACCCGAAGAGCTGTTCGCTGATAAACTAGAGCGAAAGGTGTATTTGGGAACTGAACTGAGCGAACGCCTGCGGGGAGATATCCTGCGATTCCTCAAGGAGCGGCATACAACATTCGCCTGGTCCCATGCAGATATGACAGGTATTTCTCCTGACATCATTACTCACAGGTTGCACGTTGATCCATACCACCGCCCGGTGAAACAAAAGACGCGCCAGCAAGGAGCTTTCCGAAATCAGGTAATCAATGACGAAGTCGATTGCCTGTTAAAGATCGGTTTGGTACGTGAAGTCAAATATCCAGACTGGTTAGCCAACGTGGTTGTCGTACCTAAAAAGAACGGCAAGTGGCGAGTCTGCATTGACTTCACAGATCTGAACAAAGCCGGTCCGAAGGATTCATATCCCCTTCCCAGGATAGATCAACTAATCGATGCAACGCCCGGGCACGAGGTGTTAACCTTCCTCGACGCGTATTCTGGATACAACCAGATACTGATGGACCCTAGAGACCAGGAAAAAATGGCATTCATAACCTGTCGAGGTACGTATTGCTATAAAGTTATTCCATTTGGATTAAAAAATGCAGGTGCAACCTATCAGCGTCTAGTCAATCGAATGTTCCACGACCATATCGGAAAGACTATGGAAGTGTACATTGACGACATGCTGATAAAATCCAAATGAGCAGAAGACCATCCGGCACATCTAAAAGAAGCTTTCCGAATTTTGGATCAATATAACATGAAATTGAATACAGAGAAGTGCGCTTTCGGAGTCGGGTCGGGAAAATTTCTGGGTTTCATTGTCTCTCAGCGAGGCATTGAAGTCAATCCCGCTCAGATTAAAGCTATCGAGTCAATCCCAGATGTACTTCGCGATAGGAAAGAGGTCATGAGACTGACGGGGAGAGTAGCTGCCTTACGCAGATTCATCTCCCGGTCATCTGATCGTTGCAAGAGTTTCTTCGATGTCTTAAAGCAGAACAAGGAGTTCGAATGGACTCCCGAATGTCAGCAGGCGTTAAGGGATCTAAAGAAATATCTATCCAATCCTCCACTACTTACCACACCTGTGGAAGGTGAGCAGTTGCTAATTTATCTGGCAGTCTCAGAGTCGTCGGTAAGCGCTGTACTAGTTCGAGAAGAAAAAGGTAAACAACTTCCTATCTACTATGTTAGCAAAGCTCTAATTGATGCAGAAACCCACTACCAACCTTTAGAAAAATTGGTGTTAGCTCTAGTAACTGCTGCTCGAAAGTAACGTCCATACATTCAAAGTCATACGATAGTTGTGGTTACTACTTTTCCTTTACGAAGCGTTCTGCACAAACCAGAGTTTTCAAGAAGATTGGTAAAATGGGCTATAGAATTGTCCGAATTTGATATCACTTATCAGCCCAGGGTAGCGATAAAATCACAAGTCTTGGCAGACTTCGTGGTAGATTTCAGTGTGAATATATATCCTGAGGCAGAAAAGGAAGCCATTCTCTATGCAGGACAGGCTCCGGGCACTTGGGTCCTCCATACGGACGGTTCCTCGAGTGTGAAAGGGTCAGGGCTTGGACTGGTCCTCGTTGCTCCATCCGGAGAGACGGTAAGGCAAGCTATCAAATGCCCCTTTATTACTAACAATGAGGCCGAGTATGAGGCCGTTATTGCAGGATTAGAACTGGCACGGAACTATGCAGCAACCATAGTCAAGTTAAAAAGCGATTCTCAGTTAGTGATCAATCAGATCAATGGAGGTTTCGTTGCACGAGAGCCCAGGATGCAGGCGTACCTCGGCCGAGTAAAAGAACTCTTGACACAGTTCGACGACTGGGAAGCAATTCAGATTCCACGGGAAGAGAATCACGAAGCTGATGCTCTCGCAAACATGGGATCAGTCGCAGAAGTAGGCGCAGCCAGCTCCTCGGCTATCATTCAACTTCTCTACACAACCATGGACAGGGAAAAGTTTGAAGTCAACACTGTCAGCACTACCTGGGACTGGAGGAACGAGATAACAAACTATCTTATCCACGGGACTCTGCCCGCAGACGTAAAGGCTGCTCGTAAACTCCGAGTAAAAGCTGCCCGATACACCATCCTCAATGGCGAACTGTACCGGAAGATGTTCGCAGGACCCCTAGCAAAATGTCTTGGACCAAATCAGACTAATTATGTGATGAGAGAAGTCCACGAAGGCTGTTGCGGAAATCATTCCGGAGGTAAGGCCTTAACTCGGAAGTTGATACGTGCAGGTTATTATTGGGACAAAATAGAGAAAGATGCGAATGAGTTTGTCAAGAAATGTGACAAATGCCAGAGGTTTGCCCATCTTCTTCATCAGCCAGCCGAGCCACTGCATTCAATAGTCTCCCCATGGCCCTTCATGAAATGGGGGATGGACATTGTTGGTCCCCTTCCCACGGCACCAAGGGGGATGCGTTTCCTACTGATCATAACTGATTATTTCACAAAGTGGGTCGAAGCAGCAGCATATTCAAGGATACGGCAAACAGAGGTTGTCGATTTTCTCTGGCGCTTTGTCATATGTCGTTTTGGAGCACCCAAGGAAATAGTCATGGATAATGGCCCGCAGTTCATCGGCCAGAAAGTGACTAGGTTCCTTGACGATTTACACATTAAGAGAATCACTTCTTCTCCATATCATCATGTCGCCAACGGGCAGGCCGAATCTACCAACAAGATCATCGTTGAATCTCTTAAAAAGCGTCTCGAGCAGGCAAAGGGATGTTGGGTAGAAGAGCTACCTGGAGTACTGTGGGCTTATCGCACCACAGTAAAAATGAGTACCGGGGAGACTCCGTACTCATTAGTATATGGCGCAGATGCTCTGATCCCGGTCGAGATAGGAGAGCCCAGTCTGCGATATGCGCATGCTACGGAGGAGTCGAACTCAGTTAACTTGTCCGAGGAACTGGATCTCCTCGAAGAACGCAGAGAATTGGCCCTCGTACGAGTGGTTGCCCAAAAAGAACGAATCAAAAAATACTACAATCGGGGACTGCGCGTACGAAGCTTCCAAGTCGGGGATTTCGTACTCAGAAAAGTTTCCCAGAGCACACAAGAGACAAATTCGGGGAAACTTGGCCCTAACTGGGAAGGACCCTACAAAGTGGTTGCTTCGGTCGGCAAGGGGTCCTACCGCTTGGCACGACCAGATGGTTCGATTATCCCGAACAGTTGGAATGTGGTTCATCTCAAAAGGTATCACTTCTAGGTGATAAAAACGGTTAGTTACCCTGTACTTACCTTTTTATCTTTACAAAAAGTTCCTTACTATTTATTCCCTCTAAATGGTACTAACGACCTGAACAAGGTCAGATCCGTTTAGCTCAACTGGCAGAGCTCGAAGTTTTTCAACTTCGCGGCTGTGGGTTCGAATCCCACAACGGACACACTCCTCATTTGGTTATATGTGTTCAATGTACGACTCACCGACAACTCTTTTCATATTGTCACTTTACGTGTCCCAATATAAAACAAGGGGGGTGGTGAGGGCCCTATAGGCCAGGCAAGACCTTTATACAGGCAAAAGACCTTATCAAAAGGCAGCAAATTTCCAAAACTTTTACGTGATAAGACTTCCACAGCAAATAAGAGAAGTCATTCACAAAACAAAACCCTCGTGTGACAAGGCTTCCACGAAAATAAGAGAAGTCGATCACAAGGCCAACAACTCGGCCAGAGCCAATCTACAAAGCCGTGCAACAACTTTCAACTATCGAAATAACAAGCAAAGTTGTACGCACAGAGCAACGATTTGGCTAAAATTCTAAACGACCGCAACTCGGTCAAACTACTTACAACTTAGCCCCTTTTCCTAATAAAAGGGTAAGTTAGAAATATACGGGCAGACTCGCGAAAATACGAACTTGATAAAGTTCAAGATTCAAGGAAAGCCACAGCATATGCATACAAAGGGATCATGAATTCAAACTAAACATAGTCACTGAATAGATCTAAAACAACATATATACATAAGTTGATAAAACGCCGAACACGGCTGACAGAATTTTCGCAGAGTGATTAAAAGGCCAAACAGACCGGCCAAGGACCAGAAAGTCTTTGTTAGACTTCTGTCCACCAAACAAACAAGTCCGGCTCTCGCCGAACAGAATAAAAATACATCAATCAAGGAAAAAGATTATCAGCTTGAAGGGCCATGACCAGGACTCAACGCACCAGCTCCGTTAGTCCTGTCATCACTCCCTAAATCCTCATCCTCATCTCCATCATCATCGTCATCATCGCCTTCAGACTATTCGGGGAAAGACCCAACGCTTGGTGTATTCTTCGAACAGCGCTCTTTGTCGTCTGCAGCATCTCCTCGACATCAACCTGCCCAGCCTGGATCTGCCTGAGCAATGTACGCTTGGCCTCAAGGGCCGCAAGCTTGGCCTTGATTTCCGACTGGTCACGCAAGTTAGCCAAGTCCTTAGTCAATGCAGTTTGGGCGCCCATTAACTGGGCAACCTGGTCCTTGGCAGCTTGGAGGTCAGAACGGGCTTTGGTTGATTCTTCATTTGCCCTCTGCAGATTCATTTCAAGAGATGCGCGGTTGTCATTAGCGCTGTTCAAGCAATTGCGGCACTCTTCAAGCAGTCTTTCCAAGACCTGGATAGAGCGTGCGAACCCCTCTTTCTCCTCGAAAAGAAGGTCTTTTTCCCTGGTGAGAGTATTGATTTGCTCAAGACGATCATTGTTAACATCAGTTAACCGATTAACTTCTCCACTAAGGAAACCACACTGCTCAACCAGAGCTTTGTTGTCCTTCAGAGCCTCCAGCAGTTCTTTCTTTACCTCTACCACATGATCAACATTATTGATCCTGGAACGAAATATAAGCTCGGCGGCCAGCATGCTTGACTACAAAAGAAGAAATGAATAAAATAAGTTAAGGATTGAGGGTCCAAGGCTAAAGTTATTTCCAACCTAAGAAAGGAAAATACTTACTCGGGCAGAGTCAGCGGCAATCTGAAAGGCTAATTCCTCATCGCTCAACTCCCTCAGTACCCACTCTTCATGAGGGCCAATGAGCGAAGAGACCACCTTAGCCAAGCCACTTGGCCCAGTTATGAAGTTGACATCGGGGGCAAGCTTTAAACTGTGCTTCCTCTTACAGTACTTGGGTTCCCAAGCCTGATCGGAAGGATAGTTCGGCCCGAACTTGTGACGGATACCCCTGATATCCTTCAACTCCGTCTGCCCACCAACGACTGATCGCCAGACAAACCTCGACGACGCAAGGTTAGAATCATTTTCAATTCCAGGATTAATTGTCTCACATTCACGTAGTCCAACTGGAGCCGCCCCCTCAGTAGCCACGTTCTCCAAGTCCTCGAAACGAAAAACACGAGGACCCTGGCTACTCTCATGAGGAACTTCTCCCCTGGCCTCTTCCTCTACTTCTTCTTCCTTCACTTTTTCTTCATCTACCTTCCTCTTCCCCTTGTCCACACGAGAAGGACCTGCCTCCTCCCCGTCACCAACTCGGGGACTCCTCTGCGGAGTACGGACGGTCTCCTCCTCAGCGCTTCTCTTGTCACTACGGAGATGAGGTCTCCGCCCAAGAGGAGCATCCACTTCGACTTCGGTGTCTGAAAGATAGATGACTTCCTTGGCTAGACCTCCTCCCCGCGCGGACTCGGGGACTTCAGCAGCTGCCTCGGCATTCACCTCTACGGACTCAGGGACACTGGCCCTAGGAGGAAGATCGTCACCAGCCGATGAGGGTCGCTTGGAAGCCACGGAAGTCTTACGAGAGGACTTCTTCCGTGCTCCTCCCTCTCCCTGGCTCCTCTTCTTCCTCTTCAAGGAGCCCAGTCCATCGGACAGAAGTTCTTCACCACCTCCCTGCTGCGCAGAGCACCTACCGATGCTAGTATAGCCTCAGCCTCAGCAGCTGGGTCAGCGACAGGCTCGGTAGGTCTGTCTTGGGGAGGCGCGGGGAAGAAATCTCCCGAAGTGCCCAAACCTGTAACAAAGATAAAACGGTCAGACATAAGAAGGGTTTAAGAAAGGAGAATTATCGGGGAGACAGAAATATCCTCACCGTGGTGTTTTACAGTCAAACTATACAGAGCGGGAAAATAAGCCCACTCTCTTTTCTCTGGTCCAAATTTCTCCAAAATCGGCTCAACCCACGCAGTCAGTTCATTAACAGATATGAACCCGTCGTAAGGTTGCTTGGCCGCTGCACGAGGAAATTGAACGAAGATTAGAAGAAAAGGGAAGGAGAATACAAAAAAGACTCGGGGACTTACGCGTCTTATTCCAGACTTCTGGAAGGTATGTCTTGTCGGCAAAAGTTAAGGCCGAGAAGCGCACGAACAGATACCGGTGCACCCAGCCTCGGTCACTGGTATCCTCGGAACTGCGCACCAAGCCTTTGCTTCCGCACATCCTGGCATTTACGTAGCTATCTTTAAAAATCTGAATACTGTACAAAGAAATAAAGTGCTTGTACTCAAAAGATTGATCGGTTTCTGCCGCAAACCAATCTAAGAGTGTAACTGTCCTGTATAAACTGGGGCTCAGTTGCCCCGGGCAGAGAAGGTACTCCCTGCAAAGCCTCTCCAGCACAGGGTGCAGGGGCAGCTTACATCCCACGGTGACGGGGTTGGTGCCCATAGCTGTCCATCCAGCCCTGTGGGAAGTAATGTTCTCTTCTTCAGAGACCGGCGAGAGAGGGATTTCATCGCCCCAATTGCAGTCCAACCTCACATGAGGGATCACCTCCTTCGTGATCCCCGACTTAAATCTATACGCCGGCCAGTTGCGCGTATCTCCCTCCCTGTTATGAAAGGACTTGATATTACAGTCCGCCTCAAGTTCACCCCACTTCTTGGGGATTATTTCCGCAGCAGTGGCTTGAGCGGCCCACGGCCTAGGAGTGGCCGTCGAGCTACCAGCAATATCGGAACCCTGATTTCTCCTAGATCTTGAAGACATGATTACAAGGAAAGAGTGAAGTTGTCAAGGGAAAATTAAAAGCTAATTCAGAGATTTTTCAAGGAACAACGCAGAGGAAATAGAAGCAAGTAAAAGGATTCTCGTCAAATGAATCCCTATTTATAGGAACCAAGATTCAGATCCCCAACTTCTCTCAAAGACACGTGGAGGTTATCGGGTAACCTACGACCAGATCTGCCCGTCAAAGGGGGGAAAATAGGGCTAATCAAAACTTTATAGTGCCATCATTACTCTGAAGAGCAGCGGTCACCTCGCAATCAAAAGGCGACGTGTGCACGTGGCTGAGACGGTCAAAATCATTGCTCTTTACCCTTGGGATACGCAGCAGTCACTTCAGAGTAACCTGCAATTCCGCAGGCGTGCCAGCTGCGGTTACTTTTTCACACGGCGCATTTAATGCGCACGACATGAGGGCTTGTCACTTATCTGATAGGATTCATACGTCATCAGGATTACATCATATGGAGATAAAAAATTCACAAGGAATTCCCGCCAAAATCCATATCCACTCCTCGAACAGATACTCTGCTCGAGAAGTGCGGGGACTATCTGTATTGGATAAAAGCTGACTAGACTCGGAAAAGTGACACGTATCTTCCACGTGGCACGGACAGACATTCACCGGACAGACATTTCCCACGGGAAGACCCAAGGAAATTACGGAACATCTCAACAGCCAGCATGGTTTAAATGGGCAGTTATCAGAATTATCGTACGCGATCATTCATTAAATGATCGTTATGGCAATAACTGCAGCCCGGTGGTTACAACTTCGCTGAATGGGTGCCTGACGGTTACTCATCCAGATAGTTCCACACCCAACGGCTAGTACAACCCCAACGGACGCCTCTCAGGCCTATAAATAACGTTTCTCTTAACCAATTGTAACAACTTTTACTTCCTGTCTACATTATCAATAAAATACACTCTCTCTCGTTCAGATATACTCTTTGTTCTTACTACTATTTTAAGCGATTGGATTATTCAAAGTGTGGACATCGACCAACTCTCCCCGGAGACGAAGGATACTATACGTTCGCCTCCCTTTGTTTTCGTTTATGCTTCGCTTTTGATGTTTTATACTGATATCATTTATTTCGCCGTACGAATCCTTAATCTCAACTATTGATCGAGACTCCGCAAATATAAATTTAATTGTTAATTGGCCTAAAATCGGATCTAGGTTAAACATAATGCAAGTTGCAGAATTGACTTGTGATGCATCTGCTATGTGTCTTCCTGATTTGCTTCTGTTGTGTTTTAAGTGGGTTTCATTTAGTTTGAGTTGATGATCTTTGGTATTCTTTGGTATGTGCTGGATATCAATTCATTTTGATCTTAAATGTTTAATTTGTTAAGTGAAAAGGACGAGACTTAGAGCCTGTTTGGCCAAGCTGCTAAAAACTGCTTATTTTGAAAAGTACTTTTTCTAAAAGTACTTTTTAAAGAATAAGCAGTTTGTGTTTGGCCAACTTATTTGAGAAGTATTTTTCTCTGTATTAGATAAACATATTGTGTTTGGCCAATATTTTAAAAAAGTACTTTTGCGTATCAAATTACGAATAAGGACATTAAAATTCTTTTTTACATTTGGTATTATGTATTAGTAGTAATTACTTACTTTTGACAAGATGATTTATCAAAACACATCATTCAAAATTAATCATAAAAATCACTTGTTAAAATATTATATATTGAAAATTAATCACGAAAAAAATAAGTAGTGTCACTCATACATGACTACAATTCTCAATAATTTCATCCCTAACAGAAGAAGACTTGTCCTACAGTTCTGAAGGAATATCAGAAGGTCCATCTCCTTCATTAAACTCTGACACAGGGTCTTCATTAGCATAATTGTTAAAATTCTCATGTGGAAGAACTTCGTCGTATGAAATTATTTATAGTCATAGTACTTGTAACAAGATGAACCTGAGTATTAAACTTGAAAGAAGGCATTGAGCGTAAAATAGTAAATCTATTTTTCCAGACTCCAAACGTTCTTTCAATTGTACATCTCAAGCTGGAATGAAAATATTTGGAGAGAGATATGAGTTTAATTAATGAGGGATAATATGGTAAATAAGAATTTTTGGTAAGGATATTATTGTCTTGAATAAACTGCTTCTGCTTTTTGGAAGAAGCAGAAATTTCTAGCTTCTTCTAAACAGCAGAAAAACTGCTTCTGCTGAAACCAAAAAGTACTTTTCTTTATTGGCCAAACAGCTTAAAATTTCAAAAAAAAAAAAAAGTACTTTTTTTGGGGAAAAAAGTACTTTTTGCTCTAAAGAAGCTTGGCCAAACATGCTATTAAACTCGTAAATGTCAAGTTTTGCTAATGACTGTTTTAGCATGGCAATATTTATTCGCCATTTTTTAAAGCTTCGTTTTAGTATAAATGCTAATCTTTATCTCATTGTTTTTGGCATAATTCACTCCTTGGAGCAAGTACCATCATATTGGAGCTGCAAGAGTCGCTCGATTCGTGATCAAGATTATGGAATTCACATCTCCAGCCCACTTTTACATACATCTTCCGCATATAGCCACTTTTCGGATTTTATCATTTAGCTTTGTCTTTCCCTTTCCTCTTTAGGATATTTATGTAAAGTATTTGTATAATAATTATTTGACATTAATTTATTTGATTGATTGAGTTATTGTTTACTTTTATGATCATTGCCTTTAATTTTGAAGTTGCTATTTTTATTTATCGCAAATTTGGGCCATCTTAGAAAATGCGTGCAAGTAAAAAAAATATATATTTTTTTTGTAAATAAGCTTTTTATTCAATTAATTATTATTATTATTACTATTGCTACTATTAGATAATTCTTTTTTACAAAAATACACTTCTAAATTAATTGGAAACCTGCCAGATTAACCGTATTTTACAGAATTTCGAAAGTGCCTTAAAACCCCTCTTTCAAAATTAACAAAACCTCTTACCTTTAGAATCTTTGGAAAGACTGACTTTTTCCAAAAATGGAGTTTTGCACGCATTTGCTTATTTGGTTCACTGTTTTTCTTAAATTGGGTGGCGACTCCAAAAACTCCAAAAGAGTTAGTCCATTCAGTTGATATTCCTAAATTTAGCCTTTCGAGGTTAATTTTTTGGGGGTTCAACAGGAGGTAACTCTAAAACTCAATTAAATACTTCTTCTTCTTCTTCTTCTTCTTCTTCTTCTTCTTCTTCTTCTTCTTCTTCTTTCCAATTCCACAAATGCAAGGGTTATGGCCACTTTGCCAAAGAATGCCCTACCAAAAAAACAATAATTGTGATGGATGATGGTTGGTGTATGAAGAGGAGAGTGAGCCCAAGGGTGAGATTGTTGAGGATGTTGAGGTAGTTGAGGAAGAAGAGAGAGCGGCGGAGGGTGATGACCCTAATATATTTCTATTGGTCCGTCGTAGTTTGAGTGCCATGGTGAGCGAGGAGGAAGTAGATATGCAAAGGGAGAACTTGCTCCATGCTAGGTGTAGAGTGAGGGGAGAAGTGTTGATGCAGCCCAAAGTGCTGATCAACCGAGGAGACTTCAACCGAAGGCAGTGACTGATCAATCGAGGAGGCCAATCACTCGAAGCCAAGCCAAGTTGCTCCATGACATGCACATCCAGTTGGCTATGTCGGGAGGAAGCATGTGTTCGGGAGGAGAATTGCAAAATGTTGGAACCAAGGGCTTCATCTTCAAATTTGAGCCCGAGGACAAGGTTACCGAACAGCAGCTCTTGGCGCCGGGCAGCACAGAGGCGAACACAACAACAAGTGTTTGAAGCTAAGTCACGCGCCCGAGGACAAGTATGTTCGAGCGGGCAATCGAGAACCGAAGCCAAGGCTCACCGAAGTCAAAGACTGCCGAACACATCTTTAACTCAGCCTTACGTGGCTTATTTCTATTGGTCGCCTGTGACCCTTTTACTAGTTTACCCTTAGTATTTCCTATATAAACCTTGTTTCCTTTCATTGTAAGACCAAGTTTTTTATTATTAAAATTGAATGAAAGTGCCGAGCACATTTCTTGTCTCCGTCGTGAGCAAACCCCGGTGAGGGCTTTTATGGACTTGTGGCTTTCGGTAAATCCGATTGAACATTCCTCTTTGATCATTCAGTTTGCAACAGGCAATGTTCTCTTGAGGATTGTTGCATAGTTAGGGTGATTCTTGTGACCCTTTTGATCGAGCTTTGAGACAAGTTCCTCACTGTTCTTTCAAAAGAAGCAAGTTTTATCTTGCTTCTATCTTTATCTTCTTGTTTGTTTTCCGCGTTTGTGCTTAGCAACACCTTCGGGTTTTGCCTTGCACCATCTTGGTATCAGAGCACGGTTTGGGCTTGTTTCTACAACCCCAAATCCTGTTCACGTTATCCTTATTTCGTGCGTTTGTGTCTTTGTTTTCCGTTTCGTGTTCTTGAGTTGGATTTGTTACTGTTGGCGTTGTTATTTTACAAACAAAAAAAAAAAAAAAAAAAGGTGTTAAAAGGAAAATTCAAAAATTGTGTTTGATTGTTGGTTGTTTGGGATAAACAACCATTGATTCTTGTTCACCATCGAGTTCTGAATCCAACAAGTGCCCGACGTACCAATTTCGTGACTAGGGTTTCTTGGTGAATTTTTGGACTGTTTTGAGCTTTAATGGTGACAGAAAAACTCGAACCCCATTGTGTTTGGAAGAAACCGGTGAAGATTGGTGGTTCTTGAGTGATTTGGGTTTGTTTTGTTGTTTGAAAATCGAAGTTCTGAGTTTGAAAATGTTGTCCGTACGCCGAAAAGTTGTTGCAAAATTGTAACAGTGTACGACACGGCGAGCTGGTTCTTAGCTCGAAGGACTTTGACTTCCTCCGATGTCGTTTGAGACCGGAGTCGAAAGAACAGCCCAGATCTGTTGAGATTTGCGTTCAGTGAACCGAAGTTGATTTGTCCGTACGCCGGAGCAAAGGTCACTGTTCCATTGAAGAAGAAAGGGGTAAATTTAAAATATCAAAAACCCCCAGGTGAAAATTTGTCGGCTGAAAAGAGAAAGTGGATAAGGTAAAACCCTATCCGTACCAAGGAGGGACCACTCTTGTACGGACAAGAGTTGGTGTGATCGAGGAAGATTCCAAAAGGGAATCAAAGGGTAGATTCTCCTAGGTTCTCACTTTCTTTCGTGTCAAAATTCTAGTTGGTGGATCTTTTGAGTAATCGTCCTACTCGAGGTCGTACTAACTCTTTTGAGCTGATAGGAATTCGTGCGAAGGGGTGACCGAAGTCCAAACTTTCGTAGAAATTCTTTTGACTCCCCGAGCTCAGTTAAAAAGCGTCTGTTCCATCGAGTCGAACATCACTTCACTCTTCCCGAAGAGACAGTGACTATTGTCGAACTTGAAGGATCTTAGAGGACCGATCAATCAGACGAGCCACTGTTAACAAGTCCTTGAGTGATCAAAACCGAACCCATAAATTGAGTGGACCCGAGTGCCACCCATCAAAGGTGAGGGAGAGTGTGAGGTGATTTCTAAGCCTAACATTTGTTTGATTTTGACTTGTGCAGGTACCATGGCTGGTAATGGAGGCGAAGGAAAAGGCATTGAAAGGCCCGAAGTGTCGTTAGCCGATCTCATGGCTGCGATACAAGGTGTCAGCGCCGAAGTAAGAGGAGTGAGTGTTCGAGTAGCTCAACTCGAACAAGGAAGTGCGTCCGTGGCCATGCATGGGTCCGGCGCTGGAACGAGCCAATCCACTCCGATGAAACCTGAGCTGTATGCTGAGCTTGTACGACAACATCAGTTGACAAGTGAAGCAATTCGAAGAGAACTTAACTTGGGCAATCCCCAAGCTGCTTATCAAAACTTGGGCATTCCCCGAGGAGAAAGAATACCACCTCCAAAGGCCCGAAGAGATCTTGGAGCCGTTGCCGAGGAGGTTGATGAAGAGGAATTTCCCGAGGACGAATATGAGCGTGAGCCGCCATTCGCTCAACGAAGGCAAGCTCACCGAGGTCGTGGAAATTTCCGAGGTCGAGGCCGAGGCGCAAATGTTGGAAGAAATATTGAGCGTGAGGCTGACGATCGAGAAGATGAGTATGTCGAACAGGCTAGAGGTGTTCGAGACTCAAACTTGAACAGTGTCAAGATCACTATTCCTCCCTTTAAAGGAACTAGTGATCCCGATGAGTATCTTGAATGGAAGCTTAAAATGGAGTGCATCTTTGAAACCAATGAGATGACCGATGAGAGGAAAGCTGCCCATGCCATTGCTTCGTTCGAAGCTTATGCATCAACATGGTGGGAATCTGACAAGAGGCATAGAAGAAGAAATGACTATCCAGTAGTTAATACGTGGCCACAGTTGATGAGAGCTATGGATGCTAAGTATTTGAGTGCCAAGTACAGGCAGACTCAAATGCAAAAACTTTATGAGCTAAAGCAAGGGTCCAAGTCAGTTCAAGAGTACCATGATGAATTTGAAAGGGTTCGACTGAATCTTGATCTGACCGAAGACGAGAAACAAGCCATTATCCGGTTAAAAAATGGCTTGGCTAGGGATGTGTCCTCTCAGTTGAGACTCCACGTGTACCACACGTTGGAAGATTTGTTTGATGCTGCTACCGAAGCTGAAAAATTGGTGAAGGAAGAAAAGACAAATCGGTATCGAGGAGTCACTACTTCTACTCCCTTGAACCGAGGAAAAGAATGGAAAACTCCTAACCAAGCAAGTGCCAATGCTGTTCGAGATTCGAAGAGACCCTTCGAGAGGGGTGTGACCGTTAACCAATCAAGAGAAGTGGGAAGTAAAGTGCAACTAAATTCCCCTAGTGCTTCAAATATTCAGTGTCACAAGTGCAAAGGTTATGGTCACATGGCAAAAGAGTGTCCAACTCGCAAGGTTATGCTTCTGCTCGAAGATGGAACCATCCATGAGCAAGCGAGTGACACCGAGGAGGAATTTATCGAGGAGACTGACCGAGCTGAAGGTGATGATGATCATGAGGCTGCCGAAGCTGATCATCCGGAAATGTTTCTTGTGGTTCGAAGGAATTTGAGCTGCATGACTCTTGAAGAAGAGGACAACCAAAGAGAAAACCTCTTTCATGCCCGATGTCGAGTGAGGGGAAAGGTGTGTTCGATGATCATTGATTCTGGTAGTTGTGCCAATGTAGTGAGCCAAACTTTGGTTTCACAAATGGGATTACCTACGATGAAGCATCCCCACCCTTACAAATTACAATGGCTGAACGAGTGTGGAGAATTGAGAGTTGTCAAACAAGTGTGGATCAAGTTCAAAATCGGAGAGTATCAAGATGAAATGATATTCGATGTGGTTCCGATGCAAGCTTATCATTTGCTATTGGGTCGACCATGGCAGTATGACCGAACAGCTGTTCACAATGGCAGATCCAACACTTACACTGTGAAGCTCGATGGGAAGAGTTTCATACTCAAACCCTTGTCTCCAAAACAAGTCACCGAGGACTATAAACGAATGAAAGAATTGAAAGAAGCGGCCAAAGCTAAGCTTCCGATGGGAGCAAAATTGGGGCCCGAAGAGACAAACTCACCGCCCGAAGTGAAAGGAATTTGTGCAATCATGCAACCCGGTGAGGTCTTACGAGGCAACGACCACGGTCAGATGATGATTTGCCTCGTGCACAAGGTTATGTTTCTAAACTCTAATGATGATTTTTCTAATGGTAACCCTTTGCCTTTGTTTGTTCGTAAAGTTTTGCAGGACTTCGAGGACATGTTTCCCGAGGAAATGCCAGGTGGATTACCTCCGTTGAGGGGAATCGAGCACCAAATTGACTTCGTGCCAGGGTCTCAAATCCCTAACAAACCTGCATACCGGTGTAATCCCGAAGACACCAAAGAGCTCCAACGGCAGGTTGATGAATTGCTGAACAAGGGCCTCGTTCGTGAGAGCTTGAGTCCTTGCGCCGTTCCAGTTATCCTTGTCCCGAAGAAGGATGGAACATGGCGAATGTGTGTTGACTGTCGAGCAGTCAACAAAATCACGGTAAAGTATCGTCATCCTATCCCTCGATTAGATGACATGCTTGATGAATTGATTGGTTCTTCATGCTTTACAAAGATTGACCTCAGGTCCGGTTACCACCAGATCTGAATGAAACCCGGAGACGAGTGGAAAACCGCATTCAAGACCAAATTCGGTCTATATGAATGGTTGGTAATGCCTTTTGGCTTATCCAATGCACCGAGCACATTCATGCGACTGATGAACCACGTGCTCAAACCGTTCTTAAACAAGTTCGTTGTCGTTTATTTCGATGACATACTTGTTTATAGTAGAACCATGGATGAACATGTCGAACACCTAAGGCAAGTGCTCGAAAAGCTTCGAGAAGAGAAGTTGTATGCCAACTTCAAGAAATGCGCCTTCGGTGTCGATCGTGTGGTCTTTATTGGATTCGTTGTCAGTGCTAATGGTGTCGAAGTCGACGAATCAAAAGTCGAAGCCATCAAAGATTGGCCAACTCCGACCTCGGTATCACAAGTTCGTAGCTTCCATGGTTTAGCTAGCTTTTACCGAAGGTTTGTTCGTGACTTTAGCACCGTGGCAGCTCCTTTAACCGAGCTGGTTAAGAAAGACAATCCATTTGTGTGGGGAGAGTCCTAAGAAAGGGCTTTCCAAGAGTTGAAACGGAGGCTTTGTTCTGCCCCGTTATTGCAACTCCCTGACTTCGGCAAAGCATTCGAAGTCGAGTGTGATGCGTCTGGAGTTGGGATCGGAGGAGTGCTAATGCAAGAATCGAAGCCGATCGCTTACTTCAGCGAAAAGCTTAAGGGGGCAGCCTTGAATTACTCAACGTATGACAAGGAAATGTATGCCCTCGTTCGAGCACTCGCCCATTGGCAGCATTATTTGTGGCCTCGAGAATTTGTGATCAAAAGCAATCATGAGTCCTTGAAGCATCTCCGAGGACAGGAGAAATTAAACCGAAGACATGCCAAGTGGGTTGAATTTATTGAAAGCTTTCCCTATGTAATTCATTACAAAAAGGGAAAAGACAATGTTGTGGCCGATGCGCTATCAAGGAAATTTGCCTTAGCGACCACTCTCGCCTCTAGGCTCATGGGGTTCGAAAGCATCAAGTCGATGTACGAGGACGATCCCAAGCTGAAATGCGTTCGTGACGCTATCTTGAGTGGCCGAAGGGTTGAAAAATATCAATGGCATGATGGCTACCTCTTCAAGAATGGGAGGGTTTGTGTGCCAGTATTATCGTGGAGAGAGCTCTTGGTTCGAGAAGCTCACTTTGGTGGACTGTTGGGACACTTCGGTGTCGACAAAACTCTTGGTATCTTGACCGAGCAGTTCCATTGGCCCAAAATGCGACGAGATGTGGAAAAGCTTTGCAACGCTTGTCTCGTTTGCAAGAAGGCAAAATCGAAGTCCAACCCTCATGGTTTGTACACCCCGTTGCCTGTGCCTGATCGACCTTGGGTTGATATATCCATGGACTTTGTCTTGGGGTTACCGAGGTCGGGGGGAGGACATGATAGCATTTTCGTTGTGGTTGACCGTTTTTCCAAAATGGCTCACTTTATTCCTTGCAAAAAGTGTGATGATGCACAGCATGTAGCTACATTGTTTGTTTCTAATGTGTTAAAATTGCATGGTGTACCTCGTACTATTGTGAGTGATCGAGACTCAAAGTTCTTGAGTCATTTTTGGAAATGTTTGTGGGGTGCCCTCGGCACCAAGCTGCTATTCTCGACGTCTCACCATCCTCAGACTGATGGGCAGACCGAGGTAGTTAACCGAACCTTGGGATCTTTGCTTCGAGCAATGACCAAAGGAAAGGTCGGAAACTGGGCTGATCGTTTGCCCATGATGGAGTTTGCATACAATCGAACGGTGCATCGAATGATTAACATGACCCCGTTCGAGTATGTGTATGGATTTAACCCTTTAATTCCACTTGACCTAACCCCATTGCCTCGAGATGTTGTTATTGATTTTGAAGGTACTCACCGAGCCAAAGCTCTGCTCGAGTTGCATGCCAAGGCGAAGAAGAACCTCGAGGAAGCCTATACAAAGGTTGCCTTGAAGAAAAACAAGGGGCGAAAAAAGCTGGAATTAAAGAAGGGAGTGGGTTCACTTCCAAAAGGAACGCTTCCCGAACCAAAGGAAAGGAAAGTTGGCTCCTCGAGGGGATGGTCCATTTGAAGTGCTGAGCAAAATAAACAACAATGCTTATGTCATCGACCTCCCAGGTGAGTATAATGTGTCTAACACCTTCAATGTTGCTGATTTGACTCCTTGTGTTGTAGACCAAATATCGGAGGCAAAGGATGAATCGATTTCGAGAACGAAATCCTCTCAAGAAGGGGAGGATGATGCAGCCCAAAGTGCTGATCAACCGAGGAGACTTCAACCGAAGGCAGTGACTGATCAATCGAGGAGGCCAATCACTCGAAGCCAAGCCAAGTTGCTCCATGACATGCACATCCAGTTGGCTATGTCGGGAGGAAGCATGTGTTCGGGAGGAGAATTGAAAAATGTTGGAACCAAGGGTTTCATCTTCAAATTTGAGCCCGAGGACAAGGTTACCGAACAGCAGCTCTTGGCGCCGGGCAGCACAGAGCCGAACACAGCAACAAGTGTTCGAAGCTAAGTCACGCGCCCGAGGACAAGTGTGTTCGAGCAGGCAATCGAGAACCGAAGCCAAGGCTCACCGAAGTCAAAGACTGCCGAACACATCTTTAACTCAGCCCTACGTGGCTTATTTCTATTGGTCGCCTGTGACCCTTTTACTAGTTTACCCTTAGTATTTCCTATATAAACCTTGTTTCCTTTCATTGTAAGACCAAGTTTTTAATTATTAAAATTGAATGAAAGTGCCGAGCACATTTCTTGTCCCCGTCGTGAGCAAACCCCGGTGAGGGCTTTTATGGACTTGTGGCTTTCGGTAAATCCGATTGAACATTCCTCTTTGATCATTCAGTTTGCAAGAGGCAATGTTCTCTTGAGGATTGTTGCATAGTTAGGGTGATTCTTGTGACCCTTTTGATCGAGCTTTGAGACAAGTTCCTCACTGTTCTTTCAAAAGAAGCAAGTTTTGTCTTGCTTCTATCTTTATCTTCTTGTTTGTTTTCCGCGTTTGTGCTTAGCAACACCTTCGGGTTTTGCCTTGCACCAAGTGTGCTCCGTGATTATTGACTCGGATAGTTGTGCAAATGTGGGTGAGCCAATCTTTGGTCTCACAATTGACGTTGCCTACCCTTAAACACCCAAGCCCCTACCATTTGCAATGATTGAGTGAGTGTGTGGAATTGAAGGTGGTGGAGCAAGTCAGGAACTATCAAGATGAGCACATGTTTGATGTGGTGCCAATGCAAGCTTGCCACCTCTTGTTTGGTAGACTTTGGCAATATGACAAACATGTGGTTCATGATGGCCGAGCCAACACTTACTCGGTTAAACATGAGGGCAAGAAGTATGTGCTTACGCCCTTGACGCCGAAGCAAGTGAGTGATGACTATAGGCGCATGAGGGAGTTGACGGAAGTGGCTAAAGCTAAGTCCCCCGTTGTGGCTAAGCCTTTGGCCGAGACTCCACCATCTTCTACCGGTGGCATTTGTGCCATGATGCAACCGAGTGAGTACTTGAGAGGAAATGATGGCACCAAAATGCTCATTTGCCTAGTGCACAAAGGTATGGTTCTAAACTCCAATTGTGATTATTCTTCTAACCCTAACCCTTTGCCTAGTGCTTTTGAGAATGTTTTGAAGGTATTTGAGGACATGTTCCCGGAAGAGATGTCGAGTGGTCTTCCTCCATTGAGAGGGATTGAGCACCAAATTGATTTTTTTCCGAGGGTCCCACACCCCAAACAAGCCGGCCTATAGGAGCAATCCCGAGGATACAAAGGAGTTGCAAAAGCAAGTGGATGAGTTTCTCAACAAAGGCTTGGTTCGTGAAAGCTTGAGTCTGTGTGCCGTACCGATCATTCTTGTGCCAAAGAAGGACAGGACATGGAAGATGTGTGTTGATTGCTGTGCGGTCAACAAGATAACGGTAAAGTATCGTCATCCCATTCCTAGACTTGATGACATGCTTGATGAGTTGAGTGGTTCTAGTATCTTTTCTAAGATAGATCTTAGGTCCGGCTACCACCAAATCTGAATGAAACCGGGTGATGAGTGGAAAACCGCATTCAAGACCAAGTTTGGTCTCTATGAATGGTTGGTGATGCCTTTTGGCCTTTCGAACGCACCTAGCACTTTTATGAGATTGATGAACCATGTCTTGAAGCCGTTTATCAAAAAATTTGTAGTTGTCTATTTTGATGATATCTTGATATATAACAAATCGATAGATGATCATGTTGGCCACTTAAGTCAAGTCCTCGAAGTGCTAAGAGCCGAAAAGCTCTATGCCAATTTTAAGAAGTGTGCCTTTTGTGTTGAAAAGGTTGTCTTTTTGGACTTTGTTGTTAGTGCAAATGGTGTAGAGGTTGATGAGTCCAAAGTTGAAGCCATTAGAGATTGGCCTATTCCTACCACTGTGTCTCATGTGAGGAGTTTCCATGGCCTTGCTAGTTTCTATAGGCGCTTTATTAGGGATTTTAGCACCATTGCCGCACCACTCACCGAGTTGGTGAAGAAAGACAAGCCCTTTATGTGGGGAGAGCCATAAGAGAAGGCTTTCCAAGAATTGAAAAGTATGTTGAGTATCGCCCCTTTGTTGCAATTGCCCGACTTCGGGAAAGCTTTTGAGGTTGAATGTGATGCCTCCGGGTGGGTATTGGGGATGTTCTCATGCAAGAAGGGAAACCTATTGTCTACTTTAGTGAAAAGTTGAAGTGTGCCACCTTGAATTACTCCACGTATGACAAGGAGTTGTATGCCCTTGTGAGAGCTCTAGCTCATTGGCAACACTATCTATGGCCTAGGGAATTTGTGATCAAGAGTGACCATGAGTCACTCAAGCATCTTAGAGGGCAAGAGAAGTTGAACAAAAGGCATGCCAAATGGGTAGAGTTCATTGAGTCTTTTTCCCTATGTAATTCATTATAAGAAGGGCTGACAATGTTGTAGCCGATGCACTTTCTAGGAAGTTCGCTCTTGCTACCACTCTTGCTTCTAGGCTTATTGGTTTTGAAAGTATAAAATCATTGTATGAACATGACCCAAAGCTCAAGAGCATTCATGATGCTCTAGTGAGTGGGAAGAGGGTGGAGAAATACCAATGAGTAGATGGCTACATTTTCAAGAATGGGAGAGTGTGTGTCCCCGAGTCCTCTTTGCGAGAATTGCTAGTGCGTGAAGCACATTGTGGAGTCTTGATAGGTCACTTCGAGAGGGATAAGACTTTGACGATCCTTATGGAGCAATTCTATAGGCCTAAAATGGGGTTGCATGTTGAGCGGCTATGCAATGCTTGTTTAGATTGCAAGCACGCCAAGTGTAAGTCGAATCCCTATGGCTTGTATACTTCTTTGCCTATTCCTACTAGCCCATGGATGGATATTTCTATGGATTTCGTTATGGGATTGCCACGGTCTAGAGGAGGATATGATAGCATTTATGTTGTCGTGGATAGGTTCTCCAAAATGGCTCACTTTATTCCTTGCCAGAAGAGTAGTGATACACAACATGTAGCTTCTTTGTTCATTGATAATATGTTAAAGTTACATAGAGTGGCTCAAACCATTGTAAGTGATAGGGACACTAAGTTCCTAAGCCATTTTTGGAGGTGCTTATGGGGTGCCCTTGTCACCAAATTATTGTTCTCCACGTCCCACCACCCTCAAATGGATGGTGGTGAACCGAACCTTGGGGTCTCTTCTTAGAGCTATGACTCGATGTAAGGCCGGGACTTGGGTGGAGAAGTTACCTCTCATGGAGTTTGCATATAACCGTACTTTTCCTAGAATGATTGGCATGACTCCACTTGAGTGCGTATATGGTTTTAATCCTTTGATTCCATTTGATCTTACCCCTTTGCCAAGGGAGATGGTTGTTAATTTTGAAGGTAAAAGTCGAGCTAAGGCTTTGGTTGAACTCCATGCTAAAGGGAAGAAGAACTTGGAGGAAGCTTATGAAAAGGTGGCCTCCAAGAAGAACAAGGGGAGAAAAAAGGTGGAACTTAAGAAGGGAGATTGGGTGTGGGTGCACTTCCGGAAAGAAAGATTCTCAAACCTTAGGAAGGGGAAGTTGGGAAGTTGGCACCCCGGGGAGATGGCCCGTTCCAAGTACTATCCAAGATCAACATCAATGCCTATATGAGTGATTTACCCGGTGAGTACAATGTTTGAAATACTTTCAACGTTAGTGACTTGGCTCCTTGTGATGTAGGTGATGCCATGGAGGATGGCGCCTTAATTTCGAGGATGAAATATTCTCAAGAAGGGGAGGATGATGCAGGACAAACCACCACAAGACCCTTTACTAGAAGCCAATCCAAAGCAATCCATGATGCTCACCTTCACTTGATATAGAAAGGCTTGGACGTGGAAGATGGGAGCTCCGGAACCACCTTGAAGATCATGCATGGAGCACCATGGAAAGAGAACCATCTAGGCCACAAGGAGAGGCTTAAGAGACACAAATGGAGGCACTTCAAGAGGTTACAGGAGGGGGCAGACCGCCCATTTACAGAGGCGAACTGCCCACTTGAATTCAGCTCTCTGAATCTCTGGCAGCCCACTTTTCAGGCGGACCGTCCGCTGCTGAGGGTGGGGCGCCTGTTTCCCTCTAGCCAGCAGCAGGCGGGGCGCCTCCTTTACTAGACGGGGCGCCTGTTTCGGGAAGGTTTCAAGACTTGTTTTTTTATGTGTAATTCCTAATTTAGCCCTAAGTGACTCTATTATAGTAACTAGACTTGGGGGCTTTTAGACATTTCACAATTGTGTAGGGAGTCTATATAAACTCCTCTTAGCCATTTTCTTCATTGATTTTACTTTGAATACAAAAACACATGAGAATTCTCTCAATCGTAGACCTTGATTTTGGCTTGATTTCAATTGGAAGAATCCGAATTGAATCTCAATCCACTCCGATCATTCTATTTGCAAGAACCTTGTGATTCTTGAGGATAGTTGCATAGGGTAGGTGATTCTTGACAATCATTCGGGGTGTAACGAAACATCTTTCTTCATTGCTACTTGGACAATCGTGTGAGTCTCATCTTGTTTTTATCTCTTTTTCTGCTTTCATAGTTTACCCTGCATCAGGGAAAGACCATGGAGATTCTTAAGGTGCAATTTTATTGGCCTATGATGAAGGTGGATGTTGTAAGGGTGTGTGGTCAATGTTTGGAGTGTAAACAAGCTAAGTCGAAGCTACTTCCACATGGTTTGTACTCACCCCTCCCCATTCTTTTAGGTCCTTGGCTTGACATTTCTATTGTGTTTGGATTGCCTAGGACCAAAAGAGGAAAACATAACATCTTTGTAGTAGTTGATAGATTTTTCAAAATGGCACATTTCATTCCTTGTTATAAAAGTGATGATGCATCTCATGTTGTTAATTTGTGTATTGAGCTGTACTTAAACTGCATGGGGTACCTAAAACTATTGTTAGTGATAGGGATTCCAAATTCCTTAGTCACTTTTGGAAGAAATTATGGGGAAGGCTTGGCACTAAGTTGTTGTTCTGTACTTCTTGCCACCCCCAAACCGATGGCTAAACCGAGATTGTCAATAGAAACTTAGAAACCATGCTTAGAGCCTTGGTTAAAGAGAAACTTGCTTCTTGGGAAGATCACTTGCCTTTGATTGAATTGGCATACAATAGAACCATGCATACTTCTACTTGCATAACTCCTTTCGAGGTTGTGTATGGTTTTAACCCCCTAACCCTTTGGATCTCATGCCTTTATTTCAAGATGTGGTTTTAAGCTTAGATGCCAAGACAAGAGCTCAAGAAATGAAGAAACTTCACAAAATGAGGAAGAAACTTGAAAAGAAGAATCAAGAAGTTGCCAAGAACGCCAACAATGGGAGAAAGAATATTGTCTTTGAACCGGGTGATTGGGTTTGGGTTCACTTCCGGAAAGATAGATTTCCAAACAAGAGAACAAGCAAGTTGATGCCAAGAGGTGATGATCCATTTCAAATCCTTGAACGCCTCAATGACAATGCATACAAGGTTAACTTGCCAAGTGATTACCAAGTGCACAACACTTTCAATGTGTGCAACTTGTCTCCTTTCAGGATTGATGATCAAGCGAATTCATGGACAAATTCTTTTTGAGAAGGAGAGAATGATGCAACCCGGCTTGTGAGTAAGCAATTTAAAAAAAAGTCAAGCACGAGAGTTGCAATAGTTGCAGGCCACATTCTTAAAACTGGAGCTACTGGGGCAGATTTTGGAGGCTTCAGGACCTGTTTGCAAGCTCACTGCCTCAAAACCAGAATTTGCTCATTGCAATCGCAAGACTGCAGATGCAATCGGGCAAGGACATGGCAGTGTGCAGCGCGATCGCGAGGTCCCAGACGTGATCGCGCAAGAAGCTGAAGAGGATTGAGAAATTGCTCTACGTGATCGCATGCTCTTGACCGCGATCACGTAGCTCTGGTTACTCATGCCACACGATCGCGCGTATGCTAGCGCGATAGCACTGTGGCGATAACCAGACCATACCTTAAGTTTAATGACTTTTGTTTCAGCCTACTTTAGGGGCAATTAGGGCATTGTATGCCAATTTTGGAAACTACTATATAAGTTCCTTAGCCTTATTTATTAGGGTTAGCTTTGATGACATTAATGATTGTGAGTTTATTGGCTAAGCTTGTTTACTTAAGCACTTTTGTCCTTGATTTGCAATTGAAATCATTCAATTAAGGATCAAATATTTAAGGTTACTTTGTTAGTTTGTTAATTATTTTAAGGGGGGTGATTAGGCCTCACCTCCTAATTTGCTTATCTAATTCTCATTAATCAAAGTTGGTCTTACTTTAATTGTCTTCTTAATCTTTCTTGTTATTTTTCTATTTTGTTGTTGATTCATATCACTATATGTGATTGAATGTTTGTCTTAAACTTTATTACTTAAGAATCAGTACATAGAGAGAGCCTAGAGTTCTTGAGATTTTCACAAAAATGGTAAAGCTTTTAAATCTGCCATGAAAGGTGAAAAAGAAAGGAAAATAAGAATCCTCATTAAAATAAGATAGGAAAAGAATTGGATACCGGACCTGGTTTATTGTTTATGTGTTGGATCTCTTCTTTTGGTTGAGTCAGAAGTCTATGTGGACCAATGGATAGGTGTCATATATTTAATTAAGAGCTACGTATTGACATTCCATTTTTTTCGTTAAAAGGAGGGGCAAATTTTAGCCTAAAATAACAGTGAGGGCATTTTGAAGTCTGAGTAGAAGCTTCAGGGTCATGTGAATGAAGGCCGGACGAAGAAGGAATGAAACTGTATAAAAACAGATGCAGCACGTCGTGCTGGCACTCCTTGCTGCACAGTCTGATGCACATCGTGCGGGCACGCCTGGCAGCCTGTGGTATGAGATATTGCGGCTTGATTTTTGGCTCAGACACTCAAACAATGTGCTGCACATTTTCCTACACGCCGTGCACAACTGAAATTATCCATACCGAGTTCTACATGGATATTACAAGAGTGTTCTGGTCCTATGTCGGTTCCTACATTATAAATACGTCCTAAACCGATTTGGACGGGACTTTTGGCGTAATTTACACCCCAAAGGAGGCAAGGAAGAGAGAAGATCAAGAGTCAAGGCTCTACTTCATCCATCCATCTATATTCTTATGGTTTTGTATGCTTATAGTTATTTCATTGAATTGAACATGACTATGAGTGGCTAAATCACCCATTCTAGGGTTGATTAAACCAATCCAATAGTTATGTGTTACGAATTATTGCGTTAATGGATGAAACTTGTTTGATCTTCCTATCAAAGTATTTATGATTTATGTGTTATTGATTGGTAGAGCTCCCAGTTGAATGTGCCTTTTATTCTTGTGCAGCTAGAGATGGATTCATGAGTTAGGGTTAACACTTAGTAATATTTCAACATAACACAAAAGCACTACTTAGATTGTCAAAAAGGTGAATTGTGACCATTGATCCCTATTGTGAACCATAGTTGTAGTCCTACCTATATTCATTAACTAATTGAAATATTAGTTAGTGAAAGTTGCAATTATAGTACAGAAATAAGTAGTTGTGAATTTGGAGCAATTGTTCAATAGGAAGAAACAAGTTGAATTCGTCAATACATTGTTCTAACACATGAGTAGGAGTTGGGTAAATTAATTATAGGTTTTTAAACCTTTGAATTAATCTTTTTCTCTACTACTTTGCTATTTACTTTATTATTAATTAGTTGTAACATTAATCATCATAATGATACAAATTTTAGAAGTTAAGCAAATAGGTAATTTAGTTAGAATTAGCAACTAGATTTCAAGTGTTCTTTGTCGGATTCGACGGGGTACTTTAAATACCGAGCTATATTTATCGCGATCACTTAGTCCTTTATATAGCATATTTGGGCGTGATCACATAGTTTGATCAGTTTATGGTAGAGGTATGGATGGTGTAGGATCAGTTTATGGTAGAGGTATGGATGGTGTAGGCACTTACCGTAAAGTTTAATATAACGGAGTTTATCCAGGGGATATAATTTATTGTCTATCCTCCGATGTTAGGTCAATAGAGTCCACACAATCTTTTGGATTGGTAGTTGTTCCTTCATCAAAATATTTTTAAGTAATTTAGTAGATTGTAGGGTTTGATCGGGTTGCTGTTTGACTGTTAATTTCTCCAGGTAATATGGTTTGTTGTCATTACGGTAGAGTTTGTGTAGAATCTTGAACAGTAGGTGCCTCATTATCGGGAGGTTTTTGGATGAATGTGAAATTTTATTTCAAAATCCGATGAGGGGGTTGTCATTTGGAAGATGAGAAGTTTTGTTGAGTTAATGCAAGTAAATTAGTGAGTGTGAAAACGAGGAATAGGCTTTAGAGAGAAAAGGGGCATTTCTCACTCTAGAATTTTATGGTGCCCACATATAACTTGATCCCTCTTCATTCTCACTTGATTCATCAAATATGGTACCCTCAGGCGTCTGGATAATTCTTACATGGGTTATTCCCACAAAGTTGAGTTTATCTTTTTTGGAATTTTAAGTGTGGACATGGCAGAGAAATATGCATAATAATGGGATAAATTCAACTGTAATATTTTGAGCTCACTTTTTATTAAAACTAGTATAGTACCCGCGCTATGCGCAGTCGATATTAAAGAATATGCATCATTTTATAAATCTTACCTTGTTTGAATACATCAACGATTGTCATATTGCTTTACCAAAATTTTGGCTGTAATCGTCCTGTGTGCTATACGATTTATTATAGAATTTCTATGAAATCATATAGTACACACGCAACTTTGGCTAAAGAAAATGAAAATATAATTAAATAAGCTTTGGTAATTATAGTTTTAATAGCAACAAAAATTCAGTCATTTGTCTTTGGTCGATTTTGCCTTGTTTATGTTCTCCGACTACAATACTATCAATTGATATAAGAATATTCTCAAGGTTAATATTAAATGGTAAAAGAACGTACATCAAATTCAACACTGACCAAAAGAGAGATAATACATTCTTAAATAATAGTGTATACTGATGTTAACCAATCGTTTTCTTTACGTCTGTTTCATTGTCTATTATAACAGGCATCTTGGTTTAATAATCTTAATTACTACTTTATCTGAAATAATTTATTTTAACATAAGTTATTTAACTGCATATCCACAATAAAAATGAGGTAATCCTTGAAGTGTAAACTTGATAAGGATTTCTTAATCAATTAGCTCGTTTATGTCATATAAAATTAAAAGAAAATACAGAGTGTATAAATAAGCAAGTTAGCTATTTAACGTTAACAAAGACATAAAGTTATGCGGCACTTTAAAATATTATATTACCTCAAGGCCAAGCGAACAACCATTTTTTTAGCTCAAATATCTTGGATAACATCTTGATAATTTATGGCACAACGAAATACTTTATCGAAGAGATGATTAAATGACTATTAGTGTTCTCTTTTTAACAGTTTAAACTTTTAGGTGAAATTGTCATACAATTCAATAATTTTTGCATCTCTAACATTTTAGTTGCCCATTATTCGAGGTCAAATTTATAGGAAATCATGCCCATGTGGATTTATGCTCCTTTGCAAATTGCATATTAACCCAACTCGCGCTAAAGTTTCAAACTTCAGATATGTAAAGATGCAGATATTTCTACCATTACTGCAGGCAAGTAATATGCTAAAGATTAGAAAGCAAATTACAACAATAATTCCATTACCAATAGATAACAATATGTACTTGCACCACTTCAGATAGACTTTGCAATATAAATACATTAATATTTGAGTAAATTGTGGAACTTCTTTCAAGAAAAAAATGGAAAATATACCCCCTCTCCTTTACTATTTACAGCCAGTAGGACTACTACTAAATTTTTCGAAACCAATTCATAAAAGTAGCATCCAGCTGCTAGTCTTTTTTTCTTTTTTCTTTTTGGATGAAGCTTTCATTTTTCAAAGCTCCCTCCAAGTACGTCCCGGAACGAAAGTGATACTCTCTATCGAACAACATTCTGTATATGTCCAGAGTCAGCAAAAGTTACTATTAGAAGAACTGTATTGCTATGACATGAATAGAAGGAATTATCAAACACTAATAATATTTTACTCCCAATCACTTTGATCATCAATTTCTTGGGATCATTCTGAAAGCCTTCCTCTCTAATTCCTCTTACTGGTTTTACATAACGGGAGCAGTTACCAGACCTAAGCTTAAACATGCCACCCTACCGTTAATATGATTATTGTTTTTTTCTTTTAACTTCTCCTGGTACTATAAAGTTCTGTTGAAGCAGAGTTTTTTTTTTTCAATGTTTACTCTAAGAAAGCAATATATTCATTAATTAGGAATACATAGTTTTTCACCGCTACCTTCTCAAGGAGTCCGGACTGATCAACACGTAAAAGCTGCACATGTACTTCCTTATCTCCAGTTGCTATCAAAAGGTTTATTCTCACTCTTGTATGAATTCTATAACATAAGTAACTGTCTCTTGCCAACTCTTAAAAGTTCTGTTGTATCTTTGATCTTTAAGCAAACTCATTTGGACCAATCCGACCTCTCCAGAAATCGCTACTCAACATGCCCATTGGAATTAAAAGAAAAAAGGAATCATTGTCACTTTCTTACGGAACTCAACATTTACGACATTTATATAGGACTTATTAGCAAGTTAGACTTAATGGTTAAAGCTTCCTTTACTTGAATAAGACATTGCCTTAGCTCTCATGTCTATTGAACACTGCACAAGAAACTTCCTTCAAAAGGTCCACAGGTGAAAACAATTACACTAAGTATCAACATTTATCCATCCAGTACGGAGATAAACAAAAAAAAAAAAAAAAAAACATTCTTGTTAAGGAAAATTTCAAGATGAAAACAACCATTTAGCATACCCAGAGAATTGTTGTGCTCCCACAACCTTATGAACCAATAAAGCATTGCCAGTAATTATAAAAGCGGAATCTTATCGTAAAGAACCTGCATTTTAAGTATACATGATTAAGTTAATTGACGCTAACGATCTGAAGTAATAGTTAAAACAATTGTATTATAGGAATACCTGGTAGCCAAATCTCAGACATTCATTTGCAAGAAGATTCTTGATTTGTAAAAAATAACATTGTACAATCTTCACTATTTTTGCAGTACATATTATTGAAACAAAACAAAATTATTAAGTACCCCGATGAATAACCTTCCAAATATCTAATTAACGTAGACATAATCCCATCATCAGACGTAAAAGGAGTGAGCATTGCCCAATAATATACAAAGTTAATAATCCAACCTAGAGATCTTTACTTCGAGTTACCATCTTAAATATGATATCATTGCTGAGATTAACTCACATGTCTTTCGTCTGAGAGAAGATTCTAAATGCATATTGTAAAACTACTGCAAAAGAAAATTAATGTTTGTGCTTATAGAAGGATCAACTTAGAAAAATTATAAGTACCTGCATCAACTCAAGTCCCAGATAAATTAATAATGTAGGAAGGATCTTCTATATATTTTTCCTTGATCTTCTTGACAACCATTCAAGTAAGATCCAATAAACTCATCAAACATGTATATTGTCTGCCTGCCTTGAATAAGATCGATACATCCTTGTGTGCAGATATAAATATTTCTACATAATAAATTATAAAATTTCGTCAGTTCCTAAAATAAGTAAAACTCAACTTTCTATATCTGATTAGATTATCAAAATTATTCGGAATTCTAAAGGAAAAACTGAATCTGAAAAGAGAAGTAAACCCATAGAGAAAGAGCATCGATACAATAGTCCAAGTTACACCATCTATATGACAAAACAAACAAATTCATTCAAATATAGTAACATATTTAAGTGATTAAAATAATATAATAGTAAAAATCACCTGATGAATTGATCAATCTCAAATCCGCTACTTGAGACTACAACATGAAATATGTCCAAATTGTCAAAAACAGGAAAGCATACTCTAATGTGAAAGTATAAACAATTGTAAGTCTCCTGAAAAAATGGAAGCACAACTCGATTAAAACTGTTCCCTCTGCAGAGTCTGACAAAGTTATACTTTAAATAATATAAATTGGACAGTTTTATTTTTGAACAATACTCCTAAGAAATGGAAACAAAATGCACAATTCAACTGAAAGATTCCATCTTGGCCGAAACTGCTTCATCTTAAATTCACATTAGCTATTTTTTTTAGGAGAATTACATCATGGAGAACGTGATTTGTTTAAAGTTAGTTTGATTTTTAGGAGTTATTTTTTTGTTTTTCAATTGAAGACAACTACCCACGTTCTTATCCATACCAAGTTTTTTTTTTCCTTCTATCTGTACATTGTTAAATTATATCTAACACCCAATCTGTAAACTTTCTTTTTCAAAATTCAAATTTTAACTATTTAACTAATTAGTTAGTTGTTTGTCCTAACAAACAATATGTGGTGCTTTCATGCTTTGACACTTGGAAGATTATTATTGGCTACAACACTCCTTTTAATATATATATATATAGATAATCATCATCTCACACATGAGTGTTTCTTAATTTTAAATCCAATTTTTTCAGAGAGAGAGAGAGAGAGAGAGAGAGAGAGAGAGAGAGAGAGAGGGCGACACAAAAACTATTTAATTTTGATTTGTATGGACAAAAATAAAAATAAAAATTTATCCTAGTTTATATCAACTTTCAATCAAATGAACTAACAAAATACTAGTACTAAGTAATTCAAGAATTATTAATTCCAGGATAACTTTATCCGCAAATCAAACAACTCCTCACAATATGTGTAGTGCACGTTATTTTTACCTAGGTATAGGAACATGTTAAATACTATTAAAGAGTACGTCGAAGACTTGAGTAAAGCATATCTTGCTCAATTCAATTATCCAAACTTAATTCAAATGGATTTTTCTCCCTATTATTTAGTTGAGTCATTCTTAAATTAAAAAGAATTAAAGACATGATAGAGCCATCATCTCCAAAGCTTTGGAAAGGTTTCTCATATTTTTGTCTTCAATCTTGTGCTGCTTCTTTGTTACAATTGAGTGAGATTTGTAGCTATTGAACGTTTTTGCCCATGATGCATTTTTGATACTTTCAGAAATATTAATATTATTTAATATATTTAGTTTTTGTTGGTGCAAAAAAAAAAGTCATCTATTGACCAAAGCTGAAGCCGAGCGACGGCCCGAGGCTCCCCTTCTTCCCTGCCCTTTTTAAGAGTTAGAAAAAGTGCTTCTATATTTAAACCCAACAAAAGCCTTTTTCTCTATTAATATGAGAGAAAATGCATTTCCTTTATAAAAGAACTCTTTCACCTTGAAGGATCAATATTAAATCTGAAAGATCGAAGTTTCTTTTAACTCCACCCTTTTCCTCTCCCTCAGAAACAAATAGTGGTCTCCCACTTTTTGCTCATACTGTGACTCGAACCCACAACCAATAGGTTGTGGGCCGGTGTTTACTATACGAGCAACCCTCACTTGTCAAGATCAGAGTTAAAAGTTCATACTTATGATTTTTATTTTTTTAGTCCCGTAATTCTGAATTTGATTACAAGTTCCTAAGTTATCTTTGGCTAAATTGCCTCCTAAAATAATACTCGTATAATTTACATAAACATGACATTAGAGCAACTGGTTTGCCTTTTTTGGCCTCCATTACAGTGGTTTAGAAAAAATGATCTCTATTAGTTAATGAATAATTTTCAGACGAAAATATCCCTATAAATCTTATAAATTGATGCGTAGTATCCCCTCCCCCTTCTCCTTTCCATCAAAATTCTTCCCTCCACTCATTTAAGCTAATTGTCTAAAAGTTTGACCTTGTCAGCACCTCTTCTCCCCACCTCTTCTCACGTTTTCCCAACTAATTGCCTTGTTGTCTTGGCTAGGTAACACTTTCCGTCTATTGCTTCCTCCAATATCTCATCTAATTGCCTTAAAGTCTAACCTAGACAACACTCTCCATCGACTACTTCCCCCAATCTTCCAGCTAATTGCCTTGAAGTCTTACCTAATCAACACTTAAAAAAAGATGAAAGTTGAACATACCCAAAATAGACGAAATCAGATTAATCCTAATGCTTGAGGAACGAAAGAAGGGAAGACGACGGGGAAAAGATTAGTTGCTAGGTCACTCTAGGGCAAAAGAATATTTCATATATTAAAAATATAACCTGGAGGCCATTTTATTAAAATTATGCAAAGTGGAGACATACACTCATAACTACTTAAAATAGAGTACACAGAGTGAAATTTCTTGATAATTTTTGGCTTTTCCTTAAAAGGTGGTCCTTTAAGTGGCTATTTGTGTAGTTCCCTCAATCAAATAGGTTGTTGATCCACAAGCCCTGATTCGAAATCGATTGTGACAAGTGAGACCCATCGCTTTCGCCCCGGAAGTACATTCCTCGCTCGCCCTTTCACTTTTCTGCTGCTTTACATATACCCTACACCACCACCTAAAAAACCCATTGTAATTCGCGCATCGATGGCTCGGCAAGCCACGAGATTGATCGCAAATCTGTCAACAAAGCTGAGCAGTAAGAGCAACCCCACCTCGTCTTTGTTGCAGCAGCACAGATTCTTTGGATCTCCACCACCTCCGCCAGGTGTTTTCGTCGACAAGAACACACGTGTCATCTGTCAAGGCATCACTGGCAAGAATGGCACTTTCCATACTGAACAAGCCATTGAATATGGCACCAAAATGGTATCCCCCTCTTAGCCCTTTATTTGAGTAACAATGTTAGATCCATTATTTTAGATCATTATTTAGTATAACTATACAATTTAGGGTATATTGGAAGAAAAAGATCTGTTTAAATGATATCGACTAGTTGTTTGATTACATGAATTGAGCTTAATTGGAGAAACATGGTCGATGAGGATTCAGGTAGCCGACCCTAACTTGTTTGTGACCGAGCCGTAGTAGTTGTCGTCTGTTGTGAACAATTTCTAATTATATAGGAGTAGTATTTATTGTTGAGCCGAAAGTAGCTGGTGTTCTTGCACTCGCCCATTGTAGGTAAGCTGGCGGTTTTCTTTGATCAATGAAAGAGAACATAAGTGTTGAAGGGTTGAAGGCTGATTTTTCTTATCGAGGGAGTTGAAGGGAAAAATTATTTGCAGAATGAACCATGCTACGGTGACTAACTTAGGACTTTGTAATGAAGTTCAACAGATTGATGGAGGAAGCTAAGTCTATTGTCTTTCAGGATGAACCAAGTTGATTCTTAACATTCTGCTATTTTTGTATGTGCTCCTTTGGGTCTGTCTAATGTAATACCTTCTTAGATTACCGGTAGGGGTCCGGAAATTTGTTTCTGGATAAGGTAGCACTTTTGGGCGCTGCACTCACATTATGGAAATGCAGAAACATCCAATAACAAAACCTTTTTCATGTTGAAGCTCTTCCAAGAAGTTGTATGCGGTGTATCATTAGTAGGTTTCATCTTCTGGTCGCGCCAAAGAAAGTCTGTACCAAGGATTAGATTTCCAATGATCAGTTATATCTCATCCCGGATAATATTAGCACTTTGTTCTGGTATATTTTTCCGCAGTTCTCTAAGGATGTCTATAGCAGTGGTTCTTCCCTTTGAAATGATTTTCCACGTGCTTGGTTTATTTTGGTTACTGCATATGTAAACATCATACATCTTTTGCTCGTGCTCATGTGAAAAGTTCTTTTATGATGCACACCCTGGTATGTGGCCCAATGGTCAATGAACTGGGATGAAAATCATGAGAGACTAAGGTTCAAATTCCTGTAGATGGAAAAGAATCTTAACTCTTAAGTAATTTCTTCCCATCTGCCTTAGTTTGTGGGTAGAGTTACCGATAACTGTGCTTATAGGAGGTAGCACCTACCCGGTGAATAGTCGAGATGCTCGCAGGTTTTCTCAGACACCACGAGTATCCAAAAAAGGAAGTTATTATATGGTGCTTAAGCTCCTCGTGTCATCAAGGTCTTCTATTATATTTTGTTTTCTGAAGTTTCCTGGGTTTGTCGCTGTTAGTTATGCTGCTAATGTTTTCTAGAGTTTGTTAGCTATTATTTATAGTTTTCTAGGTTGATTTCATTTGAACAAGTACTTGAATTCCTTTCCATTATTGAACTCCTTATTAATTTATATCCCATGAAGAAAATGCGATATTTTGTGCATGATCTGTGCCTATTACATGCAAAAGACGTTTATTCTTTAATGAAATTTTCTGAGAAGTTTTGTTTAATTCATAATGGATTTGCTCTCTCATTTTTTTTTTTTTTGGGGGATAATGAGAGGCTTTGAAAAGAATTGTGTTTCTTTTCCTCATTTTGAGTTTCACGTGCTTGAATAGGTTGGCGGAGTGACACCCAAGAAGGGTGGAACAGAACACTTGGGGCTTCCTGTTTTCAACACTGTTGAAGAGGCAAAAGCAGAGACAAAAGCTAATGCTTCAGTGATCTATGTTCCTCCTCCTTTTGCTGCAGCAGCTATTATGGAGGCCATGGAGGCTGAGCTAGACTTGGTTGTCTGCATCACCGAGGGAATCCCTCAACATGATATGGTAAGATACCCCTTGTATTGGATTTTTTTCCCTTTTTCCTAATTGAAGGTTAATATGATCTACTCTACCCTTGCACAAGAATTTGATGATACATAAGTTCAGTGATTTAGGGATTCATAATGTCGGAATCACTTAGGTCATGTCTGGCATCAACGTCCAGATGCACCGATCCATTGGTGTGAAACCATGGTGGGTGAAGGTGTTAAGAGTGACCAAGGTAGACCTAAATCACATGGAAGGAAGTTGTCTTGAAGGACCTACAATCTCTTGAGATCCATGCAGGCTTTCTGAGAGATAGGGCCCCAAAGAATAAAGATCTTATCGGCAATACCTATTAGTTGAGAATTTCTTTTAGTCATTGACGATTTTACTTTAGGTCCTATGCTTACTAGGAGTCGTGTAGCCTTCAGAGATTTAGAGGTTTAAAATAGAAATCTTACAGTACTTTATATTTTTATTTTCCGTAGTATTATCCTGAGATGAGTTTAAGGAGTAAAATGGTTGGTGGGGATTCATATAATCGACCCCAACTTGTTAGTTGTTGTGGAAACAACAATTTGAGTTCTGGATGAGTGATTTGAGGTGAGCATTAGTCTGATAACTAAAATTTCAATCATTAGATCTTTTAGAGATTCTGCTGAACCCTAGTTATGATCTGCATTTGTATATTTGTCTTTCATATTATGCTTATATTAGTCTTTCAGCTATTATATATTCAACAGTCTTGCTTTGAATCCACAATCTTGAGATCTTTTAGCTTCGAAGCGGCATTCTAAGGTAGTGCATCAAGATGGATTCTTGACAACTAGATAGGACAGTGTTTCTCAAGAAAATACGGAGTAAAAGAAAAGCTATGAAAAGCTTTTAGTGTTTGCAAGTCATAATGCCTTGGATGAGTTTATTTTGCGTTTATTATAATTTGTTTTTGGGTTTTTGGGGGTTATTATCCTTTTGCCCTTTTGGGTTGGTTCAGTAAATGTTACTATTGAGATCAGCTTGTTAATTGACCTTTCATCTTTCTAGTTTCACTCTATGATTATCTTACTGTCTTGTTTTCTTTGTATGGTTTTCTCCATGCAATTACAGGTTCGTGTAAAAGCTGCTCTGAAGAAGCAATCGAGAACTCGGCTGATTGGCCCGAATTGTCCAGGTATTATAAAACCTGGAGAGTGCAAAATTGGTATTATGCCTGGATACATTCACAAACCAGGACGTATCGGAATTGTTTCTAGATCTGGCACACTAACTTATGAAGCGGTAAGATTTATTCTCTGTAAAAAGTTGTCTATAAAATTGTTTAAATTGTTACATATTACGCTGCTCTTATTTGTGACAAGCTGCTAGATATTTGGGACATTCGGAACCATTGTATCTGAATCCTAGGAAATAGTAATCTACCATATCTGTGCTCCTTAATGTAATAATGCTGTCAGTTGCTGCACAGCCAAATTCTTATGCATGTATGTGTGTGTGTGTTTTCTTTAGGTGAATAAGCAGCTTTCTGAATTATGCTTTCCTATTATTTGTCTCCAGGTTTTCCAAACAACTGCTGTTGGCCTAGGCCAATCAACCTGTGTAGGGATTGGTGGGGATCCTTTCAATGGTACAAACTTTGTTGATTGCTTAGAGAAATTTGTTTCTGATCCACAGACAGAAGGTAAACCTTATTGAAGGATTTATATAGCTAAGCTTTAGTAGGATGACATGTTTTTCCTGTCTGCTAATGCTCTATGTATATCTTAGCGATATGACTAGAAGATAAAACAAGATGGGTAATAAACTTTTCCAGAATCACCAAGTTGCTTAATTAAACTTAAAATGTGTTACAGGCTTACAGCTAGGGTGCAATAGTGTAGGGTAAGCGAAAGACTTAGTATGAGAATATCTGCTAAAGCACTTTTATCAGTGGAGATGGACACTACAGAGCCCCTACAGAATATATAATAGGAAGAGCGGGTATAAGATTTCATAAAATCTCTAACGTTTGGTGCCGAGAAATTCTTAATTCTTGTACTAACTTAGCATCTAGATGGTGCTAAGCTGTTTAGTACTCTATCAATAACACTGCTTAGAAAGAACTCTAACTACTCTCTTATAGATGAATATTTCCTTTTTCCCATATTGTTGTTAGACCTTAGAGTTACTTTACTTTTTTCTTTAATTAAAAATTGTTCGCTTTCGAGTTTTCTACTTTTACCAGACTTCTCTGCTGCCTTAGGTGCTCCATTTATATGGAACTGACAATGAGATGATAAGTGATGCAAGAGGAAGTTTGAACTATCTTGAAGGGAGATTAGCATCATTCAATCTAAATACATGTCTTGTTGTATTCCAGGGATTGTTCTTATTGGTGAGATTGGTGGCACAGCAGAAGAGGATGCTGCAGCTTTCATAAAGGTTAGTGAGGATTGTAATATGTGGTTCATGGTTTTTAATTCTTCTCAACTAAGTTTAGTCTTACTTGAATAATTGATAGTGATGTCGGTTTATCAACATTTCAGATTGGTCAGATTTAGGCAGTATATGTAGATGTAGTTTTTCTTTTAATTTCTAGACCAGTTAAGTCTCATAGAATAGGAGTAAAACATCATCACTCATATTCAAGCTTTAGATCTTTATTGATAGGTTATTCAATCTTTAGATTTTATTTCAGAAGTAAAAACATCTTTAGAACAAATATAAGTTCTTATTGGATGTGATCATACCAGCACTAACGCACCGGATCCCATCAGAACTCCGAAGTTAAGCGTGCTTGGGCGAGAGTAGTACTGGAATGGGTGACCCTCCGGGAAGTCCTCGTGTTGCATCCCTCTTTTTTGTTATCTTTCTCAAAAAAAAAAAAAAACAAATATAAGTTCTTATCCGTGTTGAGGGTGTACCCAATCTGTTGCCGTTCTCCAGCAGTTTGCACTTATTTCTATTACCTTTTCAACTGGTGTAAAAAATATCCCCAATTTTAGGCGTACATTCTGGTAAATTTTACCAGTGCACTCATTTCTCTCGTGACTGAGGTTTTGCTGTCTCAATTCACCTGGCTGGAATGTTTATGTTTCTCTCTAATTCGTATTTACTTCTCTTGGATCTTCAAATTTCCACAAGAAAGGCCTAAAGTACTTCTAGAGTTGGAATTCTTTCTACACCATTATGCTTTTGGCTTCAACCTGTGGAAAGGAGAACATTGTTAAGACCATGTATTTCCACTTCCTTTGACTGGATCCTTTTTTTGAATCTCTTATCGTGGTTCATCACTTTGACCTCCTTTCCACTTATGAGAATGTGTTTCAGATATCATCTACTCTATCTGGTCCTATTTGCTTGTCACTTTTGCTAAAGTTTGTTTTTCCAAAGTAGTTGTCAGTTTAGAGAACCACTAAAGGGTAAATATATTTTTATCCAATTTTACACTTTTTAATAATCCTGCTAGAAAGAAGTAAAAAGTTGAGAGATCAAAGAATAAATAAGAGCAATTTTGTCAAATAACTCCTATTATTAATGTTTTCTTAAAGGGTATGCAAAAGGCTAAAGTAACAAGTAAATAGGACTAGAGGGAGTACAATTCTGAATTTGCCGCAGAATGTCTCACAAAGGTCAAAACCAATAACTTAAGCTTTTGATCCTGCATCTGCATGCAATGCTCTATGGTTCCTTATACCATAATTTCAGGAAAGCCGATTTTGTGACCCCTGGAACGTTATGACAAGATACTCTTTTAGCTTCTCGTATTTTAGAGAGCATGTCCAGAATCTCTGGCAGATAATCATGTCAGAATTTTCTAAACGTCCAGTTTCTTATCATGTCTCTGAGATTAGTAGTGTTTTACGCTGTGCTGAATAATATTTAATTTATACAATATGTGGATTTATCTATTTCGCTCCTGAAACAGGAAAGTGGAACTCAAAAGCCTGTAGTTGCTTTTATTGCTGGATTGACTGCTCCTCCTGGACGGCGAATGGGTCATGCTGGAGGTATTTTATTTGCAACAACTTGCATGCATAAACATTTCAACTATATGTGATGCTTTTTTCCCTGCCCAAATTCACACAGAGAAAAAGAAACTGAAAAAGTATAGGAAATTTTGATTCTTATACTTTGCAAAGTGTCAACCAGCCCCTTTGAAGGGGCTGGTTGACACTTTGCAAAGTATAAGTGTGATTATGGTTAAACCGGGCAAGTACGAGTGTCTATTTGGGCCTTCTGCCTTCTTAAAATGATCTGAGGAACTGATTAACTTCATACTGGTTACATAAAAAGATGTATTCCCTCACCAAAGAAGTATTGAGGCACTCTTCATTTATAGGTATGTTGTACTACATGTCCTTAAAAACACTTCCCCTCATCGTTTTCACTTTTAAATATTGGTCAGAAGATCTATGGGAGAATTCCTCATATCTGTGTTTTGTCAAAATCATATAATGGGTGAATACTGTTGAACTGTGCCTTCCATTCTTATGCTCCCTCAAATACCCAAAAAAATTGAAAAACAATAGAATCCATCAAAACTGCTTGTTATTGCTCGTGAAAGTAATCTGCTGGTTTTTGGTATTCAGAAGTATTACGGATACTTTTGCAAAGCCTGGGTCCATTTTCTCGTCCCAGTCCTGCTAGTCTTTTTCCCTTTATCTTATGAAATTTATTAGAAATGAATTTGGTTGCTTTTCTGCTGCATTATTCTGCTTCATACCGAGCTTGCTTTGCTGCATTATCATGATGATGATTGAAATGAGCTAGAGAAATAGTTTAATCCTGATCTTTTTGGACGTGCAGCTATTGTATCTGGGGGAAAGGGAACAGCCCAAGACAAAATCAAGGCACTAAAGGAAGCTGGGGTTACAGTGTGTGAATCTCCTGCTAAAATTGGAGCCTCGATGCTTGATGTGTTTAAACAGAGGGGTCTTGTGTAAGCAAGTGGCATAACATTTCATTTGGAATTTGTTTGCTCGGTTGTTCGTCGGCATGTGCTAAATTATGTCCGGTTATCCACCACAACCCATTTTTGGCAGATAATAACAAAGAGAATTTTGATGGATATACATCATTATCCAAGAACCGTCAAGAACCTGCGAAAGGGTTTATTGTTGATATTTCAGGATTTACCGTTACTAGGTCCGAATTTTCATGTTATGACAGGATATTGCAATAATGCAATTTATTTTGACATGTTTTCGGACCAAAACAAACCCACAATACAGAACCGTGTTATCAAAATTCCCTTCCCTGTCATGGGTAAGCGGGACCTTCTGATTGACCATTTCCTAGCTCATGCATTTGTCATTGATCAAATTTCTGTTTAAGCCATATGGTTAATTGTGCATATATGTGGGATCTTTCCATTGTACCATTTCCTAGGTCATTCTGCACAAAATTTTCCCCTTGCATGTGGTTTTGCTTTACTGTTTATGTTGCATTTTGAGCATTATATTACGTGCATAGTTTTTCCTTGGGGAAGCGATGAAAGTATTGGTTATCCACATTTGGGATGAATACGATGTTAAACAATTATAGAGCAGATAATGAATGGTTATACATGATCGCTATTACAGAGTTGTTCCTATATGAACAAGAGTGGCAGCACCATTGACCTTGCTACCAGGGAGCTTCCAAGCAAAGCAAGTCATTCAAGTTATTTCACTGTCTAGACTCTCGAGAGCTACAAGATCCTGTAAAGGAGATACAACATACCGGTATAGTCACACAAGTGGGGGTCTCACAAGTGGGGGTCTGATAAGGGTGAGAGGTTGTTTCCCATACAAAGTAATAAGTGGGGGTCTCACAAGTGGGGGTCTGATAAGGGTGAGAGGTTGTTTCCCATACAAAGTAATAAAATGGTTGATAAGGGTGAGAGGTTGTTTCCCATACAAAGTAATAAAATGATTCATGATAACCGAGAATATAATAAGAGCCTGTTTGGGTGGGCTTATAAGCAGCTTAGTTTAAGTGGAAGTGACTTAAAAGCCACTTTTTGAGAAGTTAGGATTAGTTTAAGTGGAAGTGACTTAAAAGCCACTTATGGTTTATAAGTCCAAAATTTTTTAAGTTACCAAATATATATTAATGTGCTTATAAGTTTATAAGTCACTTTTAAGCTCTACTTTTTGAGAAGTTAGGATTCCTAACTTCTTAAAAAGTGGCTTTTAAGCCACTTATGGTTTATAAGTCCAAAATTTTTTAAGTTATCAAACATATATTAATGGGCTTATAAGTTTATAAGTCACTTTTAAGCTCACCCAAACGGACTGTCAGTCTACTATTTCATGTTTGTTTTGACTATCTTTATGGGTTAACAGTAGATCTTTCAGTTGATACTGTGCAAACTTTATAAATTATCAAACCTGTTTGGTGTTTTTGACTCCATATACAATTTAATTTGTGTTGTGTTGTTTATTACTGTAAGGCGGCCGTGGAAATTTAAAATCTCAACTCGATAAAACGGCGAGAAGACATGAAATTACCATGATTTTGAGTCGCAAAATATATTTTACGTACTATTTCTGAGCAATCGGAGGGCTGAGGTCCTGCTAAAATAGAAGCCAGACTCACCAGCGGGGGACTGTCAAAAGGTCCAGATGTACTCCTAGTGCTACTCTTAGATTAGTATGGTTCATTATACCAAGATTTAAGGTCACTTCTTCGTGTGATGGGCAATCGAAACCGTTCTACTAAGTGAGGACTAGACTATCATCTACTCCTTGTCTATTTAGAATTTTTTCCTATTTACTTATTTAAGAGGTTACTCGCCATATCGAGCTATAATATAAGATGCATACAGTTCTTGTAACTACCTTGATCGATGAGTAAAAAAGAACTTGCGCAAGAACCAAAAGCCTCTTGTGTATGTATATCTGAATGGGTATATGATCACTGGTATTATCTTTAAATCCGTACATAATAATTTAGGCTATTAGTTTTCTTAGTGAATGTTTATAAATTATTTTTATTTTTATTTGAAATTTTAAAAATATAAAATTAAATAAAAAATAAAGAAAGATATTTTAAAAGTCTCAATTTATATGATGAACATTTGGGTAAAGCACAATCTAAACTAGCGGATGGCACCTGACCGTGGAGACCGTTAGTCACCGTAGTTATATGGTGGAGGTTGATGGTTGTAGGTAGTTAGTGGTGATTGATGGTAGAGATGATCGGAGGTACATGTCAATGGGGGAGGTTGTTTTGCGGTTTTAATTAGCAATTGTGAGGTGATTGATTAGTGGTGAATATCGATTGACACTTGTGGTGGAAGTGGTAATCGACAGAGTAGTGATAAAACCACGGTGAATGAATATAAGATTTGATTAGTGATGAATATCGATTGGCACTTAATTGAATTAATGAATCACATTGTGGTATAAGATTTGAATGAATATAAATATTATGTGAACCTATTTGATTTTGTACAGAGTTTAATAAAAAGGGTAGACTTTTTAAATTTGTGGTCTAAAATAAGTTATAGATATTTGTGTGACTACAAATCAATGAGTAAAAGTGAAAATTTTTTTCCAAATTTAAAAAGATGTTATTCTTTTTGAAACAGACTAAAAAAAATATGTTCATCCGAAACGGAGGTATAACAAATTCACTCAATGAGTTGAGTTGTTAAGTGAAAACAAACAAAGCCAAAACTGAAATATATTATTTAATCCATATAGCAAGTTTTACTGTTAGAACTTGTATCACAATTTTATTTGAGACTTGTTAATTTCATTTACTTGGCAATTAAAAGTCAAAACTTAAAACGTCATCTAAAATTAGTTTGAAGAGACAGGTGGAAGTAAATAAGCAGAGATCATAAGAGTCCTAAAATTCAACAAAATCCTATCCACATACATACCTGTTCTTCATCTCTATCCATGGCTTCTTCATCTTACAACAAATATGAGACCAAACAGCGAAATCCGGACAAGAAAGCTGCTGTTCTTTTAGTGATAGACATGCAGAACAACTTTTATTCCATGGCCAAGCCTATTCTGCCTGCAATCAAGACAACCATCGACCTCTGCCGACAGGCTTCTGTTCCTGTGATATTCACACGACACCGACACAAGTCCCCGGATGACTATGGCATGCTGTACGAGTGGTGGGACGGAGACATCATTAGAGATGGTACTGTTGAAGCTCAACTCATACCTGAGCTGGACAGGAGAGATGGTGACTTGGTGGTCGAAAAACACACTTACAGTGCCTTCAAAGGTCATATCCAAACTTATTTTTTATAACATCAAATTTTACATCCACTCATTTCCTGTGGAAGTTTCCCCTTTTTCAGTTTAAGTTATCTACAGACTCTGTCTGTATAAAAATTTATTTTTGTGTTACTCTCCACTAACTTTTCGTTACTCTCCATAAAAAGTACAAGTTAGCTCCTACAATATGTAACCTGATAGTGTAAAATTTTGCGCTTAGGGGTCTTTTGATAATCGGAATTGGGATTATAATTCTGTCATATAATTTAGAATTGCCCTTATCCCATGTTAGGTTATAGGTATTAGCTAAATACCGATACAAATTTTATATCAAAATGGTGGTATTAGCTATCCCAGAGAGGTGAGATAAAATTCAAGGATTATAATCATGGGATAATTAATCCCTGGATAACCCACATTCCTACCAAACGACTCCTTATGGTATAATACTCCATTCATTTCAAAATATTTTCCTAGTCTAACTTGATACAAAGTTTAAGAAAGAAATGAATATTTTTGAAACTTGTGATGTTTGATATGTCATAATATTTATGTGACTAGAGAGATTTTAAACATTGTGGTCTTAAGCATGTCTTAGCGGTGCATGACTAAAAAAGCTTCCCACTAAGAAGACGTAAGATTGTGTCGTTCTCTTTAAAACCGACTAAAGAAAAAAGATAATGCCAAATAAAGGGAATAACTTGAATTCTTTACTTATTTCCCTTTTGGAGGATCCTTTTGGTTCAATTTAACCTTTTGTTACTAGGATTGAACCAAAATTCAGTCTAGACAATCGTTCTACTTTGGTATATCAAACATAATAATTTTTTTCTTTATTGTTGTGTCTAATTCATAATTTGTCTCAAATTATAGTAATACTAGTAAGTAGAGTACTAAGTACATACAAACATTTTTCAGATACAAACCTAGAGGAGCAACTTTTGGAGATGGGGATAAAGGAGGTTATAGTGAGTGGAGTAATGACCAACCTGTGTTGTGAGACCACAGCAAGAGAGGCATTTGTGAGAGGATTCAGAGTCTTCTTTTCAACAGATGCTACTGCAACTTCCTCCGCAGAATTGCATGATGCTACGCTCAAGAACTTAGCTTATGGTTTCACTTATTTGGTTGACTGCAAACGGATTCAAGCTGCCTTTTCAACTTCCTGACAACTCAGGTACCGATTGTGCTGTGCATTCTGTGAAGTTACCAAAAAGAGCGCTTTGGTTTGCCCTGTTGCTCTTAGCATGTACTTGTTTACCATAGTTATAAATGATCGTAGTGATGCATGCTGTTTGCAAGCATCACAGTGTTAACTTAGAAAATTTGCGGGGAGAAACTGTTGAGAAGTACTTTAGTCAGTATGTTTTGGTTATTAGAAAGATCAGTTCATGTAAGATGAAATAAATATATGACAAGTTTATTCCCCATATGAGAGCTTAAAGATCAAGATATTTTGGAACAGGACGTATGCAACAGAGAAATGTTAGTGGATCATTTACCAAAAAAAAAAAAAAAAAAAGAATTAAAAAAAAAGATACCTAAGAAAGCGAAATGGAAGTCCTACAGAATAAGTGTGAGGAAAATAGATTAATAATACTTGTATCAGGCTAGTGACATTATGATGATTGAAGGTCATAAAGGTGCGCGGGCTACACTTATTTACCATCATAGATTAAGCAAATCTAACTAGATACAGAATATAATGGAGGTAAAGGATATGTGTAATATATAAGCCGTACCAAGTAGTTGAGATTAGTAAAAGATGTTGTTCCTTGGGGACTGGCCTTTTTGCATTCCCTTCGATGAAGGGGTTTTCGGTGTTCCCATGAACACGAGTACTAGTATGGTAAGATTCAGCCATGCTGCACATTTTAATTACATATTTTAATTTTAGGAAGCACTCAGACTTTTTCCTTTTGAGAAGATCCATAAGTGAAACAATTAACTTCATGTTATGAATCCACTGAATAGTGGATGTCCATTATTGTGGTACATATGAAGTGGGTATTCATGTTATGAGATAATCATTATGGGATAATCGTTATGGTTGATAACCGTTTTGTACGATAACCGTTATGGTTGATACGTTTTATATGATAACTTGTTAGGAGTTCTAGTTATGCCTATAAATAGGTCATTTGAAATGTAAATTTGTAATTCAGTTTGAAGTGAAATAAGATATCAGTTTCTCTCTATAATATCTCTATTTTATTTACTTTACATCTTTTAATTCACAACACGTTATCAGCACGAGACTCTACTATCTGGGAAATGTACTTGGAAAAGGTATAAGGTAAGGATTTTATTTTCAATATATATGGATAATATTTTTAAGATTGAATTTACTGCCCTTGATATATCAGACAAAAGTATCTTTCATGGGTTTTAGATGCTGATATCCATTTGGATGTGATGGGTCTTGGAGACACCATCAAGAATAATAATCAAGCATCTAATCAAAACCGTGCTAAAGCAATGATATTCTTGCGTCATCATCTTGACGAAGGTTTAAAAATGGAATATCTCATGGTAATGCTGTGGAATAGCTTGAAAGATAGGTATGACCACCTGAAGATGGTCATACATCCACAAGCGCATTATGATTGGATACATCTGAGGCTACAAGATTTTAAAACCATCAGTGAATATAATTCTGCTATGTTTAGAATTATTTCTCAGTTAAAATTATGTGGAGAAAATATCATTGAGAATGATATGCTTGAGAAAACATTCTCCACTTTTCATGCCTCGAATGTGCTCCTGCAGCAGCAATATCGAGAGATGAAATTTAGCAAATATTCTGAGTTAATTTCACATATGCTTGTTGCTGAACAATATAACGGATTATTAATGAAAAATCATGAAAGACGACCTACTGGTTCTACTCTATTCCTTGAAGCGAATGAGACGAATTTCCGCCAAAAGCGTGGAAAATGGCGTGGCCCCAGTCGTGGCCATGGTCGTGGTCGAGGAAGAAACTCTTATCATGATGATTATTATGCACTAAAATATTTTCTCCTAATTGTTGAAAAGGAAGGATAAAAAGCATGAAGCGGTGCAAACGAAAAATTCAGAGAATGGTTGCTACCGTTGTGGAGCAAAAGGACACTGGTCACGTACCTGTCTCACGCCAAAGTACCTAGTTGATCTTTATCAAGCATCTCTAGTGTTGAAGCCAACTTTATATCTGAGGATAATGTTGACTTCACGCATTTGGACATAGCAAATTTCTTTGAGATCCCTGAAGGACAGATCCCTAAAGGACAGTTCCCAGAAGGACAAATAGATCATCTGATTGGTGATGGATCTGTAGCCAAAGAAGCTTAAATATTTATATATTATATCGTTTGTGGTAGTTAGTATGTTTAATATTGTTATAATAATGTACATAAAGTACCGGTTAAACTTTATTCTTGATAATAAAACATGTATTATATGATGTTTATTTTTATCTATGTCATTTTACTTTGAAGAATACATGGATATTCCTCAAACTTTATTTGGATCAAAGATCAGTTTTGAAGATATTTGTGTAATTGATAGTGGAACAACACATGCCATATTCAAAGATTGGAAATATTTTTCACACTTGATAATGAAAAAGACAAATGTTTCTACTATTTCTGGTAATACTAATTTAATCGAAGGCTCCGGAAGAGCCACTATATTTCTGCCTAAGGGAACAAAACTTATTATTGATGATGCATTGTTTTCTTCCAAGTCCAGAAGAAACTTGTTAAGTTTTAAAGATATCCGCCGAAATGGATATCATGTTGAGACAATACATGAAATGAATGATGAATATCTTTGTATTACAAAGATTGTCTCTGGCCAGAAATATATTTTAGAAAAGTTGCCAACTTTATCTTCTGGCTTATACTGTACAAAGATTGGTACAATTAAAGCACACTCTGTCGTAAACCAGAAGTTTACTGATTTAAATAATTTTGTGCTTTGGCATGACTGTTTGGGTCATCCTGGATCAATAATGATGAGGCGAATCATTGAAAATTCAAATGGGCATTCGCTTAAGAACCTGAAGATTCTTAAAAGTGATGAATTTTCTTGTAGTGCTTGTTATCAGGGAAAGTTAATCACTAGACCATCACCAACAAAGGTCGGGATTGAATCTCCTACGCTTTTAGAACGTATCCATGGGGATATATGTGGACCTATTCATCCAGCTTGTGGATTGTTTAGATACTTTATGGTCCTAACTGATGCATCTTCAAGATGGTCTCATGTATGCCAATTATCATCTCGCAACCTGGCGTTTGCGAAATTATTGGCACAAATAATTCGATTAAGGGCACAATTCCCTGATAATTCTATTAAAGCTATTCGCCTTGATAATGCTGCATAATTTTCATCCAAAGCTTTTAATGATTATTGTTTATCAGCCGGAATAAAACTTGAACATCCTGTAGCTTATGTTCATACTCAAAATAGCCTTGCAGTGTCATTTATTAAACGACTGCAATTGATAGCAAGACTGCTATTAATGAAAAAAAAAATTGCCCACTATTGCTTGGGGTCATGCTATTTTACATGCAGCATCACTTGTTCGTCTCAGACCGACACATTATCATGAATTCTCCCCGTCACAATTAGTTTTTGGCTATGAATCAAATATTTCTCATCTACGAATCTTTGGATGCGCTGTATATGTGCCAGTAGCACCACCACAATGCACTAAGATGGGATCCCCAAAGAAGGCTGGGAATATATGTTGGGTTTGAGTCACCCTCTATTATTCGATATCTTGAGCCATTGACGGGAGATTTATTCAGTGCTCGATTTTGCAGATTGTCGATTTGATGAGACAATTTTCCCACAATTAGGGGGAGAGAAAAAGGAAATAAATAAAGAAATTATGTGGAAAGTTCCATCATTATCTCACTTTGATCCACGTGCCCCCATATATGAACAAGAGATCCAGAAGATCGTTCATTTTCAAAATATAGCAAATCAAATGCCTGATGTATTTACTTATTTGAAAAGAATTACTAAATCACATATCCCTGCGGAGAATGTGCTAATTTGGATGGATATCCCAGCAGGACCATCTAGTAGTGTCTTAGCTAGTGAACCTAAAGCACGCCTGAAGCGTGGTAGACCACTGAGTTCCAAAGATCAAAATCATAGAAAAAGGATAACAAATGATCAGGATGACACTATAAAAGAATCTCTTGAAAAGAACCAAGATCCTTTTAATTCTGAATTTCCTAAAGAAATCAATGAACCTGAGGCTCAAGTGAGTGAGGAACATCTAATAAATTTCACTGGTGGTGGAATTAATTTGAATCAATCGGAAATAGAGGTGGATGATGTTTTTGCATATAGTGTTGCACTTAATATTATGCAAGATAATGAGAATTTTCAGCCTCAATCTATTCAACAATGTCGACAAAGAAATGATTGGACAAAATGGCAAGAGGCAATTCAAGCAGAATTAAGCTCACTTTCCAAACGTGATGTTTTTGGACATGTAGTCCAAACACCTAATGGTGTAAAACCAGTTGGCTTTAAATGGGTCTTTGTGCGTAAACGAAATGAGAAAGGTGAAATCATAAGATATAAAGCACTCCTTGTTGCACAAGGATTCTCACAAAGACCTGGTGTCGATTATGAAGAAACATATTCACCTGTTATGGATGAGATGACATTTCGATATCTCATCAGTTTGGCTGTACATGAAAAACTTGAAATACATCTGATGGATGTAGTTACAACATACCTATATGGCTCACTTGATAATGGAATTTATATGAAAATCCCCGATTTAAAATGCCTGAAGCATATTCAAAGTCTCAGGAAATGTACTCGATAAGATTACAAAGATCTTTGTACGATTTAAAACAATTAGGGTGCATGTGGTACAATCGCCTTAGTGAGTACTTGATGAAGGAAGGTTATATAAACGATGTCATTTGTCCATGTATATTCATAAAGAAAGCAGCATCATAGTTTGTTGTACTTGCTGTTTATGTTGATGACATAAATCTCATTGGAACTCCAGAAGAGCTCCAAAAGGCAATTGATTATTTAAAGAAAGAATTTGAGATGAAAGATCTCGGAAAGATAGAACTTTGTCTTGGTCTACAAATTGAACATTTAGTAGACTGAATCTTTATTCATCAATCTGTCTATACAGAAAAGGTCTTAAAACGATTTTACATGGATAAAGCACATCCATTAAGTACTCCAATGATTGTTCGATCCCTTGAAGTGGATAAAGATATGTTCCGACCTCAAGAAGAGGACGAGGAACTCATTGGTCCTGAAGTACCATATCTAAGTGAAATTGGTGCACTTATGTATCTTGCTAATTCTACAAGACCTGATATAGCATTTTCTGTTAATGTATTTGCAAGATTTAGTTATGCCCATACACAGCGACATTGGAAAGGTATCAAACAAGTATTGAGATATCTAAAAGGATCTGTTGATATGAGTTTGTTTTATTCTAACAAATATGGTGCAGATCTTGTTGGTTATGCAGATGCAGGGTATTTATCTGACCCATATAGGGCTCGATCTCAAATTGGTTACCTCTTCACATGTGGAGGTACTGCCATATCATGAGATTCTACAAAACAATCAATGGTTGCTACTTTTCCGAATCATATGCTGAGTTAATAGCTATTGATGAAGCAAGCAGGGAATGTGTATGTTTGAGATCAATGATACATTTCATTCGAGAAAGATGTGGTCTGAAGTGTGATACGAAAATACCCACGATCTTATATGAAGACAATACTTCATGCATAAACCAATTGAAAGAAGGATTTATTAAAGGATATAGAACAAAGCACATTTCACCAAAGTTCTTTTTCACACATGATCTCTAAAAGAATGGTGAAGTTGACGTACAACAAATATGTTCAAGTGATAATCTGGCAGATTTTTTCACCAAATCTTTACCGTCTGCAACTTCTGAGAAGATGATATACAAGATTGGAATGAGAAAACTGAGGCATCTTGATCGAAGTTTTCATTAGGGGGAGTAAAATACGCGTTGTACTATTTTCCCTTAACCATGATTTTTTCGCACTGGGTTTTCCTAGTAAGGTTTTTAATGAGGCAACTGCTAATGAGTATTACAAGATGTGTGCACTATTTTTCCTTCACTGGGCTTTTCTCCCACTGGGATTTTCCTAGTAAGGTTTTAACAGGGCACATCATCTATTAATAGACATCCAAGGGGGAGTGTTATGAACCCACTGAATAGTGGATGTCCATTATTGTGGTACATATGAAGTGGGTGTTCATGTTATGAGATAACCGTTATGGGATAACCGTTATGGGTTGATAGCCGTTTTGTACGATAACCGTTATGGTTGATAACCGTTTTGTATGATAACCGTTTTGTATGATAACCGTTATGAATTCTTGTTATGCCTATAAATAGAGCATTTAAAATGTAAATTTGTAATTCAGTTTGAAGTGAAATAAGATATCAGTTTCTCTCTATAGTATCTCTGTTTTATTTACTTTACATCTTTTTAATTTACAACACTTCGCGTATTCTTAATTTGTTTCCTCGCTATATAGCGTTGTGCTCGGAGTAGCTTGCTTTCACCTTTAACTAATTTGCTAGCTCAGACTGTCAAGGTAATCCTTTCCAACAACAAATGGACTAGATCCCAACTTCTTCAAAATTGAAAAATAAACAGCAGATGGATCCTATCCCCTACATCGAACACAACTTTCATATCATTGATAAAAAGATTTCGTCATTGCCTTTTTAAGGACTTGCTCATAATCAAAGTAACTTTTCACAAACATTGACTCCATCTAACTAGTTTGTTGGGGGTGGGGGTTGAACGCCTTTTGAATTAAACAAAGTAAGCAGTAAGGCTTCATGGATTCTAAAGGAAAGCAAAGAACCAATTTTCATGCAGAACTGTGGAAGATTAAGATGTAATTCTGCTGTGGAAGATTACTGTTGATAAAGAGATTGAAAGTGAGGAGGAATGAAAACAAGTTGAGGTATTTATAGTAGAAGGGTCATCATTTCATTCACATGGGGAAGGAGGAGCGAAAAGTCGCGCCCAGTCAACGGAAGCCGTGTGTGATGGATGGGAATATAGAGTGACAAACGCTATTTTCGAATTTCATGGCGCACGAATAGCCACATCGATTTCCCGCTGAATTTATTCCACCCCTCGGATAATCCTGACTACTATCTGAAAGGTGGGGGGGGGGGGACTATCTGTATTGGGTGAAAATTTACTGAGCCTTGACGCTAGGGCTTGAGACATGATTTGATTGAATCCTTTGGAAAAGATCCTTCAAAGATACTCGCTCAGTTCCCGAGGCTAGAAGCCCTGGGCAAGAAATGGATCTTGACTGCAAGTTACCCCTCGGTAAAATGCATTCTTCGATGAAAGAACCCATATCTTTTGTAACTGACGACCGTTGCTTACACATTTAAGAGGAAGATTATGGTCTAACCATTATTGAACGTGGAGTAATGACCATTAAACATATTTATTACTTTTCTTATTCTTGTAGGCTATAAATAGTGAGGGAGAAATTATATAAAGGCATCCATAAATATATCAAATATACTTATTCTTTGTTTCTTAAGCACTGCCCAGCTTTCTTTATCAAATTTCCTGTCATTCTACGGCTTTGATACAAATAGTTGCTAGTTAACCCAAAATAAATTTGATTTATTGTCCTAATCAGATTTAGGCCAACACACAGAGGAAACACTAAATTGTAAAATGACTCAACTATAAATATATCCTCTCTATTTAAAATTAAGCACCAACATTTTCTATATAATAAAAATTCTACACAAGTATATTTTTCTATTCTTATTTATAAAAGCAAAAAGTTAAATTGCCTATACAGTAAAAATTTTACGTGGACAAATAACCTTAACAATTTTTGGCCTATTGGCCTTTGTAAAACCATATATAAAGTTATTACTAAGATCATTGCCGATAGAATCAAACTTTTTCTTGATAAGCTCATTAGCCCATGCCAAGCTAGTTACCCAAAAAAAAAAAAAAAAAAAGGGCTAGTGATAAGCTATAATTGTTCAAGAAATTATCTCCATAATTAATAAAATCAAAGGTCGCAATGCTCATATGATTATGAAAATTGATTGGGAAAAAGCCTTTGATCGTTTGGAATGGTCATTTGTTTATCACACTCTTTGTTATTTCAAATTCCCCCCCCCCCTCTCCAAATTGAAAAACTTATCATGCCGTGCATATCTACTGCTAATATTGGTATATTGGTAAATGGTTCCACCACAAAATTATTTAGTCTCTCTAGAGGAATTCGGCAAGGTGACCCAAATGTCACCGTATATTTTTATTCTCTATATGAAATTACTTTCTCGTTATACTTACCACCAAGTTGACTGTGCAATTAGGATCCTATAAGATTCAATAGGAGAGGCCCTGAATTCTCTCATCTCTTCTTTGCTGATGACTTAACTGTTATGGCTAAAGTTCACACTAAATCGGCACTAGGCATTCGTCAAAGTCTTGACTTTTTTTTGACATGTCTGGCCAAAAAATAAATTTCACAAAATCCAAAATAGTGTTTTCCAAAAATTGTCACAATGACATCAAAATATATGTCTTTTTTTTTCAATATCAAAATTATTGACACCTTGAAAAATACTTGGACTTTCCTATAATTCATTCTAGCCCAAAGGCCTCAGACTACCAGTTTATCGATAAAATGAGATCTAAATTATCAAAATGGAAGACCAAAACTCTAAACATGGCTAGCAGGGTGATCCTAGCCTCATCAGTTCTTAATGGTATTCAAAATCATGTGATGCAATATTCCCCTCTTCTAACCAAAACCCTTAATTATATTAATAAAATTCAGAGAAATTTTATTTGGGGCACAACAGATGACAAGAAGAAAATGCACTACATTAGTTGGGATGTTGTGACTAAGAATAAGTGTAATGGAGGCCTTGGTCTTAGACAAGCCAAAACTAAAAGTTTGGCTGTCCTGACGAGCCTTGGTTGGAATTGATGAATTTTCCAAATAATCTTTGGTCCCAAACACTTATTAATAACCATTTTGGTCCTAGTCATAAAACCATAAATTCTTTTATTTGGCGTAGTATAATGAAGGTTAGCGATCTTTTCAATAGAGACATTATGTGGTTAATCAATACAAATTCCAATATTGATATTTCGCACACTCGTTGCATCCCTAATATGCAATGTCTTAGAAATGAGGTTCACGGACCTCTTACCATATCTCTTTGTAATATTAAAATAAAGGATCTTTGGGAAAACAATTCCTGGAACCTCTCTAAATTATCTGTTGATCTTCCTGACCATATTAGGAACATGATCCTTACAATCGATCCTACTTATAATCTCACCAACTTTGACATTCCCACTTGGTCTACTAGTAGTAGTGGTATTTTCAGCACCATCTTAGTCTTTAATCTAATGGAGGATCATGACTGTTATAATCTATGCACCTCCTAACGACACTAGAAGGGGGGGGGGGGGGGGTTGAATAGTGTCTACCGATTTTCGTTTCAAGAACCTGGTTCTTCTTAACGTAGAACCTAGTTCTTACCTTCGCAATTATGCTATTTCAAACACTGCAACTCGCCACACCACACACACACACACACACACACACAGAAGACACAAAGATTTTACGTGGAAAACTCCTTGCTCAAGGGAGAAAAAACCATGACCCACACTCTGGGATTTTAGAACTGAATCCACTAACACAAGAGCAAAGTTTCTGATTACAAACTCTGTAACCAAGGGGCTACACTCTAGACCCTAATCACCACTCAAAGCTAAACTCTAGCTTTTCCAGTAATTACACAAGAGTTCACCTAATACATACGCTTCTGCAATAAGCCAATAGGTAAAAACTATGAATGCTCAAACTAAGACAACTTACAACTCGATGAACCTAGACAAAATATCTTGACTCAATACACTGCATGCACTTCAGTTGTCTTCTCCAGTTTACTCACGTAGAAAGATGCTAGATTTCCGTTGTATGCTCTCAACTCTCCGTTTGTGAATAACTGAATTTACGGCTGTCATTACTACTTGTATTTATACGGGTCTTAAAACCCTAGTTGAGTCCTACAAGGAATCCTTTTAATTATGGCAAGTCAGGATTCCTAGTAACTCTTTTCCTTGTTGAAGTCCAACTCTTTTTCACACTTCGAAGACACAGCCTGGGCACCGCCTCTTTTAGTCTGACTAGGATGCATATTCATTCACGCCCCACTACTCCTAGTTCCGCAGGGATTTGCAACCCGTAATTCTTTTCGATCAATCGTGCCCTTCATTTCAAGGACTAGGTTCTTCGCAAGAACCTCTGAGTCCTTTACGTTTGTCATACTTCAAAACCAGTTCTCAACAAATTTCCCCTTTTTGATGATGACAAACAAATGTTGCCCAAGAACCTGAATAGACACAAACCAAAAGCACAGAAACAAAAGTAACAAGTTCAAGAAAAACGAAACAGATGAGTTAGGTCACAAATACCCCAACATTTCCTTCTTCCCCCTTTTGGCATCATCGAAAAGATTCAAATGCCTGCATGAACCTGTCAATACTATCCAGTCTAAACCACAAGGAAACAAGTAAGTAAAAAGAGCACACACAAGCAGAAATAAGGGCCCAATCAAGAACTAATTACTTAAAAGAAAACAGTCACAAACATAAGAGAATTAAAACCATTATCTGGGGTGTGATATCAACACAACCCCATCAATAAGTACACAACTGAAACATAAATTGTTTTAAACAACCATCACATGCACAGGGGAGAATTAGAAGGAATAGACATCAGGCAGAAAGAGGAATAAGAGGATAGGACAGGAGGACTCAAAGCTGAATGTTGAAGTGTTTGACAAGTGCCTCAAGTTGCTTCGTATTCTTGGCCCTTTCCATCACTAGCTCGGCCTCATACTTGTGGCAGTCTATCTTCAAACGATCAATTTCTTGATCCTTCAACTTCAGCTGTCTGTGGAGCTCTGTATTTTCTGTATTCACCTCAAGGACATGAGTCTCCAGCTCCTTCACAGCATCAATGGCCTCTTCAGGTCCATAGTCCTCGCTTTCCTCAGCTAGCTCTTGCTTGGCCTGCATTGGTTTCTTAGAAGCTCTGCTCTCCTTGAAAAAGTCACAATTTTTAAGCACATTGTGCCCAAACATTTGATGTATGGTCGGCTTCTTCCCAGCTTCCAGGGGAACCCCAAAATGTTCAAGTACCTGCTGGAGGATGTAGGAATGCACAAGGGAATGTGGCTTTTGATCTGTGTCAGCAATCCTCTTTGTATGTCTGATTATCAGCCCAGGCAAATTGATTTTTATCCCCCTGTCCAGCAGGTCCATGTATGTCAAGTCCAAAGCACTAGCTTCACAGTTCCTCTCACCTCTAGGCAGAAGGAACCTGTGCACAAACTCAAACAGCAACTGGTGTGCAGGTTCCATCTCCTTCTTATCAACCTTCCTCTCATTCCTTAGTTTGGGTTTTCCTGAGAACTTCTTGACTACATCCAGAGGAGTCACTCCATCGGTCCTATTTGGCCATTTCAATTTTATATACCTGCAATAACCTTCAGCAGGTATGTCAAGAATCACTCCAAGCTCAGGTCTCCCAAACTCTATCTCAATTCCCCTCACTGTGGTGAACACTCACCTGGCATTAACTTTGCAGTTGGTGTAGAATTCTCTAATCTCATCAACAAACAACTTTCTCTCTTTGTTGGCAAACAAACCCAGCCAACCCTGGTTAGAAATCATTCTCAGCAGTGGCTTCATGTGAAATTCCTTCTCATCATGCAAGATGCTGCCAGGCAACACCTGATGCTTTGAGAAGAAGGCCACCCTGTCAGCTTCTTCTTCACTACCTATCCTTCTTTTTCTGTTCTCAGCTTTACTATCTGTATCAGAGTCACTTGGCTCTGCATAACTTCCAGCCTCATCACTCTCTTCCTGTACTTCCTCAGCTTTCCTTTCTTCTTCTTTTCTTTTCTTTGCCTCTCTGTTTCTTACATTTGTCACTGTTCTTTCCAATTTCCCAACCTTCTCCAGCTGTTGCTTTAATGCAGACCTAGTACCAGCCCTCCTGGCAACAGGCTCATCAACAGTCTTGTCATCACTATCTCCACTAGCTTCATCAACCAGTTTTGTTTTCAATACTGGCTTTCCCCTTTTCACCAGTCTCCTCTTTTTTTTCAGGCTCTACTTTGTTTTCTTTGACAAACACAACCTCCAATTTTCTTCCTCACCTGCCAGTATCTCATCCTCTTCACCAAACTTTCTCTTCCTTTTTGATTCTTCTGCTTTCTTAGTAACCTCGTCCTTTTCAACTTTTTCTAAAACAATCTCCTCATTCTCTTCTTCTTCAAAATCTGTCCAGTTTAAGTCTGCATCATCAGCCTCAGTGGAATTTGGACAGCAACAGGCTCTTGACACAAATCCTTTGAGGCTTCAGCAAGACCAAGTCCTCCAACTACTGGACCTTTTGGCACAGATTCTTCCTCATTCTTCTCAGTACTCCCGACATTTTTATAGGGATCCATTTCACTTTCTCTAAGGGATTCAACAAGATCTTGTTCCCTAAGTTGTTCTTTCACTCTTTCTGCTATATCCAACTCTGCACCAGTCTTTTCAACCAAAGGCACCTGTAATTTTTTTCTAAGTTCATCCTGTCCACTATCTTGCTCTGTTTCACACGGGTTCCCCCTATCTATTCTTTCATCATGCCCAACTCCTATAATTTTGTCTAGTCCTGTTACTAGGGTTTCAGTGTCTGTAGTACCAGGGCTTTTTATATCTACTAAACCAATAGGAGTAGATGAAATAGGATCAGGGATTACCTCAGACGGTGATTGTGATGAACTTTGTGCAATGGGCGTAGTAGGTACTGCTCTTGACCTCATCTTCTTAACCAATTTCTTGTCTTCTTTTTGAAGAAATTTTGTACGGGCCCTAACGATTCTTTGTGCAAGAGTGGATAGGGGTGGTTTTGCAGACATGATGAAGACTTTAATGGATTGTCACTGAGATTTCAAGAAAATTTTCTGTTTTAGGTTTTGGGAGAGAACTTTGGTGTGGAAGGGGAGAAGTGGTTGGATTGAGAGGGATTCTGAGTGTATCGACAAAAAAAAAGGGGAAGGGTTTTGGTGATTAGACAACTTCTAGGGAAGACAAAGAAATAATGATGTAAAGTAGAGAAGCAGCTTTTTGAAATTTTTGAAAACCGGGAAGAGTTAAAGATTTGACGGTTATGGACTCATTTAATATACCCTTTTTAAGTAGTGGGGTCCAAACAGGTCAAATAGAATTCTATCCGAAAAAGGAATGTGTTCCTATAATTTAGGACAGTTATAAGAACATGGAGGATCTCCCTTGACACACGTATAATTGACAATTTAATTTCAGTTATGACTTCTATCATGTAGGGTAGTGTGAATGTACCTGGACATGATTCCTCATGCTTTAGTCGGTTCCTTCTTAGCACATAGTAGGTTCTTCATGGGATCACATTATTCTCACCTGGTGCTCAAAGACTGAACAAGTGTACTTATTCAAGTACAGGGTTAGACTGGACATTAATGACAGAATTCAAGCATGAATAATTGAATACTTAACTAACCAATCATAAAGGGATTACCTGCTGGGTCATCCGTGTATTTTGGTCATCTCTAATTCCAACCTGTTCCTCTCAAACTGTACCTTGTTCAATGCTTTGGTGAATATGTCAGCAATTTGATCTTTAGTCCTGCACGAATTCATAGTAATCAGACCCTTTTCCACATTATCTCTCAGGAAATGGTGTCTAATATCAATGTGCTTGGTTCCTTTATGTTGGACTGAGTTCTTGGCAATATTCACTGCACTAGTGTTATCACAGAAAATTGGCACTTCTCTACACTTGATACCAAAGTCCTCCAGTTGTTGTTTGATCCACAGCAATTGTGAACAGCATGATGCAGCTGCCACATACTTAGCTTCAGCAGTAGATAAAGCAACTGAGTTTTGCTTCTTTGTAGCCCAAGAGACCAAACAAGGACCTAGAAAGTGTGTCATTCCTGAAGTGCTTTTCCTATCCACCAAATGACCTGCATAATCTGCATCAGCAAAGCCAATTAGTTCAAAAGTACCTCCTCTTGGGTACCAAAGACAAAGGTCCTGAGTTCCTTTCAAGTATCTCAAGATCCTCTTCACAGCTGTCAAATGTGACTCCTTGGGCTTGGACTGAAATCTAGCACACAGTCCTACACTGTATACGATGTCAGGTCGACTGGCTGTGAGATAAAAAAGTGCACCTATGATTCCTCTTTATTTTGTCTCGTTTGTTGAAGGACCTAGTTCATCCAAATCCAGCTTCGTCCCAGGTGCAATGGGAGTAGTCATTTCTTTTGCCCCTTCCATGTCAAATTTCTTCAGTAGTTCCTTGACATATTTTTGCTGGTGAATCATAGTTCCTTCAGGCATTTGCTTTATCTGCAACCCAAGGAAGAAATTTAGTTCCCCCATCATGCTCATCTCAAATTCACTTCCCATCAGATCAACAAATCCTTTGCATAGCCCCTCATCAGTGGCTCCGAAAATGATATCATCGACATACACTTGAACCACCAATAGATCTTTTCCTTTCTTTTTGAGGAATAATGTGTTGTCGATCTTTCCTCTCGAGAAGCCATTCTTCAGTAGAAATCCTGAAAGTCTTTCATACCAGGCTCTAGGGGCTTGCTTCAATCCATAAAGAGCCTTGTCCAGTTTGTAAACATGATCATGGAATTCATTGTTTACAAAGCATGGGGGCTGTATCACATAGATTTCTTCATTTAGATAGCCATTTAAGAAGGCACTCTTTACATCCATCTGGTATAGTGTAAACTCCATATATGTAGCAAAGGCAATTAGCATCCTGATGGCTTCCATCCTTGCAACTGGTGCAAAGGTTTCATCATAGTCTATACCTTCTTCCTGACTATAGCCTTGAACTACTAATCTTGCTTTGTTTCTTGTCACTATCCCATGCTCATCCAGTTTGTTCCTGAACACCCATTTTGTTTCAATTATTGATCTGTCCTTTGGCTTAGGAACTAGGTGCCACACTTTGCTTCTTTCGAATTGATGTAGTTCCTCCTGCATGGCTAGAATCCAATCTTGGTCTTCTAGTGCTTCCTTTACGTTCTTTGGTTCCAGAGATGAGAGGAAGGCAAAGAACGTACAGAAGTTCTTAAAGGCTGACCTGGTCATGATTCATGTATCTAATTCCGATATAACTTTCTCCAAAGGATGAGATCTTTGATGTTTCCATGGCCTGAGTTGAATATGACTGGAAGAAGCTATAACATTATCCTGGAGGGGTTCTACCTGACTTGCTAGATCATCAGCTTCATCAGAGGTTCCCCCTGTCAAATTTACTCCTTGTTCTAGTGTACTTGGATTTTCACCTGATATCTCCTTGTCTTCTGAGTCTTCCAGTTCATTTACACCTTCTTCCCTACTTAGGCCAATCACTTGATCTTCTGTCTCACTCTCCTCCAGTGTCTTATCTGATTCATCAAATACAACATGCATACTTTCTTCTACTGTTTGTGTTCTTTTGTTAAACACCTTGTATGTTTTGCTTTGAGTAGAATAACCAAGATATATTGCCTCGTCACTCCTACCATCGAACTTTCCCAAGGGTTCCTTGCCATTGTTGTGAACAAAACATTTACAACCAAAGGATCATAGGTGAGCAATATTTGGTTTTCTACCTCTGAGTAGCTCATATGGAGTCTTGTCAAGAATTGCTCTGATGGAACATCTGTTCAGCAAGTAGGATGCAATATTTATAGCTTCAGCCCAAAAGTTTCTTGCAAGCCCACTTGGCAACAGCATAGTCCTGGCCATATCCTCCAGAGACATGTTCTTCCTCTCAACCACCCCATTTTGTTGGGGAGTTCTTGGGGCGGAGAAGTTATGATCTATGCTGTTCTTTGCACAATACTCAGAGAATTTTGAGTTCTCAAACTCAGTTCCATGATCAGATCTGATGCTGATGAGTTCAAGGCTTAACCTTTTCTGAACTACATCAGCCCAGTCTTTAAAGCTGTCAAAAGCTTCATCTTTAGATGCCAATAACAGAGTCCATGTGTACCTGGAGTATTCATCAACAATCACGAACACGAATCTCTTTCCTCCTCTACTCCTGACTCTCATAGGTCCACACAGATCCATATACAACAGTTCCAGTGGCTTTGATGTACTTACCACCTTCTTGGATTTAAAGGATGATCTCACATGCTTTCCCTTTACACACGCATCACACATTTTTATATTTTCAAATCTCTTGCTTGGCAATCCACGAACCAGCTCTTTCGATACAAGCTTATTCAGTTGTGAGAGACTTGCATGACCCATTCTTTTGTGCCACAGCTGAGAGTCACTTTCTTGTACATTCAAGCATGTTAAATTATTTTTAGGTAGTGACTTCAGCGATGCTTTGTATACATTGTTCACCCTCTTTCCTTCCATAACAATTTCTCCACTCTGTAGGTTCTTCACAATGCATCCTACAGACGAGAAACTCACTTCGTTACCTCTGTCACATAGTTGGGAGATGCTCAGCAGATTGTGTCTGAGACCGTCAACACAATAAATATTCTCAATTGCATGATCCAGAGTTCTCCCAATCTTTCCAATTCCTACTATTTGACCACTCTTTCCTCCTCCGAAGGCCACACTGCCTCCTTGAAATGCTGCGAGTGAGAGAAAATTTCTTCTATCTCCTGTCATGTGCCTTGAACAACCACTATCAAGAATCCAGCTTGAGTTGTTCTCCCTCACTCCAGCCTGCAAAACAAATTAGAGGTTAGCCTTAGGAACCCAGACAAGCTTGGGTCCCTTCTTACTAGAAAATTGATAAATCAAATCCTGTCTAGCCCATTTAGGTAGAACACTTCTTTTGTTCTTGGCCTTTGCCTTACTGACATTTATGCACTTTTGTTTGACATGTCCAGTTTCACCACAAAAAGTGCATAACATGTTGCAAGGTAACGCCACATACTTGCTCTTAGAGTTATATGGAGGCAGTGGTTTCTTAAATCCTAGCCCTTGTTTCCCTTTATTTTGATTTTCAAGAACCCAGTTCATTGCCTCTAATGATTTATTCCATTTAGTCAATCTGGTAAGCTCAAATTTTGATTTTTCAACCTTTTGACTTAAAATCATGTTCTTCCCAGTTTCCTGATATAGAATTTCATTAGCTCTTTTTCAATTCATTTTCTAGAAAGGTTTGAACTTCACTTATTACTTGCTTACCATTTGCACTTTCTCTTAACTGATTGCATTCCAATTCTAGCTCAGTGATTTTAGAGTTTGACACAAGAGTCTGCCCTTTCAAGATAGCATTGACTTCTTCAAGTTCAATGTTCTGTTCTAGGAGACTCTTGTGCTTGGTTCTAAGACTACTTAGTTCTTCAGTTAATTTATCTTTTTCAAGCTTCTCTTTTCATAACCCTCGATCAAGGTGGCGGTGATTAAAATCAAGTTTTCAGAAGAGTATGTATGCAAAGTTTCCTTCAGTTCAGATAGACATACCTCTGCTGAATGAGCATCTTCAGTTCCATCAGTTGCCATGAGAGCAGAGTCCTTCCTTTGATTGTCATCTGAGTACACCTCCTTCAGTCTTTCCTAGATTTCCTTGGCAGACTTGCATTCAAGTATCATAGCAAGCACATCGTAGGTAAGTCCTCTTTTCAGGTACCATTCAGCTCTGGAGTTTGCCTGTAACCAGTCTAGGTCTTGAGGATCCAGTTCTTCTACCTTCTTTGGCACTAAGACTCCATTTGCAGCTCTCTTCACAGGAACATGAGGTCCTCTCTTCATAATCAGCCATAGACTATAGTCTTCTGCTTGCAAGAAAGTCTTCATCTGTTTCTTCCAATTCTTGTAGTGAGTCACGTTGAACACATGTGTCCTTGAAGGATCTATTCCTCCTCTAAACTCTCGAGGGTCTTCTTCATCAGAACTGATGTCTGACATACCCATTAGTGCCAGTGGTGGATCATCTTCAGAATCCTTTTCATGATCGGATTCACTATCAGTTGGTCCCCATGTAGCATAGAAAGCTTCATTCTTCTTTCTCCTTTCTGCTCTGAAGTTTGGAGGTCGTCTTGACTTCTTCTTATCTTTGTCATTTTCCTTTGGCGTCTCCTTCTCCTTTTTCTTGGATGCTCTATTTTTCATCCACTCTATCTCCCACATAGGACAGTCTACGACAGCATGATCCTTTTTGAAGCACTTAAAGCATCATGAATAATCAGGGCTGTCAACTATGTTTTTCCTGCCAGAATTCTCCTTGCCACTTCTTTTGAATCCTTTGAACCTTCCCAAATTAAGCTTCTGTCTTAGGGCACTTACCATTGCTGCTTCAACTGATTGAAGATCGACATATTCATCGATTTTATCAGTTGCTTCAAGCGCAAGGGTCTTGTCCTTCTTTACAGCTTGTTTAGCTTTTGAGTCCTTCATCATCTCATGATTTTTCAAGCTACCAACCAGTTCTTCAAGTTTGATGGATCTGAGAGGTTTGGATTCAATGATGGCGGTCATCTTAGGTTCCCATGCTTCAGGAAGCACATTCAGGATTTTATCAACCATCTCTATTTCAGGCAGCTCCATATCCAGAGATCTCATCTCATTAGTAATGATGGTCAACCTGGTCATCATATCCTGAATTGATTCTTTATCACCCATGGTGAATAGTTCAAATTGTCTCTTCAGCATTCTCCTTTTTGAGTCCTTCACTTCTGTGGTTCCTTCATGCGCAACCTGCAGGGCATCCCATATTTCCTTAGCCGTCTTATAAGATGATACTCTATTGAACTCTTCAGGACCAAGACCACATATGACCAGACGTTTGGCTTTGTGATTCTTTTCAATCATCTTATAATCCGTCTCGTTGAACTCCTCTTTCTGTTTAGGTTCTTGCTTGGCAGTGGCTCCCTCACCAACTATTTTGGTGGGGATCAGGTTTCCTTCAGAAACTATCAGCCATGATAGTCTTCAGTACATATGTAATTCTCCATCCTGTTCTTCCACCACGCATAGTATTGCCCATTAAACTGTGGGGGCCTCTGAACTCACTGTACTTCAGTGATGGTAGGTGGTGCACTCATGATTCTTATCCTTCTCAAGGTGTTACCCTCTCACGAGAAGACCTGCTCTGATACCACTTGTTATAATCTATGCACCTCCTAACGACACTAGAAGGGGGGGGGGATAGAATAGTGTCTACCGATTTTCGTTTCAAGAACCTGGTTCTTCTTAACGTAGAACCTAGTTCTTACCTTCGCAATTATACTATTTCAAACACTGCAACTCGCCATACCAAACACACACACACACACACACAGAAGACACAAAGATTTTACGTGGAAAACTCCTTGCTCAAGGGAGAAAAAAACCACGACCCACACTCTGGGATTTTAGAACTGAATCCACTAACATAAGAGCAAAGTTTCTGATTACAAACTCTGTAACCAAGGGGCTACACTCTAGACCCTAATCACCACTCAAAGCTAAACTCTAGCTTTTTCAGTAATTACACAAGAGTTCACCTAATACATACGCTTCTGCAATAAGCCAATAGGTAAAAACTATGAATGCTCAAACTAAGACAACTTACAACTCGATGAACCTAGAAAGAATATCTAGACTCAATATACTGCATGCACTTCAGTTGTCTTCTCCAGTTTACTCACGTAGAAAGATGCTAGATTTTCGTTGTATGCTCTCAACTCTCCGTTTGTGAATAACTGAATTTACGGCTGTCTCCACTACTTGTATTTATACGGGTCTTAAAACCCTAGTTGAGTCCTACAAGGAATCCTTTTAATTATGGCAAGTCAGGATTCCTAGTAACTCTTTTCCTTGTTGAAGTCCAACTCCTTTTCACACTTCGAAGACACAGCCTGGGCACCGCCTCTTTTAGTCTGACTAGGATGCATATTCATTCACGCGCCACTACTCCTAGTTCCGCAGGGATTTGCAACCCATAATTCTTTTCGATCAATCGTGCCCTTCATTTCAAGGACTAGGTTCTTCGCAGGAACCTCTGAGTCCTTTACGTTTTTCATACTTCAAAATCAGCTCTCAACAATGACCAACCTTACATAGATTTTTCATGGATTTGGAAGTTAAAAATCCCTCAAAAAATTAAGTTCTTCTTTTGGCTTTGTCTTCACAAAAAACTTCCAAATCACCCTTACCTCAATCATATTGACATTAATATTGATAAAACTTGTAAGATATGCCACTCCCAAAAGGAGAATATTATTCATATCTTCTTTCAATGTTCCATTTCCCAGTAACTTTGGGCGGATTTAAATTTTCATATAGACCAACATGGTTCAAGCATACACTGGCTGGTAACTCTTAGGGATTTGTAGGCATATATAATTACAATATGATTATGTGGTAGGATTTTATCCCTTTGTGCTCTAGAGCATCTGAATTACAAGAAATAGCAACATATTGAACAAGACCAAGAATTACAGTATTGGACAAGTGGTTACCGATTGTGCGATCGAATACAAATATTTGACTAGCAAAGAAATATTCATCCGTAAAACTAGAAATATCGATATTCAGTGGTATAGGCCGCCCAAAGGATGGTTTAAACTAAATACTGATGATGCTTTCAAACAAGGAAAATTACAAGGTGGTCTTAGTGGTGTTATACGAAACGAAAATGGTGATTGGATTGTTGGATTTTATAATCTCGTCCATGCAAACTCACCAATACACACCGAGTTGTTAGCCTTAAGACAGGGTTTACAATGAGCACTAGAACTCAAGCTACTACTATTGGAGATAGAAACAAATTCAACAAAGGTAATACACATTTTATTCCAAGATTATCCTACTTATACCTCTATCATTTCTAATTGCAGGTTATTAATAGAGAAAATGGAAAAATCAGTGGTCCGACATAATTTCAGACAAGCTAATGGAGTTGCAAACTGTTTGGCACAAGAAGCGCTCAACAAGGGCAGATTAAATATTCTTATCAGCTTAGCAACCCCTCCTGCTACCCTACATAATAGGCTACTGATAATAGGCCAAATTTATACATAATTCGATGTATTTTACCCATACTTTGATGCATTTTGGTGATGTTTGATGTTAAAAATATAGTGAATTGAGCTAAAAATATAGTGAATTGAGCTAATTGGTTGTATTTTGATGTATAGGAGGCTAATGGTTCCAAAAGAAGTTAATTTGAGCAAAAATAGAGCCAAAAAGTAAAATATGGAGAAATTGATGGGTGTTGTGCGTCGTATGACCATATCACAGCCTTTAGATGAAATTTTGATTGAAAAAATATCTCCAAGACAGTGAGCTAACTCTTCATCGCATAACCAACACACAAAGGTGAGAAAAATAAGTCTGGGGGTCCCGAAGGGTCCTGTGCGTCGCACAAGATTTCAGAGAAGTTCCACGAATCCTGTGCTATGGTTGTGCTTCGCACAGCTATAGCACAAGGGAAAGAACTCTGCAGTTTCGTAGAGAGGGGCAGTTTGATTATTTGGCTCAGGAAAAGTGATTTAAAAGCTCAAAAGTCAATTTTTAGAGTAGTTTTCGACCTAGAGAGAATAAGAAGAAGGCTAGGGCAGTGGAGAACAAAACTCTAACGAGTTTTCTTAACTTTTCCAATCATTTTCTTGTACTTTATTGATTATGGTTGCTTATGTCATGAATCTTGTGACCATGAGTGGCTAAGTCACCCTTTCTAGGGCTTGACGGAACCATTATTGGATGATATGTTGAATGTTTTATGAACTTATCAAGCTTGACATTATTATTCCTGATTATTCAACTACGTTTTATTGCTTTCGATTGGAGAGCTCACAATTGAATGTGCCTTTTATTCTTGTAAATCCTTGGAAGAGTTTTTTGAGTTAGGGTTAGTTGAATAGCGATACTTTAACCCTTATATGGAATTATTTAGGGAAGACGAGCGGGGTGAGTTTCGAAACAACGAACCCTTATCGTGGTCACGTGCGTAGTCCATCTTATCATTTTTTGTTAACCTGAAAAAGTGACTCAGGATAGTTATTGCTTGTTATTGGAGAATACTAGCGATAAACTAGGATTTCATGATCATTAGTGAATTACAAGCGAGATTGAATGCGTAGTGTTCGGTACATCACTCCGATAATTGGGAAAGTCATGTCCTAGGCCTTTTATTCTTGAATCTTCTCTAGTACTTATTACTTGCTTTTAATTAATTTTCATTAATTTCTAGTTTAAATACCAAAATCATTATAAATCGTTCCTGAATTGTTTGAATTAAAACTTAGTAAAAGTTGAGTTACGAATTAACGTTTGCTCTCTTTGGGATTCGATTCCGCACTTAAAATGAATTATATTTGCAGCGACCGCTTATCCTTTTTATGACGAGTTTTGGGCGTGGTCAAATTTTTCGCCATTGCCGGGGAGCAATTGTTCAGTTTGTAGCTATAAATATTGCTAGGTTTTATAGTTTGGACAATTTTTAGGTCCTGTACATATTTTATTTTGTTTATAGAAAAAAATGTAATATACATGGCATCTGGATATTATGTGAGGTAGATAATGGTTATTCCTGTCGGGTGCATTATTATTTTAGTTATGGAGGAAATCATCCATGGCAGCATTGTCAACCTTATTTGTTGAATAGATGCAATATATGTGGTTGTCATGGTGGTGATTTTATTGGTTGTGGTTATTTATCTTACCCTTCCCCGAGCCCCTATTATGATGGTTCTGCTTTTCCTTGTGATGTTAATAGGTGCAATAAAGTGGAGGATGCTGACAGAAAATACAAGGCTGACATGTAGAAGATTGAAGATATGTTCAAGTTCTGATTGAGAATGATAGTGAGCAACAACTCTATATACAGAGATATAAAGTGACTATTCGCAACCTTGAAGTTCAAGTGAATGAAATGGTTGTGGTTTTAATGCTCAACAAACAGCTGTTGTGGATAGTGATCAAGGAGAAATTAAGATGGAGGAAAAAGTAAAAGTCTCAATAGTAGAGTTAAGAGCTGAACGCCACCACCTAGCCAAATGGATTTCGATGATGTTCATGTTGAAGAAGTGGTATTAGAGTCAGACACAAACAGTAAAGATGAAATTTTAGTTGACTCTAATTTGTGTCAAAAAGAGAGTGTGAATAATCAATTAGAGTTTGAGAATATTGTACCTCATTCTAGACACTTCTCAACATTATGTTTAGATGAAGATATGTAAATCTTCTATCCTTCTGAAGCATTGGAAAAGCCAAAGGAAGAGGTTCATAGTGCTTAAATTCTGGAGTTTGCATTGGCGTCTAGGTAAGACGCCATTCCTCGGTTGAAGGCCAAGAAATATAAGAGGCGACATGTGTTCCTTGGCCGATTGAGATTCTTACCACCAACCTAGGAGCACAGCCAAAAATTTGAATCAAAATTCGGGATTCAGTTCATAAGCTCGAGGTAACGCGTTGTGCCACGACGTTAAATCGGGTGCTAATTGGGAGGCAATCCAATTTTCTTGCTTATTTTTAGTTTTTTATTTTTTTATTTTTTTATTTTTGAAAGATGTTATTTGGTGAGCTTGTGTAGGTTTCAAATAGTTTGGATTCTAAGTGTGGGGTGCTTGCAACCCCTTATCTCTGAAGATGAACTCATGCTTGAGGGGAAGTCTGAGTACCAAATGCCCTAGAGAAGCTTACAGGGATGTTTTTCGGGCTTATAGCCTCATGGAGTTTCTCTATCACCCTTATTTTATTTTATTGGATCGAGGGCAATGCAGGAATTTAAGTGTGGGGTGGGAGTCTTTCAATTTGTGTTAATAATCCCCTTTGATTTTTCTTTGTGCCTCGGCTCTTTTTCAAGGGATGTAGTTTGAACTGGGTGTAGGTTAATTTTTTTTTTCTTTTATAGTTAGGATAGTAGGAAGAATAACTTATGCGATCTTCTATTTGTGGTGTGTTTTATATGAACACTTAGGTTGAAATATGTGGACAACATACATTTTTCATGATTTTGTATTGTTATGCCTTGATAACTATTGAGTACCCTTGTGTGACGCCTAGGCTCAGGTTTTGACTCTCTTATGTACTATACTTGAATGCATTCTCAGCTAGAGTTGAATCGTCCTGAGTAAACCGTGTGCTATGAGTGTGTGAGATTTTTTGTTGCTTTGTGCTTACATTATGATGTGTAGAACTTGCCCCAAGTGTGTGCAAAGCGAAATGAGGAGTCTTGCACTGTTTAGAAAGTGATATAGACATTTCTTTGCTACCCTGCGAATTTTTAGCTTACCCAATGAAAGTTGACCCTAGTTAGCCCCTTTGAGCCTGAAAACTTTTCTTTGGTAGCCATATTACAAGCTAAACCGCTTTGCTTTGAATTGACTATATGTTGAACCTTTTACCTCTTTTGAGCATTTGTGGTTTGTATGAGTTGTGACAGCTGTAATTAGAGGAGTTCGTTGTGGTTGAGACACATGAGATGAAAAAGAGGTGTGTTACTTGGGAGAAACTACAGGTACGGACTAAAAGGAAAAAAAGAAAAGAAAAAGAAAGAAAACAAAAAATGTTGAATAAGAGGAAAAAAAAAAAGAAAAAGAAAAAGAATAAATATATAGTCCTTTACTAGAGGTGATTCTTGAAGCATAAAGAAAAGGAAAGCTTGACTTGATTAAGGAGATTAAGGAGAGATGGGTGAAAAAGAAAGTGATTTAATTGTGTGATGTATTAAAATGCTCAAGGAAGGTTAGTCATTATAAACTAAATGTATCCTACCTGCCCTGCAACCTATATTACAATATATGAAAGTCCTACTTGATCTTAGACTGAGCTAACTTACATTAGTCGAGTGCTACACCACGGGCAAGCCTGTGGTACGTCTAGTGTGGTACATGACTTCTTTCTGAGAGTGAGCGAGCCTTGTATTGTTAAGTCCCAATGTTTCTTGAAACTTTTTTTTAGAATGAGACAATTTTCTTGTTCTGAGGGCACATGGTTTATGAGGAATTGGTGAAGTTATTAGGCTTCTCAGTTTAAGTAGATGAATGAGTAGGAAGGTTGGTTCTAAGTTTTTCTATAAGCCATGACCATAGGTAGTTTCGTCATTCCTAGCTAAGTCCATATTTTTTCGAGGACGAGCAAAGGTTCAAGCGTGGGGTTGTGATAATAGGACAAATTTATACATAATTAGATGTGTTTTACCCATACTTTGATGCATTTTGGTGATGTTTGATGTTAAAAAATGTAGTGAATTGAGCTAATTGGTTGTATTTTGATGTATAGAAGGCTACTGGTACCAAAATAAGTTAATTTGAGCAAAAATGGAGCCAAAAAGAAAAATCTGGAGAAATTGAAGGGTGTTGTGCGTCGCATGACCATATCACAGCCTTTAGGTGAAATTTGGATGAAAAAAATATTTCCAAGGCAGTGAGCTAACTCCCCATCGCATAACCATCGGACAAAGGTGAGAAAATTAAGTCTAGGGGTCCCGAAGGGTTCAGGGCATCGCACAAGATTTTAGAGAAATTTCAGAAATCCTGTGCTATGGTTGTGCTTCTCACAACTATAGCACAAGGGAAAGAGTTCTGCAGTTTTGTAAAGCGGGGCAGTTTGATCATTTGGCTCAGGAACGTGATTTAAAAGCCTAAAAGTCGATTTTTAGAGTAGTTTTCGACCTAGAGAGAACAAGAAGAAGGCTAGGGCAGTGGAGAACAAAACTCTAATGAGTTTTCTTAACTTTTCTAATCATTTTCTTGTACTTTATTGATTATGGTTGGTTATGGCATGAATCTTGTAAACATGAGTGGCTAACGGAACTATTATTGGATGATGTGCTGAATATTTTATGAACTTATCAAGCTTGAAATTATTATTCTTGATTATTCAACTACGTTTTGATTGCTTTCGATTGGGGAGCACAATTGAATGTGTCTTTTATTCTTGTAAACCCTTGGAAGAGTTTTTTGAGTTTGGGTTAGTTGAATAGCAATACTTTAACCCTAATATGGAATTGCTTAGGGAAGAGAGCGGGATGAGTTCCGAAATAACGAACCCTTATAGTGGTCACGTGCGTAGTCCATCTTATCATCTTTTGTTAACTCTAAAAAGTAACTCATGATAGTTATTGCTTGTTATTGGAGAATACTAGCGATAAACTAGGAGCTCATGATCATTAGGGATAGTCAAGCGAGATTGAATGCTTATTATTTGGTACATCACTCCGATAATTAGGGAAGTCTTGTCATACGCGTTTTATTCTTGAATCTTCTCTAGTACTTATTACTTGCTTTTAATCAACGGAAAAGGGCCAAATTTGCCCCTCTACTATGGTTTAGGGGTCACGTTTACCCCTCGTTAAAATTTTGGTGCAGCAATACCCCTACCGTTACCATAGTACGCAGATTTAGCCCTCTCATTAACGGACCTCCACGCTGGACGACACGTGGCTGCCACATCAGTGCCATAGTAGAGGGGCAAATTTGGCCATTTTCAGTTGTTTCTAAAATCGTGTCTGGACTAAGTTTCAATACTTAGATAAAAAGCTTCGATGCTTAGAGGAGTCATTATAAGAGAGAAAAATGTGCTAAGAATGGTAAATAAGATATTTTGAGAGAAATACGGAATTAAAATGACACTCTCTTCGATTTTTTTCCATAAGAAAGATATACTTTTGAACTTTGTGACAAAAATTATCTTTATTAAAGATAAGATAAAAGTTTAATAATAACATTATTTCCAAATAAATAGATATGTTCTTTTTAAAAAGACTAAAAGGTAAAATATGCTACTCCTATTAAAGTGGATAAAGAGTTCTTTTATGTATTTCAATTTAAAAGATATTTTTTAATTTATCACAAAACGTGATTTTTGCTATATATTGACTTATTAACTTTAGTTGAATCTCTTTTCCTTTAATGACATATTATATGTAATATTAGAAAAAAATAATAATAGAGTTTAATATTTATAATCACAAATTCTAGAATTCAATCATGACATTAAGCTAGCGTTTGTCTATAACATTAAGCTAGCGTTTGTCCATAAAATTAGTGTCATGATTGAATTCTAAAATTTGTAATTTTAAACATAAAACTCTATTATTATTTTTTCTAATGTTACCAAAAATATGTCATTAAAGGAAAAGAGATTAAACTAAAGTTAATAAGTCAATATATAGCAAAAGTCACCTTTTGTGATAAATTGAAAAATATCTTTTAAATTGAAATACATGAAAAAACTCTTTTTCTACTTTAATAGGAGTAGCATATTTTACCTTTTAGTCTTTTTACAAAGAATATATTTATTTATTTGGAAATAATGTTATTATTAAACTTTTGTCTTATCTTTAATAAAGATAATTTTTGTCACAAAGTTCAAAAGTATATCTTTCTTATGAAACAAAACCGAAGAGAGTGTCATTTTAATTCCGTATTTCTCTCAAAATATCTTATTTACCATTCGTAGCACATTTTTTTTCTCTTATAATGACTCCTCTAAGCATCGAAACTTTTTCTCTAAGTATTGAAACTTAGTCCAGACACGATTTTAGAAACAACTGAAAAGGGCCAAATTTGCCCCTCTACTATGGCACTGATGTGGCAGCCACATGTCGTCCAGCGTGGAGGTCCGTTAATGAGAGGGGTAAATCTGCGTACTATGGTAACGGTAGGGGTATTGCTGTACCAAAATTTTAACGAGGGGTAAACGTGATCCCTAAACCATAGTAGAGGAGGCAAATTTGGCCCTTTTCCGTTTAATTAATTGTCATTAATTTCTAGTTTACATACCAAAATCATTATAAATCGTTCCTGAAATTGTTTGAACTAAAACTTGGTAAAATTTGAGTTACGAATTAATGTTTGATTTATGTGGGATTGACCCGGAACTTATTAAACCGGGTTATATTTGCTGCGACCACTTATCCTTTTTAGAACGAGTTTTAGGTGTGATCAGATACTAACAGATAGAAAGGGGATAGTAGGTTTTAAATCTGTTTCGGATTAAGTTTGTACTAATCTTGCCGGACTTTGCAATCAAAATGCTCTTAGGAGCATCACTTTGGATTGTAACATTTTAGAATAGTAATATAATATAAATATCCAATTTCTCAAAAAAATAAAAATTACGTGGACAAATAATTGTCTAAGTAAATAACTTTAAAATATTTGAAGCGCAACAATACAAAATTAAACTAAAATGAGAAGGAGAAGTTAATCTATAAATTAAATATTACTCGCTTCGTTAAACAAAGAGATGACACAATATATATCTTTATTGGTAGTTTGAAAAAGTATGTCACATCTAAATTAGTAATGACTCCAATCTCACATTTATCCTTGATAAAATGATGCACAAATATATGGGAAGATAATTTATGAGCGCACAAATACTTATAGCTCTTTCAAACCACGTCAGAGTACTCTTTTTCTTTCAAAGTTTGTTCAGAATCTAACTATTATTTACAAATTGAAACGAGTGGAGTACGACTTCTTAAAGATTACAAATAGCTTGATCAAACGGAGAAGAGTCGTATGAGATTCAATGGCTTAAACTTCTTTTGGAGTTTTCAGGTTACCCACCTAGACATTGTGTCAATTAAGTTGCATGTAATATGGTTAATAATTCAATTCAACATGACCAGACAAAACATATTAAAGTATGGCAGATTTCTCATCAAGGAAAAGTCAGAAAAATGATTCGCACTTGATCTGAATAGTTAATTTTCAATCATTCTAAGCTAGCCGAACGTTCACCTTAATGAATGAGTATCGATTCCCACCTTGTATTGTCTTTCCCCACTTCCTTTCTCCTTCCCCTTCCCTATGAGAAAGAAAAAAGTTTTTCTTCGAAAAAGGATTATCCAAATACAACTTATTGCAAAACCTTTTCATTATTTTCAAAAGGAGGCTTTAAAGCACTAAAATTATGTTCAGCTTGTCACCGTAAACTACTTGAGAAAGAGTCCATCAGATAAAAGATAGTCAACATGTAAGCTTTAAGACTCAAATCATGTTTTACAAAAGCTAATAGCACGTAGCATCCGTGCTATTCATATTGCTCCATGAATTCATCATTGAACTTTTTGAAACTAGCCATAATTGAAGGCATGTCCTCTTCAGCTGGCAAGATGGTTGTCCTTAGGTGGAACACCCTGCATAGAGAAGCAGCCTCAAATTACAACGAAAGTTGTCAATTAAAGATCTTTAACATTATGCAACGCATTGTAGCACGATTGTCACCATTTTTACGAGGTCATTAATTAATGCTAACCACTTGTGCGATGCATCTTTGTAATTACCTTATCGAATTTAAGCTCTTATCTTCTACGGTATAGGAGGTTTTGATTTTGAGCATATTAATGTAGCCCCATTGAACTAATTGTGGGAAGAAATTTTGTAGATTCCTAAGTTTGGGAACAGATTGGGGATATTCGTGAAAGGATTGATAGTTGATAAGAAAATAAACTCACCCTTCCTTTTGACCAAACCCTGAACCTGGGACAGTTGAGATGCCGGTCGCCTCCAACAGCTTGAGACAGTAGAAGACATCAGGAGCTTTCCCAGCCTTCTTTGCAGCGTCTATTGCTCTCTGAGGCAATTGTATTTGTGGGAAGGAATACATTGCACCTGTTATATTTGTTCCCCGGAAAATGTAAATGGCTGGTGATTCAACTTTAACATAATAAGAAAACACTGGAGATGACTTGCCTTCTGTGAAATTGCAAACAACATTTCTGCAGCTGTTGAACCCGTCAGTCATTATATGTGCCCTCCTCCTTAGTGACTCGAGGATGCCTTTACTGCAACCCGTATCAAAGAGGTACTTATCATTCATTGCCACATTGGAAAGAAGATTATCCAATCAACCAACTCTAAACCAAGTGAAAAGAATGAGACTTTCCTTAACTCCAATAATTCCACCAAAGGAATTCAAGAATTTCATGTAGAAGGGATTTCGGCAGTAATACCTTTCTCTGGAAAATTGTTCATACGAGATATCCCCTGGCTTAGGGGGGTTTGCCATTAACCCCAGCTATCAGGAAGGAAAAGAAATACAAGCAATTTTTTGTCAGAACCGAGTTAGAGTAAACTGGGGACTAACCTATTAGATAACATAAGGTGGTAAATTCTCGATGCCATATGCATATAACATAGTGCAAGATTTCCTTGCCAAAATGATGTTTCTTGGAGGAACTGAATAAAAAATACTTACAAATATCTGTGCAGGTACATTTGGACTGAGTGATATCGAAGCAACCTTGTATATCTCTTCAACAGACTGCAAAACAAATGAGAAAAGTGCCATGTTTCAGGAGTACGTAGATACTTGGGATATGTCATAACTGTCAAGTTAACAAAGATCATCTCGGAATAGCTCAAAGTGCTGTCTAGTTGAAAAAGAAAGTTATTCCAATTCCTTTTCACTTTTTTTCTCTATATAACACAATAAACAAAAGCACCCACGGCACGCTCCTTCTCCAAAAGAAACTAGTATTGAGATCAATATATCACTAACTCTGACCACAAAGCATTTGCCAATTAAAATTAGAAACAACTTGACATAGGGATTAACACTTTAGAGTAGTAAGATTGTTTCTAGTAAATTTCATCACTGCAGCTTGAACTGGATTACAAACCTTGGGAGGAATATTAGTCATCTCAAAGTATCCACCACGCTGTCCACATTCACCCCAATAACCTTTGGAAACTGTATGAAATGAAATGAGCTGGAGCTCCTTGCTTATGGGTGGACCCATATCCAGTAAAACCTGATAGTTTTGGTGAACAACACGAAATGCATCCAAGATATAATAATATTGCCAGGTTGATAAATTCTTCAAGTAAAAAACCATATACTATATATACCTTCCTTGAACTTATGAAAGGATGCTCATCTTGGTAAATGTTTTGCTGATAAACTTCGTCTCCAAGTAACACCAAATTTTCTTGGTGACAAAATTGTAATATCTGCTTAAGATTTGCGTCACTAAGACACTGTCCAGTTGGATTTCCAGGGTTTATAATCACCATTGCTCGTACCTAGGGAAAAATGAAGACATAAGTTGTTTGCAGGTTAGAATTAGATATGCCTAATTATAATGAAAGCACTAGATGCAGTAAACATACACAAGTGAAAAACTGTTTTCAGCTTTAAGTTGCCTGCCTTCCTACAAAATGTGTCAGTGGACGGAAACCGGCCCAAAAATAAAAATCTTTTCATGTTTCACCAGTCCTGGAAAATATTTGGTAGTGTTAAATCCCACTGTGCTATAAAGATCCCCTTTCCTTGTGGGTCACCTTTCCTCACCTCGTCTCTTATTTCCTTTTCCTTTATTTTGGGTTCTCATGGGAGTGTGGAGCAGGGAGAGTGAGGGGGTTTGACAGAAAAGTTGACCGGAAGGAGGAATGGACACTGAGATAGCCCTAAAAGCCACTCAAATTGTATCTTATACCAAACAATCACCGAGTCTGGACTCTGCACAAATCTCAAAAGCAAAATTTAGGCATACTCACAGTTATTCCATTATACCGCGCTTGTCCAATAGATTGCCGAAGATCATTGATATCAAGACCCCAGTTTGCACCCTCTTCAAGATAGTATGGAACAAGAGAACCCCCATACAATGATATTGTAGCAGAGTATAGTGGATACTGTGGAACAGGGACCAATACCTAACAACAAATATGTACCCGTAAGCAATAATATAGTGTACCTAAAACCTAAAACTTTGAAGTATTTTCGGGAAAAAGTCGGTTCATCCTTTTTGTTTTAGCTTATACTATTAATTACCCCATCAGTGGGGCCTCGAATGATGGTATGCAAAATTTGCATTATTCCTTTGCTGGCACCATCTGTGAGGAATATAAGTTCTGGATCACTGTCAAAGTAATAACCAGAAGTGTAATGTCAATAACTAAAATTGAAGTCATCGGAAACAGATCAGTCAAAATGAAAAATCGATTTAACCTTGGATATCCATCACGTCTCTCAATGAAATCTGCAATTTCTTTCCTTACACCAGGAATGCCACGGGAGTCACTATAAGCACCTAAATGGACCAGATATATAATCTCTCAATACAAAATATCATTGGACTGTCAGAAAAATTGGGGCATAAGGAAAAGTTGTCATGCTGGGAGTTCGTAACAGCAACGCAGATGGTTTGTTGCTAATGGATAGAACTCAGGTAGCAGAGATATCAGTTATCATGTCAAATGCAATTAACTGAAATCAAATGATGATGCCCTGAGAAAGGTTTCCAAGTTGACCTCCGCAAAGGCAAGGGTGCACCCCCCCCCCCCCCAAACCCCCAAAAGTCCCTCTGAAAGGCAAAAATGATCAGAAGTTCCTTGAGAAATAAACCTTTTAAGAGACTCATAATCATGCATGCTTAGATAAATGCAAAGGCTTTCCATCAAGAATAAAATAGATCAGAATTCAAGAACTTCAGAAGAAACTATATACTAATAAATTACAAAAGGTGCACATGATGATAACAAGAATCTCACGTTCATTTAAACACCAAAAAAGGGGAGAGTAATTCCTGAAGAAAAGCATTAAGTTTTCTGTTTGTGTCTCTATGAAGAGAGAACTGAAGGGACTGAAGACAGGAGACACTGAGGTATAACAAGTAGAGGAGGCAATGTAAGAAGAATCCGTGCCTGAAACAGAACTGCGTGAAATTACTCATTTCCAACAATCATATAGTTTAAATGAGAAATCATACCTAGACCTCCAGAATTCAAAGAAAGATAATGCTTAGCCTTTGCAATTGCATCAGCAGGGAATAGGAGTCCAACATTAGGATCATCCAGTAAAAATGGAGCTTGGCAGAGAGCAATGACCTGAAATAGAGAATCTAATACTTATAATGTACCTAAACCATAAGCATCTCATAAGATAGACCTTTAGCTACCACAAACCTGACGGGGAAATGTCAGCGGCTTCTGTCCAAGGGCATGGGGATTACCTACATTTGTGAATACAATCTGCAGAGTTTTAAGAGGAATCATGAGACAGTTCCACAAGCACTCTCAATGAACTAAGTGTAAGATTTTTATGGAATTGTAGAAGCTGCGGAAAACTTGCCTAGCAACATGTTTCTTGATGGTATCATCTATACTACTCTCACCAAACATAGTGATTTATCAATTATATAATTCTTCTTAGTTACAGGACTCTGGAATAGACTACTCCATACTGTAAAAAAACTGGTCGTGTCATATATCAGCATTGTGCATATGTAGAGAGCTCGTACTACCTCAGCACACAAGGTCCATACTTTACAACTATTAATTCTATGACCTTGCAGATGCCTTAGGAGTCTTAACTAGAGCTGGCCGCTGGCCATTATTGCCTAAAGTTTATGAACGTGCGATAGATACAAACTGCGGTTATTTCTTTTAATTTTTTTTTATTAAAAAAAACTAAATCTGAAATAACAGTCTTAATTAACAAACTTTCATGCTAGTTAAGAACTTCGATTCCTGCTGGAACATCAAATTATGAGAAACTTAAAGATGTTAACCAAACAAGAATACCTATTTGAGAAGTCCATAGATTGAATTAATGGATTCAACGCTATAAAATGTCTGAATATACTTGTAAATAAACAATTTGACATGAGCAAACTGAAAACGCTTACCTTCTTTCCTTCCTTCTGAAGCTCAGAAGCTCGAAGGTAGAGCTCACCTCTTACTGCATATTGACACTTCTTGACATTTTCATTCAAATTCTCATAGTCCAACGGCTTAGACGACGACATTATACACAACTAAGTCAAAATTCCACTGATGTAGCAGCTCCTTAATCTAGAATTATAGGAATAGCATTTTAGCAGTTAAAAAAGTTTAATGGTAGTAAGTTAAAGCAGCCGAGGATCATAATGAAAAGATTATAAGAACATCATTTAACCACAAACCTAATGACCACCACAATTTTTGCTGAAAACTACAATTTCATCAACTTGTGCTACCACAAACTTCCAATTTAAATACATACATATATATAGAGGAAAGATGACAGGAATATATAGAGGAAAGATGACAGGAAACCAAATAGATTAGCACATTCTTACAACACAAGATAATGGAAATTGTTGCACCTATTATTTTCTTGTGAGATATTTATGGGAACTTTCACTTAGTTTTTTTGGTCAAAGATTAGACTACATTGCTCAGATTGAAAAACAGACCTACTATTAGCTCAACATATAATTACCTCAACAACTCTTAACTCTTAAACAAAGGACTTCAAAAATAGAAGTAAACTATCGAGCTCTAGTCTAGAAGAGTAAAAACGAAAGAGATGAGGGACAGTTGCATGACATTTTGTGAATTTCGTGGATGCTTGTATTTACTCCACGTGGTGGACATGCAATATAAATTGTCGTCATTTGAAATAGAATGGGTTCACGAGTCGCACCCCATTCGTTGCTGTCGTATTATTCTCTATTGGCTTAAAATGTGTGCCCGCTCAACTTTTGCTCTGCTTTTATGTTTAGGATTTGCCTGATCCTCTGTGCTGACATAAGTAGCGGTTTGCCCATCTACCAAATTTTATTTTCTGAAAAAAAGTTTTTAAGTTGAGTTAAATAATAATATTTGGTATTTAAAGTTGTGTTTGGACATAAATTTTACTTGATAAAAGTTGAAGTTTCGTGAGTGGAGAGATTGGTTTTTTCCAAAAGACTTGCAAAAATATTTTTTAATTTTTCAAAAACTGTTTTTGAAAAAATCTCCAAAAACTAACAGTTATTCATGGGTAAACATGTTTTTTCGAACAAAAAGTTGAAAACAGCAAAAAAAAATTCTATAGACCTTGGTCCTCTGAAACTGAGCTTTTCTTTTATTTGATTTATTTTTGTGAGTTAGAACACCATATATAACCCAAAAAAATACCACGATATGGATTTTAATATATACCATAATTCCATAGAAAATGTTCACTCTTGAATAGGGGTGGGCATTTGGTTTTTCGGTTCGGTTTTTAACTATTCGGTTTCGGTTTTTCAATTTTTGGTTTTGAAAAACTTCAATCCAATCCAAACCAAAATAAATTTGGTTTGGTTCGGTTTTCCTCTTTTCGGGTCGATTTTTTCTGGTTTAGTTTTCGGTTTTTTCGGTTTTGTTATATAAGACAAACTTTAAAATGAAATACTTGAAAGAATATAAATACAAGTCAAAATATTAAACATTAAATCTAAATCATAATTCTAGATAAAGAGAGAACATGAATCCTAGGTAAAAAGAGATCTTACCATTCAAGAGGTAAAAACTGATTGAAACTTTTGATAAAAGCTTCACACGTATTATACCATAATACAAAGAGAAAGAGGTTAAAGTATTTTTTTTTTTTTTGGTAAGTACGACATTTTATAGATAAAATTACGTAGGGTTACATAAAGAGACCATGCGTCTATTTAGAGTCCCCGCATGGTCTGAATTGCAAACATAATTAGAAACAACATTGGATCTTAGTCCATACACACAACCTAATTTAGCTAAATGCTTGAAATTAGTATCCGATATAATAGTAGCAAAAGTCTTGCCCCTAGATCATCCATGTAGGCTTGTTGCACAAAATTTGGGGGCATAGCATAATGATAGATAGTTTCTTCATTGGACTGGTCAGGAGCTCCTTTGGCTAGAAGGTGAGCCACTCTATTTCCTTTACGAAGGTTATGCTGGATCGATGGCATTTGCAATTGGAGCATCATTGACCTGTATTTTTGAATAATAGGAAGGTAAGATGGATGTGAATTCTGTAGTAAATTAATCACATCAGTGGAGTCAGTTTCCACTTCTATAGGAACTAGGTTTTGATCTATAGCAAGGGTGAGACTATAGTATAGAGCTAGGATTTCTACATGGGCTGCATTTAGACCACTAACTTTCTTATGAAACCCTAATACCCAAATTCCTCGACTATTTCTAAATACTCCACCAATGCTAGCTTTGTTAGTAATATGATTGAAGGCTCCATCTATATTAAGTTTGAAGACTTTCTCCTCCGGGGGTTTCCAGCCTATAGTTATAGTTCTAGTACCTTCTTGTCTAACTTCCTTTGAGGTTAGAAAAAAAAAATTCTAAAAGACGAGCATTAACAGTCTGATGGGAAATTTGTCTTGCTAAATTGTTAACATTATTAAAATTACGGTTAAGCCATAGATTCCACAAGGCAAAGGGTAAGTATTCCAACCAATTAGAATATTTACTAACTGGATTAAAGGTAATTTGTCTCAAGGTCTCAAGCCAAGTAGTGGGATCATCAATAGTAAAAGCGTAGGGGGTAGTGTTCCAAAAAGATTTAGCAATGGGACACTGGATGAAAATGTGAAACATAGTTTCACTTTCATTTTTACAGATTGGGCAGTTTTCATCCATATTAATTCCAATTTTATTTAGATAAAAAAGAGTAGGAAGCCGATTATGATGATATTGCCACAAAAAGAATTTTATTTTGTTAATAGTCTTAAGGTCCCAGATCCAGTTAAAATCTTTATTGATAGTATGGTTGTTATCTAGTAAGGCATATGTTGAATTTAGTTTAAAGATACCATTTCTAGTAGCTTTCCAAACCGGATAATCCATATCATTTTGAAGAGAGGAAGATAGTGTCATTTGCATTTGAAGTCTAATATCATAAGGGATATCAAAGGATAGTTTAAAAAAATCCCAGTTACCCTCATGAATTAAAGAAGCAACAGAAGCACTTGACTCTTGATAAGTAAGGGGGCCAATAAAAAGGTTAAAGTATTGAAGGCATAAAGTATTGAAATATTCAAACTCTAAAACCCTTAAACAAGTTTAGGTTAAGAGATAATCATAAAAGTATGACAGCCTTTCTTTGTGTGTGTGTGTGTATATATATATTTCGGTTTTTTCGGTTTTTCAGTTTCTATGATTTAAAATCCGAAACCAAACCAAAACACCAAAATTTTCATATTCTCAATCCAATCCAAACCAATTATTTAAAAATCCAAACCAAATTAAAAAACTAATTTGGTTCGGTTTGATTTTTTGGTTTAATCTGAATAGTGCCCACCCCTACTCTTGAACACGTTATAGGAAAATATATTACAAGATTTTCTAAAAACACACTATTAAAATAAGTTTTAGGCCCTTTAATTGCATAAAAATAGAGGTTTTAAATTTCTCCTATACCCCCCTTATAAATGGACCGCTTGTTTGTCAATACTGAAACAATTGTTTCAATCAAAGTTATCCTTCCATATCTTCTTCTAGTGTTCCCCTACCTCTATCAATATATAGTACCAGAGCCTCAAGATCTTGATATTGAAAGAAGAGTGTTGATGTTGCAGCTGTTCATATTGCTTCGCAATCCAAATACAAGTTTGTCAAACATGGATTGATTTGTTTGGCAAGAAAGTCTGCCAAGTTGGCAGTAAGTTTGAATTTGCTTCTTGCATGATGCCATCAGTGACATCGAAGCCCAATTCTCTTTGCCTATAAATAGAGGCAATTCGTTCATCAATTTATCATCCAGTTTCATAGAGAGAAACACAGTATATGAGAGAATACATATTGTAAGCTCTGTGAGGAAATAGAAAGTGTGAGCCGTTTTGTAGTAAGGTGAAAAAAATTTAAAGAGGGATATTTTTTTGTGAGTGTGTAGTGGTATTTACTACACGATGTAAAAGTTCTTACTATAGTGAAAATATTTGTTCATCTCGGGCCGTGTTTTTTCCCCTTATTTCAGAAGGATTTTCCACGTAAAAGTCTTGGTGTCCTTGTTATTATTTTTATTCTCGTTGATTACTGCTTTTCAGTACTCCGTTAATATTGTTACTATTATACAATAATAGTATTTCTGTAGGAGATTAATTTTCCCAAATAAGTGGTATCAGAGCAAAGGTTTTGCTAATTCACATAAATATTTTTCACGGACGGTTGTGCTATACTCGGTGAATAAAAATGACGGGAGTAAAGTACAAGTTAACAAAATTTAACAAAGAGGGGGCGTTTCTCAATGTGATAAAGAAGGATGAGGGATATGCTCATCGAATAAGGATTACAGAAGGCACTGAATGCAGAGAAGTCTGAACCCATGTAGCCCGACGATTAGGTGGAGATGGATAAAAAGGCGGCTAGTGCAATTAGGTTGCACTTATCAGATGATGTGGTCAATAACACCATTGATGATTACACTGCGTATGGAATATGGGACAAGGTTGGAGAGTCTATATATGTCGAAGACACTGACAAATAAATTGTACCAGAAGAAGCAGTTATATGCCCTACAAATGGCTAAAGTTATGAATTTTTTGTCACATATTAATGAGTTGAATAGACTAATCACGCAACTGATCAACCTCGGAGTACAGATCGAAGAAGAAGATAAATCCATCTTGCTCCTGAACTCATTGCCATCTTCATATGATAAGTTGGTAACGACCATCCTGCACGATAAGGCTGATATTGAGTTGAATGATGTCACATTGATTATTGAATGATGTCACATCGGCTATGCTACTTAATGAGAACATGAGAAAGAAGCCTAAAGGTCATGGACATGCTCTCATCATAGAAGGTAGAGGCAGGGGTTCGAGCAACTATGGTAGATCTGGATGTTGGGAAAAGTCCAATAATCGATCCACAATATCAGGTGTAAATTGCTATATTTGCGATCAACCAGATCACTTTAAAAGGGACTTCCCAAATTTTAAAAGGGGTAAAGGCATATACAATGGACAAAATAATGAAGATAACACAACCACCATGATGCAAAATGATGACAGAGATGTTCTCATCGTAAATGAGAATGAGAAATGTATGCATTTGGCAGGTCTAGAGTGGAATGGGTGGTTGACACAACAACATCATACCACGTCATATCGGTAAAGGTGCATATATGTAAGAGGTGATTCCAGCATAGTGAGGATGAGTAACACAAGTTACTCAAAGGTTTTGAGGATTGGTGATGTGTGCATCAAGACAAATACGGGCACCTTGCTTTGAAAGGACGTGCGATATGTACCTAATTTACGGATGAGCTTGATCTGGGGAATTGCTTTGGATGGAGATGGGTACGACAATCACTTTGCAAATCAAAGGCGGAGACTCACCAATGGATCATTAGTGATTGCAGAAGAAGCTGCTCGTGACATGTTGTATAGGACAAATATAGAAAATTTTCGAGGTGGAGAAAGCATGATAGCTGATGTTGCCGAGAAGGGGGAGCAACTTGATAAGGTTGTTGATAGGGGGAGCAAGACAATATTAAGATGGTATCGAGGGAAAAGTTTGAGTTATGCAAAGAACTTTTTTGGCATAAGCTCTATTTAAGAGATTGAAAATACCTTTTTCAAATGCTTGGTTTTGGAGGGGTGATTTGTTGATGTTGCAGCTGTTCATATTACTACACCGTCCAAATTCAAGCTTTGTAAAACATGGATTGATTTATTTGGTAAGAAAGTCTGCCAAGTTGGAAGTAAGTTTGAATTTGCTTCTTGCATGATGTCATCAGTGAGCCCAAATCTCTTTGCCTATAAATAAAGGCAATTCGTCCCTTAGTTTATCACCCTCTTTCATATAGTGTTAGAGAGATACACAATGGAGAAGAGAATACACATTGTAGGAAAATACGCTGTGTGGAAAAATAGAGGGTGTGAGTGGTTTTATAGTAAGGTAAAAAATTAAAAAAAGAGATATTTCTTTTGTGAATGTGTAGTGGTATTTACTGTACGGTGTAAAAGTCCTTACTATAGTGAAAGCATTTTCTCCTTATAAGCTGTGGTTTTTCCCTTAGTTTATAAGGATTGTCCACGTAAAAATCTTGCCGTCCTTGTAATTAATTTTATTCTCCTTGATTACCATATTTTCAGTAATCCATTAATATTGTTACTATTATACCGTGAATAATATTTTTGTGGGATATTAATTTTCCCAAGCAAAGAGTGTTAAAAGCATAGAGAGTGATATTGAAAGAAGAGTGTTAGCAATGACTTGCTTTTTTATTTCCCCACCTTGCCAAAGAATAATTAAGTGAAATTGTGTCTCCAAATGAAGATACGCAAGATAAACATTTGTACAATCATTGTATGTCATTTATGTATCCGTACTTTGTATGTTTACTGTATGTATAGTGTATTTCCATTGTATCACCGTACATACACGGAAATAACAGTGGACATACAATCTTTCATCTTCAAACCACCACTAAAACTACATAACCACCATCGACCAGAAAAAAGGAAAAAAAAAGGAAGAAGGAGAAGAAAAATAAGAAGTATACACATATATACATGACAAAGCTCAACACACACCTCGAACTGAGATATGAACGGTCGTTGCAATATAATTTATCCAACTAAAAGTCCGGATCGAATTCATAAGGAACAAAGTGATGCGGTTAAAGTAGCGGAGGAATTAAACCTATTTGATTAAGCCAAACTAGGATAACAAGGTGATGAAATGATATTAACAACTACTAACTACACTAGGAAAGCAAGTAAAGGTGATCAATGGCCTTCTCACAACCAAAGAAGACAAGTTCGGAACCTAGGATGCAAATATAGCACGGGGTTATGTATTATGGTCGAGTCGTTTCAATGTAATCTCTAGAATCTTCCTAGCCTAGAAGGGATTTACCTCAACGACGCTTGTCAAAGCCATAGTTGAGCATATAAAGCACTATTCATGACCCAAGGAAAGAAGACCCCTCTCGAGCGTAACTCCTTTTAGATGGGTTACTCTATGAAATAGCCTATCATCCCAAATCCTCGCTAACTTCACTATTCTACGCTAACTAATCTCTCTCAAGTCTTTAATTAGCAAAGTAGACATGTAACTTAAGTGTCATGACCATAAAGGTCAAGCAACCAAAGCAATAGAAGTTAGATAATCAAAATCCACAAATATAAAATCCTAGTCAAGAATCATTCATATATCCATGTCCAAAATCATACCAACTAACAATACGAATAGTTATGAAAAATATTCACAAAATCAAGTCTTCAATAACATCAACAACACCAAATATATTCAATATAAATCATGAAAGTAAAGAAAGGAGTACAAAGGGTCAAGAATTTCTCAATGGGTTGCTCAGATCTTTACTCTCTTGGTGTTCTTGTTGATGGATCCTTGCTCCAAGATTGGAAAGTTGGCCAAAATATGTGTCCTAGGTCATCCAAGGGCCTATTTATGTGTTTCCAATTCAGCTGGTGTGAAATTTAAAAACTGTCCAGTGCAGTCCAGACACGCTTTTGCGCGATCGCATCACAACAAGCGCTATCGCGCTGAATAATTTTTTTGTACCATCGCGATTGCGTCATGTACAGCGCTGTCACGCTAGCTTCTCAAGTCCTCCTGCACGATCGCGTGGTATCTTTCGCAATCGCGATAAGCAGATTTTCAGTCCAGAATTATAAACTTCTCAATTTAGCTTGTTTTGACTTGTTTTCCATCTATTCATCACCACAATGCCAATATCCTGCAATATGCAACTAAAACATAGTAAGTGCACGTATCTAATCTATAATACACAACAAAAGCTCAAGTAAATAAAAGGTAATGTGTGGCATTTTGCCCACACATCAATACACAAGCGATACACAAAAAAAGATGTCAATGCATGTTTACACGTTTCATACACTCGAAATACATTATACATACAATCAATACATAAGAAATACTACCGCGATATATAGACATATACATCCAAATACAAATAACAAACAGTTGCAAACAGATTTAGAACTTTTCAGATCTAGCGCAGATTTTTTTTGGCAGAGCTATATGTATTTTGTCGAAGCTAGAAAAATTCAAATCTAAAAGGACTTGGGAAGGGATGGGAGAAATGGACGTGGGGAAAGGATAGAGAATGTCTCTAGCGAAAGGGAATGCTAGAGAGAACGATAGAGAAGGGGCACCTGATAAGTCGGCATTTTACCGACTTTGAGCCTTCCTTTATAAGAACTTTGTATGTTTTTAAGCTAATTTCACGACCAATTCTTATGTAATGTTGCGTGATTCCAGGTGCTACTTAGTTTAAACGCTCGAGGCCGGAAACTGAGCGGAAAGAACACAAAAGAAGGCCGAGTCGAGTCGAAGTTGGAGTCGTGCGAAATGGAACAAGCTTTCAAGGACTTGTGCGGCTCAGCACAATATTGTGCGATAGCACAATGCTGAAAAAGACCCAATTGTGCGGTCAGCACAATGCTTAGCAAAATAATGCAAAAACAAGCAGCAACTACCTCAAGTCTTCAAGGAATTGTGCGGCCAGCACAATATTGTGCGGCTAACACAATATTGTGCGGTCAGCACAATTGGGACGGAAGAAGATTTTTGTGTAATTTTCTTAGGAGTATAAATAGGAAAGTGAGGGTTTTATTACATAACACTTATACTACATTTTACTCTATATTTTGGACGATTTTGGGAGCAAAGTTGGAGACTTAACATCATTTTGTAAGCTTCTAATCTTGTAACTTTTAATCTTGATTCCATATATCAATTCAATCTCATGTCCAACATGATTTCATCTTTTCATTACATTTTTATTACTATGATTCAAACCCTAGTTATGAGTAGCTAAACTCATATAGCTACTCATAACTAGGGGTGCAATTATGCTATTGTGATAGAAAATTAATGGGTGTTGTTCTATTTCACTAACTATAACACAAGTAACAATTATCCAACTCCCCATTACAATAACATCAAAATCCCAAAATCCATGATATTTGGGATTTCTTGTCTACATTGCTAGTTAAAGACTCGGAAGAGATTAACTAGTGTAGAATAGTGGAGTTGGCGAGGATTTGAGATGATAGGCTATTCATATAGACTAACTCATCTAAAAGAAGTTACGCTCGGAAGAGGTCTCCCTTCCTCGGGTCATTGAGTAGTGCTTCAAGCATTCAACTAAGGCTTTGATGAGCGGGTTGTGAAAGATCTCTCCTAGGCCGGAAGGATTCTAGAGATCACGATCGGAATGATCGACCATAATTATACTTGTGTTGGGAAAGTGAAGTAAGGACACCCGTTGGTTGGAAATCACTATTAGTTCTGCACCCCTAGTCTAGTAATATCGAACAACTTACTCGTTTAATTGCTTACGCATTAGAATTAATCATAGTTTTCATCAAACAAATCATACTTCTAGGACTCAATACTAAACCTCATTTGAATATCTATTTGCAACTCTCTCACTTGACGTGCTAGTTCCCTTGGGAAATTGACCCCGACTCACATCGGGTATTATACTTTGACGACCGCCGTTCACCATTACTGGTGTAAGATTGAGCGTGGATCAAATTTTGGCACCGTTGCCGGGGAGCTGCGGTTTCAATATTGAGTTGCATTAGTTAATCAAAGTTGTTTAGTTCGCTAGTCCTAGTATTTTACTTTTGGTTTTGGTTTTACCTTCTGTAGGTGAAAACATGGCTTCTAGGAGAAATCCTAATCGGAACTTGCGGAACCCCAATTATAACCATTACTACAATCAACAACATGGGGATCCGCAAGGTTATGAAGAGCAATATGATGAAGAGTTCCACATAGAACTAAACCAAGAGGGCTATCCATTCCATGTTGAACAAGTGGACGAAGATGAGATATAAGAGGAAGCTAATGATCCTCAAGTGGAGAATGTGAACCCTCATGATGACAACCCTTTTTGCCAAGCAAATGCGGGGGTCCAAGCAAATGAAGAAGAAAATCTTGGAGGAAATGAAGGTGTTGCGGGTAATGCTAATCGGGGTGGCAACAATGCAAACCGAGGGGGTCGAGGTGTAAACCGTGGAGGTAGAGCTAATGTCAACCGAGGGGGCAATGCCAATAGAGTTAATGCTCGCAATGTCAACCGGAACCAAGAGTATGATAGAGATGCGCGAGACTATCAACAAGAGTATGCTAGAGGTGCTCGGAACTATCAACAAGAGATGAGAGACTATGAAGATGATGAGGAGATTGAGGAAGAAATTGATATGAATTGTTTTGCAAGTGCCATAGTTCCTCCTCCTATTCATGGAAATGCTAGTTTTAGCATCCCAAATGTAATTCTTCAAGGTCTTGAACAACATGGTTGCTTTGGTGGTAATAAGAATGAAGATGCAAATGATCACTTGAGAAATTTTGTGCAAACTTGTAATCTCTACAAATCGGCAAGGGTCTTGAAAGAATCATTAAGGTTGAGAGTGTTCCCTTACTCTCTCACCGAAAAAGCTAAAGATTGGTTGAACAAGTTGCCAAGAAACTCCATTTTCACTTGGCAAGAGTTGGTAAAACAATTTCTAGGGAAGTTTTCACCAAAGGGGAAGCAAGCGGCATTGAGAGATAAGATCTACATGTTTGAGCAAGAGGCATCCGATTCTTTAACCGAGGCTTGGGAGGCTTTCCAAGATGGGTTGCTCCGGTGTCCTAATCATGGTTCCAATGGGAACATGTTGTTGCAAAGCTTCTACCAAGGGTTGAACAAGATGAACCAATCCGCCTTGGACACTTTGTGTGATGGTGTCACCATGGACAAGAGGTACGAAGAAGTGAAAGATATCCTAGACAAGGTGACCAAGAGATCTCAAGAACGGCAATCAAGAGCTAAGAATCCGGGAAGAGAAGTTGGGATTAGTCCAATGATGATGGAAAGACTTGAAGCCCAAGATGAGAAAATGGCAAGGATATTGACATCGGTGGACCTCATGAACAAGAACTCAAAGGCCGATAGGGAAGCCAATGAAAAGAAGTTGCACAAGGTGGAAAATATCCACACTACAAATGCCGGACATCAAGTGGCCCCAATGGGTTATGTGACTCCCAGAGGTGTTCCTATGTCCCTTCTCCAACATGGGCAAGAAGGATACTATCCGGAACAATGCTACCATATGCAAGAAGGAGAAGAAGTAAATTATGTGGGTAACTACCAAGGGCAAAGAGGGTATGATCAAGGTGGTTATCAAAGACCTTATCAACAACCCTACCAACAACCATATCAACAAGCCTATCAACAACAAGGGCAATGGAGGCCAAGTCGAGGAAAAGGTAATTGGAGTAACAACCAAGAGGGGAGAGGAGCCGGTTCTTCTCAACAATATGCTCCAAGACCTCCGTTTAAGCAAAATGATCAAGAGACAAAGGCTCCCACAAAATTGGAGGAAATGATGAGTCAAATGCTTCAAAATCAACAAGGCTACTCCGGAGACATGAAAGACATGAAGCAAACTATGACATCACATTCCATATCCATCAAAGAACTTGAGTCGCAAATGAGCCAACTCGCACATCAAGTCAATCAGAGGCCGCAAGGAGCATTACCAAGTTATACGGTAGTGAATCCTAAAAGAGGCGGTAAAGACCAAGTAATGGCGATCAAAACTCGAAGTGGCAAGACATATGAAGATCCAAAAGCCATGAGTAATGATGATGCGGAGTTGACAATGCAAGATGATCATGTGGGTGTCGAGTGGAATGATAATGAAGCTATTGGAGAGGAGGTGGTGCAAGATGAAATGGAGAGGCAAGGTGATATGATGGTGCGAGAGTATGATGATGATGTTCAAGAAATTCCCAAACCTACATCCCAAAACACCACTACCCAAAAAGCTAAACCAAAGAAAACTCCACCACCCAAAGAAAGCCTTTCCATTCCAAGCTCCATTCCCAAAACTCCCCTTACATTCCCACAAAAGAGTAACAAGCAAAGAGAAATCACACATGCCAAGAAGATATGGGAGAAAATTGCAAGCACTTCAATCAACATTCCATTGGTTGATGCATTGGGACAAATGCCCAACATTGCTAAATTCATGAAAGACTTGGTGACCAAGAAGACGTATGGAGATTTCGAGACAATCAAGGTGACTCATCAAGTGAGTGCAATTGTGTCAAAACACATAGCTCCAAAGATGGAAGATCCCGGGGCTTTTACCATTCATGCACAATTGGTGGAAGACACTTCAAGAAAGCTTTGTGTGACCTAGGTGCAAGTATCAACTTAATGCCATATGCGGTGTATAAAACATTGGACACCAAGGCACCTAGACCAACAATAGTGAATTTACAAATGGCCGATCGCTCAATGAAAAGTCCGATTGGAATTATTGACAATGTGTTGGTGAAGGTGGACAAATTCGTCTTCCCGGCGGATTTTGTTATTCTTGATTGCCCCGTAGATTTTGAAGTACCCATCATTCTTGGGAGACCATTCTTGGCAACCGGGAGAGCTCTTTGTGACGGGGAGAGAGGTGAACTTACTTTTAGGTTCAATGGAGAGAAGGCCGTTTTTCATATTTGCAAGGCCTTGAAACAACCAATGGAGGATGATGCGACTTGTTCTTATGTCGATGTCGTGGTTGATGCCCTAGTGGAAAAGGAGAGTGTCGTAGCTAGTCAAGAAGACACGTTGGCAGCAGTGATATGGAACATGGATGTGGAAAATGAAGAGAGTGTAGCGGAGGCAGTGAAGGCATTGGAAGGCTTTGGATCAAAACCCTATGTACCTAAAAAGCTATCCCTAGACCTTGAGAACCGAGAAACACCACCAACAAAACCATCCATCGAAGAACCACCGAAACTTGAATTGAAAATCTTACCATCCCATTTGAGATACACTTTCCTTGGTCCCAACTCCACTCTACCCATAATCATCTCATCTCATTTGACCAAAACCCAAGAATCTCAACTTGTTGAAGTGGTGAAGAGGAGGATTAAGGCTATAGGATGGACCTTGGCGGATATAAGGGGAATTGATCCGGGGGTATGCACTCACAAGATCTTGCTTGAAGAAGGGTGTCGGCCAAGTGTAGAACACCAAATGAGGTTGAATCCTCCTATGCAAGAGGTAGTGAAGAAAGAAATCATCAAATGGCTAGATGCGGGTGTGATAGTTCCGTTGTCCGATAGCAAGTGGGTGTCACCCGTGCAATGTGTGCCCAAGAAGGGGGGGTATGACGGTAATTCTAAATGACAAGGGTGAGTCCATTGCAACTAGACTCGTAACCGGATGGAGAGTGTGTATGGATTATCGAAATCTCAACACCGCTACAAGGAAGGACCATTTCCCTTTGCCATTCATCGATCAAATGCTTAATCGGTTGGCGGGTCGTGCTTACTATTGTTTCTTGGATGGGTACTCCGGCTATAACCAAATATCCATTGAGGCCGAGGATCAAGACAAGACCACTTTCACTTGCCCCTATGGCACCTTTGCATTCCGCAAAATGCCATTTGGTCTTTGTAATGCCTCCGCCACATTCCAAAGGTGCATGCTAGCTCTTTTCCACGATATGGTGGAAAATTTTCTTGAGGTTTTCATGGATGACTTCTCGGTAGTTGGAGATTCATTTGATGATTGTTTGTCAAACATGGAGAGAGTGCTAGAGAGATGCGAAGAAACAAGGCTTATGCTCAATTGGGAGAAATGTCATTTCTTAGTGCAAGAAGGCATAGTGTTGGGACACAAGGTCTCTAAGAAAGGCATCGAAGTAGATCAAGCAAAGATTGAGGTGATTTCCAAACTTCCTTCTCCAATGACCGTGAAGGGTGTCCGAAGTTTCTTGGGGCATGCGAGATTTTATCGCCGCTTTATCAAGGACTTCTCCAAAGTTGTGAATCCTATGTGCAAACTTTTGCAGAAGGATGCCAAGTTCGTGTTTGACAAAGCTTGCTTAGGAGCTTTTGAAGAAGTGAAGAAGAGGTTAACAACCGCGCCGGTAATTGTGAGTCCTAATTGGGAGCTCCCATTCGAGCTCATGTGTGACGCTAGCGACGTGGCTTTGGGAGCCGTGCTAGGTCAAAGAGTGGAGAAGATGTTTCATCCTATCTACTACGCAAGTAAAACGATGAATGGAGCTCAAATGAATTACACGGTGACGGAGAAAGAGCTTCTAGCAATAGTTTTCGCCTTTAAGAAATTCAGAGCATACTTGGTGGGGTCGAGAACAATTGTCCATACCGACCACTCCGCTATCCGGTATTTAATGGCAAAGAAGGATTCCAAGGCAAGACTCATTCGTTGGGTGTTACTTCTTCAAGAGTTTGACATTGAGGTGATAGATAGAAAGGGGACCGAGAACCAAGTGGCGGATCATTTGTCATGGTTAGAGGAAGAAGGTCGCCCGAAGGAAGAAGTGGAGATAAATGATACATTTCCGGATGAAAGGATCTTGGCCGTGTCTTGGGAACCAATCCCTTGGTATGACGACTTAGCCAATTTCATAGTTGGGGGAGTCTACCCCGAAGACTTCACGTTTTATCAAAAGAAGAAGTTGGCAAAAGATGCAAGGTTCTATTATTGGGATGAGCCCTATCTCTTTAGGGTATGTGTTGATGGAATCATCCGACGATGTGTTGCCGAGTCCGAGCAAGAGACCATTATGAATGGGTGTCATTCTTCGCCTTACGGAGGACATCATGGTGGAGTTAGGACGGCGGCTAAGGTGCTACAATGTGGCTTCTTTTGGCCAACCTTGCACAAGGATGCCCATGCTTGGGTCAAGAATTGTGATCAATGCCAACGGATGGGGGGAATTTCGAGAAAGCATGAAATGCCAATGAATCCCATTATGGAGGTTGATTTGTTTGATGTATGGGGGGATTGACTTCATGGGACCTTTTGTGAGCTCATATGGAAACAAATACATTTTGGTGGCGGTTGACTATGTGTCTAAGTGGGTGGAAGCGGTTGCGCTCCCCAACAATGAAGCCAAGAGTGTATTGAGTTTCTTAAAAAAGAACATCTTTTCAAGATTTGGGACTCCAAGAGCTATCATTAGTGATGGTGGGAGTCATTTTTGCAACCGTGCCTTCTCGAATCTCCTTCAAAAATATGGAGTGAAACACAAGATTGCAACTCCCTACCATCCTCAAACAAGTGGCCAAGTCGAGGTGTCGAACCGGGAAGTAAAGAACATTCTTGCCAAAACGGTTAATGCAAATAGAACCGATTGGGCAAGAAAGCTTGATGAAGCTCTATGGGCTTACCGAACCGCGTACAAAACGCCAATTGGGATGTCTCCATTCAAGTTAGTGTTCGGAAAAGCTTGCCATTTACCGGTGGAACTTGAACACAAAGCCTTATGGGCATTGAAGAAATTGAACATGGATTGGGATGATGCCGCCAATGCAAGAATCTCAAATTTGCATGAGCTTGATGAATTCCGGTTCCTAGCCTATGAGAACGCAATGATCTACAAGGAGAAAATGAAAATGCTCCATGATTCTAGGATTTGGAACCGGACGTTCAAAGAAGGAGATGTCGTGTTGTTGTTCGACACTCGCTTGACGCTATTCCCGGGCAAGCTCAAGTCCAAGTGGAAGGGACCTTTCAAGGTGGTAGGGGTTACTCCTTATGGTTCCGTTGATTTGCAATCGAAAGAAGGCGGAAGAATTTTCCGGGTCAATGGGCATAGAGTGAAGCACTACTTGGGATGCCACGCCGAAGTTGGTGAAGTGGCGTGCATCTACCTTGATGAACCTTGAGAAAACAAAGTCAAAACCGTCGAGCCGCGACGTTAAATTAGGCGCTTCTTGGGAGGCAACCCATGTTTAAATTCATGCATGTTTTATAGATATATTGTGATGCTCCTCACTTGTTCTTGAGTGGATGGTGTTTGTAGGTGTGAAAATGATCAAAAGTGAAGAGACGAGTCCAATTGTGGCTTAAGGAATGGGATTGTGCGGAGTCGTACTCAAAAGTGCGGGCTGAGCATGATTTGAAAAACAAAAAAAAAAGTGAGAAGGTACAACATTGTGCTACCTAGCACAATTGGTAGCACAATTGTTCTGAGCTACTGCTAGAAAATGGAGGATTGTGCGGGTCAGCACAATTTTGTGCGACCGCACAAGTCCTCCAGCAGCATCGCACAACCATTTTGTCACTTGTGCGGCACCGCACAATATTATGCGGTCGCACAAAGTGACGGGCAGGGGCAATTTTGTAAATGGTCAGGTAAGTATAAGTTCAAAACTCTCTTCATTCTTCTTCATTTCAACACACACACAAACAAAAGAGAAAGAAGACACATTCAATCCTACCACTTCAAGGATCAATCCATCATCAAATCCGGTATGCTTTCTCATCTCTATCTTAAGTTAATTCAAGTAAATTAATCCTAGAATTGAAGAAAACCAATGGGTCGAATCCAAAGGACCCAATGGGTTCAACCCAAACTTGGGTTACAATCGATCATGGTGAAGTCTGAGTAACCTATGAATCATGTAAACCCTGACCCGTAATCCCAATTCTTGGTTAACAAGAAAAGAAATTTGAACAAATTGAAAATGGGATTAGAATTACTTCTTGAATAGGAATTAGTGTGAACCATTGCTTTAAATATGTGAGAGAGTGTCCCAATTGAGAAAATCAAAAAAAAAAAAAAAAAATAGATGAATCTTGGACTAATAAGGCGCGAGCACAAGTTGTTCAAATTTTTGAACATTGTGCGGATCGCATAAAAATTGTGCGGACCGCACAATGTGGTCGCACAAAGCAAGTCGAGAATCTGTTGGATTTTCACAAATTGTGCGGTCCCGCACAAAATTGTGCGGACCGCTCAATGGGTCGCACAAAATTGTGCGACATTGTTACACTGCTTCTTTTTCCCAGATTGTGCGGTCCGCACAATTGCCTGTCCAAAGGCAATTTTTGGTCACTATTTGGTAGGAGTTTCCCATGTAAATATTATTACTCCTCATTGTTTTAATCGTGTTTAGGGTTGTTTAACTAGTATAATTAAAGTAGTATAGAATGTATATATTAAATGTTCGTTTTAGACTAATTTTTTCTATTTTTCTTTTAGGTATCATGACAAATACTAAAGGGAAGCAAAAGATGACTAACAGGACAAAGCAAGTGACTAGGGCCCGGCAAAGTACCTCACGGGCCAAGCCAAAACAACCAAAGGACCAAGAGACCTCCCGGAAGAGGTCGGCCTCAAAGAGGGTGGAAAGAGTGAGTGAGTCGAGCCCGAGCCCGAGCTCGAGCTCAGGATCTGATTCGGACTCCTAATTCCAAGGGGTCCCTGACCTTGATCCCAAACCAGCCAAGATTGAGAGATTTGTGGTGCCGGAGGCTAGGGCCATTTACAAGGAGTACACAAAGAAACGCCCTATCCTCCCGGAGAGACGTTTTCATATCTCGGGCACGGAGGAGGAGTATGCTCGGATATATGCCAACCTGGATAGACGGGGGTGGTTGGGGTTCTGTGCGCCACCGGGCAAGTACGTCCCCAGTCTTGTACGTGAGTTCTATGCTAACGGCAAATGCAAGAAGTTCACCGAGAGCAAGGTGGTTGTGCGAGGGACTGAGGTGTATTACGATTGGGATGACTTGAACGGGATTCTAGGGGTCAACAGAACATGCATAACCCTAGCTTATTCTGAGAAGTTGAGATTAGGGGAAGAGGCTCGGCCATGGTTAGTCTCCATCATAGCAGCCCCGGGCACCACACCTGCGTGGGCAGCCCCCGGCTTCAGTATATACAAGAAGGACCTCAACTTCGAGGCCAAGGCTTGGCTAGGGCTTGTTAGCAGCAGGTTGATCCCCTCGAAGAATGATACCAAAATCCCGTTGAGGAAAGAAGTGTTGGTTGCCGCCTTGATGGCAGATTATCCTCTCAACCTCGGTGCCATCATACTCACAGAGATAGAGAACAGGATGGAGCAGAATGAGAGAACCCTCCATTTTCCCTGTTTATTGACTAGCCTCATCTCCAATGTAAATGTCCCACGGATTCCTCATTTGGACGTGGAGATTGAGGCCACTGGTAGGACTGAGGTGGATAAGATCCATGACGAAGGGAACCCCAGGGACAAGAAGAAGAGGAAGACTACCGAGTCGACCACTCTGGATACTCTATTATCTGATGCTGTTCCCACAACTGGGGAGTCATCTGAGGCAGCCACTCAGGCACCATCTACATCCACACAGGCACCGTCCTCATCTACAGGAACACCAGCTGCACCTCCTGGGCGCCCCCCCGCCTCTCGGGTGCCCCCATCTATCTTAGGTCATGCCTCCTTGCTTCAGGTTCCGGGTGTTGTCGCTGCCACGTCCACGGTGGTGAACACCTTGAACGAGAAGCTGAACACTATTCTCCAGGACTCATTGTTGACAGCGAGAGTGTTCAGGGAGGTCATGACGCCTATTCAGGAGATCTTGCTGCCCATGCAGGAGAGTTTGAGACAGCTGGCGGAGCGCCAGAAGGAGCAGACTAGAGAGTTGAAGAAAATGGGGAAGAGGATGCAGAGGATAGAGCGGCGAGTCGAGGAGGATATCCCGAGCCTGAGAAGAGAGCTATCTAGCCTCTCCAGGGACTTTTACAGATATTGTCGGGGTGACTTCTCGTTCTTGGAGGAGACGGAGAGGACATATGCAGCTGCGGATATCGATGATGAGGATGACGAGGAGGAGGAGGATCCCGAGCGCGAGGAGCTTATGAGGCATCGGGAGCTTGACATCTTGGACAGGCAGGCCACTTCTATGGCTAGGGTTGAGCAGACAGAGACATAGACACATGAGCCATTGCCTGCTGATGCCACCACCACTCCACTCCAGACAGAGCCTGCTGATACTCAGCCGACCCTTGAGGGTCCCACTGCTGCTGAGCCATCCAGTTCTCCACCAGCCGCTGAGGGCTAGCTGTGACAGGGAACATTCTTTTACTCATTCTCTTAGATGCTTTCATAATTTTTAGTTGCATTGGGGACAATGCATACTTTTAGTTTGGGGGTGGGTTCTTAAAGAATGTCTCATGTCACCATATCTTGTATATAAGATGTTTTGAGTACCTTTGTTTGTCATGAACCAAGTATTGTATATAATTGTTTTATCTATGAAATGGTGTTATGTTTGATGCATGTACAAAAGTGTTTATGTTAAGTTGTTAGTACATATATGTTTAGAAATTCGAAAAACAAAACAGAAACACATGGTACTCCCATAAACTACGCTTGGGATGCTACCTTTTCTTTATTTGATTCACTCCCGGTTGATACGTAGGCATCCCATGTGGGCGCGAAAGCCTCATTTCGGTCCAAACAACCATTTTTATTGTAAATACCATGTTGCACAAAATTTTTGAAATAACCTCCTTGGTTTTTCTTTGCCATTGTTCTTTTCCAAGGAAGTAATGGCGTTGAACCGGGCATCTCTAGTACTAGTTTAGTATTTAGTTGTAAATAATGATGACTAGTTGTGGATTCTTGCTCCTTAGCAACTTTTGGCATGTTTGGTTCCACCATTATTTAATCCTTATCATGTGAGCTTGTTTTGAAAAATGAATAGAAAAACTTAGTTGGTAAATTGTGCTATGATCTTTAAGTTCAACTTTTGGCTCTCATGTCACTAATTAGCTCTCATTAGGCTATGAATAAACTTCGGATACTTAATTGCCTTTGATTGGGACTTAAATATACTCGTCTTCCTTACTTTACATGTGCCATGTGTGGTGAGGTTTTGGTGTGTTCATGTGTGTGCTTCTTGATCTAGAACTTGCCCTAAGTGTGCTTCGAGGCGAAATCCTAGGTGATGCTTGACTTGAAAAATGATTTTAGGCTTTCTTTGGCCCGCTCAGTAATCTAAAAAAGCCTACCCTTGCATTATATCCTTAGTCAACCCCTTTGAGCTTAATATCCTTATCTTTGGCAACCACATTATTAACCCGGACCAATTCTAAGTGCTTAAAGCACTAACCCTCTCTTTTGGCCCTACCTCCTTGAGTGCATTGAAAGACGTGCAACTTAGGCAAAAGCCTAAGTTTGGGGGTGGCACGAGTTATGGTGAAAGTGTGGAAGTTAATGAAAAATCAAAAGAGAATAAATGAAAAGAAAGAGCAACAAAAGTGAGTTGAATAAAAAAAAAAGTGAAAAAGTGAAAAGAAACAAAAAGAAGCAAGTGAAAGAAAAGAAAGAAAAAGAAGAAAAAGAGAATTGATGAATAAAGAGGACAAAGATTAGTGTATAAACCTCGATTTAGCAAGGTGTAAGTGCAAGAAAAATGAAGTGTGCCTTAATTTTTGTACGGTGTAGTGCTCAAGGAGGTGTGTAGTCACTATTTGTCCATATTTTACCCCACCTTTGACCAAAAGCCTACATTACAACCCTTGCAAGTCCTAATTGATTTCGGGTCAAGCATTCCTACATTAGTGGAGAGATACACGAAGGGAAAGCCTATGGATCTTTAGTGTGCATGATGAATTTCTTTTGAGAGAGTGAGCGAATTCTTCCTATCATTAATCCCATTTGTGTTATCATTGCATTTTTGTGGTTGGGATATTCTCTTGAGTGGTGAGGGCACTTGTGAAGTTGAGTCGAGGACTTGTGTTTCACTTTTCAATTGAGGTGAGCAAGCAAAGAGGTGAACTCTTGTGACGAAGAGGCAAACTTTGAAAGTCTTGTGTCATGGCATGTTTGCCTTCTTTGATGTTTTGTATATGAAAGTGATGCTCACATGGTTTGGCTTAATTTTTGGCACCAACCAATGTCATTAGTTGTTGAACTTGAAACGAGTTTTGGCTTGTTGTGGCTTTAATGAAAAATGCATGAATTGATGAACTGCAACTTGGGGACCATTGAAGTGTGTTTTGCTTGAGGACAAGCAAAAGTTCTAGTTTGGGGGTGTTGATAAGTCGGCATTTTACCGACTTTGAGCCTTCCTTTATAGGAACTTTGTGTGTTTTTAAGCTAATTTCACGACCAATTCTTATGTAATGTTGCGTGATTCCAGGTACTACTTAGTTTAAACACTCGAGGCCGGAAACTGAGCGGAAAGAACACAAAAGAAGGCCGAGTCGAGTCGAAGTTGGAGTCGTGCGAAATGGAACAAGCTTTCAAGTACTTGTGCGGCTAAGCACAATATTGTGCGATAGCACAATGCTGAAAAAGACCCAATTGTGTGGTCAGCAAAATATTGTGCGGTCAGCACAATGCTTAGCACAATAATGCAAAAACAAGCAGCAACTACCTCAAGTCTTCAAGGAATTGTGCGGCCAGCACAATCAGCCAGCACAATATTGTGCGGCCAGCACAATCAACCAGCACAATATTGTGCGGCCAGCACAATATTGTGCGGTCAGCACAATTGGGACGGAAGAAGATTTTTATGTAATTTTCTTAGGAGTATAAATAGGAAAGTGAGGGTTTTATTACGTAACACTTATACTACATTTTACTCTATATTTTGGACGATTTTGGGAGCAAAGTTGGAGACTTAACATCATTTTGTAAGCTTCTAATCTTGTAACTTTTAATCTTGATTCCATATATCAATTCAATCTTATGTCCAACATGATTTCATCTTTTCATTACATTTTTATTACTATGATTCAAACCCTAGTTATGAGTAGCTAAACTCATAACTAGGGGTGCAATTATGCTATTGTGATAGAAAATTAATGGGTGTTGTTCTATTTCACTAACTATAACACAAGTAACAATTATCCAACTCCCCATTACAATAACATCAAAATCCCAAAATCCATGATATTTGGGATTTCTTGTCTACATTGCTAGTTAAAGACTCGGAAGAGATTAACTAGTGTAGAATAGTGGAGTTGGTGAGGATTTGAGTTGATAGGCTATTCATATAGACTAACTCATCTAAAAGGAGTTACGCTCGGAAGAGGTCTCCTTTCCTCGGGTCATTGAGTAGTGCTTCAAGCATTCAACTAAGGCTTTGATGAGCGGGTTGTGAAAGATCTCTCCTAGGCCGGAAGGATTCTAGAGATCACGATCGAAATGCTCGACCATAATTATACTTGTGTTGGGAAAGTGAAGTAAGGACACCCGTTGGTTGGAAATCACTATTAGTTGGTTGCACCCCTAGTCTAGTAATATCGAACAACTTACTCGTTTAATTGCTTACACTTTAGAATTAATCATAGTTTTCATCAAACAAATCATACTTCTAGGACTCAATACTAAACCTCATTTGAATATCTATTTGCAACTCTCTCACTTGACGTGCTAGTTCCCTTGGGAAATCGACCCCAACTCACATCGGGTATTATACTTTGACGACCCCCGTTCACCATTACTGGTGTAAGATTGAGCATGGATCAACACCGACGGGTAGAAGGATTGACAAAGGGGGTTAGGGAAGGGACAACGACGACGGGTAAAAGACCGTGGGGAAGGGACGACGAATGGGATGAAGGGATGAAGAAGGTGTCACACCCCTTTTTTTCCCAAACCTGTTTGATTCTCGGTTAATAGTGTTTATGGAATTTAATTTTGATTTTTTGCGCTACTGGTGAAGGGTTTTCCATTTAAGAAAGTGACGGTGTTCAAAGGGTACCAAATTATTATTTTTTACGGAGTCGCCACTTGACAAGTTCAAAGGGTGTGCCAAGTCACCAAAGGTACCTCGGAGCACCTTTTGACTCGTCAAAGGCCTGCGTTTTGAGATTCGGGTAAGGACCTCTGTTGATTCTCGGAAAGGTTTTAGGCACCCTCGAATCCTGTGCCAGGCACAGTTGCTTTACTCATCGTATTTTGGACCTTTAAGATATTTGTTGTATTTTACCGTGTCCTGTTACTCTTTGATTTTATTAGGCTTTTAATTAATTTTTAAAACCTAGAATATTTTTTGAGATGGAAATGTCGAAAGCACGGTGACTGATGGAAACTTGCCTAGACCCTATTAACTGTTACAACTCATTACAGAACTAAAGATTCAATTTCCTTGGCTTTAGATGTGTCACTGATTTTTTAATCCAAGTACCCTCTTATCTTACATTGTTAAAGAAAATCACATGTTCTCATATCTTCAGCAATGTGGCTATTTAACTAAAGATAATCCTAAATAATGTTGGGTCTAAATTTCTAACTCCTTGACAGTGATTACATGGCCCGAATTCCCTTTCATTTTTCAACTTCTCTCGTCGTTAAGTTTAAGCACTCTATTTCTATGGTATTTCAAAGTTTACACCAAGTATCCTTTGTTGTTTGCTTACTTCTGATTCAGCCTATTTTATTTAAGAAAAATAAAAAATAAAATAAAATTCAACTTGTAAGTTACTGTATGTTTAACAATGTTCCAAGCTAAATACACAACCCATAAGGGATCTATGTATAAACCAAATGTTCAACTTTAGTCTCAACGATTTACCACTCATTTCATACTCCTTCAAACTAGCATACAATAGCAGGTTTATCAAAGATGTAACAGAATGTCAAAACGAACTTAAACATCCAATTCATACATGCTTGAAACATACCCATAAATTAAATACATACAAAGGGAGGTTAAGAATTAAATACCTAGTAATAGCAGAACACCCTTAAGGCAGCAGCTACAACCAGATAAGCAGTAGCAAACACAGCAACCGTAACAACACGGACCAAGCCAGACGAGGACAAAATAGTAACCCAAACTCTTCTAAACCTGACCCTTTAATACCCAGACTCAGACCCTCTCCTTTCTTTTTCCCTTTTTTAGCTTCCTCCTAGTATTTCACTCTTCACTAATTCAAAATATTTTTTCAACTCTCTGCATTCCAAGCTACCAAAGGTGTGGTAGTTGTCCAGAATCAATATTCTGCTATGTAGTTAATGTTCTCTTAGTGTTCTTGCTTTAATGTTCTCTCTGCTCACTTTTTGTTCTCTCTGCTCACTTTTTGTTCTCTTCGCTCACTTTTTGTTCTGTTCCCTTTCTTTTAAAGAGAGTAAAGGGCTCTCAAAAAATAGAAGGGGAAGTGGGGTGTGCTCTTGAGTAGAAGTACACAGCCATGTGCCCCTCAATCCTTAGATTTCAGGCCATTATTTCATTTGCCTGCAAGGCTGGTACCAGACCAAAAAAAGAGGGCAGAACTCTGCTGCCACCCTTGTACTTCCTTGACTCAACCTTTGATATCATCAGGCCTATGTCATTCCAACTATCTAAGCAAATCAAACCACCATGACTAAACTAAATTGAAACCATCCGATTCTTCCACCAACTGAATAGGTTATAAACTTATCAGATTTCAGATTGGAATAACTCCCAGGTACCAACAGACCTTGCCAAGTCTCAACGGATCAGTTGGTCTACAAGATCCTATTTCTCAACTAAACAAAATTCCCAATTAATTAACAAATCAAACTAAGCTAACTATGACTAATTAATTATGCAATTCAACTACTAACTAACTAGAATATACAGTAACATAACTTAACTAAGCCAGATTATGCTAAAATACTGATTTCATAGCAAGATTCAAACAATTTTGGACTAAACAAGATAGAATCACATTGCAAACTCAAACCAACATTCAATTGAAGGGATGCGAAGCATACAGAACCAGGAACATACAAACACACTTGCCTACTTGAAACAAGGATCGATCACAACATACATGCTTAAACTCGTGAGACTGGACATTTGAACAACCAACCAACGCATAGATCAAAGCACACAACCAAACCGAAGTCTCATTCCAGTTTCATGCTTCAGACGTCAACCTATACACTTAGACTATGAATAAGCAAATAAATTGGACAGATTCTTTCAACCAAAAAAATGAAGAATCATTCAACAGGGAACAAAATCAGGTTCACATCCTACTATGTTAACAAGCATTTCTCTACGCCAAAAGGAACACAAATCAAGCCATAATCAGCAAACAGACCAAAGGAACTCATGATATGAACATAGCCACTTGTATTAACTCAACTATGAAATATTTTTCACTTCACAATTTAAGACTAAGCTAAAGCTAAATGTGTGTTATTCTAAGCTAAACAACTCATTAACAACATAAAGAAAGGAAACTAGCTTACTACCCAAAACGACACACAGTCGTACACACACGAACACGCCACCACTGTCGAATCATATAGCATCAGTCGCAATGTCGCTACTGCTTTACCATGGATGCTGCCTCGGATCAGCTTCAAACGGCGTCGCCATAGCTTAAACATAGCATCACCTCCCTATACGCCCTTTCCATTGCCAAAGTGAACCACCAAATATCACAAACTCCCTCACTGTTCGTCCCTACATCACTGCCGCCTCGCTGCATCGTTTAGCTTGCTGCTTCGGCACCTCTATTGCCTCGCATCGTCACTGCTTCACACTGAGTTCAACCACTAAACAAAGAAACAAATCATCACAGCCGTGTCATCTCCATCTCGCCTCGACAAGCTGCCTCGGATCAGCTTCGATTACACACACACACACCCCTCCTCGCTATCCACGACTCAAATCAGTAGCCTCAACATTACTACCCGAACCATTGCGGCGACACCCAAACGTCGTCATCAAAATAAGAAAATCCATTCCCGAACTCTCAATTTTCTAGTCGAAAACGACACCTAATGGAGTCATTTTCCATTAGAAAATAAAGAGAAAGGATATGAAAGCCAATGAAACACAAAAATAGAAGAGAAAACGCCCAAAACAATTTCATCACTGTTGGGGTCGGATCAGGCCGGAGACATTTTTTTTCCATGTAATCGGGGTTTAGAAATGGAATGAAGAGGAGAAGACAAGCCTAAACATGTAAAAGTTCACCGAAAAATGGAGTAGCACCGGAAAGGAAATCAAACCGAAACTTCAATCTTCGATCCACGTGAAATGCTTGAGAATTTGGAAAATCCAAGAGTAGATCGAGATAGAGGGGGTTGAGGCGAGTCGGGTACTTTATTTTTGAATTTTTCCGGCGGCGGCCGGCGGTGGTGCCGCGGCACACTGCCGGTAGAGATGGGGTGAGAGGAGATTTCCGGCGAGAAGCCAAAATTTTGCATGGTTTCGCTTGTTTTGCTGAAAAATTGGGAAAAATGGACACTAGTAGCAACATTTTACATTTATACTCACGAAATGGGCCGGGTTGAGTAAGGAATTGGGCTAGCAGGTCGTTAGTTATGGGCCGCGTTTTCCTATCCCTTTTTTCTGATTTTCAAATAGCCCAATGGCCAATTCTTCCAAGTTTAATACCCTATAAGTGTACTCAATTTAAAACTAAATTAAATCCTAACTAACTATTTAAATGTTACAACTAACTAAACTATCACACACATAATTAATCACATCAAATATTTTTTGAGATAAATTTGATAATTTTTACTCAATTAAATAACTAAAATGGCCAAACAAATCGACAGAGATCTAAGAAAAATAGGCAAAACTCTTAGACAAATTAACATATCAATTTCAATACTTATTTTGAATTTTGGTGCCAAAATTAGGTGATTACAGCTGCCCCTCTTTGTTCGAGAACTTGAAGAGTTTTCGGACAAAGACGTAATCAACAACTTATTTTGGCTTTTCCGGTTCTAGGCGAGAGCATGCTTTGCAAAATGATGACCGTACCCTGAATTTCAGTTCTAACTGAGAGCAAGGTTATCTACATATCCTCGGACTAAGGAATCAGGTCAGTGTAGTTCCTTACGTGCGGTAGCTGGGACTACCGCATTCAAACAGGCGCTAGACTCTTCTAGACTCACTAAGACAAACTAGACACTCTAGACTATTAAGACAAAACTAGAGACTCTTCTAGATACACTTGGGGATGATACTAGACACTCTTAGGTACACAAGGGCTGTCGATGCTGGTCACTGGTTGCTTGCTGATTGGCGGTCATTGCTTTACAGAGAAAATGAAAGTACAACATTGAAAATGTAAAGTTACAATTTCTATTCTAAGTCTTCATGCTTCCCGAGATGAGCTTCTTGGTTCTTGCTCCCCTCACTTGTTGAAAATAAAAATCACCACTGTTGGTTCAGGTGGGTCTTGCTCTTTGTAGAAAAGATAAACCCCTGATCTTGGTTCAGGTGGGTCTTCCCTCTTTGCAGAATGGATTCCCTCGTTCTTCAGGTGGGCGCCTGAACTTCTTCAAATGTATTCCCTCGCTCTTTAGGTGGGCGCCTGCACTTCCTCAAATGTATTCCCTCGTTCTTCAGGCGGGCGCCTAGATTTGTTCAAAATAAATTCCCTCGTTCTCCAGGTGGGTGTCTCGACTTCTTCAAATGTATTCCCTCGTTCTTCAGGTGTGTTCGCTGACTTCGTAAAACTACTCCCTCATTCTCCAGGTGGGTGCCCTGATTTTCAAAATAAATTCCCTCGTTCTCCAGGTGGGTGCCTCGACTTCTTCAAATGTATTCCCTCGTTCTTCAGGTGGGTTCCCTGACTTCTTAAAACTACTCCCTCATTCTTTAGGCGGGTGCCCTGACCTTCTCTAAACTACTCCCTCATTCTCCAGGTGGGTTCCCTGAATTTCTTCAAATGTAACCCAGATTCTGCTCTCCTTATTTCCCTTCTTTTCCTATTTTCTTTCCATTTCTCTGTATTTCCTTTGGCTCTCTTGTTGGTCTTTTAATGGTGCAAATTCTCGATGTGTCATTCTTGCTATCGATATGTGATGTTGGCTTCCATTATCCAGGCGGGTCCTGACTATGCTCTGCTACAACTGCAAAACAGGTAAACAATTTTTGCAAAACTTTCTTTTGCTCGTTTTGATGTTATTTTGACTGAGAGTCGAAAATGGAAAAGATTCTGGACAAAGGACTCTGGACAAGAGATGTCCTTTAGAAGATGAAAAATGAACTTATCTGGAGGCAAAAACGATGACCCTGATAGACATGACATGCATCTTGGCCTCAAACCCTGATCCATTCACAACAGCTCTTCCTCGACCTCTCCCTCAATACGAACATTCAGCAATGACTACTTGCCAAGCTCAGCTTGATAACAAATATAACATCTCTCATTCGGCTAGTGGTGCCCCATTTGGGGTTTTCACCAACATAACCTCTCTCTTTTTTCTTTTATCTCACTGTGTCCTGCGGCGCCCTTTCAGGTTTTCACCGGCAAGACATTATTTTCTTTTCTTTTCATTTCTTTCTTTTTTTTTCACTCTTTGATGATAATGTCTTCGGTGCTTTGAGCCTCTTTCCTGATTTCGAGACCAAAATGCCAAACATCTCATGAACATGTGAAAATATGGTAAGAATAATAGAAGTTTGTTTTTATTTTATTGACAAATAAAATACAAAACAAACTTCTGCCCCAGTTTAGTAGAAACTGCAGATTTGGATTTTATTTGAATTTGGCCGCAAACTTGAAGGCAAGTTTTGCGTCGATGTGAGATAGTGAAAATGGGAACTTTCCCCTAATATGAAGCTAGGGAACATTTAGAACTTTCCCTGATATGACCGCACCTGAATGGTTGCCTACGTATCCTTTTGAGAGGAATCAGGTCAGGCGTAGCTCTAGCAATTTAATGCCAAATTTGGAATTTCTTTTCTTTTTTCATTTCATTTCAGTGCAATTACATTGATCCCAATGGAGGGTTTACAAAAGAGATACAAGACTAACACAAGGATACATCAAAAGATCAACTTGGAACATCAAATGTAGTACCTCTTGACCGCGTCTGCATTAACGATCATTTCAGCCATGGTTCCTTCGATGTCCGTTAAGAATAGAGCACCATTTGGCAACACCTTCTTTACCACGTATGGTCCTTGCCAATTTGGAGCAAACTTGCCCTTGGCTTCTTCTTGATGTGGAAAGATGCGCTTCAAGACTAACTGACCTTCACTGAACTTGCATTGGCGCACTTTCTTGTTGTATGCTTTGGCCATTCTCTTCTGATATAGTTGACCATAACAGACTGCATTTAGCCTTTTCTCGTCAATCAAAGCCAATTGTTCCAAGCGGGATTTGACCCATTCAGTATCCTCGATCTCGGCTTCAACAATGATTCTCAAGGATGGTATTTCGACTTCTGCCGGAATGACGGCCTCAGTTCCGCACACCAGTTCATATGGAGTTGTTCCTATTGAGGTGCGCACGGTTGTGCGATAACCCAGAAGAGCGAAGGGAAACTTCTCATGCCAATCTCGGGATCCTTCCACCATTTTTCGAAGGATCTTCTTGATTTTCTTATTTGCCGCTTCAGCCGCGCCATTTGCTTTCGGCCGGTATGGTGTGGAATTTCTGTGCACAATTTTGAACCTTTCACATACCTCCCTCATCAGATGACTGTTCAGATTAGCCCCATTGTTAGTGATGATGGTATTGGGGATACCGAATCGGCAAATGATGTTCGTATGAACAAAGTCGACCACAACTTTCTTGGTTACCGACTTGAATGTTGCTGCTTCCACCCACTTAGTAAAATAATCAATGGCGACCAAGATAAATCTATTCCCATTCGATGCCTTTGGTTTTATCAGGCCAATGACATCCATTCCCCATGCTGCAAAAGGCCAAGGAGCGGACATCCTGTGGAGCTCTAAGGGAGGCGAATGTATCAAATCGCCGTGCACTTGACATTGGTGGCATTTTCGCACAAAACCTGCAATCTCGCTCCATGGTGAGCCAGAAATAACCTGCTCTTAAGATCTTCTTGGCTAGCACATAGCCATTCATGTGTGGCCCACAAATTTTTGAATGTACCTCATTAAGAATTCTCGAGGCTTCTTCTACGTCCACACATCTCAACAATCCCAGATCTGGGGTTCTCTTATACAGTACCCCTCCGCTCAGAAAGAAACCATTTGCAAGACGACGGAGGGTTCTTTTCTGATTGCTCTCAGCTAGTGCCGGGTACTCTCCATTCTTGATGTAGTTTTTGATGTCCAGATACCATGGCTCACCATCAAGTTCTTCTTCAACTATGTTGCAATAAGCATGTTGATCCCTAACTTGAATCTCGAGAGGATCAATATGAGTTTGGTCAGGATGACTAAGCATGGATGCTGATGTAGCCAAAGCGTCAGCCAACTCATTGTGCATTCTTGGAATGTGCCTAAATTCAGTAGAATCAAATCTTTGGCAAAGATCTTCCAGATACTGCTTATACATGATGAGTTTTATGTCTCGAGTTTCCCATTCACCCTTGATTTGATGTACTACTAGGTCAAAATCTCCAAGCACTACTAGTTCTTTGATGTCCATATCTATCGCCATGCGTAGACCCATGATGCAAGCTTTATATTCTGCCGTGTTATTGGTACACCGGAAACGAAGTTGCACAGCCGCCGGATAATAATGACCCGTCGGGGATATGAGAACAACCCCGATACCATCACCTTTGGAGTTAGAGGCCCCATCAAAATAAAGCTTCCACTAATGATCATCGTCAGAAGGAAACTCCTCAATTGTGTCTACCTCTTCATCAGGAAAGTATGTCTTAAGAGGTTCATACTCATCATCCACTGGATTTTCCACCAAATGATCGGCTAAAGCCTGGGATTTCATTGCAGTTCTGGTGACGTAGACTATGTCAAACTCTGTGAGTAGCATTTGCCACTTGACAAGCCTACCTGTTGGCATCGGCTTCTGGAAAATGTACTTCAGTGGGTCCATCCGGGATATGAGGTAAGTAGTGTACGACAACAAATAATGCCTCAACTTTTGTGCTACCCAAGTGAGGGCACAACACGTTCTTTCCAACAAAGTGTACTTGACCTCATAATCCGTGAACTTCTTGCTCATGTAGTAGATAGCTTGCTCTTTCTTGCCTGTGGAATCATACTGCCCTAGTACACATCCAAATGAATTATTCATCACCGACAAATAGAGGAACAAAGGTCGGCCTGGTTCTGGAGGGACCAACACAGATGGATTTGACAAGTATTGCTTGATCTGGTCAAAAGCCGCTTGGCACTCCTTGGTCCACTTGACTGCAGCATCTATCTTTAGCAGCTTGAAGATTTGCTCACAAGTTGTAGTGAGTTGAGCGATGAACCTACTGATATAGTTCAATCTTCCGAGGAAACTCATGACTTCTTTCTTGTTCTTCGGCGGAGGCAACTCTTGTATAGCTTTGATCTTTGTAGGGTCTAACTCAATGCCCCGTCTGCTGACAATGAAACCCAACAACTTTCTAGTTGGAACGCCGAATGCACATTTAGCTGAATTCAACTTCAAATTGTATCTTCTAAGCCTTTCAAAGAATTTCATGAGGTCTTTAACATGATCCTCTGCTGTTCTTGATTTAATTATCACATCATCCATATACACCTCAATTTCTTTGTGTATCATGTCATGGAAGACGGTTGTCATGGCTCTCATGTATGTTGCCCCAGCATTCTTTAATCCAAATGGCATAACCCTGTAATAAAATGTTCCCCAAGGTGTAGTGAATGCCGTCTTTTCTGCATCGTCTTCATCCATCAGGATCTGGTGATATCCGGCATAGCAATCCACAAAAGATTGGATCTCGTGTTTAGCACAATTGTTTATGAGAATGTGAATATTAGCCAAAGGAAAATTATCCTTGGGACTGGCCTTGTTCAAATCTCAATAGTCAACGCAAATTCTTGTCTTCCCATCTTTCTTCGGCACCGACACAACATTGGCCAACCAAGTGGAATACTGAAGAGATTGTATCACCTTCGCAGATAGCTGCTTCATGATTTCCTCATGGATCTTCTCGCTCATATCTGTCTTGAATTTCCTCCGAAGTTGTTTGACTGGAGGAAAACCAGGATTGATCGGTAACTTGTGAACCACCAAATATGTGCTCAAACTGGGCATGTCATCATATGACCAAGCAAACACGTCTCTATAGTCAAACAAAACTCGGACTATGTCATTTTTCACTTTCGGTAGAGCGTGCATGCTTATCTTGGTTTCCCTAACATCATCGGGACTTCCCAAATTTATATTTTCTGTGTTATCTAGATTGGGCTTGGGCTTATTTTCAAATTGTTCTAACTCTCCATTTATTTCACTCTCGGCCCCCTCTTCATCATATCCTTCCTCAAAACCTCCTTCATTATCACTCCCTTCCATGTCAACCTCCTCAATTGTCATTTCATAATCATCCCACCCCCCATCATGCACTTCTTCAATTTTGGGTTGATTCATTGAGACCAAGTCAAACTGTGTGTTTAGATCAGGGCGTGATTTCAGCATGCATGTCATGTTATTAAGGCCATCAGAAACATAGCTACAGAAAGAAATAAAAAATAAAAAATAGGAAAATAAAGAGACAGGATATAGAGACAAGAAACTAGTCCTACTTTTCATTGAATTTGAAAGACAAAAGGGTTTGACATCATAACGAGCAAAATAAATATACTTGTATTACAACCATTAGAATAACCAAGTATACAGAAAGGATAACAAAAACTTGCTACCAATAGCCCTTCCTGGTGGGCCAATGTCTTGGATTTCTGCATTGCTAGGTCCTTCACCAGTTTGCACCATGTTGATGCCAAAGACGTGCCTCAGGTCTGACAGTAACTTCTTATGTTCTTCAGTCTCCTCAATATTTTTGGAAATAGACTTGCCCCCGTTGGACCTCGTGAAAGATTGAGCGAGGCAAGGGACAAGCTTCTCTAGAGACCATTCTTGTTTCTTCATCTTCCTAGCTCTTGCTCTGTCTGCAGCTGTAGGCTTGTATCCCAGACCCCAGGTACCTCGAATGCCAAGTGGACTAAGTGGATGTGACATTCCTTGTAGTGATGCTCCGAGACCTTTCCCGGGTTTGAAACCATGCATTTCCGTAGCCATCATAACTGCTGCTTCTGACAATCTTGCTCAGGGCAAAGGCTTGCCTTCAAGGACCTCATCTACATGGACTGCTTCAAAGGCTTGGTACATCAGTGTTGGGCTATCATTGGTGACCTCAATAACTAGAATGGACGGATCCTTGTATATTGACAAATGTCCCTCTCCGTGTACCATGATCATCTCACGATTCCATTCAAACTTGACAGTCTGGTGTAAGGTCGACGATACTGTGCACGCCATATGAATCCAGGGCCTTCCCAACAGTAGATTGTAAGACGAATCCATATCGAGGACTTGGAAATTAATAACAAAGTCCACAGGCCCAATGGTCAATGTCGGCTCGATCTCACCAATTGACTGCCTTTTTTCTCCATCAAAAGCACGAATACTCATAGTGTTAGTTCGAATTCTGTCCACGTTGATTTTCAATCTTTTCAAGGTAGACAACGGACAGATGTTCAGACCAGACCCACCGTCAACCAACACTCTTGTGACGTAAGAGTTGTCGCACTTAACAGTCAGATGCAGAGCTTTGTTGTGGCCTGTGCCTTCCATAGGCAATTCTTCATCAGTGAAGGTGATCATGTTTACTTCAAAGATACGACCAGCAATTGCCTCGAAATTTCCAACAGTAATTTTTTCAGATACATGAGCTTTATTCAGGATTTTCAACAAAGCATGACGGTGCGCCTCAGAATGCATCATCAGGGACAACAAAGAAATTTGAGCAGGGGTCTTTCTCAACTGCTCCACAATGGAGTAATCTTGCACTTTCATCTTCTTCAGAAACTCATCTGCCTCTTTCTCAGTGACTGGTTCCTTGATGGGACCCTGATTTTCTCTAGCTTGCTTTGCTTTCCTTAACTCTTCCGGGGTAAAGCACCGCCCAGAACGAGTTAGACCGCCCACTTGTGTTGTTTTTGCCACAATCTCTTTTCCCTTGTATGTCACTACTGCCCTGTCATAATTCCACGGGACTGCATTTGTATTTTTCATGGGAATCTGGGGTGCGCTCTTTATGACAATGGGCTCACACAGCTTGTTCTGATCTTCTTCATGGGGTGCCCTTTTGAAAACCAACTTTGGTTTGGTAACATGGTCTGATTCCCTTTCATTTCTGTTGGTTTTTAGGATCACCAACTTTGGTTTCTCAATCTCCTCTTCTTTTCTCTCAACGGCCCGTTTTAACATCAACACTGGCTTGTTTGGCTGGATAGATGGCTTTGTTATCCCAGACACTATAACAGAACTTGTCTTTGAAGTGATATGCATCTTTTCCACCCCAATGGTTATGGCATCGACTGACACTATTGGCCTTGTAGATTCATCTTCAAATCCCCCTTCGCATATACCCACCATGTGTACATCGTGGACTGGCAAAGTATTGTGATTAATGTTCGGCGTTTCTGCATCTTCAATCACAATTTGGTTGTTGTCAATCAGATCTTGCACCGCTCTTTTGAGATAATAGCAATTTTCCGTATCATGCCCTGGTGCGCCCGAGTGGTAATCACAATGCCGAGAGTAGTCCACTTTCCCAATAGGATTCATGTTTCCTTGAATTGCTTTATCATGTTCAAGGCTTGCAATTTCTCAAAGATACTGGTGTAAGATTCTCCAATTGGCGTGAATTCTCTCTTTTTCTCTTCTCGAGCCTTCTTGAATTCAGCTCTTGGATGAAAGCCTGCAGGACCTCTTGGTCGGTAGGTAGGGTTAGGTGGAGCCTGATAATGATTATGTGGAGCTTGGTGAATGTGATATGTAGGCTGTGGGGCTGGTGCGCGCCATTGCGGATAAGATGTTGGGGCATATGGCTGCACAGCGTGTACAGAGTATTGGGGTGGAGGTATAGAGTATTGTGCATTTTGTGGTGGCTAATAGTGTTGTAAATGGGGTGTTTGTGGAGCGTGGTATGAATTAGGTTGACTGTATCACTCATCATTCCACCTTTGTGGACCCGACCCTACCATGACCACATCTTCTTTCTTCTTCTTACCGAACCCTGTTGCCCCGGTCTGCATAGCCTGTGTGGTCGCCTTCAGTGCAGTCTGGCTCACAATCTTGCCAGCTTTGACTCCTCTCTCAATCATTTCTCCCATCTTGACGACTTCACTAAACGGTTTCCCAAAGGCGGCGATCAATGAACCATAGAACGCCTCATCTTGCGCTTCAATGAACAAATAGACCATGTCATCGTTCGGTATTGCGAGGCTCACTCGAGCGGCCTGCTCGCGCCATCTAAGGGCATACTCTCTAAAACTTTCACTTGGCTTCTTTTTTATCGCATCCAGAGAGGATCGATATGGCAAAACTTCAATATGGTACTTGTACTGGTCGTAGAATGCCTGCGCCATATCATCAAATGCCAATCATTTAGTTACATCTTGCCTCATGAACCATTCGGCAGCTGTGCCCCCAAGCTTTCAGAAAAGTATGCTATCAACAACTTGTCTTTCTTGACCCCTCTCATTTTGTTGCAGTAGGTCTTCATATGAACTCTTGGATCTCCTTGCCCGGTGTATAGATCAAACTTTGGCACTATGAACCCATCTGGCAATTGCAATTCAGGGTAGGGGCAAAGATCCTTAAAAGAAGTGTTGGTATGATCTCCATATCCCTGAATGGTCCTTACTGCTTGTTCTAGGCCTCTCACTTTTCGCAGAACCTCGCTCTCATCCAGCTTTCCCGATCGATCAACCTCCACTTGAGACTCGCGATGGAACCCCTGATCATATGAGTCACTGTGTCGGAAATTGGGTTCATGGTGCTGATCATAATGATGATCCCCAGCCTGGAGATGTGGTTCACTGTCGGACTTGGCCATGGCAGGCCTAGCCGGGCCCCGAAAAACTGGAACCAGTGGGGGAGGTGGACCATACTGCCCCTGTGGTGGGGGGTGGACCATACTGCCCCTGTGGTGGATGTTGTCCATACTGCCCTTGAGGTAGAGGTGGTGCATGAGGACGCACTTCAGTTTCATTTGTTACGCCACGGACAGGGGCAAGACCAGTAGGATAAGTGGGATCCTCAACTACCGTAGATGTGCCCGGTGCTCGTTGTACCGCTGTCAGCACAACCCCATCTAGGTTGGTTGGAATAGGAGGAGGTGCCCGTCCTGTGGTCAGTGCGTGATGCATGTCGGCCACGAGTTGTTTCATAGTATTAACCTCCCCAGTCAATCTCTCATTTTCCAGTGCCAAGAGTTCCTGGGCACCGGTCTCGGATCTCTCTCTATCAGATGGCATGGCTACGGGTGAAGTCACGGGTCCCTCTGATGTAGTTCTGTACGGATGGGTCGATGCCAGAATTCTGTACCAAATCTCCAACTCCAAACTATCAAACAAATCAGGTTAGCACAAAAGAATCACATATTGCAGCCTAAGGTTGTTATGCGTCATCCCGAAACGGTTAACGGCGTAAGCCGAGTGTATCAATCGTATCCCCGAAATATTGCTTATGTGCCTTGAACAAAATTAGAACAAAATTGTAACTGATACGTAATAAGCACAAGGACGAACTTGGATGATTAATATATATATTTTTTTCCTTTCCTATTTTTCTGACTCAACAAATGTAATTTAGACAAACGACACGAGACAAACTCAAAATAAAGTGCTTGACATGATGCATGAATACAAACTGACACATTGGGCGGGTACACCCAGACGGTGAAAATAACGGGACTCGACATTTTTGCGGAGTCAAATTATTCCACGAGGATCGACACAAAATACGTCTTAGGTAATTACAATTTATCATCTGTACCCTGACTTGACGTTAAACAAAACAAATAAAGTGGGACCCTGAAATAAATATATATATTTTTTTGAAAATTAAGACTCAACCGGAGATTCGAAACGGAACTTAAAAACAGATTATGAAACAAACTATTTTTCTTATCCGAAAGGTGACTCCAAAATCGGCCATTACGACAATACAAAGACGGACGCAATTTTATTTTTTTTAATTTTATTTTTGTTTTCTTGTTTGAAACAAACTCTTTGATCTAATTCGAGAAAGAATCTTTAGAGTATTTACAAAATCTGGCAATTAGGCCGACACAAAATATTACACAAATTAGACACAAAATTGATTTCTAAAATTGGCCATTATGACGGCGTAAAACCCCGATAAATTAATTTCAATATATGAACTTGACTTGGATACAAATATAAAAGGGTCCCAAAATTTCTCCATTATACCGGCGCAAAATTATGACAAATTATTTTCTAACACTAGGGACCAAACCCGAACACTAAATGAGACTCAAAAAGTTATTGAAAATTTTCGCCATTATAACGGCGTAAAATGACAACTAAACAAAAATATTTCGAAACACGGGACTAAACCCAATTTTTCTATCATTTTCACTTTTTTTTTCAAAATTTGGCTCTCGCCCCTCGGTGATCAGTCAGCATAACAACCTTTCCACTAGAACAAATGCAACACATAATATGCCCAATGATGTATCTTTCTAGGACACGGGCCCCACTATGATACGAGGGAGTCAGCCTAGACGAGTGCGGTACCGGTGTACCGCACCTCACTAAGTCTAATGACATGCAAATAAATCGGTCTAGATAAAAACACAGGTTCAACTCTAGGTAACTCAATGGGTTCATGTTCTATAGTTTTTGGCAATTTGGAAGTGCCTCGGGGGTACCGGTCGGCAATGTCTAACGGCCTAACCCAACGCACCTCCTCCTAAAATATGGTTAACTTTTTGTGCCCGAAGACACGACAGAAAATTCCAGCCGACAAAGCAAAACTGGCGTGCATGTGTGCAGTGTTCCAGAAGACTCAGAGGTGTACGAGAGAAGACAATTGTGTATATTTACAATTCAAATAAAATCAAAACAGTAACATTCAAGGTTTTTCATATGAAAACGGCAACATAATAACAAAATAATTTAAAAAGCCAAAAAGCGACAATTTATTAAGCCTGAGGTTCTCAGTTTTCACTTTTTTCCCCAGCGGAGTAGCCAAGGCTGCCACACCTCTTTTTTCTCCAAACCCGCTTGATTCTCAGTTAATAGCGCTTATGGAATTTAATTTTGATTTTTTGCGCTACTGGTTAAGGGTTTTCCATTTAAGGAAGTGACGGAGTCGCCACTTGACAAGTTCAAAGGGTGTGCCAAGTCACCAAAGGTACCTCGAAACACCTTTTGACTCGTCAAAGGCCTACGTTTTGAGATTCGGGTAAGGACCTCGGCTGATTCTCGGGAGGTGTTAGGCACCCTCGAATCCTGTGCCAGGCACAGTTGCTTTACTCATCGCATTTTGGACCTTTAAGATATTTGTTGTATTTTGTCGTGTCCTGTTACTCTTTGATTTTATTAGGCTTTTAATTAATTTTTTACACCTAGAATATTTTTTGAGATGGAAATGTCGGAAGCACGGTGACTGATGGAAACTTGCCTAGACGCTATTAACTTTTACAACTCATTACATAACTAAATGTTGATTCAATTTCCTTGGCTTTAGACGTGTCACTGATTTTTTAATCCAAGTACCCTCTTATCTTACATTGTTAAAGAAAATCACATGTTCTCATATCTTCAGCAATGTGGCTATATAACTAAAGATAATCCTAAATAATGTTGGGTCTAAATTTCAAACTCCTTGACAGTGATTACATGGCCGGAATTCCCTTTCATTTTTCAACTTCTCTAGTCGTTAAGTTTAAGCACTCTATTTCTATGGTATTTCAAAGTTTACACCAAGTATCCTTTGTTGTTTGCTTGCTTCTGATTCATCCTATTTTATTTAAGAAAAACAAAAAATAAAATAAAATTCAACTTGTAAGTTATTAATGTTCCAAGCTAAATACACAAACCATAAGGGATCTATGTATAAACCAAATGTTCAACTTTAGTCTCAAAGATTTACCACTCATTTCATACTCCTTCAAACTAGCATACAATAGCAGGTTTATCAAAGATGTAACAGAATGTCAAAACGAACTTAAACATCCATTTCATACATGCTTGAAACATACCTACAAATTAAATACATACAAAGGGAGGTTAAGAATTAAATACCTAGTAATAGCAGAACACCCTTAAGGCAGCAGCTACAACCAGACAAGCAGTAGCAAATACAGAAACCGTAACAACACGGACCAAGCCAGACGAGGACAAAGTAGCAACCCAAACTCTTCTAAACCTGACCCTTTAATACCCAAACTCAGACCCTCTCCTTTCTTTTTCCCTTTTTTAGCTTCCTCCAAGTATTTCACTCTTCACTAATTCAAAATATTTTTTCAACTCTCTGCATTCCAAGCTACCAAAGGTGTGGTAGTTGTCCAAAATCAATGTTCTGCTATGTAGTTAATGTTCTCTTAGTGTTCTTGCTTTAATGTTCTCTCTGCTCACTTTTTGTTCTCTCTGCTCACTTTTTGTTCTCTTCGCTCATTTTTTGTTCTGTTCCCTTTCTTTTAAAGAGAGTAAAGGGCTCTCAAAAAATAGAAGGGGAAGTGGGGTGTGCTCTTGAGTAGAAGTACACAGCCATGTGCTCCTCAATCCTTAGATTTCAGGCCATTATTTCATTTGCCTGCAAGGCTGGTACCAGACCAAAAAAATAGGGCAGAACTCTGCTGCCACCCTTGTACTTCCTTGACTTAACCTTTGACATCATCAGGCCTATGTCATTCTAACTATCTAAGCAAATCAAACCACCATGACCAAACTAAATTGAAACCATCCGCTTCTTTCACCAACTGAATAGGTTATAAACTTATCAGATTTCAGATTGGAATAACTCCCAGGTACCAACAGACCTTGCCAAGTTTCAACGGATCAGTTGGTCTACAAGATCCTATTTCTCAAATAAACAAAATTCCCAGTTAATTAACAAATCAAACTAAGCTAACTATGACTAATTAATTATGCAATTCAACTACTAATTAACTAGAATATACAGTAACATAACTTAACTAAGCCAGATTATGCTAAAATACTGATTTCATAGCAAGATTCAAACAATTTTGGACTAAACAAGATAGAATCACATTGCAAACTCAAACCAACATTCAATTGAAGGGATGCGAAGCATACAGAACCAGGAACATACATACACACTTGCCTACTTGAAACAAGGATCGATCATAACGTACATGCTTAAACTCATGAGACTGGACATTTGAACAACCAACCAATGCATAGATCAAAGCACACAGACAAACCGAAGTCTCATTCCATTTTCATGCTTCAGACGTCAACCTATACACTTAGACTATGAATAAGCAAACAAATTGGACAGATTCTTTCAACCAAAAAAATGAAGAATCATACAACAGGAACAAAATCAGGTTCACAACCAACTATGTTAACAAGCATTTCTCTATGACAAAAGGAATACAAATCAAGCCATAATCAGCGAACAGACCAAAGGAACTCATGATATGAACATAGCCACTTGTATTAACTCAACTATGAAATACTTTTCACTTCACAATTTAAGACTAAGCTAAAGCTAAATGTGTGTTATTCTAAGCTAAACAACTCATTAACAACATAAAGAAAGAAGCAGTGGAGAGCCTAAGTCAGTAAAAAGAGTTATGGAGGCCCTATCCTACTTCAGCAGGGTCACTGGACTTGATGCAAACATAGATAAGTCAAGCATATTTATAGCTGGGGTCAATGAGTCTATGAAAGCAGAGTTGATGAACATGACTGGTTTTAGTGAGGGTAACTTTCCCATCAGATACTTGGGGTTGCCACTCTCTTCAAAAAAGTGGAGCAAAATGGAATGTAAGCAGCTCACTGATAAGATCACAGCAAGAATTAAAGCAGCTTGTACCAGGCACCTGTCCTATGCAGGAAGGCTTCAGATTATTAGTGCTGTTCTATTCTCTATTCAGAATTTCTGGGGGGCAGTATTCATACTACCTCAAAGCATAATTAAGGAAGTTGATAGGAAGTGTAGAGATTTCTTGTGGGGGGCAATGGAAGGCAAGAGGAAAATAGCTCTTGTAGCTTGGGAGAGTATTTGTGTACCAAAGAAATATGGTGGGCTTAATATAAAGTGTTGCAGGCTATGGAACAACGCTTCAGTCGGCAAACTACTCTGGCAACTCATTGAACACAAAGAGATGTTATGGGTAAAGTGGGTACATGAGAATTATATGAGAAATGGTGAGGACGTATGGGAGTATGAACCACCTGCTGACAGTAGTTGGTACTGGAGAAAGCTACATAAGCTGAAAGACAAAATGAAGAATTGGTACTCAAATGGGAAATACTCACTCACTGGTTCGGGAGTGTACTCAATAACTCAGAGTTATAATGCCTTGCTAGGGGATCAGTGTAAGTTGCCAGTAGCCCATCTGATATGGAATACAATCTCGCAACCAAAACACAGGTTTATCACCTGGTTAGCTGTGCATGAAAAGCTCCTTACTAGAGATAGATTAGTGCAGATGAATGTGCATATAGATAACACATGTTGCTGCCTGTGCAATAAAGGTACACCTGAAACTCATCGGCATCTATTTTCTGAATGTGATTGGATCTTAGAGGTCAGGAATGGAGTGAGTCAATGGCTAGGTCATCACATCCAACAAATGGGGGTGAAGCAGACCTTGTTGTGGATAAAGAATAGGCATTGGAGCAGATTCAAAAGAGAACTAGCAGCTGCTATTTGGAGTGCAGTAATTTACCATTCCTGGAGAGCTAGGAACTGGAGATTATATAGAGGAGTAGTTGTACATACTGAGTTGGTAGTGAGCCAGATCAAACACGACATACAGGAAAGATTGAACAACATTCAAGCCTCAAAGAGAGCACATAGACATAGGAATTTACTTATTCAAATATGTAACTAGTTTGTGTTTGTTGGAGGCCTTTAGTTCTGAACTAGAACTTGGGGTGCTCTTTAGGTTGTAAGTTTCTTGGTTGTTAATGGTATCTTTTACATTGTTACCAAAAAAAAAACATAAAGAAAGAAAGGAAACTAGCTTACTACCCAAAACGACACACAGTCGTACACACACGAACACGCCACCACTGTCGAATCATATAGCACCAGTCGCAATGTCGCTACTGCTTTACCATGGATGCTGCCTCGGATCAGCTTCAAACGGCGTCGCCACAGCTTAAACATAGCATCACCTCCCTTTACGCCCTTGCCATTGCCAAAGTGAACCACCAAACATCACAAACTCCCTCACTGTTCAGTCCCTACATCACCGCTGCCTCGCTGCATCGTTTAGCTTGCTGCTTCGGCACCTCTATTGCCTCGCATCGTCACTGCCTCATACTGAGTTCAACCACTAAACAAAGAAACAAATCATCACAGCCGTGTCATCGCCATCTCGCCTCGACAAGCTGCCTCGGATCAGCTTCGATTACACACACACACACACCCCTCCTCGCCATCCACGACTCAAATCAGTAGCCTCAACATTACTACCCGAACCATTGCAGCGACACCCAAACGTCGTCATCAAAATAAGAAAATCCATTCCTGAACTCTCAATTTTCTAGTCGAAAACGACACCTAATGGAGTCGTTTTCCATTAGAAAATAAAGAGAAAGGATATGAAAGCCAATGAAACACAAAAATAGAAGAGAAAACGCCCAAAACAATTTCATCATTGTCGGGGTCGGATCAGGCCGGAGACATTTTTTTTTTCATGTAATCGGGGTTTAGAAATGGAATGAAGAGGAGAAGACAAGCCTAAACATGTAAAAGTTCACCGGAAAATGGAGTAGCACCGGAAAGGAAATCAAACCAAAACTTCAATCTTCGATCCACGTGAAATGCTTGAGAATTTGAAAAATCCAAGAGTAGATCGAGATAGAGGGGGTTGAGGCGAGACGGGTACTTTATTTTGGGATTTTTCCGGCGGCGACCGGCGGTGGTGCCGCGACACACTGCCGGCGGAGATGGGGTGAGAGGCGATTTCCGGCGAGAAGCCAAAATTTTGCATGGTTTTGCTTGTTTTGTTGAAAAATTGGGAAAAATGGACACTAGTAGCAACATTTTACATTTATACTCACGAAATGGGCCGGGTTGAGTAAGGAATTGGGCTAGCAGGTCGTTAGTTATGGGCCGCGTTTTCCTATCCCTTTTTTCTGATTTTCAAATAGCCCAATGGCCAATTCTTCCAAGTTTAATACCCTATAAGTGTACTCAATTTAAAACTAAATTAAATCCTAACTAACTATTTAAATGTTACAACTAACTAAACTATCACACACATAATTAATCACATCAAATATTTTTTGAGATAAATTTGATAATTTTTACTTGATTAAATAACTAAAATGGCCAAACAAATCGACAAAGATCTAAGAAAAATAGGCAAAACTCTTAGACAAATTTTCATATCAATTTCAACACTTATCTTGAATTTTGGTGCCAAAATTAGGTGATTACATCTGCCCCTCTTTGTTCGAGAACTTGAAGAGTTTTCGGACAAAGACGTAATCAACAACTAATTTTGGCTTTTCCGGTTCTAGGCGAGAGCATGCTTTTCAAAATGATGACCGTACCTTGAATTTCGGTTCTAACCGAGAGCAAGGTTACCTACATATCCTCGGACTAAGGAATCAGGTCAGTGTAGTTCCTTACGTGCGGTAGCTGAGACTACCGCATTCAAACAGACGCTAGACTCTTCTAGACTCACTAAGACAAACTAGACACTCTAGACTACTAAGACAAAACTAGAGACTCTTCTAGACACACTTGGGGCTGATACTAGACACTCTTAGGTACACAAGGGCTGTCGATGCTGGTCACTGGTTGCTTGCTGATTGGCGGTCATTGCTTTACAGAGAAAATGAAAGTACAACATTGAAAATGTAAAGTTACAATTTCTATTCTAAGTCTTCATGCTTCCCGAGATGAGCTTCTTGGTTCTTGCTTCCCTCACTTGTTGAAAATAAAAACCACCACTCTTGGTTCAGGTGGGTCTTGCTCTTTGTAGAAAAGATAAACCCCTGATCATGGTTCAGGTGGGTCTTCCCTCTTTGCGGAATGGATTCCCTCGTTCTTCAGGTGGGACAAACAGAGCAATAATGTACACAAATATTATTGAACATAATAAAAGATACAAGAATAATTATATTATTTACAAAGATCAAGTCGTGTTGGACACTGTCTTAAGAAACTATTTCAGCAGTCTAAAATATTTCTTAGGAAAAAACAAGCCTTCTATATCTTAGAGGGAGTAAGAATCAACAAAATTAAGTAATAAACTAAGCAGGTCTCAGAGGATGATAAAAAAATAATATGTATATTATTTATAGTAGAAAGTGAAACAATGAGGTAAGATTGATGGAAGAATAGAAGACTAAAGCTTTAAAACAATCATTAGCGAGAGAGAGAGAGAGAAATAATCATTAGGTTATGATGAAGCTATGAAATGCTTTTTAGTGTGCCTACAAAGAAAAAAGTAGGGAGTATTTGTAGTTGTGCTAGAGCCCTTTTATCTTACCAATTGTTTATATATGTTTTCAAGAAAAAGTTTAGCCACTTGTTCAAGGCTCAGCCACTTAGCAAAAAGGTTACATGCATCAGGCCACTTCGTTGCTTTCTATAACCACTTGCTAATTTTCTACCATGCATAAATCACATATAACAAATATTAAAAATTACAAATTGTATTTAGCCAATAATTATTTATTTTCATAAAGTATATTAACAAATATTTTTTTTAAATCTAATTCCTCTCTTCCATCTCTTATACTGTTACTCTCCCTCTATCAATGTGGTATCAGAGCACAAGATGTTGGCATTGAAATAAGAGTATTAATAAAATTCAAAGAATAATGACTTGCTTTCTGATTCCCCCTCCCCACCTTGCCAGTGAAAAAATATGTGAAATTGTGTCTCGAATCATATATGGTCTCAAGATGCGTGAAAGATCGATTATCGTTAAACGGTATGTGAAACACGATAATGAGGAATGAGAATGATGATTTGGTAGAGAAGAAGCATCAACACGGTTTTACGCATATATACCAATATTTCGACAGTACAATATTTAAGAAAGTGGTCGATGCAACCACCGCAAAGGCAATTATGCTAATGCGTTTTGCTCCTAACTTGAGTTAGCAAATATTTTTTTCGTAATGAATAGGTGCACTAGTGGAATTTATTTCGATAAAAAGGTACATCGAAAAATAATTTTTTTCTTTTCAAAATTGATATCCATTTATGACTATCATGTCATCCGTAAGATAAAACTACCATGTCTTATAAAAAGAAAAGAAAGGTATTAAGCCAAAATAACAAGATAAAACAAAAAAATAAAATTAAAAATAATGTTGCAATAACAAAATAAATTATAAATTTACATACTCCATATAAAAAAGAATGTGTAAGTCACTAGCTTATAAGCTACTTAAAAAAAAGATCCCCAAATTAAATCCCAAGCTTGTTTGAAAGCTTAAGGGTGAAAAAAACTATCATGGACATGGAAAAGGAAGAAGATGTGTAGATAGTCGAGGAAGAGGAAGATAACGCAATTAATATCACCAAAAAAAAAAAACTGAAAAATGTATCACAAATTTCAAATTCAGTGTTATAATTTTCATAAACGTGGACAATTCTGGGGAATGTTGTGTGTGGTTCGAAGAGGAAGCCAATCTTGTTGAGGAAAAAAATGAAGAACAAGAGCCAACTTTATTGTTAGCAGTCGAGGAGGAAGAGAAGGATGATGTGCATTCATTGCATTCAAAAGATGAAGTCGCAAGGTTGAATACGGAAAATTTAAGACCTCATGGTTAGAATAAAACCTACAACAAAAATTAGAGAAAGTCGAAAAATCAGAGCCAGGGTGATCCAAAAAATAGGAAGATATAAGTAAAGATGGAGACATTCTACTCTTCAAGAAATTAGCAATGGAGAAAAATATTAATATAATTGAAGAATTAAGAAGAACTATGAGTCAAATGAAAGATGATAATAAAAGAAGCTCTATATCTATAGGTGAAATCTCTAAAACCGAATGTCTCCCAGGAAACATGCGTGCAGGAAAAGCCAAGACAAAAAGTTGTAAGTTTTGGGAAGAAACCAAGCAATAACAATAATTGCACGACGAGGTAAAAGCGAAAGAATACCCAAGTCAAAACTTTCCACACTATTTGAATAGGAGGAGCTAACTAATGCATACAAATGGTTATCCGGGCAACCTATAATACCATATACACAAATTAATAGCAAATAAAATAATCAACACACGAGACACCAATTTTTACGTGGAAAATCTCTTCAATGTGAAGATGTAAAAACCACGGGACCAAAGTCCACGAAAGCTCCACTAATTAATCAACAAAAGTACAAATATTCTCCGAAATGGCTACACAACAAGTACCAAATACGGAGCAACAATACATAAACCAAAGCACCAAAACTAGAGAAGAAAATGAGTAAATTCACCAAATCACAGCTACTGTTCATGAGCCAAAATCTGGGGCTACGGAGTTCCAAATCAGCCCCTTCTAGTTCCCAATCAAAGATCAAGATGAGGAGAACATGCTGTCCTAAAATCAGCTTAATCGAACAAGAAAAGAAGCAAGAATCGTGTTTTAAAAATGACTGATGTGGCTGAAGTTGTGCAGTCCTCACTTTTTCTCTCTCTATGGCTGCTATATCTCTTGTGCATTCGCCAAAATCAGACTTAAAAATAATCTTTTATATCTGGTAATATTAATGAGCTTAGTACATGTAGTGGGCTGGTTCAAAAGGGTTGTTTATTTATCCACATATGAAGGGAAAAATTCAAAAACCCAATAATTCTCCCTCTCTCGAATATGTGGAGGTGACCGTCATCCCAGCGATCAAACAACATTCTTCAAACTTCCCTCTTGGTAAAGATTTAGTAAGCATGTTTGAACCATTGTCATTGGTGTGGATTTTCTCAAGTAAAAGCAACTTAGCATCTAACACATCTCGAATCAAATGGTACCTCATATCAATATGCTTCGACCTACCATGAAATATAGAATTCTTATCAAGATGAATAGCACTCTGACTGTCAAAGTAAAGCACATATTTCTTCTGAACAAAGCCAAGTTCCTTCAAAAATGCTTTATCCAAAGTAATTTTTTACAACCTTCAACGACAATAATAAGCTCAGCTTCTGTAGTTGATAGAGCAACACATTTCTGCAACCTTGATTGCCAAGACACAGCACCCCTGCATAAGTAATCAAGTAGCCAGAAGTAGACTTACGAGTATCAACATCACCAACCATGTCTGAATAAGTGTGACCACAAAGAACAGGTTTCCCTGTACCAAAACACAAACTCCAACTTGTAGTGCCACAAAGATATCTCATAATACACTTCACTACATTCCAATGCTCTCTTCGTGGATTAGAAAGATAACGAATAACAATGCCAACAACATGAGCAATATCAGGTCTTGTGCAAATCATTGCATATATCAAACTGCCAACGGCTGAAGCATAAGCAAATTTCTTCATATCTTCCTTCTCATCAACACTGGAAGGACACTGCTTTCTGCTCAACTTGAAGTGCATAGCCAAATGTGTATTGACAACCTTTGCCTTATCCATGCTGAATGTGCGAAGTACTTTTTGAATGTACTTCTTCTGTGATAACCACAACTTCTTGGCCTCTCTGTCACGGACAATCTGTATGCCAAGAATCTGCTTCGCTGGTCCTAAATCTTTCATAGTAAAAGACTTGTTCAACTCTTACTTCAACTTCTGAATCCTGCAAGTATTATGACCAACAACAAGCATGTCTTCAACATAAAGTAATAAAATAATAAAATCACCTTTATAGAATTTTTGCACAAAAACACAATGGTCTAAAGAAGACTTCTTGAAACCCTACTGCTGCATAAAAGACCCAAACTTCCTATACCACTGCCTGGGAGCTTGTTTAAAACCATACAAGCTCTTCTTCAATCTGCAAACGTAATTCTCTTTTCCCTTGACTTCAAAGCCTTCAGAGTGCTCCATATAAATCTATTCATCTAAATCACCATAGAGAAAAACAGTTTTCACTTCCATTTACTTTACCTCTAAGTCTAGACTTGCAGCTAAGCCTAGAAAAAACACGAATGGAAGACATCTTCACAACATGAGCAAATATCTCGCTAAGATCAATTCATTTTTCTGTTTAAAGCCCTGACAACCAATCTAGCCTTGTACCGTGGAACTGGGTTACCATCTTCATGTTTCACCCTGAAAACCCACCTATTTTTTAAAGTTCTTCTGTCTTTAGGAAGCTTAATCAAATCAAAGGTTTGATTATCATGCAAGGAATTCATCTCATCTTGCATAGCATCTAACCTTTTTTTTTCTTCACTTTCCATGGCCTCTTCAAAATATTCAGGTTCTCCCCCATCAGTCAATAGTACCCACTCACTGGAAGGACACCGAGATAAAGGTACATTCACTCTAGAAGATCTTCTGGGTGAACTCTCTAGGGAATCAACAATGATTGGTTGCTGGCCAACCACATTATCAGGAACTGGAGCATCAACAACAGTCTTGGGATGAGTCTTCTGATGCCGAATACCTTGCGTCTGCAATAGCTATCAAAAAGACCAATATATTCACCACCATTGTTTGTGCGGATGCATTTCAATTTCTTCCTCGTCTGTCTCTCAAACAAGGCTTGAAAATCCTTGAACACATCGAGTACCTGATCCTTGGTCTTCAAAGGAAACATCCCGAGCTTGCAAGAATGATCATCAATGAAAGTCACAAAATAAAGTGCACCACCTTTAGATCTTTCTTTAAAAGGACCATACAAATCAGAATGTGCCAACTCCAGCAAATCAGATTTTCTTGAAGGTGGATGGCTCTAAAAAAACCCTTTTTCTCTTTCCCAGCTTAGCAATAAACACATTTCTTCAATCTTGCTTGCTTTACACCAGAAAGAAAATTCTTCTTAGCAAAACAATCAATCCCCTTCTCACTCATATGACTCAGCCTTCTATGCCATAACTCTAAGGAAGCATCACTCTCCACCAAATTTACTGAGTCATTAGAAATGGAGCCCTGCATAGAATACAAGTTACTATACTTGTTACCTCGAACCACAATCAAAGAACCTTTAGTCAGCTTCCACTGGCCATTATAAAATGTGCTACAATAGCCATCATCATCAATCTTTCCTACAGAGATCAAATTCAGGAAAATATCTGGAACATGTCTGACATTTTTAAGAACTAACCTCAAACCATTGTTAGTTTCCAAGAAAACATTACCAGTGCCAATAACCTCAGTTTCTGATAAGGATCAAAACCAAACGTGGAAATAAAGATAAAAGAGCGAGACACTACTCGAACTCCCTACGAAGTAACTATGGAGAACTCGTTCCATAATACCCCCGTATCGGTGTCAAGGAGGACCTACACTATGCAACTACCCTCGAGACGACAAAGGCCTCGCAAGTAGAATGATCGGGGGGGGGGGGGGGTTTGGGGTTCAACTAGAATCCACTAGTAAACTCAAACCAACTCAAAGGGTTTTTCATTCTAAGAGAATCCACTCTTGAACATTCATTCAATCATTCATCATCAAAGCTAAACTTCGTAAAAATGCTAAGCTATGGAGTATTTATAGGCCTCATTCAAGACATAAGGAAAGGCCTAAAGTATCCTTAAGTAGATTCTAAAGTCATAAGCCACATAGGGGCCTAATAGGAATTACATAGGCTAAAAATTAGAATTCCCGCAACTTGTTCAGCAACTAGGCGCCCCGCCTAGTGGAGTAGGCGCCCCACCTAGTCTCCTGTAGGCGCCCAAGTAGGCGCCCCGCCTCTGCAGTAGGCGGACTGAGATCCAGAGACTTGTCACAAAGTGGGCGGTCCGCCTGCTTCCCTGGGCACTTGAAACGCCTCGAAATGTGTCTCTAAGGCTCCTCGTTCCATGGCGTTCCAATGCATAAGCTCTTCCTTGGCCTTGGATGGTGTTTTTAGATGGTTGCTCGATTTGCCCCGCATCATCCTCCCCTTCTTGAGAAGATTTCGTCCTCGAAATCAAGGCTTGGTCTCTCATAGCTCTAGCAACTCCTCGGGGTGGCCAAGAATCTCCTCCTTTGTTCCTCTTGATCGCCACTTTGTCATAGGCTTCTTCGAAGATCTTCCTCACCTGAGCATGGAGCTTAGAACCTACAAGCAACGACAAGCAAAAACAAGCAAACGTCCTACTTTGAAAGTAGGTTAGTGCGAGAATTGTGGAAAACACACTCTTGTGATATAACCAAGCATCAATAACGATCATGAATATCAAGTCTCCAAAGAGAACCATAAGCACTTGGTTAAAGATCAACATGCACTCAACAAGATAATGAGCAAATAGGTCATAGGAAGATGGGAAATGCAAGATCAAGCTACCAAAATCCCCTTGAACCTTAAGCTCAAGATCAACACACCAATCTATCCTCGAGGTGTGATCAACATGTGGAGTGGAGTGAATCAAATAGCCCAACCTACAAGTAGGATCAAGCACTCCACTCCCCTTCTTTAGAGCATACTTACTCACACCAAGGGATTCCTCTTCCCCTCCCATATCATCAACTAGGCAACCCTCCCCAAAAGTCAAGCTCTTAAGGAAGGTATTGATGATGGATTCTTCTTCATCATAACCCCAACACGCAATAGGAGGGGCACTCAAAGAACCATCTACCTCACCCACATTCTCAAGCAATGGGTTGCCTAAGGAATCACACCATGGGGGTTCCATCCTACTATTCACCCTAGTCCGATACAAGTCATGTCCACTAAGGAGAATGCCTTCAAACAACGGAAATGTAAAAGCATGCATCTCAATAGCATGATTATGCATAGACAAGTTATCAAGACTAGGTTCACTTGAGGAGTCATCATGGACAACCTTGTCCGATTCATGCAATTTAGACTCCTCAAAGTCAATTCCATCTTCACCACAACACATTGGTCCACCAAATAGAAGCAAATCAATAAGGGCATGATCAACTATCTCATCTTCCCCTTGGTCAAAGGTTGGTGGTGTGTCATAGCAAAGGTCACAATTATGGTCAACTATCAATTCTACACTAGGGGGAGGTTCAATGAACAATGAGCTCACATCATGATGTGACATAGCATCCCTCTCAACTAGTGTTTCACAAGAACACTCAAGTTGACAACTAGATTCTTCACTAGTGGTATACTCACTAGATGCATCAAAAACACCAACTAGTGTTGAGTCATCACAAGACAAGTAGCTAGTAGGCTCATGAATAGGTGAAGTAACACTTACATTTGTAGTACTTCCTTGATCACTCACAAGGTTTGAAGTGTCATATGCAACTCCTCCTTCATGAAGCTCACATTGAGGCTCCATTGACTTGTCTTCAAATGTACCTACACAAGAACTTTCACAAGAAGAGATAGAAGACAAAGAAGGGTTAGAACAAGGGGTGTTCTCACTCTCAATTTTTCCTTCCTCACCTCTCATCTCTCTCAATTTTACCTCAAGTTCAAGTGTAGTTTGTGGTGACAATCCACTCACATCACTCCTCAAATCCTCTCCTTTTTCCTCTCTTGGATTGTCACCGGTCACTCCCTCACTTCTCTCTATCTTTTCTCTCTCATTTGAAGTGGAGTGACTCTCACTTTCATCATGCTTTGGCAAGACAACAAGATTGTTTGCCTCGGGTTCAAGTACAATGGGTGACTTGGTTTTAGCCGCTTCCCTCAACTCCCTCATCCGCTTGTAGTCTCCCCTTACTTGCCTTGGAGTCAAAGCTTTAAGCACATACTTCCTCCCATCATTCTTGACCGTATATGAATTGGTCCGGCCATCTTGCACCATACATCTATCATGTTGCCATCGTCTCCCAAATAAGAGATGGCATGCTTGCATCGGGACAACATCAAACAAGATTTTGTCTTTATAGCTTCCCATGCCAAACTCAATCAATGCTTGCTCCACCACCTTCAACTCCCCATACTTACTTAGCCATTGTAATCGATATGGGTTGGGATGTCTCAAGGTGGGTAACTTCAATTGGGAAATCAATGTTTGGCTCACTATGTTGGCACAACTTCCCGAGTCAATAATCATGGAGCAAACTACACCCATGACTCGACATCTAGCATGAAAGAGGTTCTCTCTTTGATCATTCTCACTATCCTCCACAAATACGGCACCTAAGCTCCTCCTCACAACTAGGGAAACATGAGGATTATCCTCTTCAACCATACCCTCCTCCACATCATCCATTGGTAGAACATTTCGGATGGGTCTTGGAAGTGGAGTATTCCTTTGGGGATTGCCCAAAGGGTGGGGATTGCCCACTTGTTGGGGATTGCCCAACACTTGTACATTTCCTTCATGATCTCCCTTTACCCATTGTTGACTAGGCAACTCAACAACTTGTTCTGGGGCAAAGGTTGAACCAATTGTACCTCCTCCGGCTTCAACTCGGACACTCGGGGTCCCTCTCCCAACTTGGGCAATTGAGGCCCTTCTTTCAAGAGTTCCAATCCTTTGGCTCATACTATCCAATTTTTCTAAGATAGTAGCCAAAGTACTCTTCATGAATCCATCACCTTCATTGGCCATCGTTCCTATAAAATCAACAAACGTTAGTAAAACACCTCACACACACCCTCACGTGTATAACACTCAGGTCACTCGTTTAGTGGTGGTGGATATTTCACTCAAGTTTGAGTCTAAAAGCTTCAAGTAGTTGACCAACGAACCACAACTCAATCACTCGACTTCTCAAGTCCAATGCTCTCCGGGGTGAGTGGAGTTAATGGGACTCGATTGGAACGATAAGCACTTTAAGTGAGGACTTGAATCAAAAAGATACTACGGGTCTTCTTTGAATTCTAGTCTCCTTTCTAAGGCACGATGATCCTAATAGCTCGAAGTAATTAGTACTAATCAAGTAGGATTATACTCTAATAGTACTAATTAGAAGCAATGCAAACAACAAAACAAGAGAACCTAGAAGAAACTACCCAATTCCCAACTTTCAGGAAGTAGGCGCCCCACCTGTTTTGAGTAGGTGGTCCGCCTGTTTCTCTGCAGAGGAGAGTAGGCGGTCAGCCTACTCCAAGTAGGCGGTCAGCCTACTCTAAGTAGGCGGTCCGCCTCTGCAAAATCCAGAGAGTGACCAAAAATCAGGCGGTCCGCCCCTTCTACTAGGCGCCCCGCCTACTGCAACTTCTAGCACAGTTCAAACTCGTTTTTCTTGCCTTTGGCACCCAAAAATCCAATAATTCACACGTTGTTTTATCGATCCGAAGGTACCCATGTTTCAGTCACAGAGATCAAACCCTAATCAATTTTATCAAACCCCAATCAAAATTCAACAATCTACCATGTTCATCATGTTCATAGCTAGGGTTTCAAAATTTTCAATTTTTTTCAAGGGTTTCAAATCTCAAATCATGGAATACAACTCCAAATTGTGTGTGTTGGGTACCAAAATAACGGGTTTCCAATAAGGAACAAACCCCAATAACAATCACAATACGAATCAATCCAAAACACAAGATAGAACAAATTTTTTGGTATTTTTCAATTTTCTAATTTTTTTGTGATTTTCTCCTTTCCAATAACAAGAACAAGAAAACTAAAGATAGAATCGACCTTGGCACAAAGAATCAAGGGTCGGGGGTTTGTAGAAACAAAACCCGAGCCTTGCTCTGATACCAAGATGATAAGGATCAAAACCAAACGCGGAAATAAAGATAAAAGAGCGAGACACTACTCGAACTCCCTACGAAGTAACTATGGAGAACTCGTTCCATAATACCCTCGTATCGGTGTCAAGGAGGACCTACACTATGCAACTACCCTCGAGACGACAAAGGCCTCGCAAGTAGAATGATCGGGGGGTTTAGGGTTCAACTAGAATCCACTAGTAAACTCAAACCAACTCAAAGGGTTTTTCATTCTAAGAGAATCCACTCTTGAACATTCATTCAATCATTCATCATCAAAGCTAAACTTCGTAAAAATGCTAAGCTATGGAGTATTTATAGGCCTCATTCAAGACATAAGGAAAGGCCTAAAGTACCCTTAAGTAGATTCTAAAGTCATAAGCCACATAGGGGCCTAATAGGAATTACATAGGCTAAAAACTAGAATTCCCGCAACTTGTTCAGAGCCTAGTGGAGTAGGCGCCCCGCCTAGTCTCCTGTAGGCGCCCAAGTAGGCGCCCCGCCTCTGCAGTAGGCGGACTGAGATCCAGAGACTTGTCACAAAGTGGGCGGTCCGCCTAGTCTAGTGGGCGGTCCGCCTGCTTCCCTGGGTACTTGAAATGCCTCGAAATGTGTCTCTAAGGCTCCTCGTTCCATGGCGTTCCAATGCATAAGCTCTTCCTTGGCCTTGGATGGTGTTTTTAGATGGTTGCTCGATTTGCCCCGCATCAGTTTCACCATCATTGCCCATTTTCAATACTCCAAAATTACAAGAGTAATAGAAGAAAAAAACTCTTTCTTTGGCGTGACAAGATAAGAGGCACCTGTATCCACCACCCAGCTAGCCTCATGGAAATCCAAATTAATAACATCATCATCACATGCAAAAAGAAGATCAACTTTAACAACATCAGCAACACGATTTTCATTGTCGCCCTCTTTCTTTTGTTGTCTCAATTCTTTCTTATATTTGAAGCAAAACTTCTTAATATGCCCTCGGATACCACAATGATCACATGTAAGATTTTTATACCTGGACCTCGACTTGCTTCTACTTTTATCTCTGTTGTTTTGACCTCCGGACTTGTTTCTCCCTCTGTCTTCAGTAACCAAAACATCGGAGTGTGAAGCTGAAGAAGATGAGCCTTGAGATTTTCTTCTCATTTCTTCATTTAAAACACGCATATTCCATAGTCACAACACTAGTAGGAGCAGAATTAGTCAATGAAACCCGAAGAGTTTCCCACGAGTCAGGAAGAGTATTCAAAAGCCAAAGTCCCTCAATTTCTTTATCAAATCTCACAATCATAACGGACAGCTGGTCAAGGACACCCTGAAAATTATTAATATGATCAGAAATAAGACTGCCTTCTTTATATCTGATATTCATCAATTGCTTAAGCAGGAACAACTTCTTATAGCCAGTTGATTAATATAATTTATTCATGTATTTTCTTATATAAAAATATAATTATTTTAAATAAAAGAATGAATAAATATATATCATGAATAAATCAAATAGCAAAGGAAGAAGAGTTTTACATCAAGAAGTCCATGACATGTCTTCTTCACTATTCAAGAAAGTTGCTACATATCTTGGCTATTATATTTGCTTCTTATATGGAATAATACATTTAATAGAAGAATGTTGGAATTAAAGCAAAGAAGAAGCAAGAGATGATTTCCACGTATTCATGCCAATATGCAAGAAATTGCTTCACATATCCCCCATTATTGCTCATTGTTGTTACGTAAGAACTTGTTACATATCTCATCAATTGATGTAACAACAATTGATGAAGGAATTCTCCATCTATAAATAGAGGACAATTCCCCCATAGCTAGATAATCAATTCATAGAATAACTATTACTCTTTAAAGTTTCTCTTTCTCTTGTCTTTCTTTTGCTAGTAGTAAAATACTCCTAGTTTTAAATATAAGTCTTTTAAATTCCCTTTTTATCTTTTCATACTCCATAATGGAGTAATTTCTTTTTGTTGGGATAGTTGATGAAGCTTGATATATTTATAATACTTATCTCAGTTTTAATCTTGGCCTGAAATTATCTATTTCACATTTTACACTGTACGGGAATGTTAGTTTTATTATTCTTTACTATCACTCTTACATATTTTATCTCGCGGTTATTATCATATTAATTTTTTAATTCTCACGGATCAAAATTTATATGTGATAACTGAAGAATAAAATAAGTAGAGCGAAAGTAATTTTTAGTAATCTACCATTTCAAGTCCGTAGTCTTACTTGCCTCAGTTTTAATTCTCATGGAGGAATTGTTGTAGGCAAGATTATTGATTTTTAGTAAAAATATTCTCACGAAGTTTTCACTACTTTTTAGCACAATTCAGGCAAGGAAATTATTTCGGTTTAACTGTCACTTGTAATAACTCAATCAATTTACATAACCTCATGGGGTGTTATTAATTGATTATTTTCTTGTGAGAAAAATATAATTGAATTAGAAATAAGCAATTATTCTTTAGAGAAATACATGTCAAAATTGAAGTTTATATTACAAATACTATCTAGTGAATTCAATGATTCCCAACTCTTTTTTAAATTGAAAATCTTCCAGAAGTTCTTTTGTTTTTGTTAAAGTTAATTAAAAGCACAACAAACTCACTTTTCATCAATTTGATTCTCTCAAATAGTATTCAAAATATTATAGGTCTGTAGCATAGATTTCTCAATCTCTGTGGGACGATATCTTAAGCTATACTATAATTTGACAAAGCACGAGCAGGGGATTGGCAGACATCTACTTCGGACTAAATATTTTGTTACTAGTTTGAGAACATTTAATTATAATTAATATTACCATAATTATTAATAGTTACTAATATATTAACTATAACATTTTGTTCTTGCTTAAGTAATACTTCTAACATAACCATGTTACTCAAGTACTCCTAATATTTTCTTGTTACTCAAGTACTCTTTCTAATGTTTCCTTGTTACTCAAGTACTCCCACTAATATTTCCTTGTTACTCAAGTACTCCTTCTAATATTTCCTTGTTACTCAAGTGCTCTTTCTAATATTTCCTTGTTACTCAAGTTCTTCTTCTAATATTTTCTTGTTACTCAAGTACTCTTTCTAATATTTTCATTACTACTTTTAATATTTTCTTTATAGTTCTAATATTTTAGTTTCTGTTTAGTATATCTTTTGTCATTTTACTTTCATTACTGTCTCTATCTCTTAACTACTATTTCTTACTACTTTCTATATATATATATATAATAACTAATTGTCATATTATTTTTATTTTCTTTTACTAGTACCAACCATCTTTGTCTTTTACGTCTTTTCTGTTGTTACTATTATTTGTATTACTATTACTTTCTTTTTTTCAACTCCTTAATACTATTATTATTTTTATTATAATTATTATTTTATTATACTCCTATCACTATCTTATTATTTAAATTGTATATTTCTTTATAATTGTTACTTATCACTGCAATTACTGTTACTACTGTTCTAATTATTCTTTGTTTTGATATTCTGTCTTCAACTTTTTATCACTATTGTAGCTTTCTCTGTTAGTAGTAGTACTAACATTTTTATCTATATGATAACTACAGTATATTAACTTTCTTTATTGTCACTGCTATTACTACTTATTGTCTTCTTTACATTTCTGTTACTTTTATTATATCTACTTTTTTTTTTACTAATATAACTATAATCTATAGTAACTAAATATTTGTACTCTGTTTATCAGTAAATTTCTTTTTTTGTCATTGTAGTCTTCTCTATTATTTTATTTGTCATTGTAATTTATAAGTAGTAACAACGTGTTCCGTTTAGCAAGTAAACCTGCTATTTTATCTAATAGTGTTGTATAACTTATATTATTTTTAGTACTTCGTTCTGCTACTTTTATAAAAAAAAAAAAGTAAAAGAAGACGCATACTTAATTTTTTTTTTTATTATTAACTAGTTTACTTTATCGCCTACTATTTTTATTATCTTTATATTTTTTTTCTATCTTATACTATTTTCATTCTAGTACTGTTATTACTATTACTTTAAAAAATTATTTTTAAGAATTTAAAGTAGTTTATGACCCGCTCTTCTAATAAAGAGTTGGTCATTTACGATCCTGAAATTGAAAAATCTATACGGTTGCGCAGGAAAGGACAAGCATCATCTTCTCAAAGCGCAACTTATAACAAAATGGAGTAGCAACTAAGAGATGAAAACAGCCGACTGGGAGTCGATCCACCGGTCATTGTAGAAGATCAGTTTGACGAAGTGGCTCCAAGACCAGCAAACAGAATTCTAAGGATTATGCTAGACCAGACCGCTTCAACTGTGAATCTAGTATGAGAAACCCCCCAGTTGCAACCAACAACTTTGAAATCAGGACCGACCTGATTCAAACAATTCAACAATATTGCACTTTCACCGGTGACCCAAGTGAAGATCCACACAGTCATTTAATTGATTTCTTGGAACTAGTTAAAACTGCTAAATATAATGGAGTATCTCCTGAAGCAATTAAGTTAAGGCTATTTCCTTTTTCTTTAAAAAGAGATGTCAAGACTTGGTTGCGGAGTTTACCTCAAGGTTCTATTACTACATGGACCAGATGACTCGAAAATTTTTAAATAAATATTTTTCCCCTGCTAAAACAACAAAGTTAAGACAAGATATTTCTATTTTCTTGCAGACTGACACTGAGTCAGTTTATCAAGCATGGGAAAGATTAAAAACAATGCTAATAAAATGTCCACATCATGACTTTCCTGAACATATGCAGCTGTACATTTTCTATCATGGGCTAAAACCATCTTTTAGAAATGTGATAGATGCAGTTGCAGGAGGTTCCATAATGGGCAAAACCACTGTTGAAACATTACAGTTCTTGAATGAAATTTCTGAAAATGCTATTCAATGGTCATATGATCGTGTAGTAATAAAAAGAGCTGCTACGGTAAATCATGTAGATGCTTTAAATACACTAACACAACAATTTATTTCTTTGGCATAAAAGTTTGAATCTTTTCAGGTTAATACACAAAAACCAAGCCAGTCTGAGACTTGTGACATATGTGGAGGAAACCATCTGAACTATGAATGCCAAGCAACCAATCAGAATGATGAACATGTCAATGCCATCGGGTACAAGCCATACAAGGACCAATGGCACAAAAACATCCAAAATTTCAATGGAGCAATCCAAATGGTGCTCAGAATTCTCAAAGCTTCCAGAAGCAACAGGTACAAGGACCATCCGGGTACCAGAATCAAAATCGTGTGCAACTGAATTTCAGGTCATATCAGCAAGCAGCTTCATATCAACAAAGGCCTCAACAAGCCCATCAAAGTCTAGATGACCTTTTGTACGAGTACATTAAGGCTACTGACGAGAAAATAGAAAGCCAAAATTCTGCCCTTAAGAATTTGGAAATTCAGGCAAGCCAATTGGCAACTCTTTTTTCAGAAAAGATTCCAGGTCCCTTACCCAGCAATACAGAGAAAAATCCAAAAGAACACCTTAAGGCCATCACCTTACGGTCAGGTAAGAATCTTGATGATCCATATGTTGACAAATGGAAAAGAACCAGCCAGAGCAACATGTAGACAAGGGTAAGAATGTTGAAACACCCAGTGAACTGTCACAAGAGAAAGAAGTCCAGAAAAAAGAAAAAAAATATTGAAAAAATAACTCCTCTCCCTGTGACAAATCCTTTTCCACAAAAAATGAAAAGAGAAAAGCTTGATAATCAATTTGCAAAGTTTTTGAAAAATTTAAAGCAAATTCACATTAAAATTCCTTTTACTGATGCTTTGTTGCAAATGCCCTCATATGCCAAATTTCTAAAAGAAATCTTGTCAAGCAAAAAAAAATTGGAAGAAGTTTCTGTGGTAATGCTTACTGAAAAATACATCACTATACTTCAAAATAAGCTACCACAAAAGCTCGGTGATCCAGAAAGTTTTACAATTCCATGTACTTTTGGAGGATTACATTTTGAAAAAAACACTTTGTGATTCTGGAGCGTTAATTAATTTGATGCCATTTTCTATTTTTAGAAAATTGGATCTTGGTGAGATGAAAAATACAGTTGTTTCTCTTCAATTTGCAGATCAAAGTACTAAGAAACCTAAGGGAATAATTGAAAAGGTTCTAGTGAGAGTGGATAAATTTGTTTTTCCTGTAGATTTTATAGTACTTGAAATGGAAGAATGTCGTGATGAACCAATAATTTTAGGTAGATCTTTTCTTGCAACATGTAGGGCAATCATTGATGTTCATCAAGGATAACTGATTTTAAGAGTTGATGAAGAAAGAGTCATTTTTTATATGCAAAAGATTCTAAAATTTTCAGGAGATAAGACATCATCTTCTTGTTTTTCAATTGACATGATTGGTGATTTTGCAGATGAATTTAAAGATGATCAATTAATTTTAGACTCAATGGAGAGATGTTTGGCTAAATCTAGTACCACACAGGATGATGATCTTGTAGTCCGAAGTGAAGCAAAATTATCGAAACATGATTCTAAGGAAGAGGATGAAATAGTATCAGAAGAAGTTTACACAAAATTTGAACTCAAAATTCTCCCTTCCTATTTGAAGTATGTTCATCTTGAGTCTAAATTATTTTCAATAATAATTTCATCTTCTCTGACTGCAGAACAAGAACATAAATTGATTGAAGTACTCAGAGCACATAAATGAACCATAGGGTGGACTATAGCAGACATCAAAGGCATTAGTCCAGCAATATGCACACACAAGATCCTCATGGAGGATAGCTACAAGCCAATAGTCCAACTCCAAAGGAGATTGAATCCAGCAGCAATGCAAGAAGTGGTAAAAAAATGAAGTTATTAAGCTTCTCGCAGCAGGTATTATTTACCTCATTTCTGATAGCCCTTGGATAAGTCCTGTTCAGGTGGTACCGAAGAAAGGAGGTATGAAGGTAATAAAAAATAAAAATAATGAACTCATACCTACCAGAACAGTAATAGGATGGAGAGTCTGTATTGATTACAGGAATCTCAATGATGTCACAAGAAAAGACCATTTTCCTTTACCATTTATTGATCAAATATTAGAAAGAGTAGCAGAATATGGTTTATTGTTTTCTAGATGGATATTCAGGGTATAACCAGATACCAATTGCACTAGAAGATCAGGATAAGACAACCTTCACATGTCCCCATGGAACCTATGCATATAGGAGAATGCCATTTGGTTTATGCAATGCACCTGCTACATTTCAGCGATGCATGTCTGCAATTTTCTCTGACATGACTGAAAAATTTTTGGAAATTTTTATGGATGATTTCATCCTTTTTGGTAAAACATTTGAAGATATTCTCCACCATTTGACCTTAGTTCTCAAGAGACGTAAAGAGACAAACTTGATTCTTAATTAGGAGAAATGTCATTTTATGGTTACTGAGGGAATAATGTTAGAACATAAAATCACTGCTAAAGGGATAGAAGTTGATAAGGCTAAAATTGATCTTATAGCAGGATTACCCCCTCCCACAACTATTAAAGGTATTAGAAGTTTTTTAGGCCATGCAGGTTTTTACAGAAGGTTTATAAAAGACTTTTCAAAGATTTCAAAACCTCTGACTAACCTTTTAATGAAAGATGTCAAGTTTGATTTTTCAAGTGATTGTTTAGAAGCTTTTGAAATCCTTAAGGAGAAATTATCATCTCCCCCTGTAGTTGTATCCCCTGATTGGAGCCAACCTTTTGAGGTCATGTGTGATGCTAGTGATACAGTTGTTGGAGCTGTTTTAGGTTAGAGGAAAGATAAGATTTTTCGTCCCATATACTATACAGTAGGAATTTGAATGAAGCTCAGCTGAGTTATGTCACAACAGAAAAAGAACTACTGGCAGTAGTATTTTCTTTTGATAAGTTTCGTTCTTATTTGATAAGAACCAAGATCACTGTTTCACTGATCATGAAGCTTTAAAATACCTCTTAACAAAGAAAGATGCCCGACCTAGATTATTAAGATGGATTTTACTTCTACAAGAGTTTGACCTTGAAATAAAAGACAAAAAGGGAACCAAAAATCAAGTAGCTGACCATTTGTCTAGATTAGAGAACCCTCCTTCTGAGTCTTGTGAAATAAAAGAAGAATTCTCTGATGAACATATCTTGTCTGTCAGCTCAGTTGTGACTCAACCACCCTGGTTTGCAGACATTGCAAATTACTTGGTTGGAAAGTGGAAGATCTCTCTTACCAACAAAGAAAAAAACTCATATCTGATGCTAAGTTTATCTATGGAATAATCCTTACTTGTTTAAATATTGTGCAGATAATATTATTAGAAGGTGTGTGCCTGAAGAAGAAATGAGCAAGATTTTGCATCATTGCCATGATGGAGCAATTGGAGGACATTATGCTGCAAATGGGATAGTCTTTAAAGTTTTGGTAGCTGGATTCTTCTGGCCAATACTTTTCAAGGACGCTCGTGCATATGTTGCACAATGTGACATGTGTCAGACAATAGGTAACATCACTAAAAGAGATGAAATGACACTGCAATCAATTCAGGTATGTGAGATATTTGATGTCTGGGGTATAGATTTTATGGTACCGTTTCCTTCATCTCATTCATTTGAATATATCCTTGTTCTTGTTGATTATGTTTCACGAAGGGTTGAAGTCATTCCCACAAGAAAGAATGATGCTCGAACTGTGTGCAATTTTCTCCAAAAAATATTTTTACCAAATTTTGCACACCACGAGTTATCATTAGTGACCAAGGCATTCATTTCATGAATAGACAATTTTCTTCATTGCTATCAAAATATGGTGTAACTCACAAAACAGGAACTCCATATCACGCTCAAATTCAAGGGCAAGTTGAGGTGTCTAACCGCGAATTAAAAAGGATACTTGAAAAAATGGTTGGAATCTCAAGAAAAGACTGGCTTTAAAATTAGATGATGCATTATGTGCATACCGAACGTCATTTAAAACGCCAATTGGAACATCCTCACATAGATTAATCTTTGGAAAAGCTTGTCATTTGTCAGTAGAATTAGAACACAAAGCTTTTTTGGGCATTAAAATACTGAATTTTGATTTAACATCTGCTGGTAAAAATAGATTTTTTCAAATTAATGAATTGGAAGAGCTGAGGCTAGAAGCTTAAGGAAATGCCAAGATTTATAAAGAAAAAACAAAAAATTGGTATGACAACTTGATCCGGCAGAAAAACTTCAAAATTGGAGATCAGGTACTTCTGTACAATAGCCGACTCAGGCTATTTCCTGGAAAATTGAAATCCAGGTGGACAGGTCCTTACATTGTTACAGATGTTACTCCATATGGAGCAATTGAAATTCAACTGATTAATGGCGGAGACAAGTTTAAAGTCAATGGCCACAGGCTAAACTTGTATTTTGGAGGACACTTTGAGCAACAACCATCAGTAACCATGATAGACTGATGAGTTTCGCATTTATTACGCCGAGCTGACGAGGTTAAACTCAGAACTAAGATTTCTTACCCGTAGCTATTGAGGGTGAAGCAATGGAGCCTGATAAGTCCAACATAGATCTGACTAATTAAATGCTTAACCAATTGATCTGGTCAATATCCAGATTATTGTACAGCCGGAACATCTCATGAAGGCCTCTACAAAAACAGAGTCACCTAGACAAGAGTAACTCCATGGGGGTCAGTATGCCTAAGTTACAGGTTGGTTAACCATTCAATTGTGCAATTCTAATGTCGGCACATGTAATTTTCTGGTTTATATTCAAACCAGGACCTCATGACTGTTAAGGCATTAAAATAATCAGTCTATTACACATAGAATATGAGTGGTCACAGTTTCTTTCAAGCTTTCTTCTGTTATTGTAAATTTGAAAGCCAAAAATATTTTTATATTTTAATTATGAAGTAGCATTTTCTATTTTAATTATCCTAAAAAAATTCCTTTTGCTCCCTTTTCACTCGTGTTGAAATGTGTTTTCATTCTGGGAAATGAAAAATTCAAGTGTGGGGGGAGGATCATTCTAATTTATATATTTCTAGATATAATATCTTCTTCTAAACTATGACTTTTTATAGGTATTTAATTAACAACATAAATTCTTTACATTATGCTCAATATTATTTCTTTTTATTTTTCACCATATTCTTTTTCATGTATGATTTTGATTTTGTGAAAACAATAGCAAACATATTCTACTCAAGAAATCATTGGGATTGAGAAAAGTTATGATCACAAAGCAGAAAGAATCAATAAACTTGGCTAGAACTTGCTCTAAATATTTTCGAGGCGAAATAATGGATGACACTGATTTTTAAAAAATGAATTTAGGCCTTCTTTGATTCTTAATTCTAGCCTCTTTATTCTCATCCAAATATACATATATATTACCTCTTAGAACCCTTTTTGTGCCTTGATCCTAATTTTTTTAATACCATATTTCTCTTTAAAAAGAAAAGAGAAAGAGAAAAAAAATATATTACTTGTATATATGTATATATCTCTATATACACATATAAATACACTTACAATTTCTTCCATCATTTAATGAGCATAGATTGATATCAACAAAAGGAAGAAGTACCAAAAAAAAGAAAAGAATATATGACTGTTAATAAAATTGTAAAAGCAGGGAATGTAAAAAATGAGGAGTGCCCAGAAAGAAAAAAAAGATGGAAATACTAAGAACCAAGAAATATTTGCTCAAAGTGGAAGGAGAAAAGTCACTATAAATATATTCTTACCCTACCAGCCTATAGCCTGACATTACAAGCAAAAAAAAAAAAGTACTAAATAAAAAATAGTGTTGTATCTATAATAGTAGAGATAAACATGAAAAGCAAGCCTATGGACTTATACTGAATAAGTGATCATAAATCTATCAATTCTGAAAGATTCTAGGGGCAAAGCATGCAAGCTTTTGTTGACCAAGTCAGAATTCACACATAAGGTAAAGAATCTAGTGAATTTAGAAAGGATAATTGCATTGAACATAATGAGAGATATTTATTTTGAATAAATTTTATATACTACAAAAGACATAAATTTTGAAAAAAAAAATTTCCTCGAGGACGAGCAAATGTTCAAGTGTGGGGAAATTTGATGAATATAATTTATTCATGTATTTTCTTATATAAAAATATAATATTTTAAATAAAAGCATGAATAAATATATTTAGCTCTCATATATTTCCTAACAAATCTTGCAGTGAAAAGAATATTTGGAAAGAGATATATATCATGAATAAAGCAAATAACAAAGGAAGAAGAGTTTTACATCAAGAAGTCCATGACATGTCTTCCTCACTATTCAATAAAGTTGCTACATATCTTGGCTATTATATTTGCTTCTTATATGGAATAATACATTTAATAGAAGAATATTGGAATTAAAGCAAAGAAGAAGCAAGCGAAGATTTCCACGTATTCATGCCAATATGCAAGAAATTGCTTCACATATCCCCCATTATTGCTCATTGTTGTTACGTAAGAACTTGTTACATATCTCATCAATTGATGTAACAACAATTGATGAAGGAATTCTCCATCTATAAATAGAGGACAATTTCCCCATAGCTAGATAATCAAGTCATAGAATAGCTATTACCCTTTAAAGTTTCTCTTTCTCTTGTCTTTCTTTTGCTAGTAATAAAATACTCCTAGTTTTAAATATAAGTCTTTTAAATTCCCTTTTTGTCTTTTCATACTCCATAATGGAGTAATTCCTTTTTGTTGGGATAGTTGATGAAGCTTGATATACTTATAATATTTATCTCAGTTTTAATCTTGGTCTGAAATTATCTATTTCACATTTTACACTGTACGGGAATGTTAGTTTTATTATTCTTTACTATCAGTCTTACATATTTTATCTCACGGTTATTATCATATTAATTTTGTAATTCTCACGGAGCAAAATTAATATGTGATAACTGATGAATAAAATAAGTAGAACGAAAGTAATTTTAAGTAATCTACCATTTCAAGTCCGTAGTCTTGCTTGCCTCAGTTTTAATTCTCACGGAAGAATTGTTGTAGGCAAGATTATTGATTTTTAATAAAAATATTCTCACGAAGTTTTCACTACTTTTTAGCACAATTCAGACAAGGAAATTATTTCGGTTTAACTGTCACTTGTAATAACTCAATTAATTTACATAACCTCACGGAGTGTTATTAATTGATTATTTTCTTGTGAGAAAAATATAATTGAATTAGAAATAAATAATTATTATTTAGAGAAATACATATCAAAATTGAGGTTTTTATTACAAATATTATCAAGTGAATTCAATGATTCCCAACTCTTTTTTAAATTGAAAATCATCCAGAAGTTCTTTTGTTTTAGATAAAGTTAATTAAATGCACAACAAACTCACTTTTCATCAATTTGATTCTCTCAAATAGTATTCAAAATATTACAGGCCTGTAGCATAGATTTCTCAATCTCTGTGGGACGATATCTTAAGCTATACAATAATTTGACAAGGCACGAGCAGGAAAATCCTATACACTTTGGCTTTATCACAAGTCTTCGAAGCATAAAGTGTCTCGAGCTTCTCCCACAAACTTCTAGCATGAGTCTCATTCACAATGTGATTACGAACATTGTCTTCTACCCATTGCCTAATATAACCACAAACCTGTAAGTGCTCAAATTTCCAATCTTCATCTGACATAGACTCGGGTTTATTAGAAACAAACACATGCAAATGCATTTCTTGACAAATAGAAGTTCTTTCATCTTGTCTTTCCAAATATGATAATTATTGGCATTTAAATAACAGAAAAGGGCCAAATTTGCCCCTCTACTATGGCAAATCGGACCAGTTTACCCTCCGTTAAGTTTTTGGATCGACCATACCCCTGCCGTGACCAAAGTACACCATTTTGCCCTTAAAACTAACGGGCCTCCAGCGTGTCAACAACGTGGCTGCCACCTCAATGCCATGTAGATCCAAACCATAGTAGAGGGGCAAATTTGGCCCTTTTCCGTTTTTACCAAAGTCGTTTCTGGACTAAGTTTCAATACTTAGAGAAGAAGTTTCGATGCTTAGAGGAGTTATTATAAGAGAGAAAATGTGCTAAGAATGGTAGATAAGATATTTTTCGATAAATATGGAATTAAAATGATACTCCCTTCAGTTTGGTTCCATAAGAAAGATATACTTTTGAATTTTGTGACTAAAATTATCTTTATTAAAGATGAGATAAAAGTTTAAAAATAAAATTATTTCTAAATAAATATATATGTTCTTTTTAAAAAGACTAAAAGGTAAAATATGCTACTCCTATTAAAGTGGATGAACAGTTCTTTCCGGTGTTTCAATTTAAAAGACATTTTTAATTTATCACAAAAAATGACTTTTGCTATATATTGACTTATTAACTTTAGTTTAATCTCTTTTCCTTTAATGGCATACTTTTTGTAACAGTAGAAAAAAATATAAGATTTTATGTATTAAAAATAATATTCTGTTATATTTTTTCCTTTAATGCATACTAGAATTTGTGATTTTAAACATAATACTTTATTATATTTTTTCTATTGTTACAAAAAGTATGCCATTAAAGAAAAAGAGATTAAACTAAAGTTAATAAGTCAATATGTAGCAGAAAATTACTTTTTGTGATAAATTTAAAAATATTTTTTAAATTGAAACACCGGAAAGAACTGTTCATCCACTTTAATAGGAGTAGCACATTTTACCTTTTAGTCTTTTTAAAAAGAACACATATATTTATTTAGAAATAATTTTATTTTTAAACTTTTATCTCATCTTTAATAAAGATAATTTTAGTCACAAAATTCAAAAGTATATCTTTCTTATGGAACCAAACTGAAGGGAGTATCATTTTAATTCCATATTTATCGAAAAATATCTTATCTACCATTCTTAGCATATTTTCTCTCTTATAATAACTCCTCTAAGCATCGAAACTTCTTCTCTAAGTATTGAAACTTAGTCCAGAAACGACTTTGGAAAAAACGGAAAAGGGCCAAATTTGCCCCCTCTACTATGGTTTGGATCTACATGGCATTGAGGTGGCAGCCACGTTGTTGACACGCTGGAGGCCCGTCAGTTTTAAGGGCAAAATGGTGTACTTTGGTCACGGCAGGGGTATGGTCGATCCAAAAACTTAACGGAGGGTAAACTGATCCGATATGCCATAGTAGAGGGGCAAATTTGGCCCTTTTTCTTTTAAATAAACCATCTTGCTCATATTTGTATCCATCATCCAAATAGATAATCCACAATCAAATAAAACCAAGTTCTGATACCAATATGTTGGGAAGAAACCAAGCAATAACAATAATTGTACGACGAGGTAAAAGCGGAAGAATACCCAAGTCAAAACCTCCCACACTATTTGAACACGAGGAGATAACTAATGCACACAAATGGTTATCCGGGCAGCCCACAATACCATGCACACAAATAAATAGCAAGTAAAGTAATCAACACACGAGATACCAATTTTTACGTGGAAAACCCCTTCAATGTGAAGAGGTAAAAACCACGGGACCAAAGTCCACAGAAGCTCCACTAATCAATCAACAAGAGTACAAATATTCTCCAAAATGGCTATACAACAAGTGCCAAACACGGAGCAACAATATACAAACCAAAGCACCAAAACTAGAGAGAAAAAGGAGTAAATTCACCAAATCGCAGCTACTGTTCACGAGCCAAAATTCGGGGCTACGGAACTCGAAATCGACCCCTTCTAGTTCCAATTAAAGATCAAGATGAGAGAAACGTGTTGTCCAAAAATCAGCTTAATCGAACTAGAAACGAAGCGGGAATCGCGTTTTAAAGATGACTGCTGCGGCTGAAGTTGTACAGAAAAATCTGCTCTCCCCCACTTTTTCTCTCTCTATGACTGCTATATCTCTTGTGCATTCACCAAAATCAGACCTAAAAATGGTCTTTTATATGTGGTAATATTAGTAAGCTTAAGGCATGTAGTGGGCTGATCCAAAAAGGTTGTGTCTTTATTTATCCACATAAGAAAAGAAAAGCCCAAAAACCCAACAGTAAGAGGTGAAAAACCAAGCCCAACCCGGTCCAAATAACTTGTACATCGTCAAATAGCTCCAAGGGTAATGATAGAAATTATGATTATGCAAAAAAAGGTTTCAGGGAAAGACAAAATTGGAAGCAGGTATGGAAAGAGTGATCTTACATGAGTATAGATTCAATAGTTAGAAGCTAATGTGTCAGTTCTACTTAACAACAAAAGTGAAGTAGCTGAAAAGATTTAGATACTCCAAGCAACTTACAGATAGTTTAATACAAATTTTTTTTACTAAAGGACATAGGTTACAATTTTAGTCATCATCTGTTCTGGAGGAGAATACTTGTTCAATGAAAACATCAAACTTCCAAGAAGAAGTTCCAGAGTGTGATAGTACATGTTGTAGAGCAACTGAAAAGGCTCAACTATGTTAAGGCTCATGATCAAGTTACGTATCATATTACTATAAAAGCATGTCCTCTAAACATGAAAATGTTAAAAGACCTAAATACCCTTCTAAATAATTTTAATACCATGCTTATCCTAATAAAAATTATCTAATAGAAGAATTACTACATGAAAGGGTGCCTTTTAGGAAAAGGATGCCTTTTGGTTTAGTCAATTAATAGAACAGTGGTACTGTACGGTTTTTTTGGAGAATTATAACAATATAATACAGTAACCAAAACTATCTAGATGCAACTGTAGATGAAATTGCAAGAGTCAGCCCAAATCTAACATTTGTATCAACCTATGATGTGTTCAACAACAAGGAACAAGGTAACAATTTACGAATTACATAGTCGAATTTAGAATTATCAAGATAAACAAATCTTACTTATAGATATGCACGGTTAAAGTAAAGGATATATGTCTTGCAAAGAGTGCAATGGTTATAAACTACATGTATGAAGAAGCAATTTATAAGACTACTATGTGACAAATTATTGAAACAATTTGTGATTGTCATGTACATAAAATTAAGAACAGTGAGGCTTGGATATTCTAGAAATGAGTGATCAAATTCTAGATAAAGGAAATATATGAAGGTATAGTCGATAGTGTCATGACAATTATTTTACTGGCTTGATAATATAATTGAATGAAAATTAATGATTTGCAGTTCCTTTATGTGGTTATTCGTATTGTTTCTGTAATTCTGCTTTCTATTATGTGTCTCTAATTTGTCTTCAATAATAGTGAAAAATATATTCTCAAGATAGAGTTCACTTTATGTGTTACAGTTTGAATCGGCACCAAATTTAACAGTTAAAGAAAGACTTGTGTGATTTGTGGTCTAAAGATGTTTATGTGGTTATCGATTATTTCATTAAGACGAAAGTAGTAATTTTAAAGTTAAATTATTAATAAATTTAGACAGCTATCATTTTTTTGAACGGAATAATAAGAAGATGTTGTCACATAAACTGAAACAGAGAGAGTAGTGTTTTTTACTTTCACCAAAAAAGGAGTCAATACTTTTTTGATTCGGCATTCACGTGCAACGCACGTGCCGAGAGACTAGTATTTTATAAAGCCATCCAAGTTTGAAGAATTTAGAAAATTCAGCTCAAGGCATGGAGTACTGGAGAAAATTTAAAATTAAGGGGATTAAGAATTTAGAATTTTATGGAACGCACTACTGGATAAAGTTTAACCTTACTCTGGAACTTCTTATCTAGAATAAACTCTCGAAGTCCTTTTTGCATTTTCTAGGAGATTAGTTTTATCTAGAAGTGTTTCTAGATTTCTTCTGTACCACCTATAAATACGCCCCTTGTACGTGTCATTTGCATCAAAACTTTTTATAGTTTGTTGCTAAAATTCAGAAAGTCTTTAGTTCTTCTAAACATTTCAATTTCGACGTTTTCTTAGATTTTGTTTAGTTTATCATGACTTGCACCGGTTGTAAGAATCAAATGAATTTGGAGGCCATCAGCCGGGAGCACTAATTGTAAGAAGCCTCCTTATAACTTTTAGTTTGGTTCGGACTAAGGCATAACTCGCACTCATTTTAGTGCTGATGAGATTTTAATTCAAATGAAACCCCTTTCATGATGGTCATTCTTTTTTTAGTTTTTTGTTTTATTTTTTCAGTTCACAATTAGCTCTAAGATACACATCAAATATTGCAAGCGGTTGAACAGGTCTCTCTACATAGTTGTTGGAAGTAGACAAGTAGTTATATGTATTCTCAAGTGATTTAGGAAAGTAAAATTTTGGTCATTTCTCGTTCGACAAGGCTTGGGCTATAGAATAATGTTTTAAGAGCAAATTAATCTTCTTGCACCTGTAGGATGGATTATAAGCTCTTTAAGAAAAAATGGGAAAAATTGAAAAACTAATCCAAATTGTGATGCATGTTAGAGCACTATATAAATATATCCAATATTCAGTTAACAGCTCGACATTGTTTCCTGATTTGTCCTTGGTTTCCAGTAAGCACTTGAATTGCTCCTAATTTGGTCATGGCCTTACCAAACTTATCAAACCATCCCATTTCATCATCACCAAATTTTTGGACAAAGCCTCTTGTTCTTGGGTCATGAGCCAACATCTCATCTGATTCGAGTAATCCTCTCTTCTTCATCAGTTGCTTGTAGAAAACAGAATCCATTTTGTATTGTGTTGTGGAATCAAAAGGTATGGAACTCATTTGGCCTGTACATGTGAATCTCATGACTCCAGCAAGCCTGGGATCTAACATTCGAGCCTTCTCTGGTATGTCCAATCTGTAAAGGAAGTTAAAACAATGGGCTACTCCTATAGAATGAGCACCAATTAGGACTACCAAATCTTCCTCGTTTAGACCTTTCTTTTTAAAAAGATCGATCATTTGATCAACTGTTTCATCAGGTTGTGGGAGGTTGCCAACAACGTTTGCTTCAAGGGATTCCATGCCATCACGTCGACCAGCTAGCACGTTATAACTGGGGAGACCGGATACAACAAAGGCATCGCGTGACAAATATGCCAAAATATCGGCGCAGGAGACGATGCCAGGGCAAGTTTTCTCAAGCTCAGCTTTGATCTGGTCTATGACTTCAAATCCCCTGACTGTAACGCCATTTTGGGCTGCTAACTTTTCTACTTTTGCTCCACTTGGTGTGTTATCTAGCAATAGTGACCCGTCACATCCCTGTATATCATATGGTTGATTGTCATTAGACTTGTACTCCAAACCAAAAGAAATAAAGGTTGTCTTAATTGTTTTTGCACTTGATTTAACGGTTACTATTTTGTTAAAGGAAAAATCTCCTATTCCTCATCTATGCGAAATAGTATAATTTTACCCTCTCTACTTTAGAGTCATTCATATCCTTACCGTTAGTAAATTATTTCATACTTTCCTTGATAATAAAGGAGCTCCAGCATGGAGGGATTCCACATGTCAAGTACTTCAGGAAAAACAGTCCAAATCCTCTAATTTACTTTTGACTACGGTTTGAAATTATTCCTCATTATACTTCAGGGTGAAGATAAATTATTGTAAGGAAATATATGAGGTGATTGTTAATAAGGAAAATGACCTAAAAGTATAACGGAGGATACAATTAAGATATTTCGGATGACAAAGATATATATATATATATACCGTTTTCCCATTATTAAAACCCTAGAAAGCATCGATGTAGAAATTGCATTAGGAATACTGTGGTGAGGACTTACATTGACAAAGCAATCATGCAAGAAAAGTCGGGGAAATGCAGCAGCAATGCTAGAATCATTCTGAAAGGCCCGGATGAGGCGATTCTTGATTATGTCCTCTACTTGAGGACATGTTTTCTGGTAAAATCCCTCTTGTAGTCCACCAATAATATTCTCTGGTTGGTCTATTTCTTCTGATGTTTGAGGTTCACCAAATGACGGGACAAAAGGGGAAAATTGATGTTCTTCTTGTTGGTCTCCTCCAAAGTGGCCAAACTTGAATGTTTCAAAGTCATGAAATTTTTTTCCCTTCTTTTTCTTTTCTTTGATGGATCTTTCCTTCCTTATCTCATCTGAGTGCGAAAGCATGTGGTCATAATTGTCAGTAGGAACAACATTATTACCAGGAAATTTTGTGACATCTTTCTTTCTAGAATCATGTTCTAGAAATTTAGGAAGATGATCAAGAAATGCTGAGGCTAGGGAAGGGATAATGATCATGCAAACTAGTAACGTAGCTGCAAATATCCTAGCCTTAGCAGCCATCTCTTTAAGGCTCTATGGTAATTTGATGATAAAATATAATTTGTCATTTGAGCATTCGGGGGAACTTATAAATTGTCTGAGACAAAAAAGGTTAAAGCTACTGGTTGTTATTTCAGTTAAGAAATAGATGGTTAAAAACTGATGCAAATATTTTCAATTTTACTAAAAAGATTTCGCCCTCAAAATACGAAGGTCCATCCAAATATTTTCTCAAAAATCGTTCTATTAGAATTGCACTTTAAGCCCGCAAACAAGTCACATCACAGATGATGAAGTGGCATTTGATTATGTGTTTTACAACAACAATATAAAAATAATACTCATAGTAGTAATAAATACATGTGTTCTTTCAATGCAGCTTCTTCAAAAAGCTTACTTTTTTCTCTAATTATCTGCAAATTTAGAAAATAAAAGTGTAAAAAGCTTGTTCTAAACCAGGTGCAATTACCACTACTAAAAAAACCGGAATTTTCGACTACGCTATTTCGACCGAAAATCGGTCGAAATATGTGTTCGACCGATTTTCGGTCGAACAAAAAAATTTCTCTTTCATCTCTCGACCGAATTTCGGTCGACGTGGCGGTCGACCCACGCGATGATAACCAGGGCAGTGAGCCCTCCTCCTTCATTTTGTTCTTCTTCCCCAACCATTTCTCTCTCTCTAAACACCCCCAAACCTCAAAAAACCCGAAATCCACCCAAACCCACCCCCAAAATCAACACTTAAACACAATCTACCCTCCTAATCACTACCCATAACAACAAATTCAAGGTAAACTCTTAATTTTAGGGTTACTTTAATTACTTTGTAAAACTTGAACCCTAACTTTTTAACTCAATTTTTTTGTAGTTTTGAAGCATATAAGCAGTGGGGATTCAATTGTACGTGCTATAGGAGCATAAATCAACGTTTAGGTACTTTTTTTTTTTTTATTTATTCCGAATTTAATTAACTTTTTAATTATTTTGTAACTTTGCATATTTAATGTTGCATATTTAGTTACTTATTAGTTAGCAAAGCTTATTGTAGTAATTGTTGATGTTGAACAACTTGTTTGGTGTTGTTAGCTATTACAAAGTTAGGTTTGTGTTGTTTGGAATTGTTGTAGTTGAATTGGTATTGTTTGGTAGTTTTGTTTGCAATGTGTTCTTGCCTTGGTATTGTTGAGAAGATGAACATGTTATGCCTAAAACGAATAAGCTTTTGTTTGTTTGAATTGCTTGGATAATATTAATTAATAGGGTGTTATTAGATAATATTGTTTCTTTGGGGCATTTCATCAAACAAGTAATTTACTAGTTTAATGTAATTTTTTAATTATAAACATAAGAAGATATTTGTATTCACTATTTTTGTTTTCAATGATTGTGTGTATTTAATCTATTTAACTGGACTATTTTTTTTTTCTAATAATGTGTGTATTTAATCTATGTTACCCGCCTATTTGTTTTCAATGAATGTGTGTATTTAATCTATTTAACCCGCCTATTTGTTTTCAATGAATGTGTGTATTTAATCTATGTTACCCGCCTATTTTTTTTTGCAATGAATGTTTTTATTTAATCTATTTAACCCGTCTAATTTTTGTGCAATGAATGTGTCAACAGGAATGAAGAATATTTTTTCAGGAAAGAAGGGGCCTAAAAAGGCAGCTGAGCCTTCACGTGAGCCGGCACAGGACAGTCCTCCCCCTCTAGTGTTTTCAAGAAGGAAGGGGAAAGGAAAGGCATGTGAGCCTTCAGGTGAGCCGGCACAGGAGACTCCTACCTCTCAGGTGCCGCATCACCTTCCTACAGGAGCACCAGCAGCAAACAGTCCAGATTTTTTCAGGCCGCCCGGCATGTCCCAGGTGCCGCATTCGCTTCCTACAGGAGCACCTGCCGGATACAGTCCGGATTTTTTCAGACCACCTGGCATGCCTCCGAGCCATACTGGTTGGAGGCATCACTTCAGTAGTTATGACATGACTGAGAGCCAGGACGGTCCATCCCAGGGCGTTCCCGGACTAGGCGATCCCACACAGTCCACTAGTCCGTCTGGGTCGACTCAGCCGCCTTCCGACCCATCTAGCCCTACCTGCCCTTCGGTACAGCAGGAGATTCCTTACTATGATCCCAGATCGCCATATTACATCGGTGAGCCTGGCACTTGGGAAGACGGGCGTTTGATTATTTATCCCGAGGAGGATAAGAGGTAAGTATAGTATTTATGAAGTTCTTATCTATTTAGCAGTAAGCTTTTAAATATTAGTATTTCTATTAACCCGTCTGTTTTTTTACGTAGCTTTTGCCCCAACACTGATGCTACTCCTGTGCTGACGAAATGCATGAAATCTCAATGGAAGGAATCATGGCCATCCTGGGGCGCTGTGCCCCCTCATGTAAAGCAACAGATAATGCAAGCTTTTGAGGTGATAAATATGCATAAGATTTTTCACTAATTGCAGGTTTTCTTAATGATTATGTTTAAATAAAATATTTTGATGAATATTGCAGGTTCAGTGTAAGTGGCATCCGGCTCTGGACTATATAGTCCGTTGTAACTTCCCTAAGAAATGCGCGGATGTGTACAAGAACGCAATGTACAATGCGCGCAAAAATGGAAAAATGCCCGGCTTCCTCTATGATCATCAATGGAGAGAGCTGCTGCAGTATTGGGGTACTCCCGAATTTCAGAGGAAGAGCGAGCAAGGGAAGAAAGGTCGGGCATCTACTAAGGGTGGATCGCTGCATACCGGCGGCGCAGTTAGCGCTGCGACGCAGAAGATGCGCTTGGTAAAGTAATTTAATTTATAAGAATTACTATAATAGTTTATTTTCTATCTAACTTGTTCTCTTCTTTAATTTGTAGGAAAAGCAACAAAATCGGACTATTCCGCTCTCTGAAATGCACAAGATCCGCCATATCAAGAAAGATAAAAAGGGCGGAGAAACATGGGTCGAGCCCCGAGCACAAGAGGCCTGGGTAAGTACTTAAATTTAAACTAAAGTCGCGCCAATCCTTCAAGTTTAAAACTTCATTGTTGTACCGTTGATATATTTATGTTTTTCAGAAAAAAGCTACAAAGGCCCTTGAGGACTGGACTGCGACTCAGCAATCTGAATGCGGAAGCAGTACCCCAGCACCGCTAACGCTCGAGCAAGAAACCAACTTATGGTTGGAAGCGGTCGGAGGGGTGAAGAAGGGTTCAGCTTATGGCATTGGAACACTGTATTCATCTGCCAAGCATAAATCGAACTATTTGGGCTCGTGTTCAAGTGCTCCAGCAAGCTCTGCTCCCGCTCCAGAAATGACTCAGATGCAAGCGGAGATCGAAGAACTGAGAAAACAAAATGAAGCTATGCGCTTAGCACAAGAGGCGCATCAGAGAGAAGTGCATGAAATGATGCGCGCATCACAGGAGGCGCATAAGAGAGAAATGCATGAAATGATGCAAGAGATCCTCAGGAACCAAAGAAAAGGTAAAGGAAGGCGTGATAGCTCGGGAAAGGGAAAGAGCAAGAGCAGACATAGCCACCATTCACCGTCTCAGTCTGATGCCGGGTTCGGCTTCTAGCCATTAGTAGTGAAAGTTGAACTTTAAACTGTTTGTTTAGTTTGTTTGAATATTGTAGAACTTGAACGAATGATGAAAGACTCATTTCTATTGTTTGGCTTTGTTAGCCTTGTTTAAATAGCGTTTATGAATGTTTTGTGACTGGTTTTTCTGCGTGTTTACAGGTGGTATAGGCCTAATTTCAGCTTTTATGTTGCAGGTTTTTACAGGTTTTCGACCGACTTTCGGTCGAAAGTTGGTCAAAAAAAAAATTACTAGACCTTCGACCGAATTTCGGTCGAAATACACTTCGACCGAAATTCGGTCGAAGGCCTATCGACCGAAATTCGGTCGAAGAACATGGGCTAAGATGACATGCTCTTTGACTGAAATTCGGTCGAACCTCGGTCGACCTTCGACCGAATTTCGGTCGATACTTGAATTTCTACCTGAATTTTATCGACCACCGCAATCGGTCGAAATATGGTCAATAGGTCGACCGAATTTCGACCGATTCGGCGGTCGAAAATGACGGTTTTTTTAGTAGTGTACTAATAAAGTTACTCACTAGGCTCCTCGCCTAGTGAGGATTCGCTAAAAAAAACCCAGGTGCATTACTAGATTTCTTCTTTACAAAGCTGATGCAACAAGAAGAATTAAAATGGAATTTGTTAATCCAAGAGTAAACACTCACGAAGATGACAACTAAATCAGGAACAATCAGAGAGATTAGCTAACAATTGATAAGAAATGTAAAGAGAAAGAAGAGAAACAACTTGAATGGATGACTTACAAGGCTTGAAATAGAAATGAACTAATTCTGTTAATCTCAACCGACTAACTAACTACTCTTCTAATTTGCTTCCGGAACTCATAACTGTCACTGCCAAGTCGACTTCCAGCTCAGCACTTCTCATTACAAACTTAGGATTGCATCAAAAGCATTCTCAGAAGTTATCCCATGGTCCAGAGTCTCCAGACCATGCCAAGGTACATGACCCTAAGAAGGGATCTAAAGCCCTAGCCAACATACAAATTTGAAGACTCACTGTATGGTTCTCCATCTTCTTAATCGTGTTAGGTGCATGGATTAGATTTGACCAAATTCATATCACACACTTTATTATTAGTTTAAGTTTTAACCCGCTCAAGGTTAGTCTAACATGCCCATCTAACACTTCTTACTGAAGAAGGGCAGTGTACTCTAGTCTCTAGCCAGTGGTAAGCTAGGCCGTAGATGATAGTATTGCTTTTGTTGGACTAGTAAGTGTTCAAGGAAAACTAAACAACTGAACCAATAAACGATTCCTTCGTGTTCCTAGTATTTCCAATCAGATGTTGAAATATTTCAATTTCCTTATTCTTTGACCTTTATCTTGACTTGTGTCAAAACAGATAAAGGGTTCCTTCATGTTCCTATAATTTTGTTGAACCAGACTCTCACGGAGAAACATTGTTTGTTGCCGTAAGCTCATGATACTAGCATTAATCCAAATATAATTTGACTTGTTAGAACCATAACTGCAACATCCAAAGTAGTAATAAGAATAGTCCTTGTGATGGAAATAGGAAATTTTACGGTGTATAGACATTTAGTAGTGTTATTTAAATAAAGTAGATATATTTACTGTAATTTATGGTTTATAAACCTTTATCCTTTTTGGTGTTCTACTTTTAGGAAAATGATATTTTGGTGCGGTAATATTTAATGGATATCTTCAATTCATGACATGTGTACATAGAGTGTTTTGTGGCTGGGATTTACCCAGCTTACCATAATGTTAAAAACGGTGAAGCATTTACAACTTAAAAACACAATAGATAACCCCGACACTAACGGCAACGTTACAACGGCTGCCTTCTGCTATTAGGAGCAACATATAAAGCTGCGTCATGCAGCATAATTGTAGTCTTCCTATTTTTATTTGGTTTAGTTTACCCACTTTACTTTAACATATGGAATGAGTGTATGCCAGTCTTGTTTCTTGTGATTTTGATTTTTTATTAATATTTTAGACATGTCATTTGAACAATACTATAGAAGTAAATTCTTTTTTTAATATAAAACTAGTACCTTCTTTCAATACATATGTCAATTATGATTGATATCATTAATACATTAGTTAGTTTATTCAAGACCTTATATATATGAATATAATTATTCAAGAACTATTGTGTCAATATAAAATATTATAATGATTCTATCATTTATCTTGTTTCTTTCCAAATCCCATTTCAAAATTTTAGAGAAAAATAAATTCTAATTAAATAGATTACGCAACACAGGAATAAAATTTGCAGCTATTTTTAAGAGTGTGTTAGACGTCATGGTTGCCACACTTGTGCTGGCTACATTCTGTAGCTTTGCATGTCAACTACAGGCGTGATGCAACACTGCCGTTAGCTTAGCTTTCTTTTTGATGGTCAAAGTTACACCGTTTGTAACACTGTGGGTAAGCAGAATAAACAACAAAACACTCTATGTACACGTGTCATGAATTGAAGAGTATTGAGTATTACCGCACCAAAATCTATTGGACTGGATCCTCCATTTTTAAAAAACTGATCACTTTCTCTCATAAATGCCTATTTTATCTCTTATATTTTTGCACAAACTCATATTAACACACAGTAAAAAAAAATAGGAAGTTATATAACGAACGTGCTTCCTTGGTGATCATTTATTGCGTTACTAAACTGATAAATCCACTTGTTAACAGGTCTTGAGAGAGGGAAATAAAGGTTACGGAATCTTAGTATCTTCTGCACCAAAAGAAAGCAGTGCTTTCTACTCTCTGAGGGATCCATCTGAGGTATGAAAGTGTCTATTAATTGTATACCAGAAGAAAGCAGTTTACCAACATTCTAAGTTTAAGTCCATTCTTTTAGCTTTGAAATTCTGAACAAGCTTGCATTTCTCTGATTTAGGTGATGGAATTTCTCAAATATTTGGTAGCATGGAAGAAGTCGAGCGGTTGTAGCAATTAACAAAAAGTACTATCAAACTCATATCTCCGATATTTTTACACAAACTCATATTAACACACAATAATAAAAAAAAAAAATACAAACAAACAAAATATGGTAACTGTATATGTATCCATATTTACAAAGTTTTAGATGCATAACGCGTACATATTTATTGAATACAGATTTTATGCATAATGAATAATATATGCATACCATGTACGTACTTGTTAAATATTATCATAGTGAATAATGTAAGCATATCAAATACCTGCTTATTGAATACAGACCATATGCATAGTGAATAATGTATGTATACCAAATGCATACTTGTTGAATATTATCATTTTATAATTATTACTTGTATATTATTGATATTACTTGTATATATATATATATATATATATATATATAATATCAGTGAAATATTCAAATAGTTCCAACAAAATTTCCTGATCATTTAAAAGAGATTGAACCAAAATCAAATAGAATGAAAAAAAATAGAAAAGTAAAAGTGGTGTATTAAAAAAAATAAAAGAAATTGATAAGTTTGTTTCCTTAATAGTAGCAAACATTGACGATGATTCATATCCTTTTTTTTTCAGCACTTTCGATAATGGTTCCTCAATTTAAGGGGATAAACATGCTTGTAAATGGAATCTGTTTTATCCTCTCAAGTTTTTAGGAAGAAAATATACATAAACTTATTCATATAGGGTAATTTTTGGCTAGCTATTATGCTTGTTTTATGTAAAAATTTAGTGTAGGGGCCTGTTTGGCGCGCGTTAATTGATTTGTAGCCGTCAAAAACAAATTCGCTGAGAAATAGCCACCTCCGGACAAATTCCAGTATAAATACTGGGACTTTGAACAAAACTTGTTCAAGGCCCCAGTATTTGTACTGGGGAAGCTTCAGTAAACTAACCCCAGTATAAATAATGGGGCTTTGAACAAGTTTTGTTCAAGGCCCCAGCATTTTGTTATGGGACTATGTATAAAGCTTCAGTCCCATAACAAAATGCTGGGGCTGTGAACAAAACTTGTTCAAAGCCCTTTGTTCACAGCCCCAGCATTATTATGGGACTGAAGCTTTATATATAAAGTCTCATAACCCATAACAAAATGCTGGGGCTGTGAACAAAACTTGTTCAAAGCCCCATCATTTTGTTATGGGACTCGGCTTTATATATAAAGTCCCATAACAAAATACTTGGGCTTTGCACAAGTTTTGTTCAAAGCCCCAGTTTTTTGTTATGGGGCTAGTCTGGGGTGTTTTTCCAACGCTAATGGAGCTTAAGTGTGCGCGCGAATTTTTGGCTATTCTTCAATAAATTTTGAAACGGTGGATAGTCCCCATTGAGCGCGTCCAAAAATGGCTAGTGATCAAAATTTCCCTTGTTTTATGGCTATTTGAATATAGGATCATGGTATATATTTGGCTATATATGAAATTTTCCCAATAAGAAAGTCCATCAGCAGTGTATAAGGAGTACCGTTTATCTAGCTTTGTTGCTTCAGTTGGTTCAGTAATAGAAAATTCAGTCAGCTGGTTCCCTCAAGGTCTTCCCATCTCTACCTTTTATGCTGAGTTCGCTTCTGATTGGTTAGCTTTAGCAATATTCCATAATCCAATGGTGGACCACGACCTTTCAACCGAAAGTTTCGGGTGGTCAGGTATTCATCTCATGATTTTCAAGACCAGTTGTTACAATAAAAATAATTTGTGCTTGTAAAATGGTTTACATGAGGAAAGGATTTAGCAAGTTAGACCTCTGGTTGTGCTACTAATCCTCGAAATGGTGAGCCCAGGGTAGATAACATTCTCGAGCCTCCAGCCTCTCATGCATCGACCTCTCTTGAACTCCTTGACTGTTGGACAGGATCCCACAGGCCTGTATACAGTATACCAACACGTTTCAAGAAGTTTAGCATTGGAAATCTGAATATGGCCATCCACCATTTTCATTTTTTTCTTTTTGCAAGTCGAATTGAAAATCTTTCAAAATACCAGCAAATGCAATCATTGTCTATCAGAAAGAATGATTTCTCAGCTTTATTGGCGAGTTTCAGGGGGATGATCTGATTCTGGAAAATGAGTTGCATGAGTAATTGATGATAATACATGTATGGGCCTAAATCGTTTTTAGGTACACAAATCGAATTTGGATTCGAATATAAGCAAATCTTTGCATCAAAGCGATAAATGATGCACAAAATAGATGAAAAATGCGTAAAAGTAAATTGCTTTCAATATATAGATGTTCAATACAAATTTGGGCAGAGTTTCGGTATATATTTCTGGATCCCTATTACATGGAATGAACTTCTATTTATAGATGTAAGTCTCTGTCCATGATCTCCACTATCTGTTGCCATGCTGTCCCACGATCTTGAGGTGTAGTGGCTGAGTTAGTGGGGTGAAGTAGTGGGCTGCAAAGCCGGACGAACCGAGGGGGATCCACCGAGGTGAGAGTTTACAACCTCGGTGGCTTGGCCCTGTTGCTTGACCGAGGAGATAGTTAACGAAGCTCAGCTCACGGCTCGCCTTCGGTAACGCGCCTTCGGATCCAAGGCTTCGGCGACTCGCTCAACCGCTTCGGCGATTGCTCGGTCGTGTCGTGTTCGATCGTTGAAATTTGCGTAACCGGGGCAAATCGCCGTGGGTTGATTTCTACCCAATACAGATAGTCCCCCCACTCCTCGGTTGACTACCGAGGTGACCGAGGAGTGGAATGAGGTTTTAGCGGGAAGCGACGTGGCTCGATCCCATCCAAGCGTTTCAAAATTTGCAAGCGGTTCGCGTCCCATCAGGTCACCTCTCGTGGACACGTGGCGTTCATCCGTGGGTTGACCGAACTGTCGCGCCGCAAATTTTGTTTTCTCCAACGTTACAATGATGACGCTGACGTCATCGTCTCTTCGTATTCCATACCTATAAAAGGAGCATTTCATCAAACTCTTTCCCATTTACCTTTTAGCGATCAACAGTGCCAAAAGCTTAAGAACTCTTTCAAACTTTTTCGACTTTCTGATTTCATAAAAAGCTTCTCTTTTTGATATTGTTATCATGTCTACCACAATCTCTAGGCAAGATTCCAGTGATTCGGGTGAGAGGGTGCGAGTTCCACCTTTAGTCGCGGCCGTTGCTAGCGGCGACGCCGCCGCCGCAGCGCCAGTGAGGGCCACAACTGTGGTTGAAGGAGGTGAGGTGTCGTCTGGTGTTGGGGGCGTGAAGCGCCGTAAAATGAGAGCAATGCGCCAGCTGGCGGTGGAGGAGGAGGTCGCTTCAGGTGATGACGACGCCGCACTACGCAGTTTCAGTGATGCTCTCCTTAGAGACGACGATGATGGAGGGGATGGTGAGGATGTTGGCGCCGAGGGCGGCGATGCCGAGGGCAGAGGTGCCGAGGGCGGAGACATTGCCGAGGGGGGATCCACGGGACCATCTATTCCCCTCGAGCAGGAGCTCGAGCCCCACCAGATAATTCCCTCTCATTTCGACAACTCCAAGGATTTAAAGCTGCAGGCCCAAACGGCCGATCAAGAGGAGAAGAACAGAAATATCCCAGTTAATACCACATCGACCCGCATAACTCAAGCTCACATTGAGCGGGTTCGGAGGGAGTGTGGCTTTGGGCCCGAGGTGAAGGTTATCATCCCCGATTGGGCTAAGTACAATGCGCTAAATCTAATCCTCGGGCATCAGTCCCCGGTTCTTGGATAGATAAGCTTCGGTTGGGAGGCTCGATGTCGACCCCACTATCAACCACTTCTCACTCCCCCCAGTGTTCGGTTGTGAATCTTGATGAAGATCCGAGCACTGTAGTCGGTTTGGTTCGCTTCCTGAAAAGGTTAAGCAGAAGATGGAACGAGGAGTAAGTTAGTACATTGTTTCTCAATGCCATGGGAGCGCTGTTCGGCTCGGGGCTGTTTAAATTAAATAAGAATCGAAATATATTTACCTCGGCTAAAAGTAATATCGCTTCAGGTGGGAGACATTCCAATTCAGAGGTTCGGGTTTGCCTTGCAGAGATTCAATTTGGTAAGAGCCTTTTCCAACGATTGCTTTGACCCTGTAAGGTCCTTCCCAATTTGCAATGAGTTTTCCCCCGTTGTCCTCCTTCGTTGATTGATTCACAGTTTTCAGCACGTAATCTCCCACCTTGAAGTCCCTAAATTTAGCTTTGCTGTTGAGGTAAGCCTCGATCTGTCTTTTTTGGGCAGCAAGCCGAACCAAAGCTAATTCCCTCTTTTCTTCGAGCAAATCTAGCTCAATGCGCATTGCCTCTTGGTTGGCGTCTTCGGTTGTATGAGCATACCGAAGGCTTGGCTCGCCCACTTCTACCGGGATGAGAGAATCCATGTCATAGGCTAATGAAAAAGGGGTCTCACCGGTGCTGTTCTTCTCCGTTGTACGCATGGCCCATAACACTCCATGCAGCTCCTCGGGCCAAGGGCCTTTCTTCTCATCAAGTCGTTTCTTCAAATTTTCAACTATGATCCTGTTTGAAGACTCAGCTTGGCCATTAGCACTTGGGTGGTACGGAGTCGAGGCTATCCTCTTGATTCCCCACTGTTTAAAAAAGTCAGTGATAGCAGCCCCCATGAATTGCTTGCCATTGTCACAAGCGATCTCTTTTGGGACGCCGAACCTATAGATGATGTTCTTTCTAATGAAGTCGATTACTTGCTTCTGCTTCACTTCGGTGAGAGCTGCCGCTTCCACCCATTTTGTAAAGTAATCGGTCAACACTAGGATGAACCGAACACCACCTTTTCCTTTGGGCAATGGTCCCACGACATCCATTCCCCATTTCATGAAGGGCCACGGTGACACCACCGAATGAAGAGGCTCGGCCTGTTGGTGAATCATCGGTCCGTGGCGTTGGCATTTATCGCATTTTTGCACGAAGGCTTTCACATCGGCACTTATTGTGGGCCAATAATATCCAGCTCTTAGCAATTTACGCACCAAGGACTTTCTCCCCAAATGGTTGCCGCACTCGCCTTCGTGCACTTCGGCCATCACATACCTTGCCTCGTCGGGGCCCAAACATTTGGCCATCGGGCCGCAATACAGTCGTTTGTACAGATTGCCCTCGATTAAGTGATACGAAGCCGCCTGAGTTCGCAGCTTCCTTGCTTCTTTTTTATTTTGGGGGACAGTCCCCGAGTCAAAATAGGAGATGAATTTGCTTCGCCAATCCCAACGGTTATCCACGGAGTTAACTTGTAGTTTCATCTCCCTCATTTGAGCTGATAGCAATCGAACCACCGAGTCAGTCCCCGAGTGGGCTTCATCGATTGCCGAACCTAGATTTGCCAAGGCATCAGCCTCGGCGTTCTCCTCTCGAGGTATTTGCTTAATCTGCCATTCTTGGAATTGTGATAAAATCCTTTGTGCTCGATCCAAGTATAGATGCATTCTGGGCTCTCGAGCCGTATAATCACCGAGGACTTGGTTGACCACCAATTGTGAATCGCACCTTAGTTCAATTCTTTCAACTCCCATCTCTTTAGCTAGCTCTAAGCCCGCTAGAGCTGCTTCATACTCTGCTTCGTTGTTGGTTACTTTTTTGAACCGAACCGAATGCCTGATTTTTTTTCCCCGGTGGGCGCCCTCAATACAATGCCTAGCCCCGAACCTTTTGAATTTGTTGCCCCATCAGTATGCATCACCCACAATCCCGAAGGGTGCCCCTTCGCCATCGAGTTCTCCTTTTCCGCCTCGGGTAAAATTCCAATGCTAAAATCAGCCACGAAATCCGCTAAGACTTGGGATTTAATGGCTGTTCTGGGCTGATAAGTGATGTCATATTCACTTAACTCAACCGCCCATTTGGACAATCTCCCCGACAACTCTGGCTTATGCAATATGTTTCTCAGGGGGAAAGTTGAAACTACTGCTATTGGATGGCACTGAAAGTATGGGCGCAGTTTTCGAGCAGTAATTAGTAAGGCTAGAGCTAATTTTTCCAAGTGTGGATACCTGGTTTCAGCATCGAGGAGTGTTTTGCTTACATAATAAATGGGCTGTTGTTTGCCGTTTTCCTCTCGAACCAGCACCGCACTGACTGATACCTCGGACACTGCTAAATATACCAGCAATGTCTCTCCTTCCTTCGGCTTGGCGAGCAGAGGTGCATTAGCCAAGTATTGCTTCAGATCTTTCAACGCCTATTTACACTCCGGTGTCCACTCGAAGTGATTGTTCTTCCTTAGAACGGAGAAAAAGTTGTGGCATCGCTCCGAGGATCTTGAGATGAATCGACTCAAGGCAGCGACTCGGCCAGTTAAGCGTTGAACCTCCTTTACCCCGGTTAACTCTTCGGGGATTTCTTCAATGGCTCTGATTTTATCTGGGTTAGCTTCGATTCCACGCTCGGAGACAATAAAGCCCAAGAATTTCCCAGATCCTACGCCGAAGGCGCACTTCTCAGGGTTCAATTTCATACCATATAGTCTCAGTACAGCAAAAGCTTCCCTCAGATGATTCAAATGATCCTTGATTTGGATCGATTTGATGAGCATGTCGTCTATGTAGACCTCCATAGACTTCTCGATGTACTCTTTAAACATGCGACACACCAACCTTTGGTATGTCGCCCCGGCGTTCTTTAGACCGAAGGGCATCACTTTGTAACAGAAGGTGCCTCGGTCTGTGATGAACGAGGTTTTCTCTTCATCCTTCGGGTCCATGAGAATTTGGTTGTACCCCGAGTATGCATCTAGAAAAGTTAATAGTTTATGTCCAGCCGTGGAGTCTATTAACCTGTCAATTTGTGGTAGTGGATATGAATCTTTGGGGCAAGCTTTGTTCAGGTCAGTGTAATCCACGCACATTCTCCACTTGCCATTTTTCTTTGGTACTACCACGACATTGGCCAACCACTCAGGGTACTTCACTTCTCTGATGAAACCATTTTCTTGTAGTTTCGTGGTTTCGTCTTCGATTGCCTTCTTCTTGACCCCGGCGTGAGGCCTTTTCTTCTGTTTCACCGGGGTGAACTTTGGGTCTACAGTCAGTTTGTGGGCCATGATCTCCGGATCGATACCCGTCATGTCTGAGTGCGACCAAGCAAAACAATCGTGGTTGGACTTCAAAACTTGTATTATCGCTTTTTTTCGACTCCGTGTCCAACTCCGAGCCGACAAATATCTTCCTATCGGGGAAATCTTTCGATAGAGTGAAAGACTCCAACTCTTCAATAGTTGAGTCCTCGGCCTTTTGCTTCCGAGGCTCTTGAACGCAAGCTGGGAGTTTTTCATCTTCTCCTCGGGCGTCCTCCCCGCTTGACCCCGAACCCTGTAGTTGCTATTGTTTTGGCCCAACCGGGGCGACTCCACTTTTAAGTGCAACTGAATAGCATTCTCTTGCTACTCGCTGCTCCCCTTTGATCGATCTAACCCCCCAAGGCGTTGGGAACTTGATCACTTGATGTAACGTGGAGGGAACAGCTTCCATGGAGTGGATCCATGGCCTTCCGAGGATCACATTGTAGGCTAGATCCTCGGGCATAACTTGAAACAATGTTTCCTTGGTAACCCCCTCGGCGAATGTTTTGAGTGTGATCTCACCCAAGGTCTTCTCCGTGGAGTTGTTGAAGCCAGCTAACACTGTTGACTTGGGAACAACTTCACCCTTCAACCACATTTTCTTGATGGCCCCGTAGCTAATTATGTTAACTGAGCTACCGGGGTCGATCAAGACTCTTTTGATATCGGAATCATTGATCCTCAGCATGATGACTAGTGCGTCGTGGTGGGGAAACATCATCCCATCACAATCATCGTCATCGAAAACAATTTCTTTGCCCGAGCCTCCAACTCGAGTCCTTTTCTCCATGGTGATGGAGAGCTTAGCGAACTTTTTGGCAGCGGCGAAGTTCACGCCGTTCACTTCGGACCCCCCAGTGATGACATTGACTACTCTTTTAGGGGGTGGAGCACGAGGTGGTTGTCCGTCACCTCGGTTCTTAGAGAAGTTGTCTTTTCCCTTATCAGTGAGGAATTCTGCTAAGACTCCTTTCTTCAGTAGGTGAGCCACCTCGAGGCGCAGGGCCTTGCAGTCCTCGGTTCTGTGGCCATAATCCGCATGAAATTCACAATGCAGATTCTGGTCCCTTTTGTCCGCCGGGGTTCTCATATCTTTGGGGACTCTTACCCCAGCTGTCCCCTTTACGACGTCGACCAGCTCCGAGGTCGATATGTTGAAATTATAATCTTGGATCCGAGGGAGATCCTTTCTTGGGACCGAAGCGGAGCTCGAGGGGTTCCTTTGGTTCACATTGGTTTGAACCTTCCCTCCAAGCCTTTGGCTTATATGAGATGTTGGGTATGAATTGCCGAGGTTGTTGCCCAACCTCTGGCTAACATGTTGCCTCGGCGAAGTGTAAGGCTCATACCTTCCCTTCGAATTATTTCGCGGCGCCTCGGCGCGATTTGAAGTATCACCTCGGTTTTGATAACTTCGGTTCTTGAACTCCGCCTCCTCAAGTCTGATTTTGGAGTAAGCTCTTCTATGTAGATCCTCCCACGTCAGGACCTGATACTGTTGCAACTCTTTGCGCAATTCAGCTGCAGCGCCTGAGTTGCGACTATTGATTCCTTTTTCGAAGGCCATGATAGCCAAGGTATCATCCATTCGAGGCAACTCCATGCGCTCGGCATGGAATCGCTCGAGGAACTCTTTAAGTGGCTCACCGGAGCGCTGCTTCACCTCACATATATCCTCCTTCCTCTGGAGGATCTTTTGCGCGCCGGTGTGAGCTTTGACAAAGGCGCTGGATAGCTCTTTAAACGAGGAGATTGACCCCGCTGGTAAGCACAAATACCACCGAAGAGCACCTTTTTCTAAAGAACTACCAAACTTCTTTAAGAACATCGACTCGAGCTGTGTAGATGTCAAGTCGTTGCTCTTTACCATGGACATGTATTCCCTAATGTGTTCCTTGGGATCAGTTGTCCCATCATATTTTTTAAGGAAAGTGAGTTTGAAACCCACAGGTGTTGGAGCTGGGGCAGCCTCGGGCTTGTAGGGCTGCTCCCTATACTGCTCGATGTCGAGGTCATCTTCCTCTTTGCTTATCCCTGGTACGCCTTCAAGACGCTTTTCCACGCGCGCCTCGATACGCGCTTCGATCTCTCGACTCATTCTTTCAACGTCGACCGAGGACGTTGTTTCAGCCATGGTGGGAAACGTCCCGAAGTGTGGCGATGCCGTTGGGTTATTCCCCGAGCCCCCAGACGTGGCTCCATTGTGAGGTCCCCCTGTTGTCGCGCCCTGAGGAACGAAAGGCGGGGTGCCTCCACCAGGAGCCGAAGGCTGGGTGCCGTTTGGGGCAGCGCTATTTTTCGCTTCCAACGAAGCACGAAACTCGGCGTTGATACTAGCCTGCTCATCCTGCTTACTTTGGAGAGCTTTTAGTGTGGTGACGACATACATTTGAAATTCTTCGGTTGTCATTGGGGTGAAGGATTGTTGGTTCGTCGGAACGTCAACCCGATCACCGTTACCACCACTGTTGTTATCAGCCATGACGTTGGGTCACAAATTTCTTGATGAAAAACGGATTTTGAACTTTGGAACAAAGCGTTATTGCTTATATCCCCACAGACGGCGCCAATTTGTATGGGCCTAAATCGTTTTTAGGTACACAAATCGAATTTGGATTCGAATATAAGCAAATCTTTGCATCAAAGCGATAAACGATGCACAAAATAGATGAAAAATGCGTAAAAGTAAATTGCTTTCAATATATAGATGTTCAATACAAATTTGGGCAGAGTTTCGGTATATATTTCTGGATCCCTATTACATGGAATGAACTGCTATTTATAGATGTAAGTCTCTGCCCATGATCTCCACTATCTGTTGCCATGTTGTCCCACGATCTTGAGGTGTAGTGGCTGAGTTAGTGGGGTGAAGTAGTGGGCTGCAAAGCCGGACGAACCGAGGGGGATCCACCGAGGTGAGAGTTTACAACCTCGGTGGCTTGGCCCTGTTGCTTGACCGAGGAGATAGTTAACGAAGCTCAGCTCACGGCTCGCCTTCGGTAACGCGCCTTCGGATCCAAGGCTTCGGCGACTCGCTCAACCGCTTCGGCGATTGCTCGGTCGTGTCGTGTTCGATCATTGAAATTTGCGTAACCGGGGCAAATCGCCGTGGGTTGATTTCTACCCAATACAATACATGCTCTGCTGGTGATTGATTATGCGCCTGTTTTCCCAGACACCGGTACAAAACATACCATTTCCCTGCAACTCTTGAGCAGGGAGCCATTCCTTTAGCAAGACTAGGAAGGCGGACTATGTCTCTGTTCCCTTCTTCCTCATCTTTGAAGACTAAACATCCGAAATCCATATTCCAAGTTTTATGCATCAAGGTTGAAAGACTGGGAGCGTGAAACTAATAATAATGCTATGCTGCTAGAAAACTTCCCATGAGAAGTATATCTGAAACATATCTCAAGCGTGATTTCAACAATAGTTTCAGGAGATCAGCTAAAGATATACCAGAGGACATGCAGTTTAGATGACACATCCAATCAAAAATGGAACCAGCTATAACCCAAAGGCAGAACACCACTCTTTTGATAGGCTTTCAAAGCTAAACTATAAGAGGGTATGGAATATGATGGATGAATGAATGTATGGAATAGTAATTATTGCTGGATTGAGATGAGCAAATCAACATCGATAATGATTTGAGTTCATAGTCAAAGCAGATAATTTTTTGTACTCTTTTGGAATTCTATAATCATCTTTTTTTACAGTGATTGGTCAATGGACCAAGTGTCCACTTACATCTCCTAAATTCACAATTCCCTGTGAAATCCTACAAGCTAATGGAGGTGGTAACAATTACATACTGAAGAAGAATGAGACACATTGACCTTAAAAAAGAATGAGACACATTGACCCTAAATCCATTTCGAAAGCAACATAGATTTTTGTCAATGTGTAAAAAGAAAGTAATGGAAAATTATCTTCCTAACTATTCAGGTACTTGGTTAGGCAGTGTTGGAGTCCTTCTGAAGACATGCTTCCTGCAGCGCTCAAATATGCTGTCATAGATCAAATCAAATTGGACACCAGCTCTTTCCCGGTTCACAACAAATAGAATGTGGTCACCTTCCACAATTTTATAGTACCTGCACAGAGGAGGAAAAAACAAATGCCTTTAAACACCATCATACCGACAGGAATGATAAGAACTATAGACTCAACTTTGACAATCTGTTAACCAGCTCCTGATAGTTGCAATTTAGAAGAGCAAGTCCTTTTTTAAAAAAAAAAAAAAAAAGGTAATAGGCATAATAGCGAAATTGAATGTAACGATGAAGGGATGAAGAACTGTCTAGTTATCAGATGTGATGGACACAGAATTAGAGGTACTGTATAAATTTAACTTGGCTAAAGAATTGCTATTAGCTGAATCTAACAGGTCGCCTACCAGATGCCAGGTTGCAGTGGCTGGCAATGAGAATCTTTAACAACCAACTGACTCGGGTGTTCAACTGGAAGGCGTGGGTGTGTCATAGATATGGTGTTGAGAGCACCATCATTGTCCCACCAATCTTCATCCCTGCATGATTATACAAAAGCAATGAGATAATGAACCAGTTATTGTTTGTCTTAGACCTGTTTCTTGCAGTTTCTATAGTGCTTTCTTATATAAGGATTACTTTGAAAGATAAGAATTTGAAGGAGAAAACATAATAGTGCATTTGAATTACTGGTTTTGAAATTTTTGTGAGGTATTAACTTCATGACTCTGAACTCCTCATAAGTTGTATCTAAGGATTGGGAAATCCATATCTTACTAACAAAAATAAACATAAAGTTTGAGGTGACTACTAAAATTTGCATATCAGCCATGTCTGTAATTGAAAGAACTCCATCAACTTTAAATGGAGCAAAATTAAGTTCCTGAACTAGTCTGACAACAAGAACATACCATGAGCAACAATAACCCAAAAAATATAACCACATCGGGAGTGGGAACTTAGCGTGGATTAGAAATGCTTAACACAATGTATTCACTCAAAAGTAGTCTATGCTTGTGATAATTTCACTTGGCAATTTCAAAATCTTGCTGATAAATTTGAAATAAAAGTCAGGTGATTAGGACATTTAGTACAAAGAATCTTCATCTACCAAAGTATGTAGGAATAGATATAATGTAGACGAACCTATAGCCCTTATAAGGTGAAGAAACATCTGGAGGATGCCGCCACTGGCACATTTGCAAGACTCTGATGAATAGCATAGGATGTATCCCTAGAATGCTAGAAGGAACTGTAAGACCCATAACATTTGTTGTACGCTTGGTAGCATAACTGTAGTAGTATGTTTGAGGAAATGTATGCAAGTGTCTGTTCAACTTGAGCGACCCCTGGATGGTAAGATCTGGAAGTATCCAGTCCCCTGAAGCAAATGGACCAGCATTCCCTAAAAGGCAATCAACAAGACCCCGGATACCACTTTTCCTCCAGGACATATTGAAGTGGTCAAATCCAAAGTTGTAATAGCTTTTCAGCCAAGGAATGTCAATCCAATCATAAATTATTACTCCAATGCGGCAAAGTTGTAGCAAACATACAGGCATTAAGGATCTCCCATCTTCAGGTCTGTAGAAGAATTCAAGTCAAATTCAGTAAAGAGCAGTTTCACAAACCTCAGTAAACTGGTTAAAAACTTGAAGGTGTGAAGAAAACTACAAACAGATGATAGCTTTCACACTAGGTTCTCGGACCTATTCTTTTTTGATAACCGAGAAATCCCTCTGACATAAACCAACGAACCATGGTTCGAAATTCAGTGGATAATGTGGCTGCTCTCTATCCTTCTCTACTTTAATACAAAAACTTTTGTCTGCAACAACGATTTGTACCAGTTACGTGCACCTAACATACACATCCCAACGCTAAACTCTTACCCGTTACAACTAGATCAAAGCCCTGGGGTAAAAAAAGATATTAATGGAGTAATTACACATTTTATGCATTGAATGTCACCTCAACTACTATAGGGAAGCCCGGTGCACAAAGCATTCCGCGTTCACGCAGGGTCCAGGGAAGGGCCCCACCCAAGAGGTATGATGTACGCAGCCTGACTTTATGCAAGCATAAGTGGCTGTTTCCAAGGCTTGAACCCATGACCTATAGATCATACGAAGACAACTTTACCAGTTGCTCCAAGGCTCCCCTTCGCCACCTCAACTACTATATACTCAAAAATTGTCTAGGACTCTTTGAGTTCACAGGGTTATCACTTTCTGAGAATTGTCCACTAATTGATCAGATAATGTTACACCGTACTAAGTAAGAACTTTCAGAACTTACCGCATTCCATCGAAGTATGTTCTCGTTGTCCCATTAAGTGCTCCAGATAATGACGTTATGCTTAAGACCCAGTTCTCTGAAGTGTTCTCATAACCCTTGAACGCCTATATGTCCAGTAACTTAGAGTTAAAAGTGAACAAGTTATTTTAGGTATCACAATGTTTTAATTGATTGTGCACTAATATACTTTGTCAGCCAGCATCTGCTGCAAAACTCGAACAACCTGTGCTCCAGCTGAATGCCCAACAAAATGAATAGGGTGATCTTCATCCCACTCGGGGTAATGCCCTGCTTCATTAATTGGCTAGGTTAAGTTTATGCATTCAATTCACAAATATGGGAATGCAGTAAGTAGTACTAACATGGAGTATAAGTTAAAAAGATTTTGACCTTGTTCATAAATTCGTCCAAATTGGGAATGTCCACAAGCGTTACTGTGTTCCTCCCCATAATCAACCTGCCCGCCTTTCAAATAATAAAACAATTCACGAGCCCTGAAACCTAAATTCCATCAATTTTTTGCAAAAGAAAAAAAAAAAGTTGCTTATTAATGGGTGGACAAGTCAGAATCGTCCTACTGATGACAGGCGAGATTGAATAGTCCTACTAATGAGGCGAGACAGAATCATCCTAATAATGAAAAAAGAAAGAATAGAATAAGCATTTGAGCCTAAAAACACAAACCTGTCGTATATACTAGTTAATGAACCTAAATCAGGCACAAGAACCCTTTCATCCTTTTTCTCTGCACCAGCAAAATAGGAAAGTCCTCCCAGTCTCTACAAAAACAACAAATTAGTAGTAGTAGTAGTAGTATTACATTTTCCAATGCCACGTGACAATTAGAACAAACAAGTGTAAAGGGAACATGCATACATACCCCTTTGCCAAAACCAAAGATTCCATGAACCAACACAATGGGAATGGGAGGCACATCTTTTGCACTGCTAGTAAACTCTTCTGTTTTCAGGCTACTTTCCAAATTTGGCTTGAAAAACCAATCGCTTAAAGTCTGAGAAAGATCACCAGCCACAGCTGTGCTGAATATGTAAAGGCCATAAGTCAAATGAACCAAACAACTCACTAACAGCTCTGTTAATTGTAGTGCTGTTATCCACCATCTTACTATCATTCTGGCTCTTCTGTTGATCACGTACGTTCAGTATTTGAGAAGAACAAGAAGACTCGTCAACTTTTAAAGCCTCCAATGAATAAACCTGGAACTCTCCTTTCACACCACTTTCACATAAAGCTTGGTCCCTCTCCCTCCGTGTTTTGAACAGTTGAGGTGGGTCCCACATCACATCGAAGGTTGGTATGTGTTGGTACCACGTGCTCTATATAAGTTAGGCTGATGCCTATTGGGTCCCACTATGTATGTACATATGGCTTTCAAGGAGCTTAGGAAAAAAACCAAATTATCTGCCTAGTTATAAATTTGGAGGAAAATCCAAGATTAGTGTTAAGATAGATTTGGGGATATGCATTGGTGCATAATCCAAAATGGTCCTAAATATATGGGGAATAATTGGTGGAGGCTTATTCTTGCTGACATTCAAAATATAGGGGTTTCCGCTGTTCAACCAACTCCCAACAATCCCACCCCCTTTTATCCAAATCATCATTTATTTCGGTTTTCTAGTCCATGTCCTTCTCTCTACCTTTTTTTTTAATAAAAAATATTCTACCATTCCCTCCGTTTCAAAAAGAATGAACTTATTTCCTTTTTAGTCTGTTTAAAAAAGAATGACCTCTTTCTAAATTTAGAAAGAAAAATTCACTTTTACTCATCCTTAGATGATTTGTAGCCACACAAATATCTACTATAACTTATTTTAGACCACAAATTTCAAAAGTCTTTCTTTATTAAACTCCGTGCAAAATCAAATGAGTTCATCTAAAGTGGAACCGAGGGAGTATTTTTTTATATGGATTTTTTTGCACAAATATAAGTAAAAGACTATTTTAATCAAATATAAACACGTTAAAAAATATATTCCCTCCGTAGTTGTTCCTTTAGCAAAAAAAATATGTCCCAAATTAGTTATTCTTTTAGAATATCAAGATTAAATTTATTATTTTTTCCAACTACATCCTTAATAATTAAAAAAATACTAAAAAAATTTAATAATCAAATATTAAATAGAGATAACATTATAAAATGTACACTTTATTTATTGATTTTCTTAATGGACGAGTAAAAAGCTGTAAAGGACTACTAATATGCGACGAAGGCAGTATTTACAAAACATAACAAGAAAAAATCATACACAAGAAAAAATTTCTAGCACCATCCTCCACTTTTCTCCATTTTTAAATATTTTGGGAGAATAATATAAATAAGCTAAAAGGAGCATGATCTTAAAAAGTTGAGCTATTTTTTAGTGGCCTTAAAGAATTGAACACTTTTATATTAAATGAAGCTGAAAGTACAGAAATACCCTTACTAATAGAGCACTTTCTGTAATTACAAAAATGTCACCGCACCTTTTTGAAGTCGTAATTACAAAATCGCCACCGCACCCTTTTAAATACGAAATTATAAAATATGCCACTGCTTCTTACAAAGCAGAAAATAATGCCAATCCGTATATGTTTCACGTTCATTTTGTGAATAAAATAAGGGAAATTGTCATCGTCTTGCTCGTAGAGACTAATCAAAGCAAAACATAATATAAGACCCACCATCATCTTTTCATATAGTGAGCAAAATATCATATTCATCTTGTAAATAAACGATGTCAAATTGTACTTATATTGTTGATTCACAAAAAATACCTTCAAGTGCTTATGTATTTAGAAATAACGACAATCCAGTTGTGTTTATGCATATAATTGTGTGTTTTGTGAAGAATTTGCCTCATTTCACACATCCACAAAAAATACCTTCAAGTGCTCATATATTCTAAAATAACGACAATCTGCCTGTGTTAACGCATATAACTGTGTTTGTTTTGCCAATATATAAGGTCAAATCGGCCTCACTTCCCACATCCACAAAAAAGATCTTCAAGTGCTTATATATTTGGAAATAGTGACAATTCGTCTGTGTTTATGCATATAATTATGTCCGTCGTGTGAAGAAATGAGGTCAAATCGGCCTCACTTTCCACATCCATAAAAAAGACTTTCAAGTGCTTATATATTTTGAAATAATGATAATTCGTCTGTATTTATGCATGTATTGAACCAAAAGTTGCATTCATTTTGCAAACAAATGATTTCAAATCGTCTTAACTTCGTTTATCCATAAAAATACATATGAAAATACAAAAATCAATAAAAATTCAAAGAAAAATATAACTACACCAAATTTGTTATTTTTTGGTAAATAAAAGATTTTATTACCAAAGCGTTATGTGCGGGTAAAAAAAGACTGCGTACAGACAAGTCCTATACTGCGTACAGACATGTCCTCTCATGAGTAGATACATATTTCTAATTGAAAAGGTTGACATGTTCTTTAAGTTTGCCTCCATAAGCCCAACTTGTTGAACATAACTCTTGATCTTTACAATCTTTTGCACGATCCAAGAGGCCCGCTTAGCCATAATATTCCAGACATGTCCATCCTTATGTAATAGTTGTGCACCCACCTTACCCGCATCTTATCTTTTTTGCAGCAAAGGTTCCACAGCAGCTTGCTTATTGCTGCTCTATTCCAGGTAATAATGTCCAGAACATTAAGTCCACCAGCAACTTTGGGGTAGCATACTTTGTCCCACGCAAGCAATGATTTCCTTGTTAATTCTACACCTCATGTCCATAAGAATCTTCTACAAGTTGCCTCAATGAGTTTTACCACTTTGGTAGGAAGTACAAACACCTGCGACCAAAAGATCTGGATAGAGAAGAGAACATTTTTTATCAGTTGTATCCTACATGCATAGGATAGGAACTTTGATGTCCAACTTGTGATTCTTCCCAACATCCTTTCAAGTAATGGTTGGCATTGAATAACTGACAACCTTTTAGTGCTAAGTGCTACGCCCAGGTATCTAAAAGCCATTTCACCTTTAGAAAAGCCGAGAAGTTCCATTATAGCTGCCTGGGTATTTGCATCCACCTCTCCAAAATGGACAAAACTTTTTTCTTTATTAGCTACTAGTCCTGAGGCTTTGGAGAACTCCTTGAAACAATCATAAAGCATCTGTACAGACATCTCATCACCTCTAGAAAAGAGAAGTAAGTCGTTGGCAAATCCCAACTGGATCAATTGCCGTTTGGAGTATCTTGGATGATAGCTGAAGTTTGATTGATCATTTAGCTTTTTTAGGCTCTTTGAGAAACATTCCATAGCCAATACAAAGAGGAACGGAGACATAGGATCCCCTTGCCTCAAGCCTCTTTTTGCCTCAAAAGCCTCGGTGGGAAACCCATTAATGCTGATTGAGTATAAACAGTCTTGAGGCATGCCATTATCTATTGAATAAATTTTACTGGTAAATTCATGTGTGTCAGGACTTGCTCTACAAATGCCCACTTTAGAGAGTCGTATGCCTTCTGCATGTCAACTTTCAGCATACATCTTGGAGAAATGACTTTTCGTCCATACCCTTTTACCAACTTATGGCTCATGATAATATTGTCGCCAATCACCCTTCCAGGCATGAAAGCTGATTGACTGCTATCAATGAGGGTATCCATCACATGTTGCATCCTAGCCGTTATGATTTTTGATATCACATTATATACCACTGTGCAGCAGGAGGTTGGCCTGAATTGTTTGACAATTGAAAGATTTTTTACTTTAGGGATCAGAGTTACGGACGTACAATTGATGGGCTTGTACATTGTAGTAGTATCAAAAAATTGAAGTATAGCAACAGTTAGCTCCCCTCCAATGACTGGCCAAGCTTTTTTGAAAAAGCAAGCATTGAAACCATCTTCTCCCGGTGCTTTCATGTCATCTATGCTCTTCAAAGCTAGTATATTTCCTCCTGTCTAACTGGAACAATTAGCTGTCTCTGTTGACTTCTGGTTAATACAGGGCCCCTAGCAAGTATTTCTGGATTTATAGCATGCAATTGTGTCTGGATTTAAATAAATTTGTCATTATTTATTCATAATGTGAGCCAAATATTAAGTATGGCAAACAAATGTGTTCAAATCGTTTTCACGTTATTCATCCATAAAAATACATATGAAAATATAAAATAAAGACAATTCGTGCATTTACTTACACGTGAGGTGAACTACTCTGTCTATTTTACAAGTAAATGACACCAAATCGTCATTACTTTGCCCATATACAAAAATTCAAAGTAAAACAAAACAAGGTCAATCTGGCATCATTTGTCCATTTTATTTTACAAATACATGAGGTCAAACCATCATCACTTGAATTTACCCTTGAAACCCCACATTTCGTCCATTGAAAAATGTTACCCACAGTCGATGCCGTTGTTCATAAATATATTATGCGATTGTACGTTCAAATCTGAAGAAGTTTTCAATACGCGTAGAGATATTGAATGTCAGTATCTTGATCCACTAGCCAAACAAAGCGAGAAGCCAATATGGGGACTTGGTCCATTCAATCTTGTCTAAGTCCATCTTCAAAATAATAGCCATAAATATTGGAACAGCCCAGCCCGCTAGCGATATTGTCCACCTTAGGCCTAGGCCCGCACAATTTTAAAATGCGATCTAGAATCTAAGGTGTGATATCCAGCATCTGTAATGTGTCATGCCGATGTGGGATACTCTTAGCTGGGGTGTCATATACACCCCCTCTTATAGACTCGGCGTCCTCGCTGAGGTTTGTCCCGTACCCGAAATTTGTCTAGACTCAGCACTGAGGTTTGCCCCGTGTACCCAAAATTTTTCTAAACTCAGTTGAACTTTATCCCACATCGACAAGGCTGACACAGAGTGACTCTGATACATTTATAGCAGCCTAGTCCACTAGTAATACTGTCCGCTTTAGGCCTAAGCCCGCACGCCTTTAAAATGCGTCTCTAGGGTCTATGGTTTGCTTAGTTATATACCCAACATCTCTCCTATGTTATGCCAATGTGGGATACTCTTAGCTGGGGTGTCACAAATGCCTTTAGAGGGTTGATAAATAACCCAAGAATTTTGTCATGTATGTTTCATTTGGAACAGTAACCACTTTCTCACATGAAATTGAGGTATTTTACGAATAAATAAGTTAAAAACCTTAAGGAAGAGAGCGAACCGAGTCCATTGATATAAGTATTTTCGTCGAAAAAAGTTTACCTATATTTTCAAAATCAGATATACACTAATTTAGTGTGATTTTCGGAAAATCAATAATAGAAACGGAAAGATGAGGACAAGACGAATCTGAGGATATAATTTTTAAAATATTTTGGCACCGGTCGGTGGTGGCTCAGTGACGGTCAACAGCGGTTCCCAATGACGGAGCTATAGCGGGAGGAAAATGAGAAGTAGGAGATGGATTTTCTAGAGAGAGAAAGTGTGAAAGAAGATTTTGTAAAATAATTGTAGTAAAGTGCTTAATGAGTAAAAGTGGAAATAGAATAATACTAAAAAATTCAAGCCTATGTAAAAGTGCTCAGTAAACCAAGACCATGCCCAAAAGTGCTTAATTTACATAAAAAGTTATTTTTACATTCCCTTCCACTCCGCCTTTCTCACCGAAGCCCGACGGCCTCCTTTCTCCGACATATGCGATGGTCCTCTTTCCTTCTTCTGGTGCTGACCTCCTTCTCATTCCCCCCTCAGGAAATAAATCTTTTGCTCCCGCTGGTGCTGCTACTTTTATTTATCGTCAAGTAAGGCTTTTCTCCGCTATTGCTACTTTGCTCCGATGTTGCTGCTTTCTTCGTCCCGCATTAGATCCAATATCCGCTGTTGTTCTGTTATGACGGACTTCGTTGCTTCTTTCGTTCAACTGCTCCAGATGAAGATTTTCATGATTTTTTTCTTCAGGTTTGTATTTTTCATTCAAATATAATGTATTTATATAGATCTGATGATTTTGCTCAAATTTGGTGTTTCTTGATGAAGATTTGATGTTTCGTTTAGATGTGATGTTTTCTTTATTAAAAAATGTATATTGTATATCATGTCTTGTAATATATGGATCTCGAATGTATCTCAATCGTATCTCAACTATATCAAAATCTATCTGGTGCGTTAAATGTGAATCTATCATCTTCTTTTTATTTTAATTTATAACATTGTTTTTACATTTTATCTATTTGTATTTAGTGTATCATTTTACCTCCTCCTCTCTCTTCTTCTTCTTCTTCTTCTTCTTCTTCTTCTTCTTCTTCTTCTTCTTCTTCTTCTTCTTCTTCTTCTTCCTTTTCTTCTTAATTTACTATATCTACAATGTATCTAATGTATTAAAACTGTATAGTATCATTTCATTTATTTCTTTTCTTCTTCTTATTTTATTATATCTATAATGTATCTCCAAGGTGTTTTGTGTATCAAAAGTGTTGCATCTATTGTATATCCAATGTATATACTGTGTATCAAATGTATTTTTTGTATTTAGTGATCATCTTTTGTTTATTAAAATTATCAGATTTACTTTTAGATCAAAAAAATCAAGTGTATCTACATTGTTGTACGTTTACTGTAGCAAACGTAGATCAATTATATATGTAGTGTTGTATTTCAGTTGTATTAAGAAAATCACCACGAAGATTGGTACAACGGCATGCGACAGGGAGCAACCAGGAGGGTGGAGGATCGTGGGGTGGGAAATGGAGGTCAGAGTTTGCTTCAATGTTAAATTTTTTACTTTGTTAACCATTATATATGAATAGTATTGTTATGTTTTGTATAAGTTATCTGATTGTTATTTTTGTGTAATAATGTTCTTTAACATTGTATATATGTGTAAAAAATCTTTTTTACTTTTTATTTGAGAATTTTAATAAGTTTTCTTGCTCTCGCAAAAACTAATTGAAGAAAATGGATTCGGCTCACATATATATATATATATATATATATATATATATTAATGAAGTGCATTAAGGATGAGGATGATACCGTTTTGATGGAAGATGACTGCATTAAGCGGAGATGGCAAGCTTATTTCTGTAAACTCTTGAATGCAGATGGGGATAGGAGTATTGTGTTGGGTGAGTTGGAGCACTCTGCGAGTAATCGTGATGTTAGTGACTTCAGATGTATCAATATTGAAAAGGTTAAAGAGGCGGCTAGTAAGATGAGAGGGGGTCGAGCAACCGGGCCGGATGAGATCCCCGTGGAATTTTGGAAGGAGGCAGGTGTAACAGGTATGGAGTGGCTAGCTAGATTGTTTAATGTCATCCTCAGGACTGATAAGATGCCTGAAGAATGGAGGTGGAGTACCATGATACCGTTGTATAAAAATAAGGGTGACATTCAAAATTGTAACAACTATAGGGGCATCAAGCTCCTAAGTCATACTATGAAACTCTGGGAAAGGGTGATAAAGAAGAGGACGAGGAAGAAAGTGGAAATCTCAGAGAACCAATTTGGATTCATGTCAGGGCGGTCGACTACGGAGGCGATTCACCTTCTTAGGAGATTGGTTGAGCAGTATAGGGATAAGAAGAGAGATTTACATATGGTGTTCATTGATCTAGAGAAAGCATATGATAAAGTCCCTAGGGAAATTTTTTGGAGATGTCTAGAAGCTAAAGGTGTGCCTGAAGCATACATTGGAGCAATTAAGGACATGTATGATGGAGCGAAGACTCGAGTGAGGACAGTAAGAGGTGATTCTGGTCACTTTTCCATTGAGATGGGGTTGCACCAGGGGTCAGCCCTTAGTCCGTTTCTGTTTACTCTGGTGATGGATGAATTAACCATGAGTATTCAAGGGGAGATTCCATGGTGTATGTTGTTTGCCGATGACATAGTTTTGGTTGATGAGACCCGCAGCGGGGTCAATAATAAGTTGGAGATGTTGAGACAGACCCTAGAGTCAAAAGGATTCAAGCTGAGCAGAACAAAGACGGAGTACATGGAGTGCAGGTTCAGTGATGTTTCCCAGGAGTCGGATGTTGAAGTGACGCTTGACTCACAAGTCATCCCCAAGAAAGGAAGCTTCAAGTATCTTGGGGTCAATTATTCAGGAAAATGGAGAGATCGACGAGGATGTCACGCATCGGATAAGGGCTGGTTAGATGAAGTGGAGGCTAGCTTCTGGTGTCCTATGCGATAAGAAAATACCTCATAGGCTTAAAGGTAAGTTCTATAAAGCATTCGTTAGACCTTCTCTAATGTACGGGGCGGAATGTTGGCCAGTAAAGGCCACCCACGTCCAGAGGATGAGTGTACTAGAGATGCGGATGCTTAGATGGATGTGTGGGCATACTAGAATGGACAAGATCATGAACGAAGCTATTTGAGACAAGGTGGGAGTGGCTGCAGTGGTGGACAAGATGCAAGAAGCGAGGCTGAGGTGGTTTGGACATGTGAAGAGGAGGAGTTCAGACGTGCCGGTGAGGAGGTGTGGGGGGTTGACAGTGCTAACCCTTCGGAGAGGTAGAGGTAGACCTAAGCAATATTGGGGCGAGGTGATTAGGCGGGACATGGCTCATCTCCAAATTATCGAGGACATGACCCTAGATAGGAAAAAGTAGAGGTCGAAGATTTGGGTAGAGGGATAGATAGTAATCGAGCGATTTTCGATATAGTATGCTTTTGGTTTTAATGTATTATTGGTGTTTTCTGTTGGTCTTGAGTTTGTTTGAATGCTTTTAGCAATGTCATTTTCATTGTGTTGATATTGTCATCTTACTTCACTTGCTTATGTTTCCTACTGATGTTTTTTTAGTTGAGGGTCTATCGGAAACAACCTCTCCATCTTGGTGGAGATACGGTCTGCGTACATCTCACCCTCTCCAGACCCCCACCTTGGTGGGATATTACTGGTATATTGTTGTTGCTGTTATATATATATATATATATATATTAAAAGAAAAGAGAGAAAAAATATGTCTATTAAAAAACATTTTGTCTAGTTCTGCCATTTCATATAAACAAAAAATGAGTCTATAAGGAATTCCCTACTAAATTCAACGTAAGTTTTCTCCTGAAACCAGACAAGAAGAAAACAAGAACGTAACCTTTCTCCCTCATCAAAGAATAATTTCTTTTTTTAAATTTGAAGAACTTATGTGGAGGATTCCTACAAGGATGATAAGAAATTTTAGGTGAAATGTTGGAACAATCTTTTACGACAAGTACATACTAGATTGTGAAGTTTTTGATACTATTTATATTTATCTACCGTGTGATTATGTTGACTACTAGTAAAACAAATATTGTGAATTTTGAGAAACGTGTATTCTTTATTGTATATTCACCACTTTTAAGTTTTCATTATCATTAGATTTTCACTATTTACTAGAACTAGAAAACTTTATCTTTTTTTATTGGTCATTGAAATCATAATACAAAGAAATTACTCGAGTACACATAAGCGGAGTGTATGTGTATTAGTTTTTCTTTAATAGTCTAGACCTAAACGAAATATGTGTGCTTTATATTTTGAGGCTGTTGTGATACTTTGTGTTAATTTGATACTTTGTGTTAATTTGTTCATATCCATTTCTTTTATGAAACTAACGACGTAACTCTTAGAAACTCAAGATAGTTAAAGGGTGAAAGTAAACCGATTTGATAGTTTAAGGGTATCATAACCAAATTTGATAGTATAGGGGTAAATTTGGATATTTATTTGTTTTGGCTAGTGCAGAGCCTTGTTGGACAGCCGTGGGCAAATATCATCCAAAATTAATGGTTCACGACTTTTCTATATTGAAAGGTTAACGCCGCGCAAATATAAAATTTAATACTTCAAATAAAATTTGGACCTTTTATGTAATTAATTTTTGTAAAAATTTCGCCCACATGCCACTTTTGCCGGAAAATTTTGATCAGTAGCCATTTTTAAACGCGCTCATTGGGGACTATCCATCGTTTCAAAATTTATTGAAGAATAGCCAAAAATTCGCGCGTACACTTAAGCTCCATTAGCGTTGGAAAAACACCCCAGACTAGTCCCATAACAAAAAACTGGAGCTCTGAACAAAACTTATTCAAAGTCCAAGTATTGTTATGATACTGAGAGGTCCCATAACAAAATAATCCCATAACAAAATAATGGGACCTTGAACTAACATGTTCAAAGGTCCCATTATTTTGTTATGAGACTTTATCCCATAACAAAATAATGGGATTTATTCCCATAACAAAGGTCCCATCAAAGGGATAAATCTCATTATTTTGTTATGGGACTGAAGCTTTATACAAAGTCCCATAACAAAATATGGGGGCCTTGAACAAAACTTGTTCAAAGGCCCAGTATTTTATACTGGGGTTAGTTTACTGAAGCTTCCCAGTATTTATACTGGAATTTGTCCGGAGGTGGCTATTTCTCAGCGAATTTATTTTTGACGGCTACAAATCAATTAGCACGCGCCAAACAGGCTCCTTCACGAAATTTTTACACTTTTGCCACTGGTATTTGGTTTAAAGCCACTTTTTTTACTGATTTTACATGAGATGCCACTTTTTGGAACTTCAGTCTATGAGTGCTGAAGTTCAAACCTTGTGGTTGAACTTCATGCCTAAGTTATGAAGTTCAACTTCAATCCGTAAGGGCTGAACTCTTAGGCATAGATGCGTAAACTTTAATCCTTGTGGGCTGAAGTTGAACTTCCATCCTTGTGGTGGGCTAAAGTTGAACTTCAACCCTTGTGGGTTGAACTTGAACTCAACCCATAAGAATTGAAGTTCCAAAAAATAGCATCTCATGCAAAACCAATTAAAAAAGTGGCCTCAAACCAAAGACCACTGATAAAAGTAGCTATTCGTGCACTTTACCCTTAATTTTATAGAAAATTTTGCTCAGTAGCCTTGGCGATAGTTAGTGTTTAAGTTTTAGTACTTTGTGTCGATCCTCCGGGATACACCATGAATTAGTTGGACTAAATTCCTGTTGATCCTTGTATTGGGTAAAAATTTCAACTGTACACGCGGTACCTCAGTGCATGGCTCGAAATGTGTATCAATGGTAACTCGTCGAAATATCATCGAGGCGTATGACTTGCCTTTCAGTGTGTTGACCTCGAGGTCACGATTTTGCATAGACTTCAGAAGATGTTCAACTCGGTGAAGGAGGAGCTCAACTCTCCGAGATGAGGAGATTTAACCTCAAGAACGGTTACACTTCAGTAAGATGTATGGTCTCATAATGGTCGCTCATTAATTCGGCATTTAATGGGTGTAATCATGGGTATGCCATGATCACAACGTGGGTAGGTGGCTAGTTATTGCCTAGTTAATGCATTAATTATCTTTACATCCAATTGGCTATAACTTGCCTTGTAATCATCTTGTAAGATTGATAGTTATATATTTTATATAATTTTAGATATACAAATTATTATATATATTTATGTTTTTATATAAAATATATGGTATTATCTTCAAATTGTGCAAATACACAAAACAGTCTTCCGGGAAAGAAAAGAACATAAAAGCAAGAAAAGAGAAAAAAAGTCACTGATGCCATCAGTGGATCACATCAGTGAGAAAAGAATGAAGAAATGCCACCAATGGCATTAGTGAGTTCGCATTACTGGGAAAGAGGAAGAAAAAGTCACCGATGCCATCGGTGGTTCGTATTAGTGGGAAAATAACAAGGAAATGCCACCAATGGCATTAGTGACTTCACATTAGTGGGAAAAAGGAAGAAAAAGGCACCGATGCCATCGGTGGCTCGCATTAGTGGACAAATGACAAGGAAATGCCATCAATGACATTAGTGGCTTTGCATCGGTGGAGCTTTTGACATGCACGTTTCTCTATAAATAGCCTGCATTTGCTGAGAAGTGAGATATCCCATTTTCTGTGTAAAAAATAAACACCTCTCTATTAGCTTTATTTTAGTTTTATAAGTTGTTTCTTCTTTGTACAAATATTATTTTCTTTTCTCCATAATGGAGTAATATTCTTTGGTTGGGAAATTAGTTGAAGCTTGATAAAGTTTTTATAATGGAAGTCTTGATTTTATTATATTCTTATGTTGGGGTTTTCTCTTTATCATCTTTATACACCAGGATTAACCATAATCTTTATCTTATTTCTTTCAATTCTAATTCTCACGGAGGAGTTGACTCAAATAAGATTATTGATTTAGTAAAAGCTAATCGAAAGAGTTTTTTTGCTCACTTGGTGTACTCAACTAAGATACTTCTTGTTTAAATCATTACTTTAGTCGGTTAACTACACTAATCGAAAGAGGTGTTATTAATCAATTATTATTTAATGTCACTGACTATCAATAAATTAATAGTATAAGCGCGAGTGGTGCTATTAATATATTGTGGTTAAGTGAAGTGGTTGTATTAGAAATAAATGATCATTCTTTGAACAAGGTCTCTGTTTCACTGTCAATCGATTAACTACATTAACCGAAAGAGGTGTTATTAATTGGTTACTTTTATGTGATTTGGTTATATTAGAAATAAACTACCATATCATTAAACGGAGAAGAAATAATGAAATTTTGATTTTATTATAATAGTTTTATTTTGCTGATACAAAGTATCCCAAACTTTATCTTTATTATCTTTTATTTACTTTAAAAATCCATAAAATATTTACTTTATTGTTATTTAAATTTTTAGGACTATTAAACAATTCTCATCTCACCAATCTATTTCTCTCAAATAGTGACAAAGACAATATAAATTTGTAGCCTAGGTGGTTCCAATCTCTGTGGGATGATATCTTAAACTATACTATAATTTGACAGAGTACGAGCATAAAATCATATACGCCCAGAGCTCGTCAAAGATCATTCAGAAATAAATAATACCACTTTATTTTTTCGTTGTTCATGTGCTCTTGCCTTTATCGTCAATTACATAAAATTGTCCTGCAACCTTGATACGACGAATTATTTGTTAACCACATTATAAATTCGATTTATTGTCCTAACCCGAATTAGGCCAACACAAATTGGTGTTGTCTGTGAGGAACAAGTAATAGCATTTGTTCAAAAGTTGCGCATCACAGCTACTCGTATCTTCTTCACTAATTCTCAATAATTGCTGACAACACTAACAACACAGTTGAGCAGGTTAGGGATGAAACACAAGTTCAATCAATCTAACCAGGCAATGGAATTCCAAATCCGCCAATTGGTACAACTCCACCAGTTGGCGTAACCTCAGCACTTGTACCGGGTGTAGGAACACCACTTCCATCAATTGATGCCTCTTTGTTTGGATCAAACGATCATTCCAACAATGTGTCATAAATACTTTACAATAGCTCCAGGGGCAGTTTGTTGCGTAGGTAGGCTTCAACGCTGAATTTCAAAGTTTGTTGCAAGCTCTCTCCGGTAACATGATGAACAATACAACACCCACTGATACTCCACCTGTGGTTCTCAATGGAAACATCTCGAATTTTGCTCATACGGGTGCAACAAAAAGGGGACTTTCAAATAGAGCTGCATCTAGAGGCTCAGCGACTGCCCAACTGGCACCCAGCATTTTGAGACTGCCCCCACGGTGGCAGAAACTAGCGTCTCGTTTGGCCTCGAAAAGTGGAAGAAGGATTTTGAAGTCCAATTTGAGAACAGCTCGAAAGAGTTTCTGGGGTCAGGATGCTCCAACGAGTGTTGGACATTGAAAAGTGTAGGCATCAACCTTTCAAGCCCGAGGCTACCCCTGCCTCCAACCCCAAGCACTTCAAGTTGCAAATAAGTATGGTAGAACGACTGATCCAGACGACCATATAACTGAGTACATGGCTATGGTCAAGAGCAATGACTTGACTCCAGTGGGAAGAGAGTCCATGTTCCTTAAAAAGTTCAGGGACACCCTCGAAAAGGGGGCATTGCCTTGGTATACGCATCTCCCCTCCGAAGCAACTTCAAGCCTCGAGGAGCTAGCCGACTTGTTTATCAAGGCTCATACCGGAGCTTAGAAGATCCTCAAATGAATGGTGGATATTTTTTAGGTTAAGCAAAAGTACCTCGAGCCTATTAAAGATTTCCTCGAGCACTTCCAGGCTGAAAGGATGGATCTGCCAACAATAGAGGATAACTTGGAAGTTATGGCATTTGAAAAATATATAAATAGCATCAATTCCGAGGCGACTGCCGAATAGAGGAGAGAGCTTCAACAGTGGCAGGCTCGAACTTGGGATAAACTGCATGACCGAGCCACTGCTAAGATTAGGCTCGAGAAGGCAGAATGGATGGCAACAGGTCACCTCAACACCGATAGAAGCCGCTCCGAGTCTTCCCGACACGCCGTGAGAAAACTCGAAAGGTCGCTCTGACCCTTACAACTTACAAAAGTAGCATGTGAGTCAGCCACTTGGATGGCAACATATAAGTCAAAGGCTCGGATGGAAAGTTAGCATAAATACTAACCAGAAGAACTCTTCGGGTCCGTCTTTAGTATCCAAGGATAAGGATTTTCCTCGTATCCCTGATTACAACTTCATCGTGTCGACCACTGAGTTGGTAAATGCGATAAAAGGGGATGATGGATCAAGGTGACTGAGGGATATGAGAATGCCTCCGGGGAAAAGAGATCAAAGCTTGTATTGTGAATTTCATGCGGATTATGGACATGCTACTGAAGATTACAAGGGTCTACGCCTCGAGGTAGCTCATCTTCTCAAGAAAGGGATACTGGCAGAGTTTCTCACGAATAAAGAAAACAAAATTTTCCTAATAATAGAGGAGGTGGACACCCACCAAGGGCTCCATCCACTAAGAGAGTCGTGAATGTGATAACAGGGGGATCACAGGTGAATGGTGTTAATTTCGCCCCTGCAAAGAAATTTGTGAAGCTCTCAATACTATGGAGAAAAGGACTCGGACAGGTGTTCGGTTAAAGAAATAGTTTTTGATGATGATGATTGTGATGGGATGATATTTCCCCATCATGATGCTTTGGTGATCATGTCGAGAATCAATAAATCAGACGTTAAACGATTGTTGATCGACCCTGGCAGCTCGGTTAATATTATCAGCTATGGGCCTGTAAAGAAGATGTGGATTGAAGGACCTCGTCGTCTCGAAAGCAACCATATTGATATGGTTTAATAAATCCACGGAGACGACGTTAGGTAAGATTACTCTCACAACTATTGCTTAAGGAGTTGACAAGAAGTCAGTGTTTTAAGTAATGTCCGAGGATATGGTCTATAATATTATCCTCGGGAGGCCTTAGATTCATGAGATGGAAGACGTGCCATTTACTTTGTATCAAGTCATCAAATTCCCAATTTCGTGGGGAATCCGTGCGATCCGAGGCGAACAACGAGTGGTGGGAATGCTACTCGATTTCTATGAAGAATAGAGTCACCCCGAGTGGGCTATCAAAATAGCAATTAACTTGCCCAGGGACTGGCGAGAAAGAGAGTTCGGTTCTTGGAATGGACTCTTAGAAAGAGGTGGAGTAGATCCCGGCATACATATAAAAGCCTCGGAAACAGAAATCCGAGGACTCAACTATTGAGGAGTTAGAATCCTTCGCTTTGTCGAAGGAATTCCCAGAGAGAAAGGTGTTTGTGGGTTCAGAATTGGATCCTAGTAAAAAAAGGCTCTCATTGAATTATTAAAGGCCAATGATAATTACTTCGCCTGGTCTCATGCAGACATGGTTGGGATTAATCCCGAAATAATGACGCATAAGTTAAACATGGATCATTACCACTCTCCGGTGAAGCAGAAGAAGAGGCTGAATGCCGGCGCAAAGAAAAAAGCTATTGAAGATGAAACCAAAAGACTGCTCAATAATTTTTTCATAAGGGAAGTAAAATACCTTGATTGGCTCGCCAATGTGGTGGTGGTGTCGAAGAAGAATGGAAAGTAGAGGATGTGTGTTGATTGTACGGATCTGAACAAAGCTTGTTCCAAAGATTCGTACCCTTTGCCTCAAATAGATTGGTTGATAGACTCCACGGCTGGACACAAGTTATTAACCTTTCTAGATGCATACTCCGATATAACCAAATTCTGATGGATCCAAGTGATGAAGAAAAAACTTCTTTCATCACAGATCAAGGAACATATTGCTACAAGGTTATGCCATTCGGCCTAAAAAACGTCAGGGCAACCTATCGAAGCTAGTATTTAAAATGTTAAGAGATTATATTGGGAAGACAATATAGGCATATATTGAAGACATGCTAGTGAAGTCAATACGGATGGAAGATCATTTGAATCATTTGAGAGAAGTTTTTGCTATTTTGAGGCAATACTATATGAAGTTGAACCCCGAAAAGTGTACTTTTGGGGTTGGCTCGGGAAAGTTTTTGGGACATTGTTTCCGAGCGTAGCATCGAGGCCAATATTGACAAAAATAAAGCTACTCAAGAGATCCCTAAGGAACTCTCGGGACCAAAAGAAGTTCAACGCTTGACTGGCCGAATCGTCGCCTTAAGTAGATTTATCTCGAGGTCCTCCGAGCGGTGCCATAAGTTTTTCTCTGTCTTGAAAAAGAATACTACTTTCGAGTGGACCCCTGAATGCAGAGAAGCATTGAAAGACTTGAAATACTACTTGGCTAACGCAGCGTTGCTTGCTAAGTCAAAAGATAGGGAGACATTGTTGGTTTATTTAGCCGTGTCTGAAGTGGCGGTCAGTGCAGTTTTGGTTCGAGAAGAGGATGGGATGCAAACAACTATATATTATATAAGTAAAACTCTTCTCGACGCTGAAATGAGGTACCCCCATTTAGAGACATTAGCACTTTGTTTTGCTCATAGCAGCTTGTAAACTTCGGCCTTATTTCGAATGTCATCCCATAGCCGTAGTTACCATTTTTCCCTTGAGAAATATACTACATAAGTCTGAGTTGTCGGGGAGGCTATCTAAGTGGGCGGTCGAGTTAAGTGAGAATGACATTGTATATCAGCCCCGAACTGCCATAAAGTCTCAAGTGCTGGCTGATTTTAGCGCCAAGATACTCCCCGTGGCAGAAAAGGAGAATTTGATTTCTAAAGGTCCAACCCTCGGGGTTTGGATACTTTACACTGATGGAGCAACTAATTCTAAGGACTCGGGGCTTGGAATAGTGCTCGTGACTCCTACGGGGGAAAAGTTGAGGCATTCTATGAAGTTCGAAAAGCTAACCAACAATGAAGCTGAGTACGAGGCTGCTATAGCAGGTCTGGCGCTGGCCAAGAAAATGGGGGTAGAAAAAATAGAGCTGAGGTGTGATTCGCAGTTGGTGGTGAATCAGGTCCTCAGTGATTATACGGTCGGGAGCCTAGAACGAAGCAATTTGTAGTTCGAACACAGCGAGCCTTAAGTGTCTTCCAAAAGTGGAAGGTTAAACAAATTCCCTGGGAAGAAAACTTTGAAGCCGATGCTTCGGCCAACTTGGCTTCCGCTATTGAAGTAAAAGACTCGGGGACTAATGCAGTGGTTCGGATACTCATATTTGCAGTAGGAAAGATGAAGTTAGAGGTAAATTCAGTAAATAAGTCTTGGGATTGTCGAAGCATGTTCATTTCGTATCTGGATTTTGGATTTCTACCAGCATATAAGAGGGAGGCTGAAAAACTTAGGAGGCAAGTAGTCACATATTCAATGGTGCATGGGCAATTATATAAAAGACTTTATTGCAGCCTGATGGCCAAGTGTTTAGGACCGGGGGAGTATGAGTATGTGATGAAAGAAGTGCACAAGGGTGAATGTGGCAATAACTCTGGTGGGAAGGCCCTAGTGAGTAAACTTCTCTGAGCAGGCTATTATTGGCTAGAAATGAGCGAAGATGCTCGGTTGTTTTGATCACGCCCAACTACGCCTTATAAAAAGGGACTAAGCGGTTGCAGCAAATATAGCTCGGTACTTAAAGTCCCGAGGTCGAATCCCACAGAGAACGCTCGAAATCTAGTTGTTATTCTAACTAATTTACCTATCAACTAACTTCTAAGGTGGTTTTATCTTAAGGTTGATTTATAGTAACAACTAAGTAATAAAAATTAACAATAAAATAAATGACAATTAATAAAGGATGTAAAGCCTATGATTGATCTACCCAACTCCTACCTATGTGTTAGAATAATGTTTTAACAAATTCAACTTGGTTCTTCCTATTGAACACTTGCTCTAAATTTACAACTAGTCACTCCCGTGTAATAATTATAACTTTCACTAACTAATTTTTTAATTAATTAATGAAGATATGTAGGACTACAAGTAGTGTTCACAATCAGTCTCAATGGTCAGAAATCATCTTATTGACAACCTAAGTAATACCTTGATTTTAGGTTGAAATATTGTAAAAGTTTAACCCTAACTTATGAACCTATCCCTAGACACATAGGAATAAAGGGGACAATCAATTGGGGGCCCTTTAAATTAATAGCAAATAAAATATAAATACTTAGATAGGAAGAATTAACAAGTTTTCATTCATTAAAACCAATAGTCGTCACACATAAATAATGGAGTGGTTCAATCAACCCTAGAATGGGTAATTTAGACACTCACGTTCATGATAATCATGTCAATATGATTCATGAATGAATAAATTACAAAGAGGAAGAAAGAATTTAGGAAAAAAAAAAACCTGTCTTAGCCAAATCTCAAAGCTCTAGCCTTCTTGTATGTTGCTTGCCTCCAAAGTACATCAATAGGTCTAAAAATATGTTTACAGGGATTTATATATGGAATACAATAAGTGGGAAACGTCCTTAGCCTCTCCAAATTCGTATGGAATAACTCTTCAGCACAAACACTGGAGCATGCCCCGTGCCAACGGCGGTATGCTCTGCTGCTCCTTTCTTTTCTTCAATTTTTGCTTTTCCCAGGCCAAACACTGATGCATGCGAAGCATGGACGGCTATATGCTGCTACTTCCTTGTTTTTGTACCAATTAAGCTCCAATTTCCTTCATTTCATTAAGCCAATATATCTCACTTTTATCATTGTTGGGCATATAATATCCTAAAAATAAAGCCAAAAGTGATAAGAAATCAACACCAGAATGCAAAACATGTGTCCCACATCATGTTTGTAAGGAAGTGTGATAAGTGCCAAAGTCACGCTTCCATGATTCATCAGCTAGTCGAACCCTTGCATTCAGTTGTGTAGCCTTGGCCCTTCATGAAGTGGTGGATGGATATTGTAGGCCCATTTCCCAAAGCGAAAGGTGGTGTTCATTTTATCCTCGTTCTTACTGATTATTTCACCAAGTGGGTTGGAGCCGGAGCTTTTGCTAAAGTTAGGAAAAATGAGGTTATTGACTTTATTTGGAAGAATGTCATTTGTAGATTCAGGGTCCCAAGGGAGATAACTTGTGATAACGACCCGCAATTTATGGGTTCGGAGGTCACCACTTTACTTGCGAAGTGGGGGATTAAAAGGGTGGCTTTAACACCTTATCATCCGAGCGCTAATGGACAAGTTGAGTCATCCAATAGTATAATCGTGGAGAATCTCAAAAAGAGGTTGGATGAATCCAAAGGCCCGTGGCCCGACTCTCAGACCGGGGACTGTATGCAGTCAAGGCAGACTCTCAGACCGGGGACTCTAAGAGGACCCAAAAACTAGCTATCTGAATACCGGGGACTGACTCCCGAACTTTAGCTTAGTTGATTAAGTTTTTTTGCCCAAAATGGCTTCTTTCAATAAAAATTCGCCTAAGTCTTGTTGTGACTAGGTCTTATGTAAGCATGACTTAACTTCATCAATAAAATAAACTTGATTCAATATCTCTTTGTTTCTATTATAGCTGAAGATTATATCACTAAATGTTGTTCTTTCATGCCACGGCCCGATGATGAGACGTCGTTCCAAAGCTAGCATCGTATTAAGATAAATTCTGTCTAAGTTTTGCAAGCAAAATATTCTAAGTAACATGTCAAACACTTTCAAACACAAAGTAAAGACTAATACTTGGAAACGACAAATGAAAATTCTTTGATAAAGGCCCGAGGGCCACAAAAGTTATTTTACAGAAGGCTCGATGGTCTCAACTAAAAGAAAGGAAAAACAGAAAGAAGTCATCACTTTTCAGGCTTATCTTCACTCGAAGTCTCAACTTTAGTGCCTTCGTTGTCTTCTTCCTCATCGGCGACTTCATCATCCGAGCTCTCACTACTCGAGGAAAGTTTGTCCATAAGCTCTTAAGCCTTAGCAGCATCATCTTGAGCTTTGGATATTTCTTTGACCAAATCTACCCCAAATTTGCATTGCTTAAAAGTGTTCAGCCTGGTTTGGATAATGGCCCAATTCTTATCCACTCGAGCCCTCGTTGCCTTTAGCTTGAACTTCGTCGAAGAGGATGCCTCCTTGCCTCGAAGGGTCCTAATCTCTACCTCGAGCGTCTTCTTCTCAGCTTCCAACTTGTTCATCTTAACCATGTACACCATCTGTTTGTTATGATATTCTTCAGCTACATCATTAACCTTGGCGTTAGCTTCATCCGTTAGCTTTTGGATCTCAGCACGATGGTTTTCCTCTAGTGTCCTCATTTAGGCCTTGAGGATAGCAACAACTTCGCGAGCTTTGGCTGACTCGAGGTCATATTTTTTGGTAGCTTTACGGGCTTGATCCAGCTCGAGGCTGGAGTTGAGCAATCGCCCTTGAAGTTCACGCACTTGGGATTGGAGTTCGGAATTTTGTCGTTCCCCCTCATCCACAATCCTCTTGAGGGATGATGCTCGGTGGACCTCTATTTCCACAGCCTTCATCGCGTATATATAGCTCTGTAAAAGGGTTGGACAAAAGTTAGAATATATCAAAGAAAGTTGAAGTTAAAAGAATCACAAGTGATGAGAGTATACTTGAATCGCATGTTGGCCCGAGTAAGCCATCAAGTCTGTAATAGGCATGTCTTTGGTTCGGTCCCGCTCTAGTGGCCCGAGCAATCCCCTAAGACATGCGGGGACTGCTATGCTACCATTCAAAAGGCATAAGTTAGAGGGAATGCCAATCCTTCTGAACTTCCTTTGCGAGACCGAGGCATTTGAAGGCTCAGAAGTGGCATGTGCAGTATTTAGTGCCACTCTTTCTTCGGCGCGAGGAAGATTTTCAGCAATTCTATCCTTAAATGGGGCTTCAACTTCGCCAACCTTGGGTTTGCCCTTGGCCTTGTAAGTGGTACGAGCAGGCTCCTCGAGGTCGACCACTTCAATTTCCTCGCGAGCCTCTTCATTAGTGGACTCATCAATCAAACCCCTGTGAGGTGCAGTTACCGCCTCGGGCCTAGGAGCAGTTTCCACCTCCAATCAAAGATGCTTCGCCTTGAGGATTTCTTTGATGCTCGTCTCTTCGAATATTTAAAAGTTCGAATTAGAGACTTAGGGATAAAGAAATGGATGAGTATGGAAGGAAGCTAACTAAGAAAGTCCCTTGGCCCGGCGACCCTTTGGGAGCTTCGATCTCTGCAAGGGTTCCAATTAGGCCCTCCAGCTCATTCAAACTATCCCCATCATCGGGGACTTCCTTCTTCTCCCTTTTCCCTTTTTTCTTCTTCTCTTTTGGCTCGGTAGCCGCCCTGTTTTGAAGAACTATAAAAAGCAAAAAAGAGTTAGCAAAAGGAGAGTCTCGAGGGGACTAAAAAAATGAACAAATAAAACTTACTGTGCTGTCTGCACGACCAGTGGTTTGCTTTCAATGTAGCAAAGACCATCCATGATCTTTCCAGCCGCTATTTGATGTCAATTATTGCTTGAACCCAAGGGGCTAAGTCTTTTGGGGGAATGATTGGAATTGATTCAGTTGAAGAATTTAAAGCAATAGTTAAAAACTAATAAGTTACGAAGGGAAGTATGAAAATTATGAAGGGCTACCGAAGTGTTTACTTACGTGTAGTGTTCCATACCTCGAGAAATACAGGTCGAGGAGACAGAAGACTAGCCGGGAAGAGAACGAAGCGATCACACCTTCCACGGTCTTCTATGTCTTCGCTTTTTCTGATCAACGAGTATTTGCCCCGTTTATTGAGTTGAACAACCCCATCTTTGTTCAATGTAAGATAGAAGAGAGAAACTAAGTGTTCAAAAGTAAAAAGAACCCGACCTCACGATTTAAGTAGTCGAGGCATTGAACGACCCTCTAGAGCCTGGGGCCGAGTTTAGCCAAACATAAATCGTATGTTCGGTAGAAGGTGTCAATTACCTCGTGAACAGGCAGAGTGAACCCTATCGTAAAGGGCTAGTGTAGTTGAAGGATTGCCCAACCACTCAGTCGCAGCTACGACTATCCGGGGTAGGAATTCCGATCAGGACCTTGGGGCCCTAATTGAAATTCTTCCTGAACCAAGCCTACGTTAGCTTGAGTAATCAAGCGCGGTGTAGTTTGAACAGGGACGTTTCTATTGTTCTCGATATCAGCAGCTATTTGTTCTTGTAATTTGAAGTCATTTGTGAGATCAATCTTCAAGGAGATAACGTAATGAGGCTCGAGCTCTTTGATGGTAGATTTCTTCTTTTTTGGATTTGAAGCTCCCGCCTTGGTATCACCACCAATATTGATTTCTCTGGCCACGACGGTGTTCTCCTCCTTCTCAATAATTGTTGCATCCGCAGGGTCGCGCTTAGCGGTTCCTTTGCGCCGCGTTTGATTTAACTCACCTGGCTGCGACGTCACCTCAGTGTCGCCATCGGAAGTTGGAACAATATTAAGTGGTTCTGGAACATTTACCAACTCGTCACCAACGATCATGGTGTCGGCAACAGGGATTTTTTCCTCAGAAGGACTAGAAGAATTTTGTGCAGAGTGGTTTGATATTTTTTTGAGTAAGAAATTTGGAGGTACTTTTTCAAATTCAAGGATGAGGAATTCAAATTGCTATGGAAAATTCTATTGTTGCTTGTAAGTTTAGAAGTGGAGAGGAAGATGATTAAGATATGGTTACTTATATGAGAAGAAGCCATCATTACGTTTACATAGGGAAAGAGGAATGAAGGGTCACAACCTCCCAGCGGCTGTCACATGTAATGGACGAGAATTCGAAATAACAGCTACCCTTTCAAATTGTTGGATTCACATGCAACCACGTCGATTTCCCCCCTAAATTCATTCCACTCCTCAGAAATTCTGTCTGTTGCGCAGGAGTAGGGGGACTATCTGTATTAAGTAAACAATCAATCACATATGTGGCACCTCAGGTGCATGGCTCGAGGATTATTACAATGGTAGTTTACCAAGGACTCACCAAAGGATACAACTAGCTTGTCTAAATAGTGGCCTTGGGACTGGAGTCAAGCACAAACTTCGGGAGATGTTCGCCTCTGCGGACGGAGAACTTAAGCCCTCAAGGAGAGAAGTTCTGGCCTCGGTGAATAGTTATGTTGCAGCAAGGAAAAAGGATACATAACGGTCACCATTAACTCCACATTTAATGGGAACGATCATAGGCAAGCCATGATCTAAACGTGGGAGTGAGTAGTTATGGCTTAGTTAATGCCTTAATTGCTATTGTATTTAGTAGAAGCTATAAATACCGTTGTAAGGATCTTTGAGATTCATTCAGAAATACACATAACCACTTTACTCTTGCTTAGCTATTACTCGTCTTTACCGTTCTCATTATCAGTTTATAGTTTGGATACAGATTGTTGCTTGTTAACCCAAAAAATAAATTCAATTAATTAACCTAACCAAATTTAAGCCAACACAAATAGAATAATATGATCTAAGTTTAATATTTCTAGCAATTTCTACTATATATTTAATGGAGTGATTCATGCCATATATTGATGTGACTTTGTAATAATCCTAATTTTATGATGAAAAACAGTGACAACAGTAGGTTTGACCCTTGCATTTGGAGGTTGGACGAGCAACCTTATTGTCTATCTGATAAAGGAATTTGATGTGAAGAGCATCGATGCCGCTCAAACCTTTAACCTGGTTAATGGTTGTGGAATATTGATTCCTATACTTGGAGCTATAATTGCCGACTCATTTCTTGGATGCTTGTCTACCATCTGGAGTTCATCTCTCATCTCTTTGCTGGTATATACCAAGTATTATATTGTCTGTACACTCTTTGTTTTACCTTGTTGATTGAATGATTAAACATTTGGTGAAATTTTACTTTGCATGAGGTACAAGTGTTATAAGTCATGTGAAGGTCTCTTTTATTTGATAAGTGTATCTAATGGGACCCATAATCTTTCATAACAACACTTATATTCCTTGGACTCGATTTATGTGACAGGCTGGTGTGAAGTGTATAAATGAGAGAAAAACTTTCAAAATTTGTAGTCTAAAATAAGTCATAAAATTTTATGTAACTATAAATAATTTCATTGAAGGTAAAACAAAGAATTTAACATTAAATTATTTTTTATATAATAATAAAGTGTCTTCTTCTTTTTTGAAATAAACTAAAAAAGAAAGAGCATCGCGTGAATTGACACAGATGGAGGTAGTTTTTGAAAATATTGTTGATTGTTAAACCATTAACGCTCAATTATTCAAGAAACTGTGTGAAGAACTATGTGTTGCAATGGAAATGGAATCACTAGGACAAGTTGTTCTGGACAACTGATAAATAGCAATAGGTTTCTATTAGGAGAAAAAAAATTCATAGTGCTATCCTGTGAGGCTCTTAGACAATGCTAGACTAGCATTTTGAAGATCCATTTAAATGAAGGGCTAAGCTGAGTTTGGCCGATGAATATTTTGTTGGCTTCGCTAGAAATCTAATTGTGAATAGTTATTTTTCTCTACGGCCTACCCAAATTAATTTCTGCTTATTGGTGGCCTTGATGAGTTTAAAGATACCTTCTACACCGTATTCTGTTTTATATATTTAATGTTCTAAGAATTTAAATGATTTATTTGGTTGTTGGCTTCTAGGGTACAATTCTTTTAGCTTTAACAGCGACATTTGATTCTTTGAGGCCTAAGCCCTGTGAAATGGACTCAAGCTCATGCGGCCATACTCCGAAACTCCAATATGGTTTGCTTTATGCAGCCATAGTACTGGCAACGTTAGGGCAAGGTGGTACTTGATCAACCCTTTCAACGATGGGAGCCAACCAATTTGATAAGCCAAAGGATCAAAACATTTTCTTTAAGTGGTGGTTCTTCTTCGTGTATGCTGCCGCTATAGTAGCATCCATATCTATTGTTTATGTTGAAGATAATGTCAGTTGGAAACTTGGATTTTTCATTTGTGTAGCGGCCAATGTTCTTGGTTTTGTTAGTTTCCTAATAGGAAGCAGATTATACGTCAAGTATAAGCCAGAAGGTAGTCCATTCACCAGCTTGGCTCGCGTTGTCGTTGCAAGTAATAGGAAAAGAAAGGTGCAACTCTCATCGACTGGTGAGTACTACTAATATGGACACACTGTAGCATCCAAAACACTAGTTGTGCCTTCAAAGACCTTCAGGTAAATTTGTACCAACGTTTATATATCTCTCTGTCTGCGAGCATGTGTTTGGTTATTCCTGCAACCAAATAAATCAGAAAAGACAAAAAAAAAAACACAGAAGTATATTATCGGTTGTTATGGGACAATCCCGAGCCCACAATTTACTTGTGTCTACTTAAGAAATCTAACCCCCTCACAGTTGCCCAAGGTTTACGGGTTAATTTCTCCCAGGATGGAACGGGATAACAGTTCTACTGTAGCGGCACTTCAAACAGTAGAACACTGCGAACTCAAAGAAAACGGAGCAAATCACACGACTTACTAAGACTTACTTAGTATGCAGAAAAGAGAGGAATGCAGTAAGAAGTTTTGTATTTCTGTGTTTCAGTGTGTTGAAATGTTGAAGACTGACCAGTTTATATAGCCATGGGAAATGGAAGGAAGAGTCACCACTAATGGCCACTAACACCACTAACACTGCCACTAATGGCACCTGAATTCATTGCCACTAATGGCTGAATTCACTAAATGTCAGTAATGAATTGTCCACTAATGAGAAAACGTGGGAGAGTGGGAGAACGTGGAGGAATAACTACTCTGGATTAATCAGATTAATCCATTCAGATTTCTGTTACACAAACAGATTAAATATTAAATATTAATAATAAATTATTAATTAATTAATATTTTTAGTTTTTGTTGGTCCAAAAAATTAAGTCAATCAATCATATCAATTGACCGAAATCCGAAATCCGAAATCCGAATCCGAATCCGAATCATTGTATTTAAACCCAACAAAAGTCTTTTCCTCTACCATTATGGGAGAATGTGCATTTCCTTACTAAAAGGAACCTTTTCACCTTCCCACCCATTTCCCATTCACACTCTATTTATTCCAAAATCCCAACAATCCCCCACATGAATGGGGAATGGCTATATTGGAAATATGCATGACAGACTTGTGTGATTTGCAAGAAAGAACTAGTTGCATCGGGATAAGTAGGTTTCCCTTTGAACTTTCTGTAGTGAACATACATCGGATATACTCGGTCAATCGATAGATTTGATATCTTTGAACCGTTGAGCTTTGGTGTATACCTAGACAACGTATGTCACACAACTAACCCTTAACCGTCTTTGGTTCTCACTGTTGTGTTCGTTTCAGCCATGAACACCGCCTGGTTTCATAAGTATTTAGAGAACTTGCCATACCGAATTCTCCTTGAAGCGGCTTCCACTTCACACTTACATAGGTGATTTCTAAACGTGTAATCCTATAGATGTACACTGTTTGATAATTAAAATATCAAACTTAGACAATCATTAAAAAATGCCTCTAGCATTTTACCCTTGGTACTTGAACATTGTCTAATCATGAGAATGGACCAAACATTAACTGACAATGTTGGACCGTCAAACACGACTTTGTATTCTCCTTGAACCTAGTTCTTGGGATCTCCAGTCTCCTAGGTAGAGTTACCGCCGTGATGACTTGTCCTTGGCCATAGTCTCATTCCCTTCGATGAACACTCAACCGCCTCTCTAGTTAAGCCTTTTGTAAGCGGATCCGCCACATTATCCCTTGACTTCACGTAGTCAATTGTGATAATTCCCCTAGAGAGTAGGTCCCTAACGGTTTTATGCCTTCGTCGTATGTGACGATTCTTACCGTTATACATGACATTCCTTGCTCTTCCTATAGTCGATTGACTATCACAATGTATACAAATTGGTGTCAACGGCTTAGGCCAAAACGGAATGTCTTCCAAAAATGTTCCGAAGCCATTCAGCTTCTTCACCGGCTTTATCTAACGCTATGAATTCAGCTTCCATAGTAGAGCGGGCAATACATGTTTGCTTGGACGATTTCCAAGACACCGCTCCTCCACCAAGTGCGAAAATATATCCACTTGTGGACTTAGAATCAGTTGTGCCGGTGATCCAATTGGCATCACAATATCCTTCAATGACTGCAGGATACTTGTTATAATGCAATGCAAAGTCTTGAGTGTATTTTAAATACCCCAAAACACGTTTCATTGCCATCCAATGGGTCTGATTGGGATTACTCGTGTATCGACTTAGTTTACTTATAGCACAAGCTATATCTGGTCGAGTACAATTCATGACGTACATCAAACTTCCCAAAACACGTGCATAATCCCGTTGCGACGTGCTTTGACCTTTGTTCTTCTTTAGAGCAAGGTTTACATCAATAGGAGTCTTTGAAATTTTAAAGTCCAAATATTTAAATTTTTCAAGAACACTATTGATGTAGTGAGTTTGAGACAACGCCAGACCTTGAGGAGTTCTATGGATCTTAACACCCAGAATTAAGTCCGCAACTCCTAAGTCTTTCATATCAAATTTGCTAGTCAACATGCGTTTCGTAGCATTTATATTGGCAATGTTATTGCTCATTATCAACATGTCGTCCACATATAAGCAAACAATGACTACAAAATTAGGAGTGTTCTTAATGTAGACACATTTGTCACACTCGTTAATTTTAAAGCCATTTGACAACATTGTATGATCAAATTTCGCATGCCATTGTTTAGGTGCTTGTTTTAGTCCATAAAGCGACTTAACAAGTTTACACACCATCTTTTCTTTACCCGGAACCACAAACCCTTCAGGTTGTTCCATGTAAATTTCTTCCTCCAAATCCCCGTTTAAGAACGCTGTCTTAACGTCCATTTGATGGATTTCCAGACCATACACGGCGGCTAACGCTATTAACATACGTATGGATGTAATTCTGGTTACCGGCGAGTATGTGTCAAAGTAGTCAAGACCTTCTTGTTGTCTATAGCCTTTAACAACAAGCCTTGCCTTATACTTGTCAATAGTGCCATCAGCTTTCATTTTCCTTTTGAAAATCCACTTAGAACCTAATGGTTTGTTTCCAGGAGGAAGATCAACCAACTCCCAAGTATGGTTGCTCAAAATAGATTCTATTTCACTATTGACTGCCTCTTTCCAAAATGGAGAGTCTGAAGAAGACATTGTTTCTTTAAACGTCCGATGCTCATTTTCCAGCATGAAAGTGACAAAGTCATCTCCAAACGAAGTAGAAGTTCTTTGACGCTTGCTTCGTCTTGGTTCTTCCTCATTTGGTGAATTTCCTTTGGTTCCTTCCCGAGGTCGTTTGGGTCTTTCACCAACTGACTCACATTCCTTCTTATACGGATATATAGTTTCAAAGAACTCAGCACTATCTGATTCCATCACCGTATTAACATGAATGTCGGGATTTTCTGATTTATGAACCAGAAACCGATATGCTTTACTGTTTATAGCATACCCAATGAAAACACAATCAACTGTTTTCGGTCCAATCTTAACCCTTTTGGGTTTTGGGACTTGCACTTTTGCCAAACACCCCCACACTTTGAAGTAATTCAAGTTGGGCTTCCTTCCTTTCCACTTTTCATATGGAATGGACAGTGTTTTGCTATGGGGAACTCGATTGAGTATTTGATTAGCCGTGAATATAGCTTCCCCCCACAAGTTCTGGGGTAGACCCGAACTAATTAACAAGGCATTCATCATCTCCTTTAACGTTCGGTTTTTTCTTTCTGCAATCCCATTGGATTGAGGCGTGTAAGGGGCAGTTGTTTGATGAATAATGCCATATTCCAAACATATTTGTTCAAAAGGAGATTCATATTCTCCACCCCTATCACTTCTTATCATTTTGATCTTTTTGTTAAGTTGCGTTTCAACTTCATTTTTGTATTGCTTGAATGCGTCAATTGCCTCATCTTTACTACTAAGTAAATAAACATAGCAGTAACGAGTGCTATCGTCAATAAAAGTTATGAAATACTTCTTTCCACCGCGAGATGGTATTGACTTCATGTCACAAATATCTGTATGAATTAAGTCTAATGGTTCAGAATCCCTTTCAATTGACTTGTAAGGGTGTTTAGCATATTTAGACTCAACACATATTTGACATTTTGACTTAGCGCAATCAAATTTAGGCAATACTTCCAAATTGATCATTTTTCGCAAGGTTTTATAATTGACATGTCCCAAACGAGAATGCCATAAATTATTTGACTCAAGTAAGTAAGAAGAAGCTGCAATTTTATTCATAGTGTCAACGACCATTACATTGAGTTTGAAAAGGCCCTCAGTCAGGTAACCTTTTCCTACATACAGCTCATTCTTAGTTATTACAACTTTGTCAGAAACAAACACACACTTAAACCCGTTTTTCACAAGAAGTGCAGTAGACACCAAGTTCTTCCTTATTTCAGGAACGTGAAGAACATTGGTCAGAGTCACAACCTTGCCAGACGTCATCTTGAGGAATATCTTCCCATATCTTTCAATTTTGGCCGTTGCAGAATTGCCCATAGAGAGCGCCTCATCAGGTCCAGCGGGAGCATACGAAGCAAAGGCTTCCTTCACAGCACAAACATGGCGGGTGGCTCCTGAATCAATCCACCATTCCTTAGGATTTCCAACTAAGTTGCATTCAGAAATCATAGCACATAGATCAATGTCTTGCACTCCTTGGGCCAATTTTGTCTCTTCAACCATGTTTGCTTGACCTTTTTTCCTTTTTCCTGTCCTTCTTTGCAGCACGACAGTCTGCGGACTTATGTCCACTCTTGCCACAGTGGTAACAATTTCCCTTGAACTTTTTCTTGCTGGGGTTGGTCTTCCCTCCAGAAGGCTTCTTTCTCTTATTTTGATTTGGAGTGTGCTCAACAATATTTGCTCCCGCTATTGCAGCACTTCCACGACCCTTCTTTGCAGCAGATTTGTTGTCCTCTTCAATCCTCAAGCGTACAACCAAATCTTCAAGGGTCATCTCCTTGCGCTTGTGTTTCAAGTAATTTTTAAAGTCATTCCATGATGGAGGTAACTTTTCAATCATGGCTGCAACTTGAAACGCTTCATTAATCTTCAAACCTTCAAAGAAAAGTTTGTTAGCAACAATATAAATAATACTCTTAACAGAAGTATTAATCAAGATCAAACCTTCAGCAAGGAGATCATGGATAAGGACTTGAAGTTCTTGGACTTGGGACACAACAGATTTGTTATCCACCATTTTATAATCCAGAAATTTGGCAGCCACAAATTTCTTCAGTCCAGCGTCTTCAGTCTTATATTTCTTTTCTAAAATATCCCACAGTTTCTTAGACGTTTCAACATTACTGTAAACGTTGTACAGGTCATCTTCCAAGCCACTTAGAATGTAATTCTTGCATAGGAAGTCAGAATGCTTCCAAGCCTCAATCACAAGGAAGCGTTCGTTTTCAGGTGTTTCATCAGTCAGGACTGGAGCATCCTCGTTGATAAACCTTTGCAGGCTTAAGGTGGTCAGATAAAAGAACATCTTTTGCTGCCACCTTTTAAAGTCCACACCAGAAAATTTCCCCGGCTTTTCTGCTGGTGGCATAACCGTTGCAGCAGCACGGCTAGGCCCAGCAGCACCAGAAACTGCGGTAGCATTCGTATTCACAGCAGGGACAGTTTGTTCAGCTCCGTTAGTCATCTCTGTCAAGTGACACAAGCAGAAACAATATTAATAAACTGTTTAAACAATAGGAGTAGAAAAAACCACGAAGGCTTTTAGTCCCCACAAACAGATTATTTCACAGTAGTTAGGAGTAGAAAAACCACGAAGGTTTTAGTCTCCACAGCAGATTAATATATTATAAACGAGTGGAAAACCACAAAGGTTTTAGTCTCCTTAACCAGTACTTATTTAAGTGCAGAAAATAAATAACAATAGATTTCTTAAGCTTGTTATTCCTGCAACCAAATAAATCAGAAAAGACAAAAAAAAAACACAGAAGTATATTATCAGTTGTTATGGGACAATCCCGAGCCCACAATTTACTTGTGTCTCCTTAAGAAATCTAACCCCCTCACAGTTGCCCAAGGTTCACGGGTTAATTTCTCCCAGGATGGAACGGGATAACAGTTCTACTGTAGCGGCACTTCAAACAGTAGAACACTGCGAACTCAAAGAAAACGGAGCAAATCACACGACTTACTAAGACTTACTTAGTATGCAGAAAAGAGAGGAATGCAGTAAGAAGTTTTGTATTTCTGTGTTTCAGTGTGTTGAAATGTTGAAGACTGACCATGGGAAATGGAAGGAAGAGTCACCACTAATGGCCACTAACACCACTAACACTGCCACTAATGGCACCTGAATTCACTAAATGTCAGTAATGAATTGTCCACTAATGAGAAAACGTGGGAGAGTGGGAGAACGTTGAGGAATAACTACTCTGGATTAATCAGATTAATCCATTGGAATAACTACTCTGGATTAATCAGATTAATCCATTCAGATTAAATATCAATTGACCGAAATCCGAAGCCGAAGCCGAAGCCGAGACGAGCGAGCGACGACGACGGCGCGAGGCTTCCCTTCTTCTCAACCCTTTTAAGAGCTAAGAGAAGTGAATTTGTATTTAAACCCAACAAAAGTCTTTTCCTCTACCATTATGAGAGAATGTGCATTTCCTTACTAAAAGGAACCTTTTCACCTTCCCACCCATTTTCCATTCACACTCTATTTATTCCAAAATCCCAACAGTGTTTACACTATATCTTCTTGGAAAACACTAACATGCCTCCTAGCTTGTTTAATAACCATGCTTAATAGTCCAAACTAGAGTGAGTTATTAAACCTCTTTCTTTGGCTCACTTTCCGTAATGATCGTTGCTATGCACTTTCAAGTACATTTTGTTTTGTTTTTTTTTTTTAATAAATAATACGTGATCGTACTATATTTATAAGGAGTAAAAATTAAATGAATGTGCACTAAAGATTTTCTATTTACACATTTGGTCAAACTATAATTTGCAAAACACATCTTAGTGAGTGTTGTTAAGGATGTTGTGATTTAAGATACAAATCAAATGTGACATACAGTCCTTAACTTCCTTGGTGTAACCGCTAGATGTTGATAGTAACAGTCAAGATTCCATTATGCTCGTGTCCACTATGTCATGAATATACGTTTTCTGAGCAAGAGAATTGTGGAGAACCGTTTAGTATTGTACTTACTCAAAAGCATATAGAAGAATGGCCACCTTCAGTCAAGTCTACTCAACAAATGTGTGTTGTTGGATGGTCAGGACTTGGGATCTCTTCACCCTTAATTAGAGGTTTTGAGTTCGAGGTTTGAGTTTGGTAGAAGGTGCCTTAACACTAAAAAAAATTGTGGATTAATTGGTAACTTGGTGATATTGGTTGGTAAATTGAGTTTCCAATCGATTACCAACTGATTTCAATTTGTTACTAGAAGGCTCGTTGGTAATATTTACCAACCGATTTGAGTTTGTAGGTAAATTTACCAACGAAAAATCAGTTAGTAAATATCACAAAATCTGTTGGTAAATTTCACTCTTAGATCTAAAATTTTTGTAAGTAAAATTACTAACAGACTTTTAGTTGCTATTTATTTGGCAATTTTGGTAATTCAATTTAGTTGGCAATTTTGGTAATTCAATAACGAAAAAATTTATGTTAGTAATCCGTTAGAAAATTTAGTAACAATAAAAAATTTATTAGTAAATCCAATTATTCAATTTCCAAAAAGCATTGGTAATGGGTTAGCAATCCATCAATAATTTACCAACATAATGAAAATTTGTTCGTGAAATTATTACTCATTTTCTAAATATCTCTAATAATATACCAATAAAGTAACTTCTAAAAACTTTATTACTAATACAAATATTTAAATATAAACACTAAAAATCTAACATGAAAATCAAAGAAATTGGAAACCCCGCCTGATTTTATAGTTACTGATATTTATTAGCCACATCTTCAAAATTCATACAAGTATTGTCACAACAATACAACAAATATAATGGCTTTCATTTACATTATATAATAATCAATCCTATAAGTCTAAAAAGAATAAACGAAACTTCTTGTCCATAGATGAACCATCATGTCTGGACTATAGGGCATCAGCATTGGCATTGTCCACTTCAAATATATTGGATAACATTTCGGACCAGGAGCGGGTATGTGTCATTACCACGAAGTTGAAGAAAACAAAAAGGCAGGTTTATGGTGAGCACATGTACGACAGAAGAGGGAGCTGGAGGAGAAGCGCTACGAAGAACAAGAAGTTCTGAAAAAGGAAAATCTGAAGGGGGAAAGAAAATTAGATAACATAGACAGTAAAGTGCAAGTTTTTGAAACCCATAATGCAGGACAACAACCATAAACTAGTCTACTGATGCAGTCACTGGAGCAACAAGCTACCATAGTTATTCAAAAAAAAAAAAGTTAAAAAAAAAAATTATTTTGCGTTACGACTCCTTTTTCGAAGTAATATTCTTGTATCGATTGTAGAACAAGATGTTCTTCTCTATTACTATATAAATACTTTACCAACTAGTTTCCGTCTTTGCGATGATTATCAAGAGGCCGTAATACAAGTCACTATTGAAACCTGAATGAGTACGCAAAGTATTTAAAATGATATTACTAAAAACACATAATTGATTGAAGTTTGAAGGGCACTAATTTCAATACACACTTACCTTATAAAAAGATTTTCGTCAACTGTTATGGTCATGGATGGAATTGCTACCTCCCTACAGTGGATCAAATCACGAAACAAATTGGCCACTTTGAGAATCAAGGAAGTGAAAATGGAAAGAATCAACACATGTAGCATACTTATGGTTTACCTTCTCTTATAATCATTGTTGAGTTTTTCCTTGGATCCATACATCAACAAAGAATTCCTAACTCTTGCTAAATATTAGTTGAACTCCTCCTAACAAGAATTGAACAAGCATCCATTCAGACATCTAATAAGGATGACATAGTATAAGCATCATCGACATCCCAGATGTATAAATGTCAGTCAGAAAATTTATTACTCCCTCTGTTTAAAAAAGGGTGAACCTTTGCGGAGTATGAGAGTCAAATTGACTAATTTTCAATGGAAATTTGCAAAGTTGCACATCAAAATTTTAAACTTTTTAAAATAAAATTTACATATTTAGAAACTACATGAAAAATACTATAAGTCACAATAGTTAACAATTCAAAATAGTTAGAAAATATTTGTAACACATGTGGTCAAACATAATTTTATTTGACCATTCAAATAGTAATAGGTTTATCCTTTTTGAAACGGATGGAGTATAAATTACTTGTTGCGAGTCATTACTCAAGCCTTGTCTAAATTAAGATTTAGATTTTCTTATGCGAAATCCATGGAGTGCAAGAACCTTCACCTAGTTAGGATTAATCAAATTGGATGGCTCAATTAACCTAAATGAATTGAAAAACTTCTACCTCAAAAATGTTAGTTGGAATTAGTAAGGTTGGTGATACAAAGAAGATTGTAGAACTCATATGTTTTAGTCATAGTATCAAACAGGTGATGGACACATAGGATAATTGGTCCATTCTTTAAAAATAGAGATAATGGTCAAAAATCCCTCCTAAACTATCACTTTTTTGTTAGTTTCATACTTAAACTATGATTGATAACGTTACCCCTGAACTATCAATTTTCATATTCAAAACCTCCCCTGCAGTGCCAAGTGACATGGAGAGTGACTTCACTCTCTTTGTTGTGTGTGGGAAAATAAAGTAGAGTTACGAAGAAGAAAATAATTAATTTAGAAAAGAAGAAAGGAAAAGGACAAAAATAATAATAAATAAATAAAAAAAATATTTAAATTTTAAAAATTGAAGAAAACTGCCACGTGTACGCTTTTTATTAGTCTACTTTATTTTTCCGCACACAACAAAGAGAGTGAAGTCACTCTCCATGCCACTTGGCACTGTAGGGGGTTTTGAATATGAAAATTGATAGTTCATGGGGATAACGTAACCAACTCATAGTTTAAATATGAAGCTGACAAAAAAGTGATAGTTTATGGGGGATTTTTGACCATTATCCCTTAAAAATAATGTAAACAAACTGATTTCATAAATCATTAGAAAACTGGCACCACCACATTAGCAAGCAACATTACACTCAAAAGAGCTCTAAAAAATCTAGTTACTACTAAGTACTAGTAATATATGAGCAACACACTGTAAGAACTTTTAAAGTGAACTTCTAGTACAATTGGTAAAATCAGAAAATCAAATAATACTGTAACACATTAACACTTGCTTAACATGAGGTGAACATCGCTTAATAAGGGAGAGTGGCCATAATTCAAGATGAGCATTTTGATAGATATCTGTTACAATCTGGATATGGACTGAAATCGAGCAGCTTGAAGAGGTGGTACGTTGAGCTTTGGATAAGGGACGTAGTTGTTAATCTAGTTAAATAATGTCGTGTTAATGTTTAAAAAGAAATAAAAGTTTCGCATGCAATATATATAACGACGTAGGAGGATTGATGATTTGTCTTTATGGTTCAGAGTGTCATATGCTCAACGGCATTGATAAGTCAAAAGAACGTAGTGTCTCTGTGCCTTGATATTTCTAACATACAGACCTTTTTAATAAAGCATAAAATATTTGAAGTTCTTAAGTATCTAGAATCTTAACTGAAAAATATAGATTATTCAATACCATGACTTCACAAAATACCTAATACCGAAACATAAAATTCAGAGTCTGGTTGACAAAGGCGAGACAATGATTAGAACCAACGAATGGAACTTGCAACTCTCAAACTACAAATACATTTTCTATATAAACCAATCCATCAAAGTTAGCTCCTTGACTTTTGAAAAGAAAAGTACGAAACATGAAAACACTCCGTCACAACCCAAGACAAATACAATTTTGGACAACTTTCGGCAAAATCCAACACCAAACCTCAGTCTAAGTATGCAAGTACCCACATAATCAGAGTCATCGAGATACTCAATCGTCACACTAAAAGACGTATGCAGATTCAAGCCAATACATTGGTGTTCAGTGCAATGCAACCACTTTGTTTCGACTAATGAATCTTTCTTTGACAGCAGATCTTTCAGCACAAACACAAGATTCGCAGGCAATCACAACAGACATGATAGCACTTTAGCCACGTCATGCTTATAATATGACGATTAGCCATGTCAAGCTTAAAATATGACGATTAGCCTCGTCAGGCTTATAATGTGACGACCAGCCACGTTAGGCTTAAATATGACGACCAGCCTCGTCGGGCTTAGAATATGACGATTAGCCACGTCATGCTTAAAATATGACGATCAGCCCTGTCCGGCTTAAAATAGGATGAACTCATATATTTTGTTTTGCAGGCACCACTACAATAGGACCGTCCGCCTTAGAATTGGACATACACATATAGTTTATTTTTCAGGCACTACTACGATATGGTGATATATCAAAGGCAATAAACTGGGGCAGAATTTTTGAGGCCCCCCTCAAAAATTTCAAAAGACGCAAGCTGACACTGGGGCAGAATTTTGAGGATAAAAAACGACAATCAACGTGACAGTGCTCCAGGAAATCCTACACGCACGGTAATATCGTTTATATATTTTAGCACTTCACTTTACTTTTTGTATGCAGGGTATACACCCCGACGCGATAAACAATTATCTCCTGACGAGAGGCACTGGTAGCTCCTGATGAGCAGACAATTATCTAATGACGAGGGGCACTTAATAGCTCCTGACTAGAGGCACTTAATAGCTCCTGACGAGCAGACAATTATCTCCTGACGAGAGGCACTTAGTAGCTCCTGACGAGCAGACAATTATCTCATAACGAGAAGCACTTAATAGCTCTTGACGAGCAGACGAATATCTCCAGAGAAGAGGCACATATTTCCTAGCACCGAAAGCACTTGAAAACAGACGAAGCGACTACTTGACAAAGGAAAGATCAACTCAGCAGGGAAGTTTACTTTATCTTTATTTGCATTTATCCTGATTTTATTGCAGGGTACTCCCCGATCTCTCGACAAGCCCTTGAGCCAATTCCTATACTCTCATACTTGCCCCCGAAAGTCACTACCATGCACGAAATTGTGCAACCGCAAAACCTCAAATACATATTATGCACTATTCTGGAACCCATGCTCAATCCTACAGACAATGTCTTTGCTATACCACACAAACTATCTATTTTTCCGAGTTTTAAAGCGTTACAAATCTACATTTCCATACGCTCACAAGTAATCTACCTTATCTTTCGTTCATGATTGGATGACAATTTGTATTCCTTCCTATTCAAGCTTATCTATGTCAATCGTGCGTGCCCATCTATTTGAATCACGCATACTTTTTGTGCTTTACTCCTCAGTATTCCCCAGCTTAGTCAAGACAATATTAAAGGCAGAATGACTCGATTATCAAGATGAAGTGGAAACTATGTACGTGTAAACTCCTATTTATGGGTGTGTCGTGCACCACATATTCATAACTAGGATGATTATAAGCCTCTTCCCATGCTCGATCTATTGATGTTATCTCATCTTCGCTAGCGCCTTTGCCTCATTCTTTATTTATCCTGCCAAAAGGCAAAGCATACATGAACCTAAACTTTACATACTTGGATAAGTTTAGTCTTTATATCCAAAATCATGTGTCATAAACATCCCACACAGGCAAACATGCCATTCTAGAACTACACATGGCCAGATTCTCGTAAAACCCGAGATATGTAAGCAACTCAGAGACCGGAGTTCGGCCGAAAACACCCAAAACTCTTATTTTTCCTCTCCACCATTTACTTACCAGTCGTGACGAAATTGGCTACTCCGTCAACTATCTTTGCCCGAAGATTCTTTCATCATCTCCGGGCAAAGAGGGGCAGCTGTTGACACCTAATTTTGTCCCTCATTGTTCTATAATTGGCTATATTTAATATAAAGGTGCAGTATTGATTGTTTAAGCAAAACTTGCATTAGAAAGCACGCATTTATATATGTTATCCCTTACTTATACCATATATACTTAAGTACGGTTATATTACGTAATTTGTATCATTTGCGCTATTTGTCAAAGTTGTGGTTGTTTATACAATTTACTGTATTTACAACATTTAATAACTATTTGTGGATATTTATACATAATTAATTTAGTATAAATAATTAATTTAATTTAACCCCAATTGTTGCTATGTGTACATTTTTATTTTTCTATTATATAAAATACATATTATTTATATTTTATTTACTCTGAACCTTTAGTTAAATATCGGTTTAATTATAGTATCCAGTCCAAATTTCTTATTATTCTGCGTCCACTTTCGAATTCAATTTTTTTTTAAATAATTCCTCAATCTCTACCAAAATTCATTATTCATTCATGTATTTATTTATTTTCCTTCTATTTATCAAATTACTTTTTCTTTAAACCTAAACCAAATACCTAACCAAATACATTCCCAATATTTCTTAATTGCGCCATATACCTCCCTTTCTCATATTTTGAATAAAATTCCAAAATCAATTTTTTCTTTCTTATACTTCCCCCTAATCGGATCCCCCAAAATCGATCCCATCTCTATGAATCCTTTCCTAATATCTTCCCAATCCCGAAAATCTCTTAATGTCATTTTTTATTTCATTTCTTGAATTCCTTGATTTCACTGTTATAAAAACTATCAAGACCCTTTCCTCCCTCACCCATCAGTACATACAACACCACATTTCAATACACACACACATCCAAAGACCTGAAACAGGGCAACACATTAACACCCGGATCGATACCCACAGGCAATACATACTTTTCCTCCTCCACTTTTCAATTCCACCGATATACACTCTACAATACCCACACCATCACAGTACACTCTCCTCCCTCTACATGGAAGTACACACACAGACACCGTGAAATCCACATACAGAAACAAGAACAAACAAGTACACACACTGATCGAATGGAAACAAAGGGACGGAGGCAGATCGGAGAATCAGAGGATCACTGGAGGGTGGGGTGGTAGCGATGCTCGATAGCTGTTGCTCCTCCGCCTCGTCGTGGATTCGTTCAGTTTTGAGGAGTACCATTTGTTTATTGGACCTCCAGAGTTCATCTTATGAATTGGGTGTTATAGTTTTCCTTCATCGATTCGCCTAAATCTCCATGATTCATGTTCTTGTTAATTTATGCCATCACTGATCACTACATAAAAATATTCATATTACTAATTATCCATAAAGAAAATAACCTTAAAATTGTCATACTTAATGATTTTAAATTTTTGAATTCAAGTTATAGGCCTAATACTTATTTTTTATTCACTAGACTAGAGCATGTATAACTATTATGTCTAGTTCCTATTATGTCTTTGTTGCTCACCACTTATTTGATGAAATGCCTCAAAGAATCTAACTACCAAACTACACTATACACCAACAATTCTTTCTCAAAGCAATACAACAACAACAACAACACTAGTACACACCATTAACAACATTCAACAACAACAACAACACTACTAAAGGAACCCATCAACAACATTGATCGACAACAACCCATTCAAAGTGTACTCTTCTCCATGGAACACCAACTTTTTCACTACAAGATTTCACTTTGTTACTTTCCAATTTATCATCTTCTAAATTTGCATTCAATAACCCAATCATTTTTTTAACAACACCCACTTCTCAAATCAACTTAATTTTTACAATACCAACTAAAATGTCAAACTAGCTTAAACATTTCCCATACCAAACAACAACACTATGTCAACTAGTTAACAACCAAATAGCAACTACTATGTCATGGATTAATTTCATGAGCTAGAATTCAAAAATAGGAAAAAATTAAAAAAACGAGCTGAAATTAAATTTAAAAAAAAAATTGGTGTTTCACCATAATAACTCACCTCAAGGGACGGTTTTGTACTCCACCACCACTGATTTACTAATCCCCCACTTTGATAGATGGAAGAACTACAAAAAAATAGATAAAAAAGTTAGGGTTTTCGGATTTGGGGAAAATAGGAAGAAAACTATGAAAATTAAACTTACCAAGTTGTAGAGGAATGGAATTGATATTAAACCTTGTTGATTAACGATTAAAAGTATTTTTTTTTAATAGATTTGGGTTGGATTCGGGTAAGAATGGGAGAAAGAAAGAAAGGAAAGAGAGAGAGAGAGAGAGAGAGAGAGAGAGAGAGAGAGAGAGAAGTGGGAAATAAAAAACGGCCCTGTGCCTGTGTCTATGTATTCTGCCTGGCGACCGACCGTCCGACCGCGGCGGTCGGCTATATTAAAAAAAAAATTAATTCCTGTCCCACCGCGTCGGTCGGACGTTTAAAAAAAACTATTTAATATAAATACATTGAAGTATCCCACCGCGTCGGTCGGATGATGGGCTCCAACCGAAATTCGGTTTGAAACGGCTGTATTTATAGTAGTGTATGTGACATCAATCTCTCCATTCCCTTGGAGGATTGAGCCCAAATATTTGAAGCTTCCTTTCTTAGGATTGACTTGAAAATCAAGCCTTACTTCCACATCTGGCTCCTCAGATGCGTCACTAAATTTGCATTTCATGTATTCTGTTTTCGTCCTGCTCTCGAAGCTTTTAGATTCCAACTTCTGCCTCCACACCTCTAGCTTCTCATTGACACCTCTGCGTGTCTCATCTACCAGGACTATATCATCTGCAAACAACATATACCATGTCACCTCTCTTTGAATACTCTGTGTCAACTCATCCATCACCATCACAAATAAAAATGGGCTAAGAGCTGACCATGATGAAGCCCCATCTCTTTCAGCATTCTCCCTGATAATTTAAAGTGCTGCCCCACAGAAAGAAATAACTCTACGAAATCTTATATTGACACCCACATCCCGCCATCCCTTTCTAGTAAGTGCTTCTTCCTAGGTAGCACTTAACCTTTTAGCTCTTTTAACATTCTCCCAGATAACTTGAAGTGCTGCCCCGCCCTCCAAGATAACTTGAAGTATTGCCTCGGCAGCACTTCCCTCTTTAATCTCTTCTCAGGCAGCACTTGCCCTTTATATTTCTTGAAGAGGCAGAATTTGTCAATTTATGACTTGAAGCGCTGCCTCCGTAGCTACTTGCCTCTTTAATCTCTTCGCATGCAGCACTGGCCCTTTATATCTCGAAGAGACAGTACTTGTCAATTTATAACTTGAACTGCTGCCCCCGAAGCCATTTTGCTAAACTATTCTTATATGGGAAAACCATAACCAAGGATAAGAAGGTACATGTGGTGAAATTTTTTGAATATCAACTAGCTAAAAATCTTTAAGATATATGTATGTAATTTGTACAAATAAGATGGTTTGGGACCACTGTTTATCCTTTGCACAGTTTAATAATATTTGCAAAATTAACCTCGGCGCTATTTAATTGGAAGAGTAGAAAATTTGTGACTGTTCAATTGTTTACAAATTTTACCCAGCAGTCACAACTTGATTGTACCTATCTTATTAAATTAATCGCATGTTTTCCGAGATGGACAAAATATTGCTAGTGTTGTTTCACTATTCATAAGTTTTTCCATATTTTCAATCTACCCATCTTGTAAAATTGTTCAAATATTTTGCCAGATTGAAATTTCTTGCGTGTGTTGTTTAATTATTGTTCACTTAGTCTTGTCGTGCTGCCATCACTTGATACTATCTTTATTCTACCGATCTTGTTAAATTATTCAAAAGTGTTGTCAGAGGTGGATTTATGATTCCAAGAGGATGGGTTATAGCATTACAATAGTATTCGGCAAACAACCTTTACCAAAAAAATTTATTATGTATATGTGTCAAATATCATTTTATAGGATGAGATAATTGGAAACGTTAATTAAAAGGCATTTAAATGGGGACTGGTCCCTAATCCTAGGTGTAAGTGAACCGTCGCTTGACCAAGTAAACTATTTAAACGTTTAGAGTATGAATTCTCAAATATCATATTAGATATATTTTAAAAATATGTATAAAATATATCTAGTTTCGTAAGAGAACTATGAGTTCAGCATAGTGTTGAGATGGCCACAACTAGGTATTATTTTCATTCTAAATATATTATTAAACTAGTATTAGGGACCCGCGCGAGGAGCGCGGTTGTATAGTGAATTTAAAGAGAAAGATGTAAATATTCATATGTATGCATACAAAAATAATCTTATATCTTAGTGATATTATAAATAAATATATTTTTATTAAAATTAGAGCTTAGATATTTTTAGATTTCATTTTACAATGAGACATAAGAAAATGAACTTTCAAGGAAAATTTCCACCCATATAAGTATGTAAATATACATGACTTCCGTAAATATGTATTCATTTCCTTATAGTATCTAAAAGCAAGAACACAGACATAATTTTGGAGATTCAAAGTCTATGTTCATATGAAACGAAAAATAAATCACATCATTTTAGAATTGTTATAATACAAATCATGGATGACATATTAAAAGTCGCATGATTAAATCTATCTGACATCTTTCCCAATCGTGATCCAATCAATCTTGACATCTTCAAGAAGCTCAATATATTTGTCGTAGTATCTACATCTCCTTGAAGATTAGAACTCATGGCTTAATCGTTCCTCTCTTACTTGCTCGGGCTCTCACTTATCCTCAATATTTCATCTTCAATCATGATCTTCAAGTTGTCATACCTAATTTATTGCTCGTGTCCTCGAACATATATCTACAATGGAGGAAGACCACTCAACATCTCGTCCGGGAACATGTCTTCAAATACCTTCAAAACATTCTCAATTGCACTAGGTAAAGGGTTAGTTAATGAATCAACATCGGATGTAAGAATCATACCTTTATGCACTAGGCAAAGAAGTAGCTTGTTGCCATCATTTCCTTTCAAGAGTTCACCCGGTTGCATCATGGCACATATGCTACCGGTAGAAGATGGTGGGATTGCCACCAAACTTTCGGCTAATGGACTAGTCTCCACAACCGACTTAGCCTTTGCCGCCTCTCTTAACTCCCTCATTCGCTTGTAATCATCACTTACTTGCTTGGGAGTTGAGGACTTTAGCATAAATTTCCTTCCTTCATGTTTGACCGTGTAGGTGTTGACACGACCATCATGAATCGCATGTCTATCAAATTGTCAAGGCCTTCCAAAGAGAAGGTGGCATGCTTGCATAGGTACCACATCGAACAAGTGCTCATCCACATAGCTTCCCATTTTTAACTTAATCATTGCTTGCTTCACCACCTTTAACTCCCCACACTTACTTAGCCATTGCAATCGATATGGTTTGGGGTGTTTTAAGGTAGGCAATTTCAATTGGGTAATTAGTGATTGACTCACAACATTAGCACAACTTCCTGAGTCAATGATCATAGAGCATACCATACCCATGACTCGTCATCCAGAATGAAAGAGATTTTCCCTTTACATGGTCTCACTATCCTCCACAATCATGGCACCTAAACTCCTCCTCACAACTAGAAAAGTATGAGGTTCATCATCCTCCACCGTATCATCTTGCCCATCATCCACCTCATCCTCCTCTACTCCCTCATCCTCCGGTTCACTCTCTTATTCATAAGCACTATCACCAACAACAATCATGGTCCTTTTCGTAGGACACTCTTCAGAAAAATCACCATACCCCTTGCATTTGTGGCATTGAATTGAAGAAAAAGTAGGAGTATTCAATTAGGTTTTAGAGTTACCTCCTACATTGGATGTGTACTTCTCATATGGCTTCTTCACATCTTTGCTAGCACTTGCACCACTTGTTGCACTTGCATTTGGGAACCCTGCATTTGGAGTAGGAGTCTTCCAATCCTTGGTTTTACTCATGGGAGTAGGAGTGCTACTCTTGTAGCGAGTGGATTTCTCTTCCTTAAGTCATTTCTCGGCTTCAACCGCATCATTGCATAGCTCATAGTGGTCTTCATACTTGTAAAACTTCAATTGGGAGGCTATGTCTCGATTGAAACCACTTCGAAATCTAATCATGGCTTGCCCATCCTCTTCCCTATTCAAATCTAGGGACATTCGGATTTGCTCAAATTTATTGAAGTACTCCAAAACCGTCTTGTAACCTTGCTTTAGATCATAGAGTCGCTTGCATTGGTCTACATGGTATTGTTGAGTCACGTACTTCTCATCCATCACACGAATCAACTCTCCCCAAGTCACAGTTGATTGGTATAACATTCCTCCTTCTACTTCTTTTGACCGATTCCCACCAAGTAGAAGCAAAGGAATCAAAAGAAGATATTGCATACTTGCCCTTCTTGTCTTCGGTCATATCATTGGTGTCAAATATCCTCTCCATGCCCAATTTCCACTCAATGTACTCCATCGGGTCACTACTTCCTTTGAAAGAAGGAATAGTGAGCTTCACACTATTAAGATTGTTGTTATCTCAGCCCCCTTGGTGAGGCACCGGTTGGCCCCCAATGTTTCCTCCATAACCACCAAAATCTCCCCTAACATTCCCTCCAATATCCCTATCAACTCCTATGGGTGGCCCTCGACCTCGGCCTCTACCCCTATCGACATTATGTCCCTAATTCATGTCTCTCCCATTCGGATTAGGAGCTCTATAGTCATCACCTCCATATTCTTCCTCCCCCCCTTCTTGAGCTTCCCCTACTTGTTCAAGAGGTCTCACATTTCGAATAGCCATTGGAAAAGGAACATTCCTTTGGGGATTGCCCATAAGGTTAGGGTTGATCCCTAGGTGGGGAATGCCTGTTTGTTGGGTATTGCCCAACATTTGTTCATACCTCCCACGATCTTCCTTCACCAGTTTTTGATTAAGCAACTCAACAACTTGTTCCGGGGTAAAGTTAGGACTACTTGAGCCTTCACCGGCTTCAACTTGGACACTCGGGGTCCCTTTCTCAACTTGGACACTCGGGGTCCCTTTCTCAGCTTGGACACTCGGGGTCCCTTTCTCAACTTGCCCCACTTGGAGACTTGTAGTCACATTTTCAAGAGTTTCAATCTTTTGGCCCATGATATCCATCTTGGCAAGAATGTTAGCCAAGGAATCCTTGATAAAATCTTGACTTTCGTCAGCCATTGTACCTTCAAGAAGAACAAACGTTAGTGAAATCACCTCACACACTCCCTCACTTGTGTTTCACTCGGTTCACTCGTTTAGTGGTGGTGGATATTTCACTCGACTTGTAGTTCCAAAGCTTCACGTAGATGAGTAACAATTACTCAACTCAACCAAACTATTCACGAGTCAAGCACACTCCGGGGTGAGTGGAGTTAATAGGACTCAATGAACGCTCGGCACTTTGAAGTGAGGACTTGAATCAACAGGATTTACGAATCTTCTTGGAGTTCTACTCTCCAACTAATGCACGAATCACCTAAAAGCAATGAAGGATTAGTGCTAATTAAGTAGAAAGATTACTTAGATGAACACTAATTAGAGGTTAGGCAACAAAGAAACAAGAAAACCTAGAAGAAACTACCCAATTCCCAAGCTTCAGGGGTCAGGCGGAGCGCCCAGTGTATTGGGGCGGAGTGCCTGCAAAAATCACCAGCAGGGGTGGTCAGGCGGAGCGCCTGGACGAAGAAGTGGTCAGGCGGAGCGCTTGGACGAAGAACACCTGGGTTTTCAACTCCGTGTTCTTCGTTTTCAATCCAGTTTTTGGGTTGATTCCAACGTATTTTGCTCAAATCCAAGGTACCCAAAGTTAAATATTGATATAACCTTCAAACCCCAATGAATTTTACACCCAAACAACCAACAAACAAGGACAATCATGATTCAAAGTTTCAAGTTGGGGGTTTTCAACAAGGGTTTCAAAGGTTCAAGGTGGGTTTCGATTCTTCAAACTTGGTGTTACCAAACTCCAAGTCACACGAAATTTATTTCAAATTGTTTGTATTACAAAGTAGAATAAACCCCGATAATCAAATCAACGATCAACAACCAATAAACCCATGAATCGATCCAAAATCATCAAGAACAAGGGTTTAACAATTTTTGGGTTTTCAAAATTTCAAATCTCATGAATCCAATCCAAACCTCGTGTTTTTGGTATCAAAATGACGGGGTTCCAACAAGGATCAATAATCTCTAACACCCATAACAAGAATCAATCACACCACAAAGTTACACCAATTTTTGTATTTTTCACTTTTCTATTTTTTTGTATTTTTCTTCTTTCCAATAACTTCAACAACAAGAAACTAAAAGAAGATACTAGGCACGAAGAACCAAGGGTCGAGGGTTTGTAGAAACAAAATCCGAGCCTTACTCTGATACCAAAATGATGTAGGGAAAACGAACTCGATCAATAATCTCAATTAGAACGAAGAACTCGTTCCGTTACACCCCGAGAGAATGTCAAGAACACCTACGCTAGGCAACTACCCTCGAGCTAACGTGAGCACGCAAGTAGAATGGTCGGGGAAATTGGAAATCATCTAGATTCACTAGAGGAAGAACAAGCCCCATCAAAAGGTTATTTCATTCAAAGAGTTCAACTCTTAACAAAGGTTTTCTTAATCATCAAAGTTAGCTAATAAAAGAAATAGGCTATCTAGCTATTTATAAATGTTTTTAGGCACTAAGTAAAATGTCTAGAGTGCCCACACTTAGGCTTTGAGATAAATGACCACGTAGGGTCAAAATAGACATAACACTAAGCTAAATCCCATGCTTCAGCTTTTGGGGCGGAGCGCCCAAGCATGGGGCAGAGCGCCCGCCATTTTGATCAATTGGGTGGCCCAGGCGGGGTGCCCCAAAGGTGGGCGGAGCGCCTCAGCCAAGGCTACTCAGGGCGGAGCGCCTGGAATGCTGGGGCGGAGCGCCTGATGCACTGGGCTGCTCCCCTTGCGCTTCGATCACCCGGAACGGCTTCCAATCGCTTCCTTCTTCTAGGCCTCTCCTCACCAAATGTAAGTGCACTCCTTGGATCTCCTTAGCTTGGCTCCGTATGAAGGGTCTTGTGGGGGTTTGCCCGGCATCACTGTCTTTCTAGTGCTTTCTCCCATTCCCTCAGCATCACCAGAACTTCCAATTTTGGAACTACCCATAAATTCTTCTCCCTTCACTAACCTTCTTTTCTTCACAGTTTGTTTTTGTTCCTGAGCCACAGTCCTCTTTCCCAATCTCCTCTTTTCCTCTACCACCACAACATCAGTCTCACTGGAGGAACCTTCACTAGCTTGAGGAGTGGGATTGGCCTCAGGCAACTCATCATCCAAAGGCTCAGTAAAACCTACACCTTCTACATTCTCTTCCACATAATCATCAATATCTCTCAGATATGCATCATCACCTGCCACAGAAGTAGAGAACGAACTAGGTTCTTTCTCAGGTTCCTTGGTAGGTTCAGCATATTTTTCTTCTCCCTTGTCACCAACAGTCTTTTCTACCACAGGAACAGGTTCCTCAACAGTTTTCTCAGTTCCTTTTGCAAAAACAACATCAACCTCTGTTTCAACAACCTTTTCAATATTTTCTACAACTACCTCCTCCTTCTATCCAACAACAGACATAACAGGCTCTCCTAAATCTACAGGCACAGAAGGTAAACTAGTATCGACAACTACAGTACCAGTAGGAGAACTAGGGTTTACCTTTTCAGTTTCTTGAACGTTGTTAGGCTTCTCTGATTCATTGGACTCGTTTGACGTTATTGCTATCATGAGTATTACTTGGAGATAATGGTTCTTTACATTTTTTATGGATATCCGTTATTTCTATGACATTGGATTCTTGCAGGGATTTAAAGAGCTATTATATCTACTGGCTTTGAGTTGCTCTATTTCTATTTTTCTGAAAAGGAGCCCGTGACACTTTTCCTCGTGTTACTATGGTTTTACTGATCTAAACGGATACTACACGCCGTGGGACCTTACTGATATTGAACAGATATTGCTTTGAATAAAGTCTATGAAAATAAGCTTTGCCCTAATACAAGTCCGGTCCCGTATTTATCGTCCCTTACGTGTCCCGAAAAATCGAAAAAAAAGGTGATGATAATGGGTATACACTTTGCAAAATAGGCATAGAGTGTGTAGGATCGATACCTGGCATGGAAACATGGCCGGCAACCGTTGTTTGCAGCCGTATCAACATCCTTAAACCTCTAGCTAATATGACGATATCTGAGCCTAAAAACCTTTACAAAATTTAATTTTTCCTTTATTTTGTTATTATTATTTTATTATTACTCTCTTATTATTATTATTTTATTATTACTCTCTTATTATTATTATTATTATTATTATTATTATTCTACTTTTAATTTTTTCTTCGTTTCATTAATTATAATACTAATTTATTTTTCATATTTTTTGTGAGGTACGTCGTGACAATAAAAGGATGACGCTTTTGGAAGAGGACTAAAAATACTTTGAATTATTACTTTTAATTTATTTTGTCATTTCTGATTAATTTTATTCGCAATTTTCACTAACTTTTTTGTTTTATTTGTGAAGTACTTTAGATGGAAGCTTGCCAAAAGAAGTCGTCCTAGAAGTTAAATGATTTATGTTTCATATGATTGTATCTAAATTGTATTGCATAAAGTTTGTGATTATCAGTTTAACTTCTTAAATACTTTTAATTATTTAAGTTTAATCTCAATTATTTAGTCCGGTCGGGAACCACACTTTGTGGAATCTGAGAGGTGCCTAACACCTTCCTCTTGGGTTAATCTGAACCCTTACTCAGAATTTTCGGTTCATAGATCAAATTTCAGAGTTAACATTAAAATTGGCTAGAAACAAAGTAGGTGCCCTAATACGCTTAGTTAAAAAAATATGTTAGGTGGCGACTCAAAGTCTTTACCCGTGAGTCCCAATAAGCCGAACCCTATTTTCGAACTCTAAACCGGTTCGAAGAAAAATTGGTGTTGACACCTATACGATGGGTGACATCATCATCAATTTCTCCATTACCTTGTAGGAGTGAGCCAAGATACTTAAAGCTTCTCTTTTGGGGAATGACATGAGAATCACGCATCACTTCCACCTCTGACTCCTGAGATGCATCATTAAACTTGTATTCCATGTACTCTGTTTAGCCTGAAACCTTTAGACTTTAGGGTATGTCTCTGAACCTCCAGCTTATTATAAACTCTGCCGCGAGTCTCATGAACCAAAACTATATCGTCGGCGAATAACATACACCACGGAACCTCCCATTGAATGCTTCGTGTCAACTCATCAATATCACTAGAGCAAATAAGAACGGACTAAGCACTAATCCCTGATGCAATTCCATCTCCAGGGAAATGATCAGAGTCGCCTACAAATTTTCTTCCAGGTGGCTATTTAAGGTAGATTTAATTATAATTGTCCTACCAACGATGTTGAGAAAATTAATCTTTCCAGTCGGAAAGTCATCTAAGCATACTATTAATCAGGAATTGATAATCACGATGGGTTGTAATTCATATCCAATTACAAATGGAGCTAAGTCCCTAAATGCACTTTTATAGCATCACTAGCACTGACTTAATTAATAAAACGAATAAACTTAAGTGTCTACAATTATGCTTCCACATCATATAGTCACGTGGCTTTATTTAGTTTTCATTATAAACTAATATGCACTATATACATGGTCTTATATTCTAGGTTGTTCATGTGGAAATATTTCATTCTTTCCAGTATTACATGTGAGTAAGATAATTCTTACGGATGTCGTACATATAAGGAGAAGGGGAATTTATATAGTGATTACAAGATTTACTGACATGTATTCAATGAGAATATGCCATTATACTACCAAGAGTAATAGTCAAATGCATGATCATATGAATAAATGTTAGCAACGGTCAATACTTCATTTATTGTTATATATTCAGCTGGGTTCACTTTTTGTATGCGGAGGGACAATTGTTGTCGGAGTGATCCAACTATAGATATGTTGCAGTTGGAAGTGTTGTTTAAGAAATTCTTTTCATAGTAAGTGATGTCACGCCCTAAAAAAATTAATTAACGAGTTGTTTATTATTTAAAGGCTCGTGACTGGTGTTTCGAGAAGGTACGAAATTATTTAGAGAACTCGGAGTCGCCACTTGACAAGTTTAAGGTGTGCCAAGTCACCAAAAGGTACCTTGGAACACCTCTGACTCGTCTAATGGTCTGCGTTTAGAGATTCGGGTAAGGTTCTCAGTTGACTCTCGGGAAGGTATTAGGCACCCTCGAGTCCTGTGCCGAGCACAGTTGCTTTATTGTCGCAATTTTAATTTATTAAATATGGTTGTATTATTTTGTCGTTTGAGTTTAAACTTTAATTCAGAAAAAATTTAAAATGTTATTCTTATCCAACTTCACGGAAGATTGGACAGATTAACACTTTAACTCATAATAGCTAAAATATATTACGCATTTCCAACCTCACAGAGGATTGGTCTATTTTACGGATTTTTACATGCATCGCATTTGCTTCCGACGTTGTTGATTAAATGTGGCTTAATTTAATATTTACAAAAAAAGCGCAATTCAAATTAAATCAAGAAAACTTACTAGATTTACATTAAACACTATTGGGGCTTAACATTAAAAGACGGAAATTAATCGAGCTAGATTCGCAAAATTTTTTTGGTCCACTTACTTTATTGTAGCTTTAAACTTAAAGGCTGAAGCTAAAAAAGGGCCAGATTTGCAAAAATATGAGGCCCATTTTTGTTTTTTAGATTCTCAGACTCAACGTTGACAGAATTGCATTTATGTCCTATTTTGCATATTTCTTTCAAATTTAGCCAGATTTATAAATTAAATTTCTGCACTTGTTTACTGCACTTTTAGAATTTACATTGTTGTCCATTATTTTATGATCTTGCGAAAATGTCCTGGTTTAGCTCATTTTCCTAATCCTTGGTTAAAATTGCCTATTTCTGCAAAAACTTCATTCAAGAGAAGATAAGTTTCTGTACGTTTTTTTTTCTTGTTTTTCAGTTTTTTTACAAGTCCTTTTTGCGCCTATAATTTTTTTTAGCCTATGAATTTCCAAGACTACAAAATCCAAAGAGAAATAAATCATATGCATAACTTGAAAAACAAAAGAAACACATCTCTTAAAAGTGTCACGTTTATGTATATCAATTTCATAACATATTGAAAACTAAAACGTAGCATACATTATTCATGTGTAAAAAAAAAAAGGGTAGGAAATAAATACCTAGTGATGAAACTTTCCAAGCTTTACAAGGACTCAACCAAGCAACCAGAACAATAATCAAAAACCAACCCAGCAAACAAAACTTCAAAGAAAACTCAAACCAAAACCTGACCCACTTCTTTCTTTCTTTATCTTACTATTTTTTTCTCTTTTTTTTAGTATTTTTTTCTGCTATTTTTTTCTTCTTCAGATCTGGATTTTTTTTTTTGTTTTGTTGAAAGGTAGGTGGGGAGTTAATCTCTCTTCTCTGCCCTCTTCAATGAGGCAGTAAATGCCTCTTTTATAGGAGAAAAAGAAAGAGATCTTGGACAGCTGGGTAATGTGTTGCAAAGACCAAGGCATTTAATGCCTATTACCTCTTTCATGCTTCCCTCCTCACCAACCAAAAGGAAAGTCTGAACATTCCCTCTTTGGTGCAAACACTTTGTCCTATAGTTTGACCCTCTTTTAGCCTTTCAAATTTCAGCTTTCACCTTGTCCCAAGGCTGACTCATTCTAAACCAAACTAACTCCTAGACCCCAAACTAAATTAAAACTTAGGCTAAATGGACTTAAGTCCGCAAGTCACAATAATTACCAAAACAAATAAACCAACAGGACATTTACACTTCATGTCATAGAGATGAGCATCGGATCACTTTCACACTTAAGCACGACAAACAACAACATGACGACAACAACATACATACTGGACATTGAGCGGCTGACTGAGGACAACAAGTTGTCACGCTCGAAGTACTATAAATGGGCAAATCAAGCTAGCTGTACATACACACAAACAATTCTACACACCTACATATAACTAAACTAAGCAGTCTTGAAACCTCTCATGTTTGGACAGTATATTTCCATCGTCAAGAACGAACTAGCACATTCATGCTTAAAGACGACAATAAGTACACAAGCCTAGCCATTTTTATCGACTTGCAACATTGAACATACATATCAACTATAATCAAACAAGGATAAACCTCATGCAAATCATACCAAACAATATCCATTTGCTAACAGATAGCAAATTAAGCTAGCAATCCTCTATTCATATGCCAAATGCCAAAGCTAAACCATAAAGTAAACTAGTTAAGCTATGATCAAAGCTAGCGAACAAGCAAACTCAATTCATTGATTCTTTCAAGCGGAAAAGGAATACCACTAATCGTGAGTATAAACACATATAAATGAAGAACAGAGAAAACTAGCGTTTACTTAACCCGCCAATGCTAAGGACAAGCTAAAGCTGCCTCGGATCAGCTTCAAAACTATTGCCACTGCTGCCTCGGATCAGCTTCAAAACTATTGCCACTGCTGCCTCGCCACTGTCATTCAGCCTCGCTCACCATTGGAACATCGCTAACATCATCCTAATGCCCTCGTCGCTGCCTAAACTCCATTCCAGTTTGGTCACTATCACACTGTAAAAGAAAATCACAACAGCCCCCTCTCTAGTCTTCACTTCCTCGACAAAACTGAAACAGCCTCGTCTAGCCATCGTTCTTCGAGTCATCATTATCACCATCATTCATAGATGTCATCGACCACCGTACTCCAGTCGCTGCACTATCACAGACCCCATCTTAACCACTATAATCATCATTCTTCAACCCGTGCAAACCCTCAACTATTTCTCATCATTGCAGCCTAACACCCCAAAATCAGGAACAAACCCTCCACGGCACAACGATTACAACACCAAAAACACGACAAAAAACGATCCTCACTGCCTCAACCCATTCAAATCATCGCATCGTCCTCACATCATCAGAAACATAAACAAAAAAGAAAATAAGAAGAAGAAGAAGAAGAAGAAAAAAAAGAAACAGAAACGGGAAAAGACCAAAAAAAAAAAACGGGGCAAGAGATGGGGTTTGTGAGAAACGGGATATGGGAAGGTGAAAGAAAGGAGAGAGTAAGGAAAAAGAACAAAACTTACCGAATTTGAAAGTTTGACCGAACTTTGACCTCTGATCTACGCTAAACCGTTGGGATTTTGAAGAATCCGAGTTGAGAAATGGAATGGGGGGGTCGAGACGAGTCGACCAATATACTTTTTGTATTTTTCCAGCCACCGGAGGTGGCTGCCGGCGGCGGCGCAGAGGCGAAAAGCGACGGAGCCACGGTGGGGCAGTGGTGGGATCCGATTTTCCGGTGAGCATGGAAAATTTTGGCATGGCTTCCCCTGTTTCTGAGTTTTTTTGTGTAAAAGTGAACAAAAATGGAATGCTTTGGTTTATATAGTCAGTGAGGTGGGCCGGGTCTGGTGGGAGTTGGGTTGGGCTAAGATATGGGCTGATGGGCTTGTGTTTTGGGCTACCTTGTTTTTTTACAAATAGCCATTTAAAAGGTACTACGTACAAAATTAATCAAACATAATATCACATAACTTACACTAAAAATCACAATTAAAATTAGATTACGATTAAACACATAACACGCAATCTACACTAAACATCACAATTAAACATAGATTACAATTAAACACATAACAAGTAATTTTCGGTAATTAATTTTTTTTACATTTTCTATCCTATTTAAAGACAAATATAGTTAAAATTAAAGTCTAATATTTTAGAAAAACTTCGGCAAAATCCTAAGAATCTAATACGGCTATTTTGACTATTTTTGAATTTTGTGTGGCAAAATTAGGTGATTACAGCTGCCCCTCTTTGTTCGGGAACACGAAGAGTTTGCGGACAAAGAAGTAATCGACAACTAATTTTGGCTTTTCGGTTCTAGCCTAGAGCAATGCTTTTCAAAATAGTGACCGTACCCTGATTCTTCGGTTCTAACTGAGAACAAAGCTACCTACATATCCTCGGACTAAGGAATCAGGTCAGTGTAGTTCCTCACGTGCGGTAGCTGAGACTACCGCATTCAAACAGACACCAGACTCTTCTAGACTCACTAAGACAAACTAGACACTCTAGACTACTAAGACAGACTAGACACTCTAGACTACTAAGACAACACTAGACACTCTAGAGTACTAGGACAACACTAGACACTCTAGACTACTAGGACAAACTTCAGACTCTTCTAGACACAATTGGAGCTGATACTAGACACTCTAGGCACTGAAAGGGCTGTCGTTGCTGAGTACTGGTTGCTTGCTGGTGGTCGTTGCTTTACAAAGAAAAATGTAATTACAACATTGGAAAATGTAAAAGTTACAATTCCTAGACTACTCTTCATGCTTTCCAAGCTGATGCACTGGTCTGGAGCTCCCACTAATCAAGTGGGTTTTGAAAACTTGAAATTGCCGCTCGGGCGGGCTTTAACTTGAAACTTTGAAATTGCCGCTTTGACGGGCTTGACTTGAATGTTGAAATTTCTGAAGCTTGAAATTGCCGCTCGGGCGGGCTTTAACTTGAAGCTGGGGATGGTTGCTATCTTTGAGCGGGACTAATCTTGAAAAGTAAGTGGTTGCTATCTTTGAGCGCAAACGACTTGGACCGAATGTGAGTGCTATCTTCTAGCAAAACTGTCTTGAGAAGAAAATGATCGCTATCTTTTAGCAGATCTTGACATGGAAAGAAAAATGACGCTATCTTTGAGCGAAACTGACTCGAAAGGAAAATGATCGCTATCGTTTAGCAGATCTGACTCGAAAAATAAATGATGCTATCGTTGAGCGAACTGACTCGAAAAAGAACTGATCGCTATCTTTTAGCAGATCTTGACTTGAAAAATAAATGATGCTATCTTTGAGCGAAACTACTCGAAAAAGAAATGATCGCTATCTTTTAGCAGATCTTGACATGGAAAACAAATGATGCTATCTTTGAGCGAAACTGACTTGAAACGGAAATGATCGCTATCTTTTAGCAGATAGAAATGACGCTATCTTTGAGCGAATCGGCTCGAAAAAGGAAATGATCGCTATCTTTCAGCGAAACTGACTCGAAGAAGAACTGATCGCTATCTTTTAGCAGATCTTGACGTGAAAAATAAATGATGCTATCTTTGAGCGAAACTGACTTGAAACGAAAATGATCGCTATCTTTTAGCAGATCTTGACATTGATCGACGAAGGAAATGATCGCTATCTTTGAGCGAAACTGGCTCGAAAAGGAAATGATCGCCATCTTTTAGCAGATCTTTATATGGAAAAAGAAAAGACACTGCCTTTTAGCGGGAATTGACTCGAAGAGAGAATAGAGTTCCGGCTGATATTCGGCGCAACTACCTCAATTCAAGTGGTCCTCGCTCTTTCTTGGCAACATAGCAAATGTCACACTTACTTTCTGCGTCATGGATACACCCTGTTTTGGATCTTGCAAATAAACTTAGTGACTTTTGTTCTATTCTTCACAGTACTGTGGGGTGAACAATGCCTAAAGCTTCTCCTAAACATATCCACTCTTCATGACAAAATTTTGGTATGTCATCCTTCCAGCCTGAGGTGCGGTGCTGGGCTCCAATCATCAATGTTGATCGTGACTTGCTGAGAACTTTTCATTGTCGAGGGCGTGCCCTGCTCACTGGAATTAAGCCTGAATCCTGAAAGACAGAGTTTTGCAATTTCCTTTTGTTGCTCATGGGAGGTTAGCGCCGAAAGGGCGAGGAATTAATGGTGAGGCAAGATGTACAAAGTGAAATAAGAAAATAAAAAAAAATTTTAAGGGCGAAAGTCGTTTGGACAGGGAACGTCTTTCTGAAAAGGGAAACTTATCTGGCAATATCCTGGCGGCCTTGATGATCATGACATGTATCTTGGATGACCTCGTCCGACCAGTACCACTTGTTTGTTGAGAGTTGCTCCACGGAAGATATCAAAACATAACCAAGTTGAAGTGACTCTCAAGTCGACTAGTAGCGCCCTTTCGGGTTTTCGCCAACTAGCCTCTCTCTTTAATCTTTTTCCTCACTGTTTGTCTAGCGGCGCCTTCTCAGGTTTTCACCGACAAGACTTCTTTCTTTTCTTTTCTTTTTTTTTTTTCTTTTTTTTTCTTTAAACATCTCTTGAAACATGTGAATAGATGATACCACAATGATAGAAGTTTGTTTTTATTTTATTTTATTTATGAAATAAAATAAAAATAAACTTCTGCCCCAGTTTAGCATAAAATGGGGATCTAAATCTCTTTTGACGTTGGCCGCAAACTTGGAGGCAAGTGTTGCGTCAATAAAAGAAAACAGGGAAAGAGGAATTTTCTCTTGTTGTGACCGCACCAGGATGGTTGCCTACGTATCCTTTTGAGAGGAATCAGGTCAGACGTAGCTCTAGGCAAATGCCCAGGTTTCTTTTTGATGCTTTTCAGTTTCATTTCATCTTGGTACAATTACATTGATTTCAACTGAGAACATGCCTCAAAAGTACAACGTTCAAAAATGCTAACAAGGGATACAATTTGGGGTAGCAAAAGAGAATAAAAGCCTTGCATTCATCCTGATTTGAAAGCCATCTTGAAGTCAAATGTAGTACCTCTTGACCGCGTCTGCATTGACGGGTATTTCAGTTGTCCTGCCTTCTGGATCTGTAAGGTACAAGGCGCCATTTGGCAATACTTTCTTTACCAGGTATGGCCCTTGCCAATTTGGAGCAAATTTTCCTTTAGCTTCTTCCTGATGAGGAAAGATTCTTTTCAAGACTAATTGCCCTTCTTTCAAGTCGCGGAGGCGCACTTTCTTGTTGTAGGCTCGGGCCATTCTTTGCTGATACAATTGACCGTGACAAACTGCATTGAGCCTCTTTTCATCAATAAATGACAATTGTTCCAATCGGGTCTTGACCCACTCTGTGTCCTCAATCTCTGCTTCCACGATGATTCTGAGAGACGGTATTTCCACTTCAGCGGGTAAGACTGCTTCAGTTCTGTATACCAATGAATACGGGGTTGCACCTATGGAAGTGCGCACAGTTGTGCGGTAACCACGGAGAGCGAAAGGCAACTTCTCATGCCAATCACGAGATCCTTGTATCATTTTCCTAAGGATCTTCTTGATATTCTTATTGGCTGCTTCAACCGCGCCGTTTGCCTTTGGTCGGTAAGGTGTGGAATTTCGGTGCATGATCTTGAATCTTTCACACACGTCATTCATTAAATGACTGTTTAGATTTGCTGCATTATCAGTGATGATGGTACTTGGGATACCAAAGCGACAAATAATATTAGAATGAACGAAATCCACCACAGCTTTCTTGGTCACGGACTTGAGAGTCACAGCCTCAACCCATTTGGTGAAGTAATCTATTGCAACCAGAATGAATCTGTGTCCATTTGATGCTTTTGGTTCAATAGGCCCGATAACATCCATCCCCCATGCTGTAAAAGGCCAAGGGGCTGACATTGTGTGCAACTCTAAAGGAGGTGAATGTATCAAATCACCGTGTACTTGGCATTGATGACACTTTCGCACAAAAGTAATGCAGTCATGTTCCATGGTGAGCCAGAAGTATCCTGCTCTGAGTACTTTCTTAGCTAGCACGTGCCCGCTCATGTGAGGTCCACAGATCCCCGAATGCATGTCATTAAGAATTTTCGTGGCTTCAGTTGCATCCACGCATCTTAACAGTCCCAGATCAGGTGTCCTTTTGTACACCACTCCGCCACTCAAAAAGAAACCACTTGCCAATCGTCGAAGGGTTCTCTTTTGATTGTTTTCCGCCGATGGAGGATACGATCCATCTTGAAGGAAATTCTTGACATCAAAGTACCACGGTTGGCCATCAATTTCTTCTTCAATCACATTGCAGTATGCATGTTGGCTTTGGACTTGAATCTCCAATGGATCAATGTGGGCTTTATCAGGATAGACAAGCATTGAGGCTAATGTAGCCAATACGTCAGCCAGCTCATTATGTATTCTGAGAACATGTCTAAACTTTAGAACATCGAACTTTTGCCGAAGATCGTCCATACACTGCTTGTACATGATCAACTTAAGGTCTCGAGTTTCCCATTCACTCTTCATTTGGCGTATCAAAAGATCTGAATCTCCGATCACCAGCAATTCTTTGATGTCCATGTCTAGAGCCATACGCAAACCCATTATGCATGCTTCATACTCAGATGTGTTATTAGTGCAACTGAAGCGGAGTTGGGCAGCTGCCGGATAGTAATGTCCCGTGGGGGAGATGAGGACTGCTTCGATGCCATGGCCCTTTGAGTTAGAAGCACCATCAAAGTACATTTTCCACACGTGCTCTTCTTCATTGATCAACTCTTCGAGCACATCTACCTCCTCATCAGGGAAGTAAGTCTTCAATGGCTCATAATCGTCATCCACCGGGTTTTCAGCCAAATGATCAGCTAAGGCTTGAGCTTTCATTGCAGTTCTGGTGACATAAACTATGTCAAATTCTGTGAGCAAGATCTGCCATTTTGCAAGTTTGCCAGTTGGCATCGGCTTTTGAAATATGTACTTCAATGGGTCCATTCGGGAAATCAGATAAGTGGTATAGGACAAGAGATAATGTTTCAGCTTTTGTGCAACCCAAGTTAGGGCACAACACGTCCTTTCCAACAAAGTGTATCTAGCCTCGCAATCTGTGAACTTCTTGCTCAGATAATAAATGGCCTGTTCTTTCTTTCCCGAGGCATCATGTTGCCCCAGTACACAACCAAAGGAGTTTTCATTGACTGACAAGTACAAAAACAATGGTCGGCCAGGTTCAGGCGGGACCAAAACAGGAGGATTTGACAAGTATTGCTTGATCTTGTCGAAGGCTTCTTGGCACTCCTCGGTCCATGCAGTTGATGCATTCTTTTTCAACAACTTGAGGATCGGCTCACATATTGTGGTAAGTTGAGCAACGAACCTACTGATGTAATTCAACCTGCCTAGAAAGCTTTTAACATCCTTCTTGGTTCGAGGCGGAGGTAGTTCTTGTATTGCTTTGATCTTTGCGGGATCCAGTTCAATACCTCGCCTACTAACAATGAAACCTAGCAATTTTCCAGCAGGCACACCAAATGCACACTTGGCTGGATTCAGCTTCAGATTGTACCTACGGAGCCTCTCAAAGAACTTCTTGAGATCTCTCACGTGGTCTTCAGCAGTTCTAGACTTGATGATCACGTCATCCACGTACACTTCTATTTCTTTGTGCATCATATCATGGAAAATGGCAGTCATGGCCCTCACGTAGGTTGCCCCAGCATTTTTCAAACCAAACGGCATCACTCTATAGCAATAAGTTCCCCAAGGCGTAGTGAATGCCGTTTTGTATGCATCATCTTCATCCATCTGGATTTGGTGATATCCAGCATAGCAGTCAACAAAGGATTGTATCTCATGTTTGGCACAATTGTCTACGAGGGTGTGAATATTAGGCAATGGAAAATTGTCTTTGGGACTCGCCTTGTTCAAATCTCGATAGTCGACACATATCCTTGTTTTTCCATCCTTCTTAGGAACCGGAACAACATTTGCAACCCAAGTAATGTACTGAACCGATTGAATCACTTTTGCATCCTGTTTCATTATTTCATCATGGATTTTCTTTATCATATCAGTTTTGAACTTTCGTTGCATTTGTCTCACTGGAGAGAAACCGGGTTGAATTGGCAATTCGTGGACTATCAATTCAGAACTCAAACCCGGCATCTCATCATATGACCATGCAAAAACATCTCGATATTCAAAGAGCACTTTCCGAATATCATTCTTCACTTCAGGTAGGGCATACATGCTTATCTTGGTTTCCCTCACATCATCAGGGCTCCCAAGATTAACATCCTCTGTATCAGCCAAATTGGTTTAGGCTTGCCCTCATGGCGTTCAACTTCCAGGCCTATTTCAAAATCAGCCCGTTCCCCATCATATTCAACCTCATTAACAAATTCCTCAATGTTTTCTTCATCACTTTCAACCTCGACTATGGTTACGGAGCCAAAATCAGATTGCGGTCCCTGGATGGACGATAAGTTTCTTGAACATGTCATGACATCAGGACCAGCAGATATATCACTACAGATAAACAAAATAGAATAAAATTAGGAATATGAACAGAGATTGAATGAAAGCTTGGCTCTTGGGCCTTTCATTAATGAAAAAGGGTTTGAATTACAAAAGGAAAGATGAGCAAAATAATACACTTGGCATACAACCCTTAGAATATCCAAGTGTATTCAAAAGAAAACTGTAAAACAACAGTCTACCAAGACCCCTTCCTGATGGGGAAGGGAGTTGCATTCCAGTTAGTCAGGTGCACGTCCGGGCCAATGTACTGAATTGAAGCATTACTGGAGCCTTCACCCGGCTGTACCATGCAGATTTCAAAGATGCCACCCAGATCAAATGGCGCATCCTGATTGTCTTCCACTGTGTTGACATTTGTAGCGACAACCTTTGGTTTCATAACATAACCCACAAAAGACTGAGCGAGACACGGAATTGGCTTTGGGAGAGACCAAACTTCCGACTTCTTTTTCTTTGCTTGCTTGCGATCAGCTGCTTTCGACTTGAACCCTAGTCCCCACGTGCCTTGCACGCCATTTGGATAAACTGGATTTATCCTGCCTTGTAGTGATGCTCCCAAACCCTTTCCAAATTGGAAACCATGCTTTAACATTTCAGATACCATCATTATAGACGTCTCTGACACTCTTGGGATGGGTATAGGTTTCCCTTCTGTTACCTTTTCCACATACACCACATCGGAAGTTTGATACATGATGGTCGGGCGTGTAGTGACGGCTTCAAGGGCTGGTACGTCCAGGCTGTTGTTGAACTGCGAGTCATCCTCTCCATAAACCACGACAGCTTGATTATCCCAAGTAAACTTGACCATCTGATGAACTGTGGAGGGTACAGCACAAGCCATGTGAATCCATGGTCGGCCCAGTAACAGATTGTATGATGCATCCGTCTCCATGACTTGAAACTCAATGCTGAAGGTAGCGGGCCCAATGGTTAACTCAAGATTGATGATGCCCAAAGATTCTCGAACTCCACCATCAAAAGCACGAACAGCAGAGGAACTTGCCCTGATTTTGCTCATATCCACCCTTAGACTCTTCAATGTAGACAGAGGGCAAATGTTCAATCCCGCGCCACCATCTATTAGAACACGTGTGACATAGGAGTCTTCACACTTAACTGAGACATGAAGCGCTCGATTATGACCGGTTCCTTCTGCTGGCAGCTCCTCATCGGTGAACATCACACGATTAGTCTCAAATACTCTGCCAACGAGTGCTTCCAGATTAGCCACAGTAGTTTGTTCAGGAATGTAGGCCTCATTCAATATCTTCAGCAGTGCATTGCGATGTGCTTCAGAGTTCATAAGTAGGGACAAAAGTGATATCTGAGCTGGAGTCTTTCTCAGTTGCTCGACGATAGAATAATCCGTCGATCTCATTTTCTTCAAAAATTCTTCATCTTCTTTCTCAGACACCGGCTCTTTGATGGGTCCTTGGTCTTCTCGACCTGGCTTTGCCTTTCTCAATTCTTCCGGGGTAAAACATCTCCCGGATCGAGTTAGACCATTTATATCTGCAGCAACCTCCATGATTTCTTTCCCGTTGTAAGACACAATTGTCTTGTTGTAGTTCCAAGGAACAGCCTTTGTACTTTTGAAAGGGAGTTGCGCTGCTTGAGTGATGATAACCGGTTCACACTTCTTTGCCTTAACCTCGAAAACCGGAGTTTTCTGGCATGATGCCCCTTGCACAATAAATGTTGGTGCACTGTCATGAACTTTTTCCTGCTTTGCAGCCGGAATTGTGAAACTTGGCTCAACAGCAGTATCTTGCTTTGCTTTGTTGACAACAGACACACTTGACTTTCCCCTGATTACAACAATAAATGGCTCAGGGCCTTTGATGTCTTGGGAGGGACCAACTGCCACAATCTGCTTGGCGGCTTTCCCTTTCATGTCCTCTTCTATGCATACCATCCCTACCATGTGTATGTTGTTTTGAACATCATGAGCTGGTAAAGGATTTTGATTCACATTTTGTGTTTCATCCCCCACGACTTTTATCTGGTTGTTGTCTATCATTGCCTGGATTGCCCTTTTGAGTTCCCAACAAGATTCTGTGTCATGTCCAGGTGCTCCAGAATGAAACGCACAATGGCGTGAATGATCAACTCTTCCATTGGGGTTCACTTTCCCCGGGATTGGCTTCAACAGATTGGCTTGTTGCAACTTTTCGAACAAGTTAGTGTAAGTTTCCCCCAGTGGGGTGAACTGCCTTTTCTCTTGTTGCATGTTTCTCTGTTGCATGTTTGGACGAAAACCCTGCGGACCTCGTGGTCGATAAGGCATCTCCTGATGGGCCGGGAATTGAGCATGTGCATGTTGATTGTTATATTGGGGTGGAGCAGGGGGTGCACGCCATTGTGGACCAGATAGAGGCTGAGCATAAGATGCTGTATTCACAGGGAATGAGAACTGCGGCATGGCGAATTGTTGGCCCTGAGTTGGATAGAATTGTTGCGGCGGAGGTGCCTGAATGTACCCTTGACGGTCATTGTATCTTCCATCATTTCTTCTCGGTCCGGGACCAACCATTGCCACTTCATCTTTCTTTTCTTTCTTCTTCCCCAAAGCACCTGACCCTGATTGCGATGCTTGGGTCGTGGCTCTCAAAGCTGTTTGGCTAACAATCTTGCCTGCTTTGATTCCTCTCTCAATCATCTCCCCAATTTTTACTGCTTCACTGAATTGCTTCCCAAGGGCAGAGGCCATCGCCTGGTAGTATGTTTCGTCAAGCACTTCGATGAATTCTTCAACCATTTTATCGTCTGGGATCAAAGGGCTCACACGCGCCGCCTGTTCGCGCCACCTATAGGCATACTCTCTGAAGCTTTCGCCTGGTTTCTTTGTGATCGTCTTCAAAGAAGAACGATCAGGAGCAGCCTCTATTTTGTAGCCATAATGATTCAGGAAAGCGCTGGCCATGTCGTCAAAGGTGACCCACTTGGAAACATCTTGTTGCACAAACCATTCTGTGGCCGGTCCTCCCAAACTGTCCGTAAAGTACGCCATCAATAATTCGTCCTTCTCGATACCCCTCATTTTTTTAAGGTATATCTTCACATGGATCCTTGGATCACTTTGTCCAGTGTACGGATCGAATTTGGGCACAACAAAACCTTCAGGCAATGGCACATGAGGGAATAAGCACATGTCTTTGTATGAAATACTGGTTTTACCCCCTTGCCCTTGTATGTTTTTCACAGTTTGCTCCAAGCTTTTCAATTTCTGAGAAAAGTCAGCCTCTTCTGTTTTCCCCAATCTTTCGACATCAGCATGTGATTCCGGGTGGTGTCCATGATCATACGATTCAGTGGGGCGGAGTACATTACCCCGAGTTTGGTCGAATTGTTGATCACGAGCCCTCAACTGTGGGTCACTGTTTGACCTTTGCAAAGTGTGTCCTGCAGGAACAGTGAATGCTGTGGCAGGAACTTGGGCTTGGACATGTTGTCCATGTTGTGGGAATTGTGCCCCAGGTTGTACAGTAGAAGGTCCAGCTACGTTGTCAGTTTCTGGATGTGGACCGAACCCTGGAGGATAACAGGGGTCTTCTACCATTGTAGATTGCCCTTGCCCTGGTGGCTGAGCATTCGCCGTGAAACCAGCAGCACCTGGCGGAGCAGGAGGTGCCTGAACTGCTGACAAGTTACGGACCAGTTGCATCATCATTTCTTTCGTGGCCGTGAAATCCTCGGCCATCTTAGCCTATTGTTCAGCCAAGCGAACCAGCTCAGTGTTCTCAGTTTCTTCGGCCATCGTTGCTGGAGTGTTTTCTTGAAGAGGTGCTTCAACCACTTCTGGAACAGGCAGTGGTCCCTTGATTCTGGTGGAATAGGAATGTGGGGCCAGCACGGCAGTTGCTCAAGCTCTAATCAAATCAAAACACGTTAGTGCAACAAGATATCATGGAATATGAATTTGCTCGTCGGCCAAAACAATGCCTGAGGTCGTTATGCGTCATCCCAAATTGGTTTAGATTAGATCCCCAAGTGTATTGTTTGACTTCTTCTTTTTTTCTTCTTTTTCTTTCTTTTTTTTTTTTGTATATTTTTTCAAGCGAGGCTAGAGGGTGAAATGAATTGACACATAAAAATAAGCAAAATACTTTCATTACTAAAAAAGAGTACATACAATGCTTCCGGAGCACGACCAAAAGAAACGTACAAATGACTGAAAAAAGTGAAAATAAATTACAATATGCCAAATTCAGGAGCGACATAAAATACAACAAATGCCAAGATGTAAAATAAATGACAAAAAAAAAAACAATAATCTGCATCATCTTGGCCTGATGTATCTACTAAGGTGACTGGGGCACAAAGTCAGCTGGCTCCTCTGGGTCGAACTCGAACGGCTCCTCAGGATCTACTGGCGGGCCTTCTGCAAAGGTACGATGCAATCCATTCAAATCTGCTGCAACTCTAGTGACGAAGGGAAGCACATGTGGGAGTATGTCCTCCGCGTGAAGCCTCCTATACTCATTGATGGACCATGCAACATATGTAGCAGAGTCATAAACCTGCCGATAAGCTACACTGATGGTCTGTCCTGCAGCCTATATATCTCGAAGTTGGTCCTGTGCTAGCCTTCTGAGCTGCTCACCCTGCTCTAGTGCTCTGTCAAGTTGAGCTCGAGAATCTATGGCATCCTGGCGATGATAATCCTCCCTTCTCCTGCTTTCAAACAAAGCTGCCCTGTCGGCATCCCGCTCTGTCAATGCCTGTGAGTGCATGACACGGAGTCGTCTGACTGTGTCTAGGTGCTGATGCGCGAAACCCTCACTCTCTGACTGAGCAACTCTGGCGGCATCCCTCTCTGCAATTAAGCTTTGTATGGTAGCGCGGTATTCTTCCCTAATCTCACGCCCAGCAAGTTGAACCTGCATATCCAGCCTGGCCTCAGTGTCGACCATGCCTGCTCTCGACCTCGCGGGCATCTCTAACGACTTTGTTTTACTGCTTGAGGTGGTGATAGCTTTTATATATTTACTAAATTATAAGCTTGCATAGTGCTCTTCCTATTTGTTTTCTCGGCTTTCTTCTGCCGAACCGAACGAAGACAGTTTCTCGTACCTCTCTAGGTATGGGCTGGTGGTAATACCACAACTTGTACTCCCGAACGACCTCCCCCTTAAGTCCATCCTGAACCTGTGTGCTTTCTGCGAGGCGCCTCCTAGTATCCCACAGGCGCAAGATCTCACCTCTAAGAGTAGCTGGGTTGAGAGGATAGTCTGAGACATATGCACTCATGTCCTCAACTATTGGGATCTCCTGCTTTCGACCCAACTGCCTAAGTACACGCAAAGGAACATAAGGTTGGGATGCCGTCAAACCCATCAGAACGAGAAAAGGACGATCCACGCATCTGTATACAACCTCCCTCTTAGGAAACCAGCTACACTGCCACAAAATCTTGTCCGGCGTGAGAGAGTTCAAGAAAGACCTCCAGTCTGGCTCATTTTCCGGGAATTTATACTTCTCGATGTGTTCGAGATGGTATTCAAGATAATCGATGTCACAGTACCTAAGAATATCACGAGGTGGGCAAGGGCGTACATGCTCCAAGAACCAGACCTGCAATAGAAGGTTACAACCCTCAAAGAAACCGCTTTCTCCCTTGTGGCATCGAGTCAAAGCATGAAATATGCTACCCAGGATCGTCGGGATGATTGTGGCGTCTGGTGCTCCACCATATAAAGCTGCCATTATCCAACTGACCTTAATAGATATCGCTCTATCCGGTAGTGGAAAAACCAACAACCCTAGCAAAGCGAACACGAAGACCTTAGGGCAAAGTAGCACCCAATCTTCATATTTCAGCTTGTCATGGAACTCAAATCCATACCTCTTAAAACCATTATCGGCCCCAAAACGATCATACAGGTAATCAAATGAAATCCAGCCTTGGCGAACACTAGCGACCGAGAGGTCTGTTCGTACCTTGATATTACTGAAAAATTCCCGCTCATTAACCTTCCTTGGAGCAATCATATTCTTTTTCTCAAAATCCAGCTTAAGAAGCCCAGCTATCTCTTCGAGGGTCGGCGTCATCTCAAACCCCTTGAAACAGAAGGTGTTTTGATTTGGATTCCAAAAACCAACTAGTGCACTGACCAAGTCTCGACGCGGGACAATAGGTTTAGTCACAAGGTCAGTCAGAAAACCAATCTTTTCCTGGACTATATCTTTCTGCATTTGACTCATTGCGTCCCACCAAGACTTCAGAGATTTATCCGATTTGGGTGGGCCATCAGTCATCATAATAGAGGGTGGAGTGGCATCAGCAGGGTATTTTCTCTTGACTGTCCTAGAAGATGATGCAGCCATTGTTCCTAAAAAAAAATGTGTCAAATGTTTGAAAGCCTGAGAACAACTTAAAACAACTGACCGACAGACCAAAAAGATGCCTAAACTGCTAATTCGAAACTCCAATTTTTAACAAAACTTTTGTCATTGTAATGACGTAAAGTTGACCCTAAGAGAGTCGAAAAAATTTTGCCATCATAACGGCATCAGGACTAATCCCAGGAAATTACCAACATTGGTATTTAGATGTAATTTATAAAAGAAAAATTCGACGTTACAACGACGCCACATTGACATCAAAACAAAAAATTCATTCCAGTGATGACACTACAGTATTTTTTTTTTTTTTTTTTGCAAAAATTCGCCAGCATAACGACGTGAAAAATTGGATCCAAAAACTTCCAACGTCGATATACGAGCCTTTTCTAAAAATTCGCCATTATAACGACGTGAAAACTAACACCAAAATTTTTCGACTTTGCAACTACTAAGTATGTATTTTTTTCTTTTTGTAAAATTTTCGTCATTATAATGACATCAAACTAACATACACAAAAGACGGCCAACACTGGCATTTTTTACAAAAAATTTTGCCATTACAGCAGTATGACTCAATTTTATAATAACAAAACATTTACATAAAATTCACCCTGCTTCCTCACTTTTCCTTTTCATTTTTCTTTCTTTTTCATTTTTTTTTCTCTTTCTTTTTCTTCTTTTTTTTTCCTTTTGAAATCCGTCTCTCTCCAATTTGGTCAGCATAACAACCTTTCCTAGTCGCATGCAACACATAGAATGCCTTTTAGACAAATCTTTCCCGGGAAGTGGGTCCCGTTTGGACAAAAGGTAGTCAACCTAGACAAGTGCAATACCGGTGTATCGCACCTCATTAAATCGGATATGATGCAGATAATTGGGCCTAAAGGTTTAACTCTAGGTGACACAACTGACTCAGTGTCTAGACTGGCTGAAAACCCGGTGGACAAACCGGGCGGAAAGCGCATCAGGGCCATCCGGAGACAGTGTGTCCGGCCTAAAACCCCGTCACGCCTTCCTCCTAAATCATGGGCAATTTAGTAAGAAAGTCCCAGATGCCACAAGCAATCTGGTAAGTGCACGTGTGTGTGTGTTTCAGAGACTCAGAGGGTTGCGGAGGAAGACAGTTTATATACAGTTCAAAAAATATCAAAGCAGTAACATTCAACTTTTCATGTAATAACGACAATAATACAACAACCGAATATTCAATAAAATAAAACATGCGACAATATAATCAAAGCCGGAGATTCTAGTTTTCACTAATTTCCCCAGCGGAGTCGCCAAGCTGTCACGCCCTAAAAAAAATTAATTAACGAGTTGTTTATTATTTAAAGGCTCGTGACTGGTGTTTCGAGAAGGTACGAAATTATTTAGAGAACTCGGAGTCGCCACTTGACAAGTTTAAGGTGTGCCAAGTCACCAAAAGGTACCTTGGAACACCTCTGACTCGTCTAATGGTCTGCGTTTAGAGATTCGGGTAAGGTTCTCAGTTGACTCTCGGGAAGGTATTAGGCACCCTCGAGTCCTGTGCCGAGCACAGTTGCTTTATTGTCGCAATTTTAATTTATTAAATATGGTTGTATTATTTTGTCGTTTGAGTTTAAACTTTAATTCAGAAAAAATTTAAAATGTTATTCTTATCCAACTTCACGGAAGATTGGACAGATTAACACTTTAACTCATAATAGCTAAAATATATTACGCATTTCCAACCTCACAGAGGATTGGTCTATTTTACGGATTTTTACATGCATCGCATTTGCTTCCGACGTTGTTGATTAAATGTGGCTTAATTTAATATTTACAAAAAAAGCGCAATTCAAATTAAATCAAGAAAACTTACTAGATTTACATTAAACACTATTGGGGCTTAACATTAAAAGACGGAAATTAATCGAGCTAGATTCGCAAAATTTTTTTGGTCCACTTACTTTATTGTAGCTTTAAACTTAAAGGCTGAAGCTAAAAAAGGGCCAGATTTGCAAAAATATGAGGCCCATTTTTGTTTTTTAGATTCTCAGACTCAACGTTGACAGAATTGCATTTATGTCCTATTTTGCATATTTCTTTCAAATTTAGCCAGATTTATAAATTAAATTTCTGCACTTGTTTACTGCACTTTTAGAATTTACATTGTTGTCCATTATTTTATGAACTTGCGAAAATATCCTGGTTTAGCTCATTTTCCTAATCCTTGGTTAAAATTGCCTATTTCTGCAAAAACTTCATTCAAGAGAAGATAAGTTTCTGTACGTTTTTTTTTTTTCTTGTTTTTCAGTTTTTTTACAAGTCCTTTTTGCGCCTATAATTTTAAATTTAGCCTATGAATTTCCAAGACTACAAAATCCAAAGAGAAATAAATCATATGCATAACTTGAAAAACAAAAGAAACACATCTCTTAAAAGTGTCACGTTTATGTATATCAATTTCATAACATATTGAAAACTAAAACGTAGCATACATTATTCATGTGTAAAAAAAAAAGGGTAGGAAATAAATACCTAGTGATGAAACTTTCCAAGCTTTACAAGGACTCAACCAAGCAACCAGAACAATAATCACCAACCAACCCAGCAAACAAAACTTCAAAGAAAACTCAAACCAAAACCTGACCCACTTCTTTCTTTCTTTATCTTACTATTTTTTTCTCTTTTTTTTAGTATTTTTTTTCTGCTATTTTTTTCTTCTTCAGATCTGGATTTTTTTTTTGTTTTGTTGAAAGGTAGGTGGGGAGTTAATCTCTCTTCTCTGCCCTCTTCAATGAGGCAGTAAATGCCTCTTTTATAGGAGAAAAAGAAAGAGATTAATGCCTATTACCTCTTTCATGCTTCCCTCCTCACCAACCAAAAGGAAAGTCTGAACATTCCCTCTTTGGTGCAAACACTTTGTCCTATAGTTTGACCCTCTTTTAGCCTTTCAAATTTCAGCTTTCACCTTGTCCCAAGGCTGACTCATTCTAAACCAAACTAACTCCTAGACCCCAAACTAAATTAAAACTTAGGCTAAATGGACTTAAGTCCGCAAGTCACAATAATTACCAAAACAAATAAACCAACAGGACATTTACACTTCATGTCATAGAGATGAGCATCGGAACACTTTCACACTTAAGCACGACAAACAACAACATGACGACAACAACATACATACTGGACATTGAGCGGCTGACTGAGGACAACAAGTTGTCACGCTCGAAGTACCATAAATGGGCAAATCAAGCTAGCTGTACATACACACAAACAATTCTACACACCTACATATAACTAAACTAAGCAGTCTTGAAACCTCTCATGTTTGGACAGTATATTTCCATCGTCAAGAACGAACTAGCACATTCATGCTTAAAGACGACAATAAGTACACAAGCCTAGCCATTTTTATCGACTTGCAACATTGAACATACATATCAACTATAATCAAACAAGGATAAACCTCATGCAAATCATACCAAACAATATCCATTTGCTAACAGATAGCAAATTAAGCTAGCAATCCTCTATTCATATGCCAAATGCCAAACCTAAACCATAAAGTAAACTAGTTAAGCTATGATCAAAGCTAGCGAACAAGCAAACTCAATTCATTGATTCTTTCAAGCGGAAAAGGAATACCACTAATCGTGAGTATAAACACATATAAATGAAGAACAGAGAAAACTAGCGTTTACTTAACCCGCCAATGCTAAGGACAAGCTAAAGCTGCCTCGGATCAGCTTCAAAACTATTGCCACTGCTGCCTCGAATCAGCTTCAAAACTATTGCCACTGCTGCCTCGCCACTGTCATTCAGCCTCGCTCACCATTGGAACATCGCTAACATCATCCTAATGCCCTCGTCGCTGCCTAAACTCCATTCCAGTTTGGTCACTATCACACTGTAAAAGAAAATCAACAGCCCCCTCTCTAGTCTTCAGTTCCTCGACAAAACTGAAACAGCCTCGTCTAGCCATCGTTCTTCGAGTCATCATTATCACCATCATTCATAGATGTCATCGACCACCGTACTCCAGTTGCTGCACTATCACAGACCCCATCTTAACCACTATAATCATCATTCTTCAACCCGTGCAAACCCTCAACTATTTCTCATCATTGCAGCCTAACACCCCAAAATCAGGAACAAACCCTCCACGGCACAACGATTACAACACCAAAAACACGACCAAAAACGATCCTCACTGCCTCAACCCATTCAAATCATCGCATCGTCCTCACATCATCAGAAACATAAACAAAAAAGAAAATAAGAAGAAGAAGAAAAAAAAAGAAACAGAAACGGGAAAAGACCAAAAAAAAAACGGGGCAAGAGATGGGGTTTGTGGGAAACGGGATATGGGAAGGTGAAAGAAAGGAGAGAGTAAGGAAAAAGAACAAAACTTACCGAATTTGAAAGTTTGACCGAACTTTGACCTCTGATCTACGCTAAACCGTTGGGATTTTGAAGAATCCGAGTTGAGAAATGGAATGGGGGGTCGAGACGAGTCGACCAATATACTTTTTGTATTTTTCCGGCCACCGGAGGTGGCGGCCGGCGGCGGCGCAGAGGCGGAAAGCGGCGGAGCCACGGTAGGGCAGTGGTGGGATCCGATTTCCGGTGAGCATGGAAAATTTTGGCATGGCTTCCCCTGTTTCTGAGTTTTTTTGTGTAAAAGTGAACAAAAATGGAATGCTTTGGTTTATATAGTCAGTGAGGTGGGCCGGGTCTGGTGGGAGTTGGGTTGGGCTAAGATATGGGCTGATGGGCTTGTGTTTTGGGCTACCTTGTTTTTTTTTACAAATAGCCATTTAAAAGGTACTACGTACAAAATTAATCAAACATAATATCACATAACTTACACTAAAAATCACAATTAAAATTAGATTACGATTAAACACATAACACGCAATCTACACTAAACATCACAATTAAACATAGATTACAATTAAACACATAACAAGTAATTTTTGGTAATTAATTTTTTTTACATTTTCTATCCTATTTAAAGACAAATATAGTTAAAATTAAAGCCTAATATTTTAGAAAAACTTCGGCAAAATCCTAAGAATCTAATACGGCTATTTTGACTATTTTTAAATTTTGTGTGGCAAAATTAGGTGATTACAAGTGATCTTATGTCTTCAGAATTCACGCTGTCAAGAGTTGGTTGTTCTTCGTGCTACATGCCATGCTCTGAAGTGATGCACGATTTTTAGCCAATACAAATAGTCCACGCACTATGAACAACAAAAGATTTTTATGTGGAAAACTGACGTGACTGCCGCAACCCTCTTGTTTTGAATTGAAAAATACCCTCATTTGTTCGCTTTCGAATCGTCTTATCAGGACGTATACAAACTGTATGTGATTATGAAAAATTTTCTTAGATCATCATAACTTCTTTCTTTTCACCTTTTTCTTACTCTTTTCTTCTTCCACGCCCGTAAAACTTGTTATCAACCATTTATTTCTCTCCTTTATTGTTAATTTTTTCTAGAAGAATGTCTCATCTAAAATAATGGCTTTTCAAAACGTTGGTTCTCAAGGTACTCCTAAACCTTCTTCTGTTGCTACCTCTGAACTAGGTATTCATCCTTCAATAACTAGAGCCCTTGAAGCGGATGCTCCCATCAGAGCTTCGAGGGTCATATTAGAACTTTCTTTTACACCAGGAGGAGATCCTTTCAAATTCATTCTCACATATTTGGATTTCGGACTTGACGATAATCCTTTGGATTCCCTTGAGAGAGCGCTATTGATTTTACCTTTACTATAAAAGAACCAAGTCTTCTACTGGGCTGGATAGATTGCCAACTGAATAAAAGTTGTATCTTCCAATTCTGTTCATTATTCAGTCCGCATTAGGCAATCACATCCCATGCTCTTCACTTGTTTATACCTACCCCTTCCTTCTCGATTTTAACTTTATCATTGATCGTACTGTCGATGAAATATGTCGTTAGTACCGCGTGATTGGTCCTCAGATATGGAGGGTAATTCTTTGTCAGAAATACCTTTCCAATTTGGTGCAAGTTCCATTTTCTTTCCACCATTTAATACCCCTTATATTCTCCAAGGCTTCTTCGATGAGGCATGCTTACGACTCTGCTCTAAACGGGAAAGGCTATCATTTCTAACGTTAATGTGCGGATCCCGATTACTGTAAAAGCCCTTTACGGAGCAATGGAGCCATTTTCATAAGTTTTAATTTGCTCTACGAACTTACTTCTTCCCTCTTATTCATCATTGCCCATTTTATACGCGTAGCTTCTATTGTCGAGATTCCGATGATAAAAAATATTTATTGGCCGATTAGGAGAGATAATATTAAAAAATATTTTTGGCAAATTAATATAATTTTTTTTATTTGTTTATTATTCCAATATGACATAAACAATAATCTAGTTAAGAGAGTTTGTTTTGAGCAGTATTTTATGAAAAATAATAGTTTTCCTCCACTATATTCACTTTTTTTTTTCTCCTTTATAGAAATGGCTTAATGTGCTCAAGCAGGCAGGACTTGGATGTCCTGCTTATGACCTGCCTGCTTGGGGTATATTTGGTGTTTCACAGGATTTTGCACTACTTTCCCACAATAACGTCAATCTTTTCGCGTAGGCCCACTCTAAAATCGCTATATCACACCAGCTCAGTTTTGTAGTTTAACACTTTAACCTGTGTGTACAGTTCTTTTAGAAAACATCTTGTTCTACAGTTATTAGAGATTAGTTACTCTCTGGAAATGGAAATGAAAGGGTAGGAGAAATTAATGACTCTTTCAGTTGGACCAAAAAATGGGACGCAGAGGAGAAAAGGATCAATATCTCATTCTCACCCCTGAAGCCCCAAAAAACAAAGAAATTAAAGTTCCAAAAATTACGATTAGATTTCTTTACAAATTACTAACATAGAATTTAACCTCAGAAATTGAAGAAAAGATATGTATCCTCACATAAGATTCTTATACACGTGTCCTACAGAAGATTCAAAATCCAAAACTTGACAGTAATTCACCAAAAAAAAAAGAAATAAAGAAGAAAAAAAGGAGCACAAGAGTGAAAAGAAGACTTCATAAGCTGACTGAGATTAGCCAAAAAAAAAAAGGCATAGACCATGAAAAGCCATTTCCGAGAGTTGGAGAAGAGTATAGGAGAAGGAGGAGAGTAATACCAGTTAAAAATAAGTATTAAAATGAACTAAAGAAAATGTTTATATATAGCAGTAATAAAACAGAGATGATTATGAATGAAGGGGCTTTGAGAAAACGGAAAGAACTGGACTCAACTTGGTAACACGTGGACGACCAAGGGCCCAAGATCAGTATGTACTTCAGTAAATTCTAGATTTATATATGTCAAATTGTTCATGATATAATTTGTAGTGCAGTACTGTAGTCCATTACTTACTCCACTGTTATAGTCGGACACATTTTGTAATGAGGACAACCTAAGATCTATACATTTCTAAGTAGAGAAGCCCATTTGTTATTACAAAAGCTTTTGAATATTTTTTTGACAAAGCATGAAAAAATTATATGAAAAGACACTATACAATAAAGATATTCGAAAAAGAGTTAATAGGGATCACCATTTGAGATTGAAAATTAAGTTGCCCAACATATTTAAGTATTATTGAGAATGAAGAGATCTGTATCCCAATCTCTCCACAAAAGTATTTGGTGAAGAATTCTATTTTTTTTGGAAACTCACAAAATTTCTGAGTGAAAAATGTGTAAGCAACAATTGAAAAAATTGCCTTATCACTAGAAAGAAGCCACTTAGAGAATGACTGAATCTATGTTGCTTAGTTGTATTACTGTTAAATCTAGAGATCAAAAGAGATTTTGGACTCCATAAATTCTTGTCAACTAAAGGGGGAAGAGAGGGAATTGTTTACCATGGATAAATTGTTTTGGTTAATCAAACAAATCTGGTCCATTAAATTATTAAGAGCACGTGAATTTTAAGGGTTTACTTAGGAAATGGAAAGTTTATATAATGGAAGAGAGCCAAATTCTTAAATGTTCACTTATTAAACTTCAATCTTCTATAGTGTACTAAAGAGAAAAAAGATGAACATATAGCAAAAACTGAATCATTTAGAAGTTATCATGGTAAAAATTGTTTGAGATATAATTGTGCAATTAAATTATGGAACTCACTTGAATGAAAGTCTGTTGTTCATTCCTCACCACATGGGTATTAGAGTTTTAGAGGCGCTAAAATATTTTGTCAATTAAATAGTTTATTCTTTAACATTAAATGAAATAAATTTAAAACACTCCGCGAGCCATTATGAATTCGAGTACGGCAGGTGTTTCAACTTTGAGGAGGTTAAGGAAACAATAAATAAGATGAGAGGGGGAAAGTGATCAAGTCTGTCGATATTCAGTAGAATTTTGGAAATGCACAGAGCGGTATGGAGTGGTTAACTAGGTTGTCTAATGTCATCTATCGAACTGTAAAAATGCCCGAAGAATAGAGGTGGAGTACCATGATATCATTATATAAGAACAAAGGTGATATCCAAAATCATACCAACTATAGGAGTATCAAATTTCTAAGTCATACAATGAGAGTTTGAGAGAGGGTGATTGAGAAGAGGATGAGGGATGATATCACTGAAAACCAATTTGGTTTCATGCATGGGCGATCAATTACGGAAGTCATTCACTTTCTAAAGAGGTCGGTCGAGCAGTATATGGACAAGAAAAATTACTTATATATGGTGTTTATTGACCTAAAAAACACTTATGGCAAAGTCTCAAGGGAGGTTTTGTAGAGATACTTTGAATCTAAAGGGTGTACTTATGATACAGCGATTAAGATTAATACTATAAATAAAATGAAAATTAAAAGAATAAAACCATATTAATAATACAAAGGTTAGACAAAACTATTTTCAATAAATTAAAGAAGTTCTCACTTTTAATTTATTCCCATAGAGATTATTTCAAGAAATAGTGTTTCAGTAATGACTATGTACAAAACACCAAGCAACTAAATATATTCAAAAATACCCCCAGAAAAAAAAAAAAACAAATCTGCATAACTAGCCCCGGCCTACCCTCTTCTAGTTCTAATAGAATTCATGTCCAATTACAAATTGAACTAAGTCCCTAAATGTTCTTTTCCAACATCATGGGAACCGACTTAATTAATAAAACGCATAAAATTAAGTGATTACAATTATGCTTCCACGTCATACAGTGACGTGACTTTATATTCAGTTTTCATCATAAACAAATATGCACTATATACATGGGTCTTGTATTCCAGGTTGTTCAATAGGAAATATTTCACTCATCACTCTCTGTCTAATCAATCTGGTAAACCCACTTTATGCTCTCTTAAAATACTGCAACGTTTTAGGCTCTTTTTATGCTTTTCATTATTTAGTATAAGGGGTACTATTTTTTTTTTTTTTGGTTTAAATAAGAAATACACCATCTTTTTGACTAAGCTAACGACTAAGCACAAAATGTAAAAGCTTTTGCGTGAAAGCCATGCAAATAGTGTAGTTTATTTATTTTTTAATTAGTGTGGTATCCGGGCACCTTAATCACACCTACTGAATACACGGACATCTGCCACCTCCCACAAACAACAAGTGTCATAACTCTATACAACAATGCTGAGTAAAATACTTAAAAGGTCACTCAACTTTGAGAAATGTGTGACCAAAGTCACTTTGCTTTGAATTGTACTAATAAAGTCACTCAACTTAAGGTAATTCTCACCAAAAGTCATTGTAACCGAATTTTGCACAATCATCTTACCGAAAATCTGACGTGGCATTTTTATTTTTAATTATATATACATGTGTCATACTTTATTTTCCATGTAGGATTTTATAATAAGTTGATTAACCCAACTCTTAATCCATAACCCATTTCTCTTCCACATATTTTCGGATCCATCTCCTTTTTCAAAATGAATGGTCTAGATTTAATGAAGTAAAACTAAATATTTGACCATGGTTAGAAAAATATATCTTCCTATTTTAAATTCAAAGCATCTATCCTATCTTATAATTTAGCAGCAAATTTCATCCCTCCTCCTAAATTATTTTTCGGTCTCTAAAATTTTCGTTTATTTATTGTTTTAATAAAACTTTGTTTTTGCTAATCCAATCTCAAACATATAACAGAAAATCAAAAACAGTGTTAAACTATTTGCAAGTGATAACATCGTAATGAATAGAATTAACAAGACAAGATTTAATAATGTCAATTTACTCAAATAACAATATACGAAGAAATTCTTTTCACACAATCACATCAGTTAAAACTAGTTGCGAAGATAGTGCCTAATATTCTGCTCATAGTTATTCACATTTTATCTTGGAAAGAAACTTTCCAACCAATTCATAATAGTTATAGAAATCACATAGATCTTCTGCACTTCTATATCTAAAATAAGATGAGTTTGTTTAACAATTAATGTAATTTTTATTTAAAATGATTCTTAATTTTTTGAGTGCACATTGTCGAACAATAATAAAAAATTACAAATTGAATTTGAAATAGAAAGATATTTTGTCCAAACCATAGTTAAATACCTTTATTTACCCTATTAAATCTAGAACATTGGTTTTAGGAGGGCCAAGTGTTATTCATCCAAATAAGAAATTGAGAAAATGAAGACACTAGGTAAAATATATATTTAACTAATCTACCTATTATCTATTATATAAAATATATATTTAACTAATAGATTTGAAAAAAATAATGATTCTAACCATAACTAATTAAAGAGTTAAGTACTTGAAAGAGTAGTAAAGCTAATATTTCGACTGTACCCGTAGAAATTTAGCAATGACACAATATTCTATTATTGTAATAATTTAAAAGAACACTTTCCAAATTCTTAGAAAATAATTCAACTTATTATAAAATCCTATATGGAAAATAAAGTATGCCACATGTATATATAATTAAAAATGAAAATGCCATGTCAGATTTTCGGTGCGATGATTGTGCAAAATCTGGTTACAATGACTTTTGGTGAGAATTACCTTAAGTTGAGTGACTTTATTAGTACAATTCAAAGTAAAGTGACTTTGGTCACACATTTCTCAAAGTTGAGTGACCTTTTAAGTATTTTACTCCAACAAGGCTTTAATAGATGGCAAGAAATACTTGCTTGAGGATTTATTCCATTTCATTGACCACTAGGTCACATCCTTGAGTGTGCATATAGTTTAGATGTTACTTAAATGTGCATTCTAATTTCCCACTGACTAGATATTTGAAATTTAGGAAAATTTTGAAATTTTGAGGCCCCCAGGACGTTTCTTAAGTGGTAAGAGCTCAACTTATGATATGCTGGGTTAAATATACCCATAGGTATTAGGTAGGAATCCCGCTGTAGATGGAGATGGGTTGAGGAGCGGACACATTATCCTCCTCGGTTATAAAAACACACCTTTGAAATTGTGAGAAAACTAGTGTTATATTTTACTAGGAGTAATTGAAATAAATTTTGTGGGAATTGTTTTGTTGTGATAGAACTAATCTGATGTTCTGTTTTTATCAAAACACAAAATGTCAAAAAACAAAGCAAGACGACATGTGCGGAGATACAACAACATACCCAGTGTTATCCCACAAGTGGGGCATGAGGAGAGTGAGATGTGCGGAGATAATTTGTTTAATTTTGTATGTTTTGGTTTGTTTAGTTCACCCAACGGGAATATTTGAAGAAATGACCTCAAAATCATTAAGGTATAGTGTTATAAGTATTCTTTGGTGATTTTCAAGCTGCTATTTGTAACTTGTGCGATGGTTTCTTTGTTATGTTTTATAGCTGATATTTATGTTGTTGGTTTTAAATTGATTAACACCCCCATTATGTCCATGAGGCTTTGGTCTAGTTGTAAGAGCTTAGCTTGTGATGCGTGGCTATGCACCTGGTTAAAAAAAAAAAATAGATTACGTTGTAGAGAATTAATTAATCAGTTGGACATTCAAGAGACACATACTCGTTAATTTGATTGGTTTGAACCCAGCTATGGACAAAAACTCAGTATTTAAGTGGAAAAGGGTAGAGGAGCGGACCCATTATCCACCAAGTTTTGAATCTTGTACTAGTGCATCGAGAATTTCTTGGTTATAGAAAAACCCTTTTTATCAATGAAATATCATAAAGTAGAATGTAGTGCTCTAAACAATATTAGTTACCTTTTTGTCTTGTTTTAATGTCTTAAACTGTTCCCATTTATGTTCTTATGTTTTATTCTTTTATGGATCAGGTTCTTCAACATCTAAGTAAGAAGTCAAGCGCCTTTCTAGTGAAAAAGTAACAAAAACGGTAAGCAGTTTAAGTGCTTTGCTTTTTTATCTAATGAGTATTACTCCATTTCAGATCACCTCTGAAAGTGCTTGCATTTAGATACAAAACTTGTGACATTTGTGATTATCTTTGAGAAAGTAGCTTGACTTCTTGCTTAGGTGTTGAAGAACCTGAGAGAATTTGTGAGAGAAAGTTGCTTGACTTCATGGGCAAAACTTGTGACATTTGTGATACAAAGTATCAAATAGTTACAGTATTAATGTTGCATCAGAGAGAATTTAGATTAGTTTTCTACATTTATCAAGAACTCGACCAACATATAAGAAATATTACCTTTACCTACTGGTGTGTTAGATCATGCTATGAACTAGATATCACTTGCACACTTTAAAGGCAAATGAGCTTATTCATGAGAAATTGTTGCTTCTGAAAGAATTGCAGCTCTCTTCCTGTCCTCACTCATTAAATAAATGGTATTTTATTGCTTCCATGGTGATTAAAGGCTTTTTGGTGATTTCAGGACTGTTCTGCCACACATGTTATAGTGAGATAAATGAATTTGTCATGGTAACTGTTGCTCCCAAACGCACACGCAAGTATACGTGGTCGACAAGTAATAAAGTGATAAGTAGAGTATCGTTCCCACGAGGACTATTCAGACTGAATTCTAGCAAACAATTTCCTAAAAACTATTCAGGGATCTTTTTCCAATGGTTGAGAATTTACTAACTAAATGCAGTAATAAAAACAAGTAATTGAAATCAAGTAACAGAGCAAATTCTAAGTTGTTATCAATAAAAGATGACGGTCCTGGGTCAGAGTTACGAACAATCCAGTTGAGTTTTCCAGTTGATTCTACTTCTTGATTTCCTAGATTGCTAACTACAGGTTAAATGTACCCATGAAAACCTTTCGATTCTTCACGGTCTATGCAGGCTACTCCAATCCCTATATGTCTATGGGTTGAATCACGTGCACGCATTAACGAATTCTGTAATGAGTTAAACTAGGCGAGCAAGTATATGTCTATCCTACTCACAAATTGGTTTCCCGATGTCCGGGTTCACAAACTAGTTCTATTCTTTCTTATTGCGTAATTAAATTCCCTCTTTCGAGTTCAATCTAAAAACCATAGATAGTGTTCAATTATCAGGCCTCAATAATCAAACAATTATGATCAAGAAAGAATAAACAATCCATAATGGTAAATCAATATATAGAAATCAACTTTCAAACATCAACCTTCATGTATTTACTCTAACCCGAGAACAAACAAACTATAGAATTAAAGAGAAGAATAAGAGAAAGAGAGAAAGAATTTGTGTAGAAGACATCTAGGGCTCCTCCCCTCTCCTCCAAAACTTGCTCCAAAGTCTGAACCCTTATCAAAAACTAAGTAAAAGAGTATTTATAGAGTTTACAAACACCTAGTAATAAGTTAGACCCAATCCTAGACGAAATAGGAAGTGAAAAACCGCTCCAGGGGCGCTATAACGGGCGCCCCGCGCCTCGTAACGCGTGACCTTGGACAGAACCCGTCGAAAGTTGACCGCTATGGCCATGCGCCGCACCTCCAACCGCGCCTGCCAGGCTGGCGCGTTGGGCGGCGCGCCGCGGAGGCTACAACGCCCAGCCATTTTTCTGTTCCGTTCGCTTCTTTGCTCGCTCGTGTCGTGCCTTCGTGTGCTCGATCCAATCCTCAATCAAAATCCAATCTTTTCTTGCTCAATCACACTCTTTAAAGCTCCAATTGCACTGCACAACAACCTACATACACACGACATAAAATTAGTGCAAAACCACATTCATAAACTATAAAACGAGCGAATAAAGTATCCAAACGTAAGGAAATATAGGCATAAAATGCCAAACATCAGTAACTATTCTGTAGCAATTTTTACAATGGAAGTAGTCAGCAAAAAGTACCAAGCACAGGACACTATGATGTTTGGTGTATGGAAGGATCCAAGTTGTATTTAAAGCTTATAAGCTCAAATGCTATCTAAACCTTTGCTGATAGGAGTTCTAACTGTATGGGTTCAAGTCTCACAATCCCAAGTCTTGGTAGCTGTTTGTCCCAGTCAATTATCATAAAGGATCTAAACTAAGCAACTGGAACATGATTCTACTCTCGCTTACTAACATACACAGAAATCGTTGCCACTAGTTATCTTCCTCTTCACCTTCTCTCTCCTAGTGAGAATCGTAGCGAATTATAATTTTAAGTTTTCCCTATTTCTCTGCAGTGATAAAACCAAAATCTTTCAAGTCTACAATTTTTGATATCTCTGGCCAGTGACAAAATTAAAACTTTTCAAATCTGCGATATTTGATTGTAGAACGGGATTTAGTTGGGTTACAATGTATACAGAAGTCCATCAGTAATGCCCTTTATGAAATCCTGTTCTTTATGTATTAAACAGATATGTGAAAATTTGTCTGAGCTAAATGAGCTTCAGGTTTTTTAGACAGTAAATTTAGTATCAAATATTTAGGGGACTTGCAATTTTTGAAGGGGGGTGAAAGTTCTAGTAAGGATCAGTACACTTTCCTTTTTCATCACAGCTGCCACAACTCTCGGTTACATTACAATTTAGGAGTTCTTCCACTCGCCTTCAATATATGTCGGCCTCAGTTTGTTTTTGGATTGAGGCATGGAAGTTATAGTTGTAGTTGAAAAGTCTTTCTGGCTTTAGTTATGAAAGATGGAGATACTAAGTTGGACGGGAATATATGGTCTGCGTGATGGTTTAGAGAGCTATCTTTATGTGCATTTTATATCAGTGAGTCATTAACACCCTATCACTGGAGTTTGTAGGCAACCTCATTTATGTATCTTTTCTAATCAATCCCTTATCCTCCATTGCTTAAACTTTAAGCACTTGTATGTATACTAGAACAACGAACATCATATTGCTTTCATTATACAAGGAAATGAATATACATTATTCATTCATCTGCAGAGTTGGAAAAGTTACAATATGAAAACATATGTTTCTTGGCTGTGGTGAAACTTCTCCTATTTGGGCTTGGCACAGTTTTTTCTTGGGTACTTGGGTCTGTTGAATTGATTATAGGGATTGAGTATGTTGGTTGACCAGATTTGCAGATTTTCCTTATGGCTGGAACAGGAGATAGAGAAGTCGATGATACTGGAAGTCTTGAAGGTATTGTTTTTCTTATGTATGGAACAAAGATATAGTTAGTGATGATACCGAAGGTCGTTCATGTATTGGTATCCTAGAAGTATAGATAATAAATATTGCGGTCATGGTTTATGATATGCTGAAATTCTTTTCTTTCACATTGTGCGCTTCCTTTGTTTACTTTTTTTTTTCTTCTCTTTTTTATCTAACAGTTCCTTTGTGCGCATCACGTGCAAATGTGGTGAAGCTGTTAGAGGTGGAGCAAAGAAGGGATGCAATACAGTTGGAGAAAAATCTGTTAGAAAGACGAGCTGATGAGCTCATATCTGAAATGCGCTGGGATATCTTCAAATTGTCATGCGCAGTAAATATTTGCATCTGCCAAACCACTCAATTACCACCTGTTGCTGCATTTGGCATCTCTATTACGTTGTTATCTTTGTTTGCAACTGTAATATATTTTCTCACGGACACTACAAAGTTGAGGGTTACAGAAGTGTTCATTTTTGGCGAGTCTTTGACTGAAATACATCAGAAACTGAGAGCGGATGCAAGAATTTTAATGGAAATGGAAAAGAACAGGAAAAAGAGGCTAGCAGCAGACATTGTGGATAACAGTGAAGGTCCTATTTTAAATATGGATTCTTTTATAACCAGAACTAGGAGCATATATAATGCTACTGAGTTTTATGACTTGAAGAAATCTTATCATGAAAGAATCAATTTGTGTTGCTGGTTTCTCATTGGAGGTATTTGCATCATTATGGTCCTTGCGTGTTTCATGTTTTGGCACAGTAAGTATTTTCTTTTTCTATGAATTTTCTAATAATGTAAAAAAAGGTTTCACACTTTTTTACAAAATGACTTTGAAGTCTATCTTGGTCCATGCTGAAGCGTTATCTTGATAAAACATGGACCTTTTTTATACTAATTTGCAAGTTCATTAGCAAGTCTTACCATCATCTGTTTTTCATTTACAGAGCTTAAGCAAGGATAGGATTCTTCATTGGCTGACGAGCTTTAGAATGCCATGTAAGCCACTTGAAAGTTAATGGTTGATTGCAAAAGTGTTTTGAAAATAGTAAGTAGACTCAAGGAAAGGGGGTCATGAAAGGGAAATGTCAAATGAAACTTTGATGTTAAACTAAGTGATTGGGGTCTTCAATTGTAAAACCTTCTTTTCTGGAGCAAAATATTTTTGGTTCAAATTCATTGTTAGATACCACGAGAATGAGTTTATTTCGTATAAATTCTGCACCATGGAGACCAGATTGACCAGTCAACTAAATTTCTTTTTTCCAACACATCAACAGGAACATAGCAAATACATATGGTACATAGTTGTGTCTATGGAGGATCTTATCTCTTCTCAGCAGCTGCTTCCGGTCTTCTTTCTTGACTCCTTATCTGTGTAGATTGACCAGTCAACTCCTGCACAGACATGGTCGTGTATACTCTCTTTTCATTTCCAACTATGAACCCATGTAGTGTTGGGAATCCCAACACAGCTTTTAGGATTTGTCCATGTCTTGCATCCTTGTGATATCTTAGCAGAATTTGGTTGTTTATATTTTCTGTGCTTTTATCAAGCTTATCTCAACATGTCATTTCTCAATAGTCATTCTAAGTTCTAATATTATGATTGAATTGGATAACATCCAAAGGGAAACGCTGAGCAAACAATTTTGGATCCTTGGATCTTCAGGGGAAACATGTTTGGTTGTTGCATATTACTTGGAGTGAACCTATATTTTGGTGACAACTTTCTTTAGTGGCCTGAGTTACTCTTCGGTTTCATTGGTTTTGAATGTGCTTCGCATATTATGAATATGTTATGTTGTGTTAGAAGTCCCACATCGGTTGTGGGAGGGTTAATTGGTCTCCTTATATGATCTTGGGAAAATTCTCACATGAACTAGCTTTTGGAGTTGAGTTAAGCCCAACGTCCATTTCTTAGCATATAGAAAAGTAAGAGTGAACAAGAAACATTGTTTGCTGAACGCGAGAGCTGGCAGAACTTATTACGAGTTCTTTATGATAGATCAATGCATCATCTCTAAGCTGTCCGTGTAGTTTCTGTATATATAGTGGATCTGCAATTTTGATAATATTTTCCTTCTTTGTGTCTAATTCGTTTTTTCATTTGTAGAGGCAAGAAGCTCATGGAATCGCTGTTTTCTCTTCAAGAATCTTTAATATATTGCATGGATGTCTACCTAGATTCTCAAGCCAGGGCTGTCTTTTCGTGTATGAGATGTGCAAGTTACATCTGTATTGACAAGTTGTGGTTACAGAATCAGCATTTTCATTAGATGACATATAACTATCTAAGTCTTAGCATTTGTAACATATGACTATTGCAAATGACCTCGATGCTACAGTAGACTTTCTGAGTTCTAACACTTGTAGGAGTGAGCTATATCTGTAGATATTCCACAACACTTTCTTGACGCTGGATTCTCAAAGAAATTCCTTTAACAATTTTGTTCTGTAAATTAAGTCTTAGCGTGGCACTGATCTTTGATTCCTGCTGAAAAATGCAAAACATCATTATGTCACTTGTTGGGAATGGGGAGTGGGCAGTTGGTGATCGACTCATCATGTGTGCAGCATATATGCTATTGAGTTTTGACTGCTGCTGTTGTAAGTCTTTTATTGTTAAGGCAGGTACAGTATCCTCAATTGGCTAACTTTTTCCCAATTATAGAAATAACTATTTTTTCGTTCAAGTTTATGTAACACTTTTTTTTTTTGCTTATTGAAAAAAAAAAAATTGAAAGCAATTAACTTAACATATTCCAGTTTACCCTTAATTATAGCTTTTATAACGATACAAATATTACAACAATTTAGCGCACAAGTTCTAAAAGTTTTATAGCTATAGTAATGCTATATGTTTAAGACCACAAGTTTTTAAAATTTTAATTTCTTGTTTAAAAAATTAGTTGATTTAAACTATGTCACATAAATTAAAAAAGAGGGAGTATTTTCTTGACACGTGCAACGAGCATTGTACTCCTAGGAGTTTAACAATAAGTTTGGTAAAGCATGTTTTCAAGTATCAAAATTATATTCAAAGAATGGTGTGCAGTTGTTGTGAAAATTTAGAATCGTCAGTAGAATAAGTAGAGACTTGAAATTCTCCTTTTTCTGCTCCTTCCGGGGGGGTTTGGACAGGATAAAGTTGAAAAAAGAATTCCATATTTTTAAATCAACCGTCAACGGCCCTACCATTATGTTAAGGAGGAAGTTTCTGTTAAAAATACGCGCGTTATTTCAAAGTCTTCTCTGCTGCTTATTTTTAGTCTTTCTTTTGAAAATTCATACAAATCCTTCCAATAAATTCTTCCATTTCTCTCGAAATGTGTTGACTTCTGTCACATACTTCCACTAATATATATCTCTATCATTTTTTCATTTATCTCAGCCTCCCTGTAACCCTCCTCACTTTTCTTGTACAACTCTGAAAGGTGTTGATCAGTTGGTGCCATCTTTCTTTGCAACAAACAAGAGGTAAGAATTAAGATGATGGTATTTTAGTTCTCCTCCCCCAACCCCCGTGTAGCTATGTAGGTTCAAGAGTTATCAACCCAACACCTTCGCTGAAAAATCATACGGATGTATATAAGTTAAATATTAGTTTTTCAAGGTATATACTGTATTCTGAACACCCTTGGCACGGTTGATGGAGGCAACCGCGAAGGGTGTTCATTTTGACCGTTAATTGTTGTTTGTTCAATCCCAAGTTTGAACACCTTTAACAAAATTCCTGACTATGCTACTGCCCCAAATGCAGATTAGTTACTATATTATCATTGACTTGTAAGAAAGAAAACAGTTTCTTTTATTTGGTTGTTATAGTTTCTTCCATCTACTGAATCATATGTATATTTCTAAATTTTGATTGCCCTCAAGTTTTAAGCTATGTGAGCTAGAATAGCTGAGGACAAGTGGTTTGCTAAATATTAGGAATCACGAGCCAAATTAATCAAGTAACAATTTCCAAACAAATGTCTATATAGTTAATGCAGAGTAAGGATTCTATTCCTTACTATAGGCTTCTAGTCTTACTAGTTGAAAGAATCCTAGTCTTGAAAGTCAGTAGTGAAAGATGAATGGATAACTTTTGTCAACACGAGCTTCTAGACAAGTCTTTAATGTGGCTTCCAATAAAATAATGAAAAATGGAGTGGTGTGTTAAAGGATAAAAGAAGTGTAGAGAAATATGTGGTTAAGTTGTGAGAAGTGAGAATGTTGGAATGTGTATAGAAGATGTAATTGCAAGTGATGATGAATCAATATGTTAGAAGATATGTGTAGGAGAAGATGAGAGTAAGTGATGAATGAATGTGAGATGTAGGTGTATTTATAGTATTTTTGAAAAAGAGTGGTTAAGGAAAATGAGAGGTGATTGGGGAATTTAGGCTTAATGGGAGGGATTTGATTAGATAAGATTAAGGGGAATGATAAATTTGGGGGGGGGGGGGGGGGTGAAGAACGATAATGTGGTCAGCTTTGATCTAAGAGGAAAGCAAGTAAAGAAGTACTACAAAGGCTTAAAATCTAAAGATAAAGCTATAAATAAGCAAAAACGATTGATGCCTTCCTGTACTGGAAAAAATGCTACTGCTATGCCACTTCTAATATTGGATACCAGTTCTTGCGTAGGAGTAGCATATGGCCAGTCTTTAGAAACAACAGGCTGAGAAAGTAAGAGAACACTTCGCCTTTTCTTATCTTCTTCCCGCCCACCTCGCATGGAAGCAAGTTTTGTATTTTCCATATAAGTGGTTCCCTTTGTCCCTTTCCTTAAACTCCAATAGTCAATAGGTCCGCTGCTCTTGTCATTTTTGTATTTTCATTTGGATAGTTGTATTCATAATGCAGAAATCTAAAACTTGTTTATAGTGATTCGTATTTTTCTCATTTTAATAATACTTCATATAGCCTCAAAATGGTTAACATGTTGTACAGGCTCGTGATCAATATAAACTCTTGCAATTAGGTCTCAGCTCATCTGGCAAAATGGAGAGAACAGCCCCTTCAATTATAGTCAGTCTCTTTATTATCCTGTTGATCCTACTTCTCCCAGATGCATCAGTGAGTGAACCAAGATCTCAGACAGTCCAGATCATATGTGGAAACCAACTCGAGCATAATACGACAATTTTTGTCCCAAACTTTGTTGCCACAATGGAAACAATAAGTCAACAAATGAGAACTAGAGGGTATGGAGTAGCAGCTATTGGCACTGGACCAGACACTAACTATGGACTGGCGCAATGCTATGGTGATCTTTCTTTGCTTGACTGTGTCTTATGCTATGCTGAAGCGCGAACCGTTCTTCCTCAGTGCTTCCCTTACAATGGAGGGAGAATTTATCTTGATGGCTGCTTTATGCGGGCAGAGAATTACACATTCTATGACCAGTATTTAGGTCCAGAGGACAGGCATGTATGTGGAAATAGAACCACTAAGGGTTCTCTGTTCCAACAGACTGCCAGGCAAGCTGTTCAGCAAGCAGTTGTAAATGCACCAAATAATAATGGCTATGCACGTGCTCAAGTGTCAGTGCCTGGGCCTTCCAACGAGACAGCTTATGTTCTTGCTGATTGCTGGAGGACACTGAGCGCCAACTCTTGCACAGCATGTTTACAAAGTGCATCTGCCTCCATGTTAGGATGCTTACCTTGGTCGGAAGGTCGAGCTCTGTACACTGGATGCTTCATGAGGTATTCTGATACCAATTTTCTCAATGCTATTTCTACCAGTGGAGGCTCATCATCACGAGGTAATGTTTACTCTTTTACGTCCTGGTTTGCCTGTTATATATTGACTGAAAAGTAATTTTTCTGATACTTGTACTTTAACATGACCATATTGCAGGAACTGTTGTAATCATTGTAACTGTTGTTGTTAGTTCTGTCGTGGTTTTGGGAGTGGGTGCTTTCATTGGTATTTATATCTGGAAGAACAAACAAATCCAGAAGAAGAGAAAAGGTAAAGCCTTCTGTGCCAAAATTAGTGCTAAAAAGCATTAGAATATCAATGATGAACAGATCGAATCTTATTGCTATAACTGGTTCAGTAAAAGCAGAATTTAGCAAACACTTTTACCTGAGAATTTAGCCTGAGATAATTTGCACACAACTGTATTGAAATCAGTTTTTCAAGAATTAATTTGAGGCATTACAGTCTAACTCATGCTTTTTCTTGAAAATTTGAGCTTGTCAGGTGCAAATGATGCAGAGAAATTAGTGAAGATCCTTCATGACAGCAGTTTGAACTTCAAGTATTCTACACTTGACAAAGCCACAGGATCATTTGATGAGGCAAACAAGCTCGGGCAAGGTGGATTTGGCACTGTTTATAAGGTAATAATTAAACTAGTGCAATTAATCTCTTCAAAGTTGTAGATACTCCATAACAGTAATGGAATACTAGTAGTGTTCACATTTAACCAAATCTGAGCTTCAATTTATTGCAGGGTGTTTTACCAGATGGGAGAGAGATAGCTGTCAAAAGACTGTTCTTCAACAACAAGCACAGGGCTGCAGATTTTTATAATGAGGTTAACATAATTAGTAGTGTTGACCATAAAAATTTGGTAAGGTTATTGGGATGTAGCTGCTCAGGGCCAGAAAGCCTTCTTGTATATGAGTTTCTCTCTAACCAGAGTCTTGATCGCTTCATCTTTGGTAAGTAACGGATTTCGCATTAAAACTACATGGACTTTGCCAGACATCTCGATTGCTTTCACATGAAATTATTGGGATCACTTACTAATTTTAAAATTAACATGACAGACCCTAACAAAGGTAAAGCTCTAAACTGGGAGAAAAGATTCGAGATAATTATAGGGACTGCAGAAGGTTTGGTATACCTCCACGAAAATACAAAAAATCGAATAATCCACAGAGACATAAAAGCAAGCAATATCCTGTTGGACTCAAGGCTCCGTGCAAAAATTGCTGATTTTGGTTTGGCAAGGTCGTTCCAAGAAGACAAGAGTCACATAAGCACTGCCATTGCTGGGACATTGTTAGTATTTCTTTCTTTCATCTTCTAATATGTAGCATAGAAAGTACACAAAAACTGAAGAGCCTAATGTGGACCAACAATATTTTTGTACAAAACTAAAGGGAAAACCTCCGAGATGTGATGCAGTAGATGCTTTACCTTTTCATTATGCAGAGGATACATGGCTCCAGAATACTTAGCACACGGCCAGTTAACAGAAAAAGCAGATGTTTACAGCTTTGGAGTACTTCTACTGGAGATTGTTACTGGAAGGCAAAATAACAGGAGCAAAAACACAGAATACACAGACAGCTTAGTTTCCATTGTAATCTTTGAATCACTTTTTCTTTTAAGTAAAATTTTAATCCTCTTCTGGTCAGTAAAAAACATTTTTCTCATCGGCTTATACTGGATGAAACAGGCGTGGGAGCACTTTCAACACGGGAGAGTGGAGGAACTCTTTGATCCGAATCTCATGTTACATAACCACCATACAATCAGTGTGAAAAATGAGGTTGGGAGAGTGTTACATGTGGGACTTTTGTGCACTCAAGAGATCCCAACATTAAGGCCATCCATGTCTAAGGCATTACAAATGCTTGTAAAGAAAGAAGAAGAGTTACCTCCTCCCACTAATCCACCTTTTGTAGATGAGAAAACTATGGAACTTCATGACCCTTGGGAAAAGTACTCAAGTAACCCACTTAGAGATGGCGATTTTGCTTCGGTTGCTAGCTTGTCACACAGTTCTTTTTACCCCAGATGATGATATCCGAGTCGCCTGAAACTGACATAAGACACAGCATCTCAAGCATGAAACATCATATCATTTTGCCTCGTGTTCTCCAAGCAGGCTCCATCAGCAGTTTGTTACTTTTATCGGTTTTGTCCTAGTTAGAGATGTCTGCACAAATCCTTACCAGAATAAGAAATAAGAAATACTTGAATGCACATGGTTTTTTCCAAGGCCACTAGGAAATATAGGATGCTAGTCCAAACGCATTGTATGATTTTCTAGAGTCTATATCATACAACATGCGTGTAAATACTTGTATTTTGGTGATTACAAGGAACTTTTGTACATCAACTATTCCACTAAGCTTTATCCTTTCTGGCCTATTTCTTTTCGTTTTTCTTTTAACCTTTTCTGAATCTTCTGCTACATAGTCACCCATTATCAGTGCGGCTGAAGCTTTTTCCTAGACAAATATACAGAATCGTTTCTCAAATGCATGCACAGGTAGAATGAAGAAATTCACAAAAAGGATGGAAGCAAGATGATAGCAATTCCTACCTAGAAAAATAGGAATTTGGAAAACAAGTTAAAAAAGATAGTGACACGACCCGGAATCCGGCTAGGCCGTGCGGGCACCCGATATCCTCCCCTAGACCCGTCGGGCGAACCTTACCAATTAAATTAGGAAAATAAATATAATTCAATTCATAAATAAGAACAAGACCAAAAAAAAAAAAAAAACACACACAAATATACTGATACCTCTAAGCTGTGCAAAAAAATTACAGCTGACTACCCAATATACTAGGTTTAGGGTTATCCAGACTAGACATTTAAGAGTACAAAAGAAGACAGATACCTCCTGAAGGGAACAAAATGTAGCTGAAATAATAACCAATAAACTGGTGGCAATCCATAATAAAAGTTGGCTCACCCTGACAGCTGAAATCGTCTTCGCTCCTTCACAACGTGGCGGACTTAATCCTGGAGCGAACCTGCCGAAACGAAATAGATAGACAAAAACAAACAACAAACAAGGGTGAGTCAAGAGGACTCAATAAGTGGGGCAGACTAGCCACCTCAAAGAATAGGATAGCTAGCCAGGGAGAAAAAAACAGATAAACCAAATTCCTCTTATTTTAATTATAAAACGGCAAAACCAGATAATAACTAGAAACACGTATGGAATCACAAACTCATTAACAACCAGGAACGTAAGATAGCCAGAACATATAGGTATACCGAATATATCAACAATCACAAATACATCCTGTTGCGGCGTGCAACCCGATCCATATATTCATACTGTCGCGGTGTGCGACCTGATCCATATATTCATACTGTCGCGGCGTGCAACCCGATCCGTATATTTATACTGTTGCGGCGTGCAACCCGATCCATATATTTATACTGTTGCAGCGTGCAACCCGATCCCCGCAACCCAGAATAAAAGCCAGAAATATATAGACAAATAAGCAATGCACGTATAAGCAGAACAGTAGTTAAGTACCACAAGTCTACACAATGGTATGAAATGAGATGAAATGAAATGAAATGAGATGAAATGAAATGATGCAAAGGGTCACATGTGCCCGTAATCCCATCCCGAAGCGGAATACTCCTGCATTCTAGGGGAATCCAATCTGATAACCAACTGGAGCGGAATACTCCTGCTCCTGGGGCGGAATACTCCTGCACCCGATATAATATAAACCAGAGGCGGAATACTCCTGCACTCTCCTGGGGCAGAATACTCCTGCACCCGATATAATGTAAACCAGAGGCGGAATACTCCTGCACTCAATATCTGACATAAGAGCGGAATACTCCTGCTCTTGGGGCGGAATCCTCCTACCCTCAATATGATACAATGGAGCGGAACCCTCCTGCTCCTGGGGCGGAATACTCCTGCACCCAATATGATATGCAATGTAATGCATATGAATGACATATAATGCGTATGAATGCAATGTGATGCAATAATAACCCTTCACCGGTGCGGGACTCTCATCGACAGCCGGAAAGTAGATGCCAACTCACAGCCAGAGTACAATGCTCAGATCCTCAATGCAATACCAATAACAGGACATAACATATAATATGCAATGTAAATCCAAAGCTAAGGCGTAATGAGTACGCCTATCGGCAGCTACACACGTAAGGAACACGTGGTAGAAAATCCACGAGGCCAGGTGCCTCCAAAGAAATGGATATAAACACTTACCTCTTCCAAAAGTTAGTACGGCTAATCAACAACCGCTTTATCCTTTGTTTTCCTTGCCAAACGATCCAACTCTATTCAATAAGCAGAAAAATATATCAAATTAGACTAAAGGCTTCATTTCTCACATCTTAGGGCAATCCGGTTAGGAACCTGATACCCTATTTGCATACGCAATACGCAGGCCAGGCCTATGTACAGGGTTTATGGCCACATAATCAAACCCTAAATAATTTATATTTATATGTTGCCCATAACTCACTGAGTACGAATATATAATCAATTCCATTATCGGGTTCCATTTGACCCTTTAAACTATTAATTGAACTTGTTAAAACGATGTATAATATCCCAATTTTTACCATTAAAATATATTCAAACACACGTAATAAACTCAAAGAATATATTAGGATCATTACCTGAATGTTTCAGGGTGAAAATATTTTTCTCCGTCCCCTTTTCTTATTTTCTGGTATTTTTTCTGCATATTCTTTTGGTTTTCGGTTTCGGTTTCTGTTTCTGTTTCGTTTGCTGGAATTGTAAAAAATCACGCTAAGGATTATATCAGTGGTAGCTTAGCCGACATTGCTCATTGCTCATTCATTCATTTCTTTTTTTTTTTTTTTTGTCGTTTTCTGTTTTCCTTTTTCATTTTCTTTTATTTTCTTTTCTTTTCGTGATTAAAATTAAAACGGTACCCTACGATATTCGAAATAATTCCAACTTTTGCATACAAGTTGCACAAAATATATGTAACATACTCGCAAAGGCGGATCTCAAATCGGACTCCCGAAACTCAAGATGCGAATTTAAATGTAAAAAAGTCAAATTATTTAACTTTCGGCATTTTAGCGGAAACTAGCCGAACAACATCGAAATTCACTTTCGAAAAATCACAAAAGTCACAAATAATCATACAAACCTAACAGCACTTTCGGATTTCGATTCGGAGCTCGTTCGCTAAAACCGAGCTCAAAAATCCTTTTTTAATATTTATTGACAATAAAAAGTGAAACCTTCTTCCGATGCCTACCAAACGATGTCTGATTTAGCTCAAATTTTTCAGATAAGTCCCAATGGATACTATGAACATTTTAAAATTATCGGCACGCCAATCGGAGTCCTAACTTCCGAAACGACTAACCGAGGTCGTTTCACTCTCCTCCACTTAAACTCTCGTTCGTCCTCGAACGAACCTAAGTCTAAAGAAAAATTCGCACAGATAGCAAACGAACTTGCACGACCTTCATAAGCTACTCCACGGGCATTATCTTCTGATTACAGGATCAGAATTATATTACACACATCATACTTTCTGAATACAATATCTCTGGATAATATTATAATACCATTGCACAACTTATTCTGACTAAGTTGATCCTTCATCGATCACGAGAAGAGAGTTCTACCTTTTTCAAAATAAAGATATACTAAACTCTGGATGGATTAACATGATTCAGCCGATAATCACCTCTTCGATATAGATTAGCTAGCTCACGCTTAATGCAATAGGGGAGCTTTTGAAGTACCTTGTCATTACACACTATAGAAGATTTGATGCAAGCTATATTATTTTTACGAATGCACTATGCAACATCTCAGTTGATTTTAGTGTTGTTCTGCAAGCTCCTTGTGGGAATGTAGTTACTTATATCCTAATGTATGTCAAAGGTTCATCTGAACAGGGTCTATCGTATAAGGATAAGAATCATACAACTACTACTGGATAGTATGATGTAGACCAAGAATGATCTTCACACTGAACATCTACCTCAGGATATTGTCTTTGAACTGGAATTATTATGACTTGAAAAAGTAAATATAAAAGAGACGAGTAGTTGGACCTTCAGCTGAGGCAGAATACCAACAACAAAGTTGATTACATGCGCGCTTATAACGCTAAAGTAACTTCTCAAAGAGTTGAGGTGTGAAAGAGATATGCCAATGATGGATGGACAACAAGCTGCACTAGACCTTTAACTCTAAATTTCCATGAAGTAAAACAGCGTCTGTTGAACCCCAAAATTACCCCGAAAAGGATAAATCCCGGAATATCGACAGGATAGACTAACTCTTTTGGAGTTTTTGGAGTCGCCACCCAATTTAAGAAAAACAGGGAACCAAATTAGCAAATGCGTGCAAAAACTCCGTTTTTATAAAAAGACGGTCTTTCTTTCAGAGATTCTAAAGGTAAGAGGTTTTATTAATTTCGGAAGAAGGTTTTTAAGGCACTTCCGAAATTCCGTAAAATACGGTTAATCCGACAGGTTTCCAAAATATTTGCAAAATATACTTTTCTAGAAAATTTATCTAAAATAATTAATTGAAATAAAACTTGTTTCTGAAAAATATTTTAATTTGCACGCATTTTGCTAATTGGCCCAAGTTTGCAATAAATTAAATAACGAATTCAAAATAAAAGACAATGAACATAAAGTAAAGCAATATACAAACAATCACATATTATTGATAAATAAATATTTTACGCATTTTATTTACATAAATATTTCTAAGGAAAGAAAGGCAAAGTTAAAGATAAAACCCGGTAAATTGATCAACTCGCGGGAGTCTTGAACTTTCTAAATTTCTAATGTCTCATTTTTGAATGCTTGAGTCCGAATTCAATCCAAACGACTCCAATGCAACGGACTATCCCCATTTTTAAATTAGGCAAAAACGTTCCCGAGTTATTCGTGCCAAGATGTACCTCGCAATAAAATGGGAATTAAACTAGATTAGTACGATAATAAAGTGTAATGATTAATAAAATAAAATAACAATAATAAAGTAATAATAATAATAATAATAATAAACTAAAAAAATATATAATAATAATAGAATATATAATAATAATAATAATAATAGTAAAGGGGTTGTTTTTGCAAAATTTAGGCTCAGATTTGTATGGCGCGTCATGTAGAGGCTCGAGATTTGGTACGGTTGCAAACACGGAGCTTGGGCCGTGTTGCCATGCCAAAGCACCAAACCCACTACTCTATTCGACTTGCTTTGCATTAATTTCATACTTTCATCATCGCCTTTTGCTTTAGGGACACGGGAACGGGACGGTTTAAGTGTAGTATCATGTTCAAAATCCGTCAATTCATTATCCGTCAATTCCTTGTGTCGGCCTCAACGTGTATATGTATTTTCATTGGCCACTGTAGTATCGGTTCAATATCAGTTCAATATTCCATAATGGATACAATTTATCCAAAATAGATCCCTGCATTCAGAAAATTCAGTCAAGGCACACAGTAGTCCAATCATGTAAACGGGTCAAATGGCATAACAAAGCCAATGAGTCAAAGCTTCCCACGAAATAGCCCAATCACAGTAAACGGATCAACTGTATCACCACCGTGGCAAAACTTCCACTATCACTGCCTCATTCACAACAGTCTCGCCATTGCGATCACAATAACATCAAATCATTATAGTATCCTATATCCCTCATAACACTGCTGCTAACAAGCAGTCATCAACAACTCCAACACGCCATTGTATTAGCATAATGCCATTGCAAACTTATCAAGTGGACAGTAAATCAACCAATTCGCCCTCCACTGCCTCGCCATGTAAATTCTACTACCGGTTCACGATTAAGTTACCATCATTAATCACTAAGAAACAAAATCAACATCACAACCCCATAAGTCAACCCATAACAAAAAGTCAAATGAGATCGAATAATCAGAGCAACGTAGAGCAAATAACAGTGACAAGAAAAACAGTCAAACCTGTTGAAAGCTGGTTTTGAAGTATGACAAACGAGAAGGACACTGAGGTTCAGGAGAAGAACCTTGTCCTTGAGATGAAGGACACGCTTGATCGAAAAGATTACGGGTTGCAAATCCCTGAGGAACTAGGAGTAGTGGCGCGTGGTTGTTGACGTATCCTAGTCAGACTAAAAGAGGCGGTGTCCAGGCTGTATCTTTGAAGTGTGGACAAGAGTTAGACTTTAACATGGAAAAGAGTTACTGCGAATCTGATATTGCCATAATTAAAAGCATTCCCAGCAGGACTCAACTAGGGTTGCAAGACCTATATAAAAGCAAGTAGAAGAGACAGCCGAAATCAGTTTTTCAAGTAGAGAGTCGAGAGCATATAGAGGTGATCTGAAGAACTGTCTACGTTGGAAAACTAAAGAAGACAACTGGTTTGCATGTTGAGTATTTGAGTCTAGATCTCTTGTCTAGGTTCATCGAGTTGTAAGTTGTCTTTGTTACAAGTGTTCATTGTTTTGTCTATTAGCTTATTTAAGAAGCATATGTATCAGGCAAACTACTTTGTGATTACTAGAAAAAGCTAGAGTTTAGCTTTGGTCAGTGATTAGGGTCTAGAGTGTAGCCCCTTGGTTACAGAGTCTGTAATCTGAAACGTTGCTCTTGTGTTAGTGGATTGAGATTCAAAATCCCAGAGTGTGGGTCGTGGTTTTTCTCCCTTGAGCAAGGAGTTTTCCACGTAAAATTCTTGTGTTCTTGGTGAATGTTTTGAAGTGGGTTCTTAAGTATAGTTTGCATAAAAGAGAACTGAGGAACCTAGTTCTACTACGGAAGAACAGGGTTCTTGCAACAAAAATCGGAGGACACTATTCAACCCCCCCCTTCTAGTGTCCTTAGGAGGTGCTTAAAGTATAACAAGTGGTATCAGAGCAGGTCTTCTCTTGTAAGGCTAACACCTTGAGAAGGATCAAAATGAGTGCACCGCCTACTATTACTGAAGGACAGTCGGTTCTGAGGCCTCCACAGTTTAATGGGCAATACTACGCATGGTGGAAAAATAGGATGGAGAATTACATATGTGCTGAAGATTATCAACTCTGGCTGATAGTCTCTGAAGGAAACCTGATTCCCACCAAAATAGTTGGTGAAGGAACCACTGCCACAAAAGAACCTAAGCTGAAAGAAGAATTTGATGAGTCTGACTATAAGATGATCGAAAAGAACCACAAAGCCAAGCGGTTGGTTATATGTGGTCTAGGTCCAGAAGAGTTCAATCGAGTATCATCGTATAAGACGGCTAAGGAAATATGGGATGCTTTACAAGTCGCACACGAAGGAACCACTGAAGTAAAGGACTCAAAAAGAAGAATGTTGAAAAGACAATTTGAGTTATTTACTATGGGCGAGAAGGAATCGATTCAGGATATGATGACCAGGTTGACCATGATTACAAATGAAATGAGATCTCTGGAGATGGTACTGCCTGAGGTGGAGATGGTTGACAAAATCCTGAATGTGTTACCTGAAGCATGGGAACCAAAAATGACAGCCATTATTGAATCCAAACCTTTAAAATCTATCAAGCTTGAAGAACTGGTTGGAAGTCTGAAGACGCACGAGATGATGAAGGACTCAAAGGCTAAACCTGCAGCAAAGAAGGAAAAGACCCTTGCACTGGAAGCAACAGAAGAAGCTGATGAATATGTTGATCTTCAATCAGTGGAAGCTGCAATGGTAAGTGCTCTAAGACAAAAACTCAATCTGGGAAGATTTAAAGGATTTAAACGAGGGAACAAGGAGAGCTCTAGCAGGAAGAACATAGTTGACAGTCCTGACTACTCTGGATGCTTCAAATGCTTCAAGAAGGATCATGCTGTCATGGATTGCCCAATGTGGGAAATAGAGTGGATGAAGAACAGAGCTGCTAAGGAAAAGGAAAAGGAAACCACAAAGGAAAACAATGCAGATAGAAAGAAGTCAAGACGGCCCCCAAACTTCAGAGCAGAACGAAGGAAAAAGAAGGAAGCTTTCTATGCCACATGGGGACCAACTGACAGTGAGTCTGATCACGAGAAGGAAGCTGACGATGACTCACCACTAGCATTAGCAGGAATGACGGATGTTAGTTCTGACGAAGAACATCCTCTTGAGGCAAAATGGGGAAGAGATCCATCAAAGCCACCAGTGTTCAATGGGACTCATTACAATTATTGGAAGAAACAAATGAAGAATTTCTTGCAAGCGACTGATTATAGTCTGTGGCTAATTGTGAAAAGAGGACCTCATGTTCCAGTGAAGAGAGCAGCAAATGGAGTCTTGGTACTCAAGAAAGTAGAAGAACTGGATCCACAAGATCTGGACTGGCTACAAGCAAACTCCAAGGCTGAGGGCTATCTAAGAAGAGGACTTACAGATGATGTGCTCGGACAGATACAGGAATGTAAATCAGCCAAGGAGATATGGAAGAAACTGAAGGAGTTGTACATAGCTGACAACACCAAGAAGGACTCTGCCCTCATGGCAACTGAAGGAAAGGAAGCTGACGGTTCAGCAGAGGTATGTTTATCTGATCTTAAGGAAACTTTACATACATACTCTTCTGAAAATCTAATCCTAATCACAGCCACATTGATTGAAGGATATGAAAAAGAAAAGCTTGAAAAAGATAAATTAATTGAAGAATTGGGTGATCTTAGAACTAAGCACAAGAGTCTCCTAGAACAGAACATTGAGCTTGAAGAAACAAATGCCATCATGAAAGGACAGACTCTTGTGTCAAACTCTAAGATCACTGAGCTTGAATTAGAATGTAGACAGTTGAGAGAGAGTAAGAATGGTAAGCAAGTTATGAGTGAAGTTCAAACCTTTCTGGAAGATGAATTGAAAAGGACAAATGAGATTTTAAACCAAGAAATTGAAAAAAATAAGATGTTAAATCAGAAGGTTGAAAACTCAAAACTTGAACTTACCAGGCTTACAAAATGGAATAAGTCTTCAGAAGCAATGCATTGGGTCCTTGAAAATCAAAATAAAGGAAAACAAGGTTTAGGATTCAAGAAGCCCTTGCCTCCATATAATCCTAAAAGCAAATATGTGGGATTACCTTGCAACATGTTATGCACTTTCTGTGGTCAAACCGGTCATACTAAACAAAAGTGTGTTAACATTACCAAGGCAAGGGCCAAGAATAAAAATTGTGTTTTACCCAAATGGGCCAAACAAGATCTGATTTATCCATTTTCTCATAAGAAGGGACCCAAGCTTGTCTGGGTTCCTAAGGCTAACCTCTAATTGTTTTGCAGGCTGGAGTGAGGGAGAACAACTCAAGCTGGATTCTTGATAGCGGTTGTTCTAGGCACATGACGGGAGATAGAAGAAACTTTCTCTCACTCGCAGCATTTCAAGGAGGCAGTGTGGCCTTCGGAGGAGGAAAAAGTGGTCAGATAGTAGGCATTGGGAAGATTGGGAGATCTCTTGAGCATGCAATTGAAAATGTGTATTGTGTCGATGGTCTTAGACACAATTTACTGAGCATCTCTCAACTATGTGACAGAGGAAACGAAGTGAGCTTCTCATCTGTAGGATGCATCGTGAAGAACCTACAGAGTGGAGAAGTGGTAATGGAAGGAAAAAGAGTGAACAATGTGTACAAGGCGTCACTGAGGTCCTTACCTGAAAACAATCTGACATGCTTGAATGTACAAGAAAGCGACTCTCAGCTGTGGCACAAAAGACTGGGTCATGCAAGTCTCACTCAATTAAATAAGCTAGTCTCGAAGGAACTGGTTCGTGGATTGCCAAACAAGAAGTTTGAAAACATAAAAGTGTGTGATGCTTGTGTAAAGGGAAAGCATGTAAGAACGTCATTCAAGTCAAAGAAAGTGGTAAGCACATCTAAGCCACTGGAGCTGGTACATATGGATTTGTGTGGACCTATGAGAGTAAAAAGCAGAGGAGGAAAGAGGTTTGTGTTCGTAATTGTTGACGACTACTCAAGGTATACATGGACCTTGTTCTTGGCCTCTAAGGATGAAGCTTTTGAGAACTTTAAAGACTGGGCTGGTGTGGTTCAGAAAAGGCTAAGTCTTGAACTCATCAGTATTCGAACAGATCATGGAACTGAGTTTGAAAACTCAAAATTTTCTGAGTACTGTGCAGGGAACAACATAGATCACAACTTTTCAGCACCAAGAACTCCCCAACAAAACGGTGTGGTTGAGAGGAAGAACAGGTCGTTGGAGGATATGGCTAGAACCATGCTGCTGTCAAGTGGACTAGCAAGAAATTTCTGGGCTGAAGCTGTAAACACTGCATGTTACTTGCTAAATAGGTGTTCCATCAGAGCCATTCTTGACAAAACTCCATATGAGTTACTCAGAGGTAGAAAGCCAAGCATTGCCCACCTAAGGCCTTTTGGGTGCAAATGCTTTGTTCACAACAATGGCAAGGAACCCTTGGGAAAGTTTGACGCTAGGAGTGATGAGGCAATATTCCTGGGATACTCCACTCAAAGTAAGGCATACAAGGTACTCAACAGAAGAACACAAGTAGTAGAAGAAAGTATGCATGTTGTGTTCGATGAATCAGATAAGGAAATAGGAGAAGATGATGCAGATGATCAGGTGATTGGCTTAAGAAGAGAAGAAAGCATAGATGAACTGGAGGAACCGGATGAAAAGGAGAGCAAAGTCATGTCCGATGAAGGAGTCAACTTGACAGGGGGAACTTCTGATGAAGCTGAAGATCAAGAAAGTCAAGAAGAATTTACTCAAGACGATGCTGCAGGTTCTTCTAATCAGATTCAGATCAAGCCATGGAAATATCAAAGTTCTCACCCTCTGGAGAATGTTCTATCTGAACTGGATACTGGAATTATGACTAGGTCAGCATTAAAGAACTTCTGTGCATTCTTTGCTTTCCTCTCAGCCTTGGAACCAAAAAATGTCAAAGAAGCTCTAGAAGATCCAGATTGGATTATAGCTATGCAGGAGGAACTTCATCAATTTGAAAGAAGCAAAGTGTGGCACCTAGTTCCTAAACCAAAGGACAGATCCATAATTGGAACTAAATGGGTGTTCAGAAATAAGCTGGATGAACATGGCATAGTTACAAGAAACAAGGCAAGGTTGGTTGTTCAGGGCTACAGTCAAGAAGAAGGAATAGATTATGATGAAACATTTGCACCAGTGGCACGAATGGAAGCCATTAGAATGCTGATTGCTTTTGCTACATACATGGAATTCACACTGTATCAGATGGATGTGAAGAGTGCCTTCTTGAATGGATACCTAAATGAAGAAGTCTATGTAGTACAGCCTCCAGGTTTTGTGAACAATGAATTCCCTGATCATGTGTACAAACTGGACAAGGCTCTGTATGGTTTGAAGCAAGCTCCTAGAGCCTGGTATGAAAGACTCTCAGGGTTCTTGATGAAAAATGGCTTTTCAAGAGGTAAGATTGACAACACACTATTTCTCAAGAAGCAAGGAAAGGATCTGTTGGTAGTTCAAGTGTACGTCGATGATATCATCTTTGGAGCCACTGATGAGGAGCTGAGCAAAGGTTTTGCTGACCTGATGGGAAGTGAGTTTGAAATGAGCATGATGGGTGAATTGAATTTCTTCCTTGGGTTGCAGATAAAGCAGACGCAGGAAGGAACTATGATACACCAGCAAAAATATGTCAAGGAATTGTTGAAGAAGTTTAACATGGAAGGAGCTAAGGAGATGACTACTCCTATTGCTCCTGGAACAAAGCTCGATATGGATGAACTTGGTCCTTCGACAAATGAGACCAAGTATAGAGGAATCATCGGCTCACTTCTTTATCTCACAGCAAGTCGACCTGACATAGTCTACAGCGTAGGACTGTGTGCCAGATTTCAGTCAAAACCCAAGGAATCACACTTGACAGCTGTGAAGAGAATTCTGAGATACTTGAAAGGGACTCAGGATCTATGCCTTTGGTATCCCAGAGGTGGAACTTTTGAACTAATTGGTTTTGCTGATGCAGATTATGCAGGTCATTTGGTGGATAGGAAAAGCACTTCGGGGATGGCACACTTCTTAGGTCCTTGCTTGGTGTCATGGGCTACAAAGAAACAAAACTCTGTTGCTTTGTCAACTGCTGAAGCTGAGTATGTGGCAGCTGCTTCATGCTGCTCACAATTGCTATGGATCAAGCAGCAACTGGAGGATTTTGGAATCAAGTGTGGGGCAGTGCCAATCTTTTGTGACAACACTAGTGCTGTGAACATTGCCAAGAACCCAGTCCAACACAAAAGGACCAAACATATTGATATTAGACATCACTTTCTGAGAGACAATGTAGAAAAGGGTCTAATCACTATGAATTCATGCAGGACTGAAGATCAAATTGCTGACATATTTACCAAAGCTTTGAACAAGGTGCAGTTCGAGAGGAACAGGTTGGAGTTAGGGATGACCAAAATACACGGATGACCCAGCAGGTAATCCCCTGGTGATTGGCTAGTTTAGTAGTAAAAGTGTCTGTTAGGAATTTGTCATTACTATCTGGACTAAATTTGTACTTGAGTAAGTACACTCGTTTTTTAGTGTTTTGAGCATTAGGTACAAATAATGTGATCCCATGAAGAACCTACTGTGTACTGAGGAGGAACCAGTCTTAACGTGAGGAATCGTGTCCAGGTACAGTAAACTTACTCTATTTGTCACAACTGGAATTAAAATTGTCTATTGAACGTGCATCATGGGAGATTCTCCATATTCTCATAACTGTCCAAAATTATAGGAACACATTCCTTTTTAGGATAGAACTCCTTTTAAATTGCTTGGACCCCACTTCTTGAAAAGGGTATATTTAAATTAAGTTTATAACCGTCAAATCTCTTAACTTCTCCCGGTTCTCAAAAAGTTCAAAAAGCTGCCCTTCTTTATACTCATTATTTTTCCTTCCCTAGACATTGTCACTTCACCAAAACCCTCTCTCTTTCTACAGTACTCCTTCAATCTCTCATAATCTCATCCACCACTTCCAATTGAACATCAAAATTCTCTCAAGCCCTAAAATAGATAAACCGTCAACAAACTCAGAAATCTTTACAAAAATTCAAGATGTCTGAAAGACCACCTCCATCCACTCTTGCTGAAAGAATTGCTAGGGCTCGCCTAAAATTTCTCAAAAAGGGGGACAAGAAACTGGTCAAGAAGTTAAAATCAAGAGCCGTTCCTTCAACACCCACTACTCAAAGTTCATCTCAACCGTTACCTGAGGTAATTCCTGATCCTACTCCATCTACACCTGTTGGCTCAGTTGATATAGCCAGTCCTGGCATTGTAGAAACTGAAACCCTAGTTGCTGAATTAGATAAAATAGTAGATGTTGAGCAGAGGGACAATTTAGATAGGGGGAACCCACGTGAGGAGGAACAAGTAACTAAAGAGAATGAACCTAGAGAAGATGTGCTGGATGGTGTAGACGGTGTGTCTAGAGGCGAGTTAAATATAGCCGAAAAATTAGAAGAACAGTTGAGGGAACTGGACAATGATGAATCTCTGAGAAAAGATGTTGGTGAGTCAAGTAAAGATGTGAGTGGAACAGGGGTGTGTTTAGAGGATTCTGTGCCTAAAGGTCCTGAGGGTGATGGAACTGCTACTGCTGAAGTTCCAGGGGGAGAGGGACAAGAACCTGTTACTTGTCTAAACCCTACTAGAGCTGATGATGCAGATTTTAGCTGGACAGAATCTGATGAAGATGGAAACAAGGAAGTTGTTGTTGAAAAACAAGAGAGTGAAAAGGAAGAGAAAAAATTAAAAAGGAAAAGAAAATTTGGGGCAGAAGATGAGAAGGTGACAGGTGAGGAAGAGGAGGATGAGGTGGTGTTTGTAAAAGAAAATAAAGTAGAACCTGACAAAAGAAGAAGGTTGGTGAGAGATGGGAAACCAGTGTTGAAATCTAGACTGGTAGATGAAGAATGTGAAGGAGGTGACCAAGAGGCTAGTGAGCCTGTGGTCAGGAGAGTTGGTACTAGGTCGGCTTTCAAAATGCAGATGGAGAGGATTGAAAAGATAGGAAAGACAGTAAAAAATGTGAAGATGAGGGAAGAAGAGAAGAAGAAAGAAGAAGAGGAGAAGAGAGCTGGTGAGGAAGAGGAGGAAAGTGAAGCTGGGAGTTATGTGGAACCCAGTGATTCTGATACTGACAGTGAGGTGGAGAGTAAAAAGAAAAGAAAAGAAGTGGATAGGGAAGCCTTCTTTTCTAGACATCAGGTGCTGCCAGGGAGTATACTATATGATGAAAAGGAGTTCCATATGAAATCTTTGTTGAGAATGATAGGCGATCAGGGTTGGTTGAGTGTGTTTGGAAACAATGACAGGAAGCTGTTTGTGGATGAAGTCAGGGAGTTTTATACAAATTGCAGGGTAGTAGCCAGGAGGGTGTTTACAACTGTGAAAGAAGTGGAGATTGAATTTGGGAGACCTGAACTGGGAGTAATTCTGGATGTTCCTGCTGAAGGGTACTGCAGGTATGTTAAGCTAAAATGGCCAAAGAGAACAGATAGAGTTACTCCCTTAGATGTTGTGAGAAAGTTTTCAGGGAAACCCAGATTGAGGAAGGAGAGGAAAGTTGAGAAAAAGGAGATGGAGCCTGCACATCAGCTTTTGTTTGAGTTTGTGCATAGGTTTCTTCTGCCTAGGGGGGAAAGGAATTGTGAGGCTAGTGCTCTTGATCTGACCTATATGGATCTGATGGACAGAGGGGTAAAAATAAATTTGCCTGGGCTCATTATTAGGCACATAAAGAGAATCTGTGATACTGATCAGAAGCCACACTCTCTTGTGCATTCTTACATCATCCATCAGATTCTTGAGCATTTTGGAGTGCCTTTAGGTGCAGGGAAGAAGCCAACTATCCATCAGAGGTTTGGGGTAAATGTGCTGAAGAGCTGTGACTTCTTTCAAGAAAGCAGGGCTTCCAAAAAGCCGATGCAGGTCAAGCAGGAGGAGTCAGAGGACAGTGAGGAGTTTGGACCTGATGAGGCCATCGGTGCTGTGCAGGAACTGGAGAAAATGGTTCTTGAAGTTAATGAAGAAAATGCTGAACTGCACAGGCAGTTGAAGGTGAAGGATCAAGAGATTGATCGCTTGAAGATTGATTGCCACAAGTATGAGGCCGAGCTGGTAATGGAGAGGGCCAAAAATACGAAACAACTTGAGGCACTCGTTAAGCACTTCAACCTTCAGCTGTGATTCTTCCAGTCCTGTCCTCCTATCTGTCTCTTTTTCCTACCTCACCTGATCTTTATTCCTCCCTATTCTCCCTTGATTGCATGATTTGGATAATTAAGACAATTTCACTTTTTTTGTTGTGTAACTAAATAGAGTGGTGCTGCTGTCACCCTCTGGATGTTTGATTTTAAATTTCTTATGTTTGCGACTGTTTCCTGGTTCAGTGCCTGGTTCCTTGTTGGGCCCTTATTTTCATATACCTATGTTCTTAATGCTGATGAGTTGCCTTGTGCTCTAGTTTGGATTAAACTGACAGGTTCCTGCAGGTCTTTGAATCTTTTCGATGATGCCAAAAGGGGGAAGAAGGAATGTTGGGGTGTTTGTGACCTAACTCATCTGTTTTTATTGTTCTGTTATTTTCGTTCTTGTTTTTGGTATATGTTATGTAGGTTCTTGGGCAACATTTGTTTGTCATCATCAAAAAGGGGGAATTTGTTGAAAGCTGGTTTTGAAGTATGACAAACGAGAAGGACACTGAGGTTCAGGAGAAGAACCTTGTCCTTGAGATGAAGGACACGCTTGATCGAAAAGATTACGGGTTGCAAATCCCTGAGGAACTAGGAGTAGTGGCGCGTGGTTGTTGACGTATCCTAGTCAGACTAAAAGAGGCGGTGTCCAGGCTGTATCTTTGAAGTGTGGACAAGAGTTAGACTTTAACATGGAAAAGAGTTACTGCGAATCTGATATTGCCATAATTAAAAGCATTCCCAGCAGGACTCAACTAGGGTTGCAAGACCTATATAAAAGCAAGTAGAAGAGACAGCCGAAATCAGTTTTTCAAGTAGAGAGTCGAGAGCATATAGAGGTGATCTGAAGAACTGTCTACGTTGGAAAACTAAAGAAGACAACTGGTTTGCATGTTGAGTATTTGAGTCTAGATCTCTTGTCTAGGTTCATCGAGTTGTAAGTTGTCTTTGTTACAAGTGTTCATTGTTTTGTCTATTAGCTTATTTCAGAAGCATATGTATCAGGCAAACTACTTTGTGATTACTAGAAAAAGCTAGAGTTTAGCTTTGGTCAGTGATTAGGGTCTAGAGTGTAGCCCCTTGGTTACAGAGTCTGTAATCTGAAACGTTGCTCTTGTGTTAGTGGATTGAGATTCAAAATCCCAGAGTGTGGGTCGTGGTTTTTCTCCCTTGAGCAAGGAGTTTTCCACGTAAAATTCTTGTGTTCTTGGTGAATGTTTTGAAGTGGGTTCTTAAGTATAGTTTGCATAAAAGAGAACTGAGGAACCTAGTTCTACTACGGAAGAACAGGGTTCTTGCAACAAAAATCGGAGGACACTATTCAATCCCCCCCTTCTAGTGTCCTTAGGAGGTGCTTAAAGTATAACAAAACCCCGTCGATGTAATAAATCAAACAACCAAGGACTCATGAACCAGCACCATCGCCGGCGAAAAAATAGATTCCGGCGAGATCCAACGAGCAGAGAGAAAAGGAGCAACTGCCGGCCGTGTTTTCTGGTGAACAACACGAAATCCGGTGGTGTCACTACTACCCCATCCCCATTCATAAACATCAATAACAAGATTATAAAAAGTGTCAACAAAAGCAGGGACTTTATCGGCAGTTTCAATTTCTTTAGGCCCTTAACCTCAGCTGAGCCAAGAATGCAAACGAACCAGTAGAGTCCACCGGCAAGAAGAGAAACAATACAAATGAGAGTAAGAGAATCCATTGAGTGGAGAACAGAGAGAGTGTGAAAAGAGGAAGAATTTTGATCGGTGGTAGTGGGTTTGGGTGTTTGTTTCCTCAGATTTGTAGGCATTTGTGTGTGTATCTGTATTGGGGTATGTTTGTGGTAATGAGAGGGAGTATTATTTTTGAGTCGTTTTTCTGATTGTGGGTGTTACTGTGTTGTTGTTTTCTCCTTTTGAGAAGATGAAGATGAGGCAGCTTTTGAAGGAGATCCATCCCAATGAGGGGGGGGGGGGGGGGCACGGCTGATAGATAAAATGGGTGTAGGGTTTTTGGTGTGGATAAAAAGAAGATGATAATAGTTGCTTGGGGTTTTTTGTTATATGGGCTTTGCAGAAATGATTTTAAATTGGAATTTAAGAATAGATTTAGCCCTTCATTAAATTAAACAAATAATTATATAGCACGCTGCAAATGAAGGGACAACTTGCGATTTTGGTCACTTCCCTTTAAAATTAGCTATTTATTTGCAATCTTCAAAATTAAACTTAATTTTAAAATTATTATACTTTTAAGTAAAATCCGGGACAAAAATGGTTGTCAACAGCTGCCCCTCTTTACCCGAAAAGGATGAAAGAGTTTCAGAGTAAAGAAAGTTGACGTGAAAACCAATTTTGTCATGGTAAAGCCAAGACTCTGATTCCTAGGATCAAAATGCGAGGCTTATGGACATGGCCGAACTTCGGTTTCCGAGTTGCCTACATATCTCGGGCTGAAAGAGAATCAGGCCATATGTAGTTCGACGCGATTTGAAAATCAAAGACGAGATAGTAACGACTACTCAAGCACGGAAAAAGAGGCTTGTAATCACCCAAATTATGAAAATGTGGTCGACGACACACCCATAAAGAGGGGTTTACACGGACATAGCTTCCACTGCACCTCGATAACCGAGCCATCTTGTCTTTAATCTCAAATCTTAGACTCAGGGTTAAAAAGAGACTTACCTCTAGGGTGGATGACTTATGCGGGTGCGATTCTTCAGGTCTTCGTTGACGAGTCTAGCTCATATCAACGATTTCCCGGTTTATTGTTAAGAAAAGCTCCATGCTCCAGATGCTGCTGCGGTGTTGCTAAAATCCTGCAATAATCTCAACAAGCGGTAAGCGTGCAACTGCTAATAAACTATAATAATTAGAATAAGAAAAAGATAAAGTGATAAAATTGTAAATTCGGGTTGCGGTATCATCGATAAGTTCTTCCTTCGATCAACTGACAAAGTAATCCGCCCGGAGAACCTCTAGGATGATCCTTATTGGTAGGATCAATAACAAAAGCGCCTTCAATTGTCTATGATAGGCTTCAAAATAAGGCCTCCAATTGCTTATGGTAGGCTTCAGTGACAATGAAGTCTTCGCTTGCTCACGATAGACTTGATAATAAGACCCCCGATTGCTTACGGTAGGATCAATAACAAAAGAGCCTTCAATTGCTTATGATAGGCTTCAAAATAAGGCCTCCAATTGCTTATGGTAGGCTTCAATGCTAATGAAGTCTTCGCTTGCTCACGATAGACTTGATAATAAGACCCCCCGATTGCTTACGGTAGGATCAATGATAAAAGAGCCTTCAATTGCTTATGATAGGCTTCAAAATAAGGCCTCCAATTGCTTATGGCTTCAATGCTAATGAAGTCTTCACTTGCTCACGATAGACTTGATAATAAGATCCCCCGATTGCTTACGGTAGGATCAATGATAAAAGAGCCTTCAATTGCTTATAATAGGCTTCAAAATAAGGCCTCCAATTGCTTATGGTAGGCTTCAATGCTAATGAAGTCTTCGCTTGCTCACGATAGACTTGATAATAAGATCCCCCGATTGCTTACGGTAGGATCAATGATAAAAGAGCCTTCAATTGCTTATGATAGGCTTCAAAATAAGGCCTCCAATTGCTTATGGTAGGCTTCAATGCTAATGAAGTCTTCGCTTGCTCACAATAGACTTGATAATAAGATATAGGATCAATAATAAAAGAGCCTTCAATTGCTTATGATAGGCTTCAAAATAAGGCCTCCAATTGCTTATGGTAGGCTTCAATGCTAATGAAGTGTTCGCTTGCTCACGATAGACTTGATAATAAGACCCCCGATTGCTTACGGTAGGATCAATAATAAAAGAGCCTTCAATTGCTTATGATAGGCTTCAGAATAAGGCCTCCAATTGCTTATGGTAGGCTTCAATGCTAATGAAGTCTTCGCTTGCTCACGATAGACTTATAATAAGGCCCACGATTGCTTACGGTAGGCATGACGTAATTTGTAAATGCAAGCTGCAATATCTTTGATAAATTGTCTTCCCATCCACTGGCGAAGCAATAAAGCAAGTGCGAAGGCATAGTACAAAGCATTTTCAACCATCTTGACAAATCAACTGGCAAGCCGGTCGGGCATGAAGCAAGGAGGGTCTTGGGGTTGATTGTCAAACAAATCAGCTGGCGAACCGGTCCGGCACGAAGCAAGGAGGGTCTCGGGACTGACCTGTTAACCTGCTAAGCTAAAAGTAAAGCGGTTCATAATATAAAGCAAGTGCAAAGGCATAATTGAAAGCAAGTGCAAGGCAATTTGAACATCTTGACAAATCAATTGGCAAGCCGGTCGGGCACGCAGCAAGGAGGGTCTTGGAATTGATTGTCTACAAATCAGCTAGCGAACCGGTCCGGCACGAAGCAAGGAGGGTCTCGGGGCTGACCTGTTAACCTGCTAAGCTAAAAGTAAAGCGGTTCATAATATAAAGCAAGTGCAAAGGCATAATTGAAAGCAAGTGCAAGGCAATTTAGCTTGAAATGTAAAGCAACGCTAAAGCGATTTAGCGAATCAACAGGCGTGAAAGTCCAATCAAGAGAGAAGCCCCGCCTGGTGGTCAACAAGAGCCATTTGGTGAATCAATAGGCGAGATAGTCCAACAAAGGGAATCCTCGTAGCCGATGGTCAACTCTGCCAGGCAACTTTGGAAGCGTGTTCAAATAATTGTTCATCTATAGTGAGTGATCTTTTCATTGTAAGCTTTCATGTTCCTGCTCTCAAAGAAAAATTTGTTAGCTTTGGGGAGGGAGGAGGAAGAGTTTGATTTGTGCCGACTTCATCCTGATCTTGCTGCTTCTGCTGCTCCCTCGTCTTCATTGGACTTGAATTTGCGAATTGCTTTCAGAAACTTGGCTCATGAGCTCAAATAGCATAGATTTTCGAAAAATAGAGGCAAGATAAAATATTTTAATGCGCATGCAAATGAAGTCAAAGATGCATCTTGAAAATTTTGCCTTGACTTAAACTTGTAATATATTTTGAAACAAACCGAACGTCCTTTGGCTTAAACTTTGCACTATTCGCTTAACCAATTATAGAGTTCTTGGCAACTCATCTTTAACAACCAACACCGCTTCTTGCAAAATTCTGCCCCAGTTATAATCTTCCGCATCCCTAACTCGTTTTACAAAAATTGCCCCAGTTGCTATCTTTCAAATCTTCAATTCATCTTACAAAATTTGCCCCAGTTGCTATCTTTCAAATCTTCAAATTGTCTTTGCAAAATTGCCCCAGTTGGTATCTTTCAAATCTTCAAATTATCTTTGCAAAATTTCCCCAGTTGCTTGCCTTAGGGGAGACTGAAAATTTTAATATTATGGAGTCGAGCCCGTTAAGAGAGCCTACGTATCCCTCCACGGGAATCAGACCGTGCGTAGTTCTGCATCACTACTTCAACGCCATATACCAACAAATAAAAGGTTCCCCAGTTGAAGTTCTAACAGATAGTGCGATATCCAAAGAGCGCAGACAATAACTTTTCAGTGCATCGCTTTAAATTGTTCAGTTGTTTTGCCATACATTACAAGCAAAGCTTTGGCAGGTTTATCAATTTTAATTTTGAAATGGAAACAAATGCAAGCATAAATAATATAATAAGAATGAGATGCATTTTATTTCAACTTTCATAAATTCAAAATGAGTTGATTCAGATTAACATAAGCTTTAAAGTACAATGCAATTCAGGGCCTCAATCCGAATTAAAAATTGAAAATAATGCTACTAAGTTCAATCGCCAAGTTCTTTCAAGCAATGCCATTAGCTTCCGGTACTGCATCGTTCACGAGCTAGAGCGTCTACCATCAATCATATCTCGAAACTTTTACATGGTGAATGGTCCGCCACTTCACAAATCCAACATTTGCCGAGAAAAATAAACAAAACAAAAGAAACCTCTCAAAAGTAACTAAGATGGTTTGCATGTCATTCATAGGATTGCATACAAGCAAGCAACACCTAGTATTTAACGCCTTTTGAGCAAATAAAGCAAGGCAAGCAATTAACATGTGACAATCACAAGTATTTAACACAGCTCATGCTCTCCACCGAATCTGCACAAAATTCTAAACCTAAATGCCTAAAACCCGAAACAATCCTCCATAGCTTTTGCAAACGTCCACACTCCTCCAAGCACGATTCCCAATTGATTTACAACATCCAGGGAGAAATTTCCAACTGCCTCCACAATACCAGACTACAAATCACGAAAGGCGCCAATTGGCCTTTCAAAATAAAACCTCACTGGTCCTCGGCTTTGATCAAGCCTCTCAGTTTCCTAGGTTTTGCAAGGCGCACAGACCTTGTTCATAAGGCTCCTCACTGGTCCTCGGCTTTGATCAAGCCTCTCAGTTTCCTAGGTAGCCAAGACCGCACTGGTCTTCAAGGAGGGACCCCACTGGTCATTCAAAGACACAAGGGCTTCGCTCTCCTAGTATGCGACAATCATACTTCAATTTTTTTATAAAGTTGCAGCTGGATAATCATAGGCCTGAACACACGCAAAGCCATTCACGAGAGGGACCCCACTGATCCTTTTAAAGACACCAGGGGCTTCGCCTCTTAGATCTCACTACACCAAGCCATCTCCAAAATACAAACCAACCAAATCTGCCGAACTTTCCCCCAAACTAAGGTGTATATGCATGCATGACCTAATCTCCTTCTAAGAGTGGGCTAACGGTTGAGGCTGAATCGACCTATGCAGGATAGACCTGGCCTCACAACGCAGTAGAATTGGCCATGACAAAACCAGGCAATCTCAATATCCCGAACTAACTTTTGGTGACACGAAAGAAGTTTCAAAGAGTGAGGTAAGGGCAATGCCCTTCCTGCATAACTACCCATCAAGCGGGTACCCTGTGATGAAATCGAGGAGGTGAAAGAGAATTGACAGGCTCCATGAGGGAGGAAATATGAACGGAATGCAGATTATGCACAAATTAATACAATACATGCTTTATAAGGCAAACCAAACAAACAGATATAAAATAAATAAATAAATTAGGCATGCTAGTTGCAAACAATTGGAAACCTTTATGGTCAAAACCTTTATTGCTCCCCAGCGGAGTCACCATGCTGTTGAACCCCAAAATTACCCCGAAAAGGATAAATTCCAGAATATCGACAGGATGGACTAACTCTTTTGGAGTTTTTGGAGTCGCCACCCAATTTAAGGAAAACAGGGAACCAAATTAGCAAATGCGTGCAAAAACTCCGTTTTTATAAAAAGACGGTCTTTCTTTCAGAGATTCTAAAGGTAAGAGGTTTTATTAATTTTGGAAGAAGGTTTTTAAGGCACTTCCGAAATTCCGTAAAATACGGTTAATCCGACAGGTTTCCAAAATATTTGCAAAATATACTTTTTTAGAAAATTTATCTAAAATAATTAATTGAAATAAAACTTGTTTATGAAAAATATTTTAATTTGCACGCATTTTGCTAATTGGCCCAAGTTTGCAATAAATTAAATAACGAATTCAAAATAAAAGACAATGAACATAAAGTAAAGCAATATACAAACAATCATATATTATTGATAAATAAATATTTTACGCATTTTATTTACATAAATATTTCTAAGGAAAGAAAGGCAAAGTTAAAGATAAAACCCGGTAAATTGATCAACTCGCGGGAGTCTTGAACTTTCTAAATTTCTAATGTCTCATTTTTGAATGCTTGAGTCCGAATTCAATCCAAACGACTCCAATGCAACGGACTATCCCCATTTGTAAATTAGGCAAAAACGTTCCCGAGTTATTTGTGCCAAGATGTACCTCGCAATAAAATGGGAATTAAACTAGATTAGTACGATAATAAAGTGTAATGATTAATAAAATAAAATAACATAAATAAAGTAATAATAATAATAATAAAATAATAATAATAATAGAATATATAATAATAATAATAATAATAATAATAATAATAATAATAATAATAATAATAATAATAATAATAATAATAATAAAAGGGTTGTTTTGCAAAATTTAGGCTCAGATTTGTATGGCGCGTCATGTAGAGGCTCGGGATTTGGTACGGTTGCAAACACGGAGCCCGGGCCGTGTTGCCATGCCAAAGCACCAAACCCACTACTCTATTCGACTTGCTTTGCATTAATTTCATACTTTCATCATCGCCTTTTGCTTTAGGGACACGGGAACGGGACGGTTTAAGTGTAGTATCATGTTCAAAATCCGTCAATTCATTATCCGTCAATTCCTTGTGTCGGCCTCAATACGTGTATATGTATTTTCATTGGCCACTGTAGTATCGGTTCAATATCAGTTCAATATTCCATAATAGATACAATTTATCCAAAATATATCCCTGCATTCAGAAAATTCAGTCAAGGCACACAGTAGTCCAATCATGTAAACGGGTCAAATGGCATAACAAAGCCAATGAGTCAAAGCTTCCCACGAAATAGCCCAATCACAGTAAACGGATCAACTGTATCACCACCGTGGCAAAACTTCCACTATCACTGCCTCATTCACAACAGTCTCGCCATTGCCATCACAATAACATCAAATCATTATAGTACCCTATATCCCTCATAACACTGCTGCTAACAAGCAGTCATCAACAACTCCAACACGCCATTGTATTAGCGTAATGCCATTGCAAACTTATCAAGTGGACAGTAAATCAACCAATTCGCCCTCTACTGCCTCGCCATGTAAATTCTATTACCGGTTCACGATTAAGTTACCATCATTAATCACTAAGAAACAAAAACAACATCACAATCCAATAAGTCAACCCATAACAAAAAGTCAAATGAGATCGAATAATCAGAGCAAAGTAGAGCAAATAACAGTGACAAGAAAAATAGTCAAACCCTGTCGATGTAATAAATCAAACAACCAAGGACTCATGAACCAGCACCATCGAGAGAAGAGGAGCAACTGCCGGCCGTGTTTTCCGGTGAACAACACGAAATCCGGTGGTGTCACTACTACCCCATCCCCATTCATAAACATCAAATAACAAGATTATAAAAAGTGTCAACAAAAGCAGGGACTTTATCGGCGGTTTCGATTTCTTTAGGCCCTTAACCTCAGCTGAGCCAAGAATGCAAAAGAACCAGTAGAGTCCACCGGCAAGAAGAGAAACAGTACAAATGAGAGTAAGAGAATCCATTGAGTGGAGAACAGAGAGAGTGTGAAAAGAGGAAAATTTTTGATCGGTGGTAGTGGGTTTGGGTGTTTGTATCCTCAGATCTGTAGGCATTTGTGTGTGTATATGTATTGGGGTATGTTTGTGGTAATGAGAGGGAGTATTATTTTTGAGTCATTTTTCTGATTATGGGTGTTACTGTATTGTTGTTTTCTCCTTTTGAGAAGATGAAGATGAGGCAGCTTTTGAAGGAGATCCATCCCAATGAGGGGGGGGGGGGGGAGGGGGCACGGCTGATAGATAAAATGGGTGTAGGGTTTTTGGTGTGGATAAAAAGAAGATGATAATAGTTGCTTGGGGTTTTTTGTTATATGGGCTTTGCAGAAATGATTTTAAATTGCAATTTAAGAATAGATTTAGCCCTTCATTAAATTAAACAAATAATTATATAGCACGCTGCAAATGAAGGGACGATTTGCGATTTTGGTCATTTCCCTTTAAAATTAGCTATTTATTTTCAATCTTCAAAATTAAACTTAATTTTAAAATTATTATACTTTTAATTAAAATCCGGGACAAAAATGGGTGTCAACAGCGTCAGTATGAGGATCCAGTTCTAGTTAAATACAGACAGATAGCCAAAAGAAATCGGAGTCACCATACAGGGTTACTACTGATGGTATTCTCATGTATAAAGATAGACTTTGTGTCCCTGATATTGCAGATTTACGTGGATAGATTATGATAGAGGCACATTATTCTAAATATATTGTTCATCCAGGTTCGACTAAGATGTACCATGATCTTAAGCAGATTTATCTGTAGGACGCAATGAAGTGAGACATAGCAAAATTTGTGGCTCAGTGTTCTAATTGCCAGCAAGTTAAAGTCGTGTCATTTTTCCAGACTTTATGCTTTCAGCAAATAGGTACGTATATATATGATCAGGTTGTCAGCTTATCTCTATCATTAATAGGTTATTAATGGGTTTAGCAATGATCGACACTCATTGCAGGTTCCTGTCGTGGCCCTAGGTTGGGTCGTGACAAAAGTGGTATCAACGCCTTAGAGATTTGGTATTACCATTCAGTATTTGGAGGGAGACTCCTCCACTTAAAGCACAAACTCATCCAGCTATTTGAATAGGAATAACCATCCCCGCACAGTCTGCTGGACTAAGGAAGACTTAGCTACAAACCGAACGTAGGCAGGCCTAAGCTACTAACTACCCTTTCGAGTTGCTAAACAACTGCAATTCCCGAGTTCACAACTCCATACCTTTGCCGTAAACACCACCGCCTGATGTATGATACTTCTATTACCCTTAGAAGCCTTGAAAAACAATAATATGCTTACCCGGCTACAATAACACGTACTCTGGCTCAACACAGGGAACATCACAAGCGGCTACTAACCGCCCAAACTCACTAGTGCCGGACGAAGAAGAAATGGAAATGGACCGAGGATAGAATAATTAGCTTCAGAAAGCTTATCTTCTTATTTGCTTGGCTACCAGATCTAGACTATTTCCGAGTCAGGCTAAACAAAGAATCACAGTTGAAGAAATAGACATAAAATGAGCTCTATGGAGCAACATCCATATCAATTTAACCTTCCAGTAAGAAAGAAACTCTGACAATTTACCAGAAAACCCTTTTATAATCCATATAAGCTCATGGGATAACATGACCTTACTAGCGTTTTGAACCAAGAAGAGATACATAGATCGAATATTACTTACTAATCACTTTGCCGGAAGAAACGATAACACTTTCTGATGGTGACGAATTAGGATCCCATTATCCTACCAACATTGAATTTCAAAGAGAGAGGTAAACTGAATTGATATAGATGCCAAGCAGACAATACCGACACTCACTCCCAAATCTCTCACATTTAAACCAGATAAACTAGTAGGGTCATCATAAATGCCAGGAATAAATCATATCAGAAGCTCCCCCCTCTACCGCAACCGATTCTTAATAAAAATGACATCCAAGGAAACCATCGAAACATGATAAGACAGACAATTTCCAGATCGATCGAAAGAATCAAATCTTACTCACATTTAAGAGAAGAAGAAGTCTCAGGTTCTACTATATCGGATACCTCAGCATTCCGCCAGACAAGCAGTTCATAGAACTACCTCTGCATCTGAGCTGAGCCACTACCCTGACAATCACTTTCTGAAGAACCACTGCCACCACACTCTCAACCTCTACTGGATGATGGCATTTCTTTTGCTGATTGAGATCTAAATGAAATCCCCTGCGACTGCACAAATGCCTGATGACAAGAGAAAAGACGACTGCCTACTTGTCGGAGTAAGGGAAAACTCCTCAAAGGATAACCAGACTCATGACAATGATAACACCCTTTTCGCTAAAAATGAAAACTGCACAGATTATTGATAGCTACAAAGAGAAAACTGACTCTGATCTTGACGAACTACCTGCGCACTTTGAGAATTATGCTCTACAAGCTGAGATAACATGGACGGTGACCTCCGAAAATAATCAGAACTCTACCTCCAAATGAGATACCATGGTTGCCCACTAGGGCCACGAGATCTCTTGCTCTCCCGCTCTAACTTATGGTATGCCTCGTACCTTCGAACAATATGAACAATGACATCAAATGAAGTCCCAACCTCAATTTCTCGAGCCATCCGGGATCTCAAGGAAGGAGAAAGGTCAGCAAAAAATCTTTGAACATTCTCGGAAGGTTCATGGACTAGTTCTAATACATATCCAGCTATTCTATAGAATTCAATCTCATATTCTGAAATCAACACGCTAACCAACAGGCTACCCTGTCTAATCCACTCAAACTGGCAACACTCTTCATCTCGCTCGCTACTCGAAGGAACTTTTCCACGAATCTAGAAGAAAAATTGAACCAAGTTAGCTAATAAGAGAGCTGCCCACAATTTGAAGGCTGGACCCTGAAACTGGAAAGAAGAATAATCAACACCATACCGCTCGATATAAGCAAGAGTCTGAAGGATACGCTAACATCATTTTATTTAGAAAAAAATTACACCGGAATTATCTGATGCATGACTTGAGAATATCGGAAGGTTCAACCAGATAAAATAACGCAGCATCTTCGGACGCTCGGACCGAGCTATTACTTGGGCTAGCTAACCAACCAGAATAATTAGTGGCGCACCACATGCTGCTTCTAGAACATAATTTACTGCGACAATATTAAGAACTGGAATAGGAGCTCCCTGAGACCGAACATATGCATCTGCGGCAACCTGATAAGCTGCCTAGCGAATAATAGGTTCTTGCGGTATATGCGTCGCCAAAATTCTCGTAAAAGCATTGTAGAGAGCCAAGGGAACCACAAGGCCCTGCTCCTTTACCCATCGCGAGCTCGTACAGCTGGGACCTCCGTAACTAGATCGTCAGCACGATATAAAAAAACTCTCGGGGCTTCGTCAGTGCTAGCCCCAGGCTAGACTGCTTCATCTTGAACTCATACCGTTTACTGATTTGTCGCACGAGGGTTCACAATTACCACGAACGAATTAACGAAAATACTTTTGCATCCTTGACCGACGCACGATCAGAAATGAAGGAAGTGAAACTTCCTAAATGCCATCATAGCCTCTCGTAGATAAGTACGGACGTCTACGTACCCATCAGCGAGACTCGACTAGACATTGTCTTAGTCTGGATAGACTATAAACCGGGCTCTGATACCAACTGACACGACCCAGAATCCGGCTAGGCCGTGCGGGCACCCGACATCCTCCCCTAGAGCCGTCGGGCGAACCCTTACCAATTAAATTAGGAAAATAAATATAATTCAATTCATAAATAAGAACAAGACCAAGACCAAGAAAAAACACAAACATACTGATACCTCTAAGCTGTACAAAAAAATTACAGCTGACTACCCAACATACTAGGTTTAGGGTTATCCAGACTAGACATTTAAGAGTACAAAAGAAGACAGATACCTCCTGAAGGGAGCAAAATGCAGTGAAATAATAACCAATAAACTGGTGGCCATCCAGAATAAAAGTTGGCTCACCCTGACAGCTAAAATCGTCTTCGCTCCTTCACAACGTGGCGGACTTAATCCTGGAGCAAACCTGTCGAAACGAAATAGATAGACAAGAAACAAACAACAAACAAGGGTGAGTCAAGAGGACTCAATAAGTGGGGCAGACTAGCCACCTCAAAGAATAGGATAGCTAGCCAGGGAGAAAAGAACAGATAAACCAAATTCCTCTTATTTAAATTATAAAACGGCAAAACCAGAAAATAACTAGAAACACGTATGGAATCACAAACTCATTAACAACCAGGAACGTAAGATAGCCAGAACATATAGGTATCCCGAATATATCAACAATCAGAAATACATCCTGTTGCGGCGTGCAACACGATCCATATATTCATACTGTCGCAGTGTGCGACCTGATCCATATATTCATACTGTCGCAGCGTGCAAGCCGATCCATATATTTATACTGTCGCGGCGTGCAACCCGATCCATATATTTATACTATTGCGGCGTGCAACCCGATCCCCGCAACCCAGAATACAAGCCAGAAATATATAGACAAATAAGCAATGCACGTATAAGCAGAACAGTAGTTAAGTACCACAAGTCTACACAATGGTATGAAATGAGATGAAATGAAATGAGATGACATGAAATGATGCAAAGGGTCACATGTGCCCGTAATCCCATCCCGAAGCGGAATACTCCTGCATTCGAGGGGAATCCAATCTGATAACCAATTGGAGCGGAATACTCCTGCTCCTGGGGCGGAATACTCCTGCACCCGATATAATATAAACCAGAGGCGGAATACTCCTGCACTCTCCTGGGGCGGAATACTCCTGCACCCGATATAATGTAAACCAGAGGCAGAATACTCCTGCACTCAATATCTGACATAAGAGCGCAATACTCCTTCTCTTGGGGCGGAATCCTCCTACCCTCAATATAATACAATGGAGCGGAATCCTCCTGCTCCTGGGGCGGAATACTCCTGCACCCAATATGATATGCAGTGTAATGCATATGAATGACATATGATGCATATGAATGCAATGTTATGCAATAATAACCCTTCACCGACGCGGGACTCTCATCGACAGCCGGGAAGTAGATGCCAACTCACAGCCAGAGTACAATGCTCAGATCCTCAATGCAATACCAATAACAGGACATAACATATAATATGCAATGTAAATCCAAAGCTAAGGCGTAATGAGTATGCCTATCGGCAGCTACACACGTAAGGAACACGTGGTTGAAAATCCACGAGGCCAGGTACTTCCAAAGAAATGGATATAAACACTTACCTCTTCCAAAAGTTAGTACGGCTAATCAACAACCGCTTTATCCTTTGTTTTCCTTGCCAAACGATTCCACTCTATTCAATAAGCAGAAAAGTATATCAAATTAGGCTAAAGGCTTCATTTCTCACATCTTAGGGCAATCCGGTTAGGAACTTGATACCCTATTTGCATTCTCAATACGCAGGCCAGGCCTATCTACAGGCTTTATGGCCACATAACCAAACCCTAAGTAAATTATATTTATATGTTGCCCATAACTCACTGAGTATGAATATATAATCAATTCCATTATCGGGTTCCATTTGACCCTTTAAACTATTAATTGAACTTATTAAAACGATGTATAATATCCCAATTTTTACCGTTAAAATATATTCAAACACACTTAATAAACTCAAATAATATATTAGGATCATTACCTGAATGTTTCAGGGTGAAAATTCTACTTTTCTCCGTCCCCTTTTCTTATTTTCTGGTATTTTTTCTGCATATTCTTTTGGTTTTCGGTTTCAGTTTCTGTTTCTGTTTCGTTTGCTGGAATTGTAAAAATTCACGCTAAGGATTATATCAGTGGTAGCTTAGCCGACATTGCTCATTGCTCATTCATTCATTTCTTTTTTCTTTTTTTTTTGGTCGTTTTCTGTTTTCCTTTTTCTTTTTCTTTTATTTTCTTTTCTTTTCGTGACTAAAATTAAAACGGTACCCTACGATATTCGAAATAATTCCAACTTTTTCATACAAGTTGCACAAAATATATGTAACATACTCACGAAGGCGGATCTCAAATCGGACTCCCGAAACTCAAGATGCGAATTTAAATGAAAAAAGTCAAATGATTTAACTTTCGGCATTTTAGCGGAAACTAGCCGAACAACATCGAAATTCACTTTCGAAAAATCACAAAAGTCACAAATAATCATACGAACCTAACAGCACTTTCGGATTTCGATTCGGAGCTCGTTCGCCAAAACCGAGCTCGAAAATCCCTTTTTAATATTTATTGACAATAAAAACTGAAACCTTCTTCCGATGCCTACCAAACGATGTCTGATTTAGCTCAAATTTTTCAGATAAGTCCCAATGGATATTACGAATATTTTAAAATTATCGGCACGCCAATCGGTGTCCTAACTTCCGAAACGACTAACCGAGGCCGTTTCAGATAGAAGCAAGACATAACTTGTTGAAAAATCTAGCACCGACTAAAGAAAACGTCCCCTAATCAAAAGCAACAAGTTTTCATTGATAGGGGAAGTGTACCCTCAACCGTTGGCACAGTGTTCTCAAGGTTGCTCCAGGCCTCTTCCAGACTTCTTCTTTAGCTCCATCTCCAAGTCTCGATCCTCCATCCACTTGAGCATTGTGATGGTTGAAGTTGACCTTGGCAAAAGCTCTATATTTGCTCCATACCTCATCACTAACAACTCTAATTCTTTTAGCTCTTTGCCAAAGTTTCATCCTGTCTGCATAGATACCGTGGAGCTCGAGTAATATATCCCCAGCTAGTGGTGCTGCTTCATGAGCATTCTCAAAGGTAGCATGTGGATGGAGTCCTATATGTGCTATGCAGTAACTGATATATATGTCCAGCCTTACTCCATATGTTGATTCTTGATTAATTTTGATACTATGGTGTTCTTAGTGTTGTTTTATGTTTTTAAGTAGCATTGGAGCTCAAAAGGATTAAAAGGCAATCAAAGTCTCAACCCTCAATCTTTAAAGAGTTTCAATTTCTCAATTCATTGTAATCGTTGATTTTTGTATTATGATTTCTTCAATGAGTTGCAGAAATAACAACAACAATTTCTGTAGTTATTTTAAATATCTGAATAAATTCAAATATCCCGCTCTTCTCAAATCTCATATATTTGATCAAATCGTATCTTCTCACTTTCTTCTTCTTCTTCTTCTTCTTCTTCTTCTTCTTCTTCTTCTTCTTATTTTGTTCCTATTTTTTATTCTATCTTTAATAATTGCAATAACTACTGAAATTATTTGTTGTTGTTGTTGTTGTAGGATATTTGAAAAGGCAGTTTTTCTAGCTAAGAAATAGGAGGACGGTGAGGAGGTGAAGAAGGAGGTGGAGATGGACGAGGAGACAGAAGCTGAAGAGGAGGGAAATGTGGACGAGGAAGCGGAGGAGGCGGCAAATAATGAAGTGGAGATAGAGGAAGAGGAGGAGGACCAGGGGAAGATAGGGGCTATGTGTTAATAAGAAAATTTTGAAGATTTTAAAATATGTGTCATGAGCACTAATCTTAAAATTAACATGTTATGAGTAGACTTAAAAAAACTCATGATACTTTATTGGATGATTCCCATTTTTAAAATGTAAATAAAACTTGTCCGCATTAGATGCTCACGTCAACCGTGGTCGTCATCGTTTGTGATGTTTGTTTAATGTGATTGTGAATATTAGACGAATAAATGAGTGTCTAAAGCCTAATATATGGAAAATACTGATACAATGTATTACATTTTCTACCTGCTCCTGACTATCAAATAAAATATAAAGTACCAAAGCTCACCTACTCGCAAGTAAGTAGTATTAACAAGCTCTATCAAAATAAGGGGATTTGTATTGGTGTAATAATGGGATGAGAGGGGCCAAAAGGAAAAAGAAAAAAGAAGGGTTGATATGAAAATCAAAGACACAAATAAAAAGACAAAAATTAAAAGCAAGACCCAATTAATTTAGAGAATAATTAAGAAAATTAATTAGAGAAAGATTAACCTAATTATCCCCTTAATCACCTAAACAAAAGAACCCTAGCTATTTTGTTTAGGTGATTAAGGGGATAATTAGGTTAATCTTTTCCTAATTAATTTTCCTTAATTCTTCTCTAAATCAATTGGGTCTTGCTTTTAATTTTTGTCTTTTCATTTGTGTCTTTGATTTTCATATCATTTGGTATCAGAGCTGGATTAGTGCTTGTTTTAACAATCACTAAACCAATTCTTGTTCATTAAGTCAAAAAAAAAAAAAAAAAAAAACCCAAAAATATGAGTCTTAGAATTAGGTTTCTATTGAGTGAAATTTTTGGTACCATTTGAAGTTTGTGATTCCTAGAAACTAATTCCAAAAGGAATTAGACAAACACCAACATATTGGTGCTGAATTGAAGAAATCAAAAGTTAGGGTTCTTCATCAAGAATTTAGGGTTTTTGCATTTGTTGTTGGAATCGAAGAATCAATTACTGGGGTTTGTTCATGGACCAACAAGGAGTATACATCTCAAATTTGGAGCAAAAACACGGTGGTTTGTGAAGATTCAAGTTGAAAAGTGAGCTTCAAAGTCGGGTTCTGTTTCAAACCCAGAAGCTTATGCGATCGTGCCAGCTTCAGCGCTATCGCGTAGGCCAATCATTAAAAGGCCTACGTGATCACGACATCTACACGCGATCGCGCCAAGTACCACCAGCAAGTCTTCGCAATTGCGAACAGCTCACGCGATCGCACAGAACAACAATTTCCAAAAAAACAGATTCTTAGACAGAATGTTCACAACAGCCCCGTAACAGTTTCCAATCAACCGGAACTCAATTTCAGCATCAAGAATAGTGAGTTTCTAGATCACAAACCAAATTTCATCCAATTCCGAATTCGATTCGTGCCAATTCAATTCGTGCCTTTCTTTCTTCCTTTTCTTTAAACGTTCCTAAAGTGCTTTCGTCAGTTTCAATTGTCCGTGTCTTATCTCAACAATTCCTTCCGATCCCGAATTAGTTGAGTTTGATTGTCAAGTTGGACTTAGTGTGCGAAGAACAAACTTGCAATAGCCAAAGAGTGGGAAAAGGCAAGTGAGGAGAGAGCATTAGAGTGAGTAAAAGCCGAACATTGAGTGCAAACACGAGTGAATTGAGCGACATCAATTGAGTGTAAACACTTAGGGAAGACTCGGTGAGGACTTTTTCTACTAACCTTGTTTGTTTACTTGTTTGTAGGTACAATGACTCAAGAGGGGAATGGAGGGGAACTTAAAACTATGATGAAAGCCATATTGGAAAGGATGAGCTTCTTGGAAAATAAGATTGATGGGTTGGATGGAACGGTGAAGGAGCTAACATCAAAGGAGGAGCTTCGGAAAAAGGGAAAGCAAGTGGTTGGCACACCTCCAACCATGGGGGTGCGGGATGATGGACCAAGCCAAATCTCTCGAGCCAACGACCGCTACTCTCACATGGTGGTCCAAGATAACTATTCGCCGAACATCACTCCACAAGTAAGGGATCCTACTCATGATCTCCCAAGAAATGAGCAACCAAGGAATGACTCTCCAAGGCCACTTGATATTGAGGGCTTCCATGAGAATGCGAACTATGACAATGAACCATTTCATTATCCGGGTGAAGCCCAACGAGGGGGAGTCCCTTTTGGGGGAGTTAGAAATCGAGGTGGTCAATTTGGGGGAGGTTACCGAGGGAGAGTGGCTCGTGACGGAGACGAATATGACCACAGGGGTTATGATGGGCAACGGAGGTATCATGATGAAGATAGGGGGTTGAACATTATCAAGGTCAACCTACCTACCTTCCAAGGTGAAAGTGATCCGGATAAGTACATGGATTGGGTGATCTCGATGGAGAGAATATTTCAAATCAACAACGTCCAAAATGCTACAAGGGTAAAGTATGCTATCTCCCAATTTGAAAGCTTTGCTTCTACTTGGTAAGAGTCCAAGAGAAATCAAAAAGGAAACACAAGTGCTCATTGCCAATGGGGGTGGGAGGCTTTGAAAGGCATGATGGAGGCTCGGTTTCTACCTCCACACTATGAGGATGAATTGCTCAAAAAGTTCTACAACTTGAGGCAAATAACCAAGAGAGTGGCGGAGTATTTTGATGAGTTTGAGAGGACTTGGATAAGGGCTAATGTGCTAGATGATGACCGGTCTCTCATACTAAAGTTTCGTGGTGGTTTGAATAGGGAGATCTCCTCCCCAATGGAATTGCACCAGTTTGAAAGCTTGGTTGAAGCATTCCAAGCGGCTCAAAAGGTGGAGAACGGGATCAAGCTAGACAAGTCTTACAAGGCCAAAAACATTCCATCCACTTGGAATGTGAAGGCTTATACCCCATGGGATAAAGCTAAGGAGCCCAAGCGTGACTTCAAAGGTAACTTTGAAAGAACCAAGCCCAAGGAGGAGCCCAATGCGGGAGGTTATAAAGCTAAACTTGAAAACTTATCTAACATTCAATGCTATAAGTGTAATGGTCGTGGCCACATGATGCGAGATTGTCCCAATAGGAGGACTATCATTGCTTTGGGTGATGGGGGCTATGAAACGGGTGGAAGTGATGATGATGAGGAAGATAGGTATGCCAAGTGATGGTAATTTTGATGAGGAGGCGACGGGAGATGGGCAATTAGAGAAAAACTATCTTACTCTTGTGGTAAGAAGAATAATGGGGGCGCAAGTGAAGGAGGAGTTGGAGTCGAACCAAAGGGAGAGTTTATGCCATGCCTATTGTAAGGTTCAAGGTGCTACTTCTTCTTTGATTATTGATAGTGGTAGTTGCGTTAATGTGGTGAACACCACCTTGATTGAACAACTTAAACTACCTACTAGAAAGCGCCCGCAATCTTACAAACTCCAATGGTTGAACTAGTGTGGTGAACTTAAGGTGACCAAGCAAGCCTTGATTAAATTCAAGATTGGGGATTACCATGATGAGCTTTTATTTGACGTGGTCCCTATGCAAGCTTGCCATATCTTGCTTGGTAGGCCTTGGCAATATGACCGTTTGGCGAAGCATGATGGCAAGACCAATAGGTATGCCTTGGAAGTGGGGGGTCAAAAATTTGTTCTCAATCCCTTGACCACGGCGCAAGTGAATGAGGGTTATAGGAAGATGAGAGAGTTAAAGTTGAAAAGAGAGAAAGAAAAGAAAGAGGGAGTTGTGGAGGAAGGGAGAGTGGGAGTTGTTACTCAAAAGAGTGAGGAACCAAAAGATGGAGTGAACTTGTTCTTGTCTAAGAAGGAATGTTTGAGAGATGTGGAGGAAGGAGTACCCATGATTCTCCTCCTACCCAAGGAACATGTTTTGCTTGCTAACGAACTAACCCCTTCTTTGCCTAGTTCTTTTCTTCTCTTTTGCAAGGTTATGAAGACATCTTTCCCGAGGAGTTGCCTAGTGGGTTGGCACCACTAAGAGGCATTGAGCATCAAATCGACCTTGTTCCGGGTTCATAATTGCCCAACAAGGCCGCTTATAGAAGCAACCCGGAAGCTACCAAGGAACTTCAAAAACAAGTGGAGGAGTTGCTTGGGAGAGGCCTTGTTCAAGAGAGCTTGAGCCCATGTGCGGTCCCGGTCATCCTAGTGCCAAAGAAAGATGGGACTTGGCGCATGTGTGTGGATTGTAGAGCCATAAATAAAATCACGGTAAAGTATCGTCATCTTATTCCTAGGTTAGATGACACGCTAGATGAATTATGTGGCTCTTGTGTGTTTTCAAAAATTGATTTGAGGAGTGGATACCACCAAATCCGGATGAAACCGGGTGATGAGTAGAAGACGGCCTTTAAGACCAACTTTGGTCTTTATGAGTGGCTTGTCATGCCTTTTGGCTTATCCAATGCTCCTTCAACCTTCATGAGGTTGATGAATCATGTGCTCAAATCCTTCATTGGAAAATTTGTTGTGGTTTATTTTGATGATATCCTTATCTATAGCAAATCCATTGATGAGCATGTTAATCATTTGAAACAAGTGTTTGATGTCTTGAAAAGGAACAATTATTTTCTAATTTGAGAAAGTGTTCTTTTTGTGTCGAAAAAGTTGTTTTCCTTGGTTTTGTGGTGAATGCAAATGGTGTGGAGGTAGATGAGGCTAAAGTGGAGGCCATTAGGGATTGGCCCACTCCTAGAAGCATTGGTGATGTGAGGAGCTTCCATGGGTTGGCTAGCTTCTATAGGAGGTTTGTGAGATGGTTTAGCACTATAGCCGCACCATTGACTGAAGTGATAAGGAAGGATAAGGTGTTTGTGTGGGGGAAGGAGCAAGAAGAGGCGTTTGTGAAATTGATGGAAGTCCTTAGTTTCACACCCCTTCTCCAATTGCCAAACTTTGATAAGACCATTGAGATTGAATGTGATGCTAGTGGGGTAGGTATTGGAGCCGCGTTGATGCAAGAGCAAAATCCTATTGCCTATTTTAGTGAGAAACTCAAGGGAGCAACCACTAAATATTCCACCTATGACAAAGAGTTGTATGCTTTGGTGAGGGCATTGGCTCATTGGCAACATTACCTTTGGTCCAAGGAGTTTGTTATTCGAACCGACCACCAATCCTTAAAACACCTCAAATCCCAAGAGAAATTGAATGTGAGACATGCCAAATGGGTGGAGTTTCTTGAGACTTTTCCCTATGTCATCCATTACAGAAAGGGGAAGGAGAATGTGGTGGCGGATGCCTTATCCCGAAAATTTGTGCTTCAATCAAGAAGGCACTTGTTGTTGATCACGTTGGGGTCCAAACTCATGGGTTTTGAGAGTATGAGGGAAATGTATGTTAATGACCCGGAGTTTGGAGAACTTTATGATAATTGTGAAGTGGAGGAAAGGAGTAGAAAAGTCAATCGATTGTGTGGAGAGGAGGAAGTTAGTGATGTGGAGAAAAAGAGGTATCACAAGTTTGATGGCTTCTTGTTTAGGAATGGAAAACTATGTGTGCCTAATTCATCTTGGAGGGAATTACTAGTGAGGGAAGCCCATAGTGGGGGACTAATGGGGGCATTTTGGTGTGGGCAAAACGATGGAGATGCTTAAGGAACAATTCTATTGGCCCAAAATGAAAGTGGATGTTGTGAGGGTGTGTGGCCAATGTTTGGAGTGTAGGCAAGCCAAGTCAAAGCTACTTCCACATGGTTTGTATTCACCCATTCCCATCCCCTTAGGTCCTTGGCTTGATATCTCCATGGATTTTGTCCTTGGATTGCCTAGGACTAAAAGGGGCAAGGATAGCATTTTTGTGGTTGTTGATAGATTTTCTAAAATGGCTCACTTCATTCCATGTCACAAGGTTGATGATGCATCTCACATAGCTAACTTGTTTGTTGACAATGTGCTTAAATTGCATGGGGTCCCAAAAACTATTGTTAGTGATAGGGATCCCAAGTTCCTTAGTCACTTTTGGAAGGAGCTTTGGGGGCGGCTTGGCACAAAGTAGTTGTTCTCTACTTCTTGCCACCCCCAAACCGATGGCCAAACCGAGGTTGTTAATAGAACCTTGGGTGCTATACTTAGAGCTATGGTCAAGGAGAAACTAGCTTCTTGGGAAGAACACCTACCCTTGATTGAATTTGCTTATAATAGGACCATGCACACATCTACTTGCATGACACCATTTGAAGTTGTGTATGGCTTTAATCCCCTTACCCCCTTGGATCTTATGCCTTTGTCTAGTGATGTTGTCTTAAGCTTAGATGTCAAGGTGCGAGCTCAAGAGATGAAGCAACTTCATGAGCAAGTAAGGAAACAACTTGAGAAGAAAAATCAAGAAGTTGCCAAGAAAGCAAACAAAGGAAGGAAGAGGATCATCTTTGAGCCCGGTGATTGGGTGTGGGTTCATTTCCGGAAGGATAGGTTCCCAAACAAGAGGACTAGCAAATTGATGCCTAGAGGAGATGGCCCCTTCCAAGTCCTTGAACGCCTTAATGACAACGCGTACAAGGTGGACTTGCCTAGTGAATACCAAGTGCACAACAGGTTTAATGTGTGTGACTTGTCTCCCTTCGAAGTTAAAGATCAACTGAATCTGTGGACGGATTCTTCTCAAGATGGGGAGAATGATGCAACTCGACACTCATCCAAGCCCTTCACGAGGAGCCAAACTAGGGAGTTGCAGCAGTTACAGGCAATTTTTACACAGCTGGAACCGATTGGGCAAGTCTTGGGGGTTCCAGGGCAGTTTTGCATGCTTACTGCCTCTGGAACTGAAAATGCTCATCACGATCGCACGTGCACAGACGCGATCGCGGAAGGGGAAAGAGAAGAGCTACGCAATCGCGAGTGCCAGACGCGATCGCGTGCTATCAAAAATGAAGAGCTGCACGATCGCGCGTCCACAGATGCGATCGCGCAAGAGATATGCTGAAGGATTGCCTGCGCGATCGCGTGACCATAGCCGCGATTGCGTGGACACGAATTAAAACACAGAGCGATAGCGTGCATCACTGCGCGATCACGCTGAGACGAGGATCAGAAAGCCCACCAGTAGTTAATGACTTGAAGGCCCATTGTTAAGGGTTAATTAAGGCATTTGCCAATGTATAAATACTTCCAAAGTCATTAGTAGACCTAGTTTTGATGAATATTAATAATTGTGAGGATTTGGCTAAGCTTGTTTGCTTAAGCATCATTATTGTCCTTGATTTGCAATTAGCTTAGCTAATTGAGGATCAAATAGCTAGGGTTCTTTTGTTTAGGTGATTAAGAGGATAATTAGGTTAATCTTTCCCTAATTAATTTTCTTAATTCTTCTCTAAATCAATTGGGTCTTGCTTTTAATTTTTGTCTTTTTATTTTGTGTCTTTGATTTTCATATCAAGGGTGGTGTGACCATTCATGTTACAGGGTTCAAGAAATTTCAAGGTGTTAGTCAGAATCCTACTGAGATTATAGTCAACAGATTATGTGAAAAAGAAAAGATTGCCTCCTTGTGTCATCTTGGGTACTTGCACTGTTCTTGAAACTGCTGCACTTTCGACGTTGCTCGAAGTTATAGAGTCTGGATAGTCTTTCGTCAACGATTTAAATGTTGTATGGGTTAGTCCTGTAAATATTAATTTAATTATTGTGATGCTGCTGTTTTAAGTTTTAGACTTTAGTTTCTGATTAAGTTGGATTTACTATTGGTTGCTCGTTTAGGATTCAATTTGTTATATTTAATTTCCTATCGCATTTGGTGTGGTGTGTTAACTGATAGATCCAACATCCCATTTTATATGGTGGGTTCTGACTTAGTGCGTAGTGTAAGAAAGAAATAGACTTTTAAAATATGTGAACTGAAAAAAGCCATAGAGATTTGTGTGACTAGAAAATTTAAGATTAAATTGCCTATAAATATATAAAGGTGCTAAACTAAGAAGGAATTTGTCCCGTACATTGGGACATATGGTGTAGCTTTTTTTCTGGTAGCCTGTACAGGGTGGTAGCAAGGAATTGAAAGCAACCCTGAAGAAACGTATGACAAATAAATTCTCTTGTCTTGTTTAAGAGACATATATGCTCTAATCTTGGTGAAGATTATGTCCTACATTTCTTGCTGCTTTGCACCAGAAAAGAGCAAATTCATGCTCTCTATTTCGTGTCTCTTGTACTTTCTTTATTTTCTGTTTGACTTTCTAGTTTCTATAAACTTGTTGCTGTTGTGTAACTCCAAAAGATAAGCAAACCCGAACTTGCAAAGTTAGCTAGATGGACTTTAGGATTAGTGGTCATAACATAAACCAGCTTGTGCATACTTATTGCAATTCAGAGCAATCGCACAAGGTATGAATGAAGAATAAGATTCATTTGCGTTTCCGTAAGTGGTATCAGTTGGAGGTTACTCATCTTTAACCATGAGTCTTCTACCAATGTCACATATTAAGTGGGGGTCATTTTGGTTGGAGTTTTAAAAATGGAAATAAGTGTTTCTGCATGATGGATCTACTCTTTTTGGTGGCTACCTGTTTCCTACTCTTTGGAATTGATTTGCTTTTCAGTTAAACAATTGTGATTATAATAAGTTCTCATCTTCATCTCTATGACTCAGTTTTTTTTCCGCGTTTTATGTGAGAACGATTTGCTATTACGAGCTTATGTGAGGATAGACGTCTCTTTTTCATTCAATGGTAGCTGTCATTAAGAACGCATGGACGGGTGTAGATAATGGGACTTCATATGGGTTTTTATTGGTTATGGGGAATTTACTTAGTACAGCAGGAAACTACAAGAAATGAGGCCTTAGCATTCTTTTGATAACTGAGAAATTCCTGAGTGCTTTTGGCGCACGGTTCGAAACTTGACGTATAATGGACACAGTCCTCTATCCTTTTTCATTTCCAAACTTTTGTCAATGCAAAGATTCAGTCCCATGAGGTGCACCTAACCCACACATCACGCATGGTGCTCTTACCACTTGGTCCAAAGCCATGTGGCGAAGGAGGCCTCAACATTTTAACATGTATTTGGATACATGATATAGAAATGGTTCTAAGGAAAAGAGATCTGGTCATTAGATGCTGAAATTAGGATGGCTTTTTGCTGTATGATTAGGCAGAAGACACTGACTTAAATTTATGTTCCTTTTTTTTTGGATGAAACAGATGTGGTCTGAGCAAAGACTCTGTCTATAATATTTGACTATTTCCCTTCTTTTAGTAAGGTTATACACTTCCTTACCAGTTATAGTAAATCGAAGTTGTCTGTCAGACGCTTTTTTGATGTTAGTCTTTTTTTCCATGGATGCATCATGCCTCTAATCTCATCTCTGTTTAAGTAGGACGATAATTACTAGTACCTAGGAGTTGGTTGGAGCGTTAATGGTGTTTTGTAATGTCACTTTGTTGTTTGGAGGTAAAGCTATGATATCTAATGGGCAATCCGTTTTGATTTCACGAACAAGCGGTCATATGTGTCACTTAAGTGGTGATATAATAATATCAATGATTTGAGTCCTGTTCTCAGTTATGATTAGAGGAGATTTGAATGATTCAGAATTGTGGTTACGAGTTTTATTTTATTTTTGTTAATAGGTTATGAGTTGTATTATTTTAGAAATGTAAAGAGTTTATGAATTTTAGATATGTACTCTAATTTTGGTAGAAAGGCGTGATAGTCTAATCCTTTGGTATGTTAGCTGCAACTGTGTGACTTGTTAGAATCGCAAATATTTGACCTCTAGTGCTTTTCTATTTGCAACAGAAAAGACCATTGTTCCAAACTTCTGAGGAAACAAAACGCCAAACTCTTATGGCTTTTCTCTCCACTCTTTTTCTGTTCATTTAGTCGTACCTTTATTTGCTACTTTACGACATCATCAGTATCCTCCATCAGTGAAACCCACGCCCCCTTTCACCCTTGAAATGTCCAATTATAAACATAACCCTCTATTTCTACCACATTTATAGCTCCACCTTACTGTTCCTTCAACATTAGATCCTGCTGAATTCATTGTTTTCCGGGAGAGTGTGATAGTGAATATCTACTACCATAATATGGTTTTTAAGCTCTCTTCATGTACTGATGTTCTACTTGATTTGTAGGATACATGAAGTTAGGATTAGAGTTCACCTTCATCTTTTTGCTTCTGATACATGAAGTTATCTTTTAGTTCGCTTAATTTGAAGAGGGACCTGTTGAGCATTGGTTTTGAAGAATGACAAACGAAAAGGACTCAGTGGTTTCGGAGGAGAACCTAGTCCTTGAAGAGAAGGGCACGACTGGTCGAAAAGATCTCAGGGTTGCAAATCCATGCGGAACTAGGAATAGTGGCGCGTGAATGAATATGTATCCTAGTCAGACTAAAAGAGGCGGTGCCCAGGCTGTGTCTTCGAAGTACGAATTGGAGTTAGACTTCAACAAGAAAAAGAGTTACAAGGAATCTTGTCTTACCATAATTACAAGGATTCCTTGTAGGACTCAACTAGGGTTGGAAAGCTCATATAAATACAAGTAGTTGATGCAGCCGAAAATAGTTATTTCACGAACTGAGAGTTGAGAGCATACAAAGGCAATCTAGCAGCTTTCTACGTGAGATAACTGAAGAAGCCAACTGGTGTACTTGAGTTGAGTGAGTCTAGATATTCTGTCTAGGTTCTTTGCTTTGTAAGTTTTCTTATTCTGAGCGATCATTGTTTTACCTATTAGCTTACTTTAGAAGCAGTGTATTAGGTGAACTCTTGGTAGATTACTTTGTAAAGCTAGAGTTTAGCTTTGTTTAGTGATTAGGGTCTAGAGTGTAGCCCCTTGGTTACAGAGTCTTGTAATCAGAAACTTGCTCGCGTTGTTAGTGGATTGTGTTTCAAAATCCTAGAGTGTGGGTCGTGGTTTTTCTCCCTTGAGCAAGGAGTTTTCCACGCAAAATCCTTGTGTCCCGTGTGTGTTTGATTGCCGTGTATTGTAGTGGCAGGGTTGCAAAATTGCAGAGGCAAGAACAGGGTTCTTGACTTAGGAGAATCGAGTTCTTGAAGAGTAAAAATTGGTGGACACTATTCAACCCCTCCTTCTAGTGTCCTTAGGAGGTGCATATATTAACAAGTGGTATCAGAGAAGGTCATCTCGTGCTGGGTTAACACCTTGAGAAGGATCAGAATCACGAGTGCACCACCTACTATTACTGAAGGACAATCAGTTCAGAGGCCCCCACAGTTCAATGGGAAGTACTACGCTTGGTGGAAGAACAGAATAAAAAATTACATATGTGCTGAAGACTATCAACTATGGCTGATAGTATCTGAAGGAAACTTGATCCCCACTAAAATAGTTGGTGAAGTAGCGACTGCCAAACAAGAACCTAAGTTGAAAGAGGAGTTCAATGAGGCGGATTATAAGATGATTGAAAAGAATCACAAAGCCAAACATCTGGTAATTTGTGGTCTTGGTCCTGAGGAGTTTAACAGAGTATCATCTTACAAGACTGCCAAGGAAATCTGGGATGCCCTGCAGGTTGCGCATGAAGGAATCACTGAAGTGAAGGACTCAAAGAGAAGAATGCTGAAGAGACAATTCGAGTTGTTCTCTATGGGAGAGAAGGAATCAATCCAGGATATGATGACCAGGTTGACCATTATTACTAATGAGATGAGATCCCTGGATATGGAGTTACCAGAAGTGGAGATGGTGGATAAGATTCTAAATGTGGTTCCTGAAGCTTGGGAACCCAAGATGATTGCCATCATTGAGTCTAAACCTCTAAGATCCATTAAACTTGAAGAACTGGTTGGTTGCCTGAAAACTCATGAGATGATGAAAGACTCAAAAGCTAAACCAGCTCTCAAGAAGGACAAAACCCTTGCACTTGAAGCAACTGAGGAAACTGATGAGTATGTTGATCTGCAATCAGTTGAAGCAGCAATGGTTAGTGCTTTGAGACAGAAGCTTAATTTGGGAAGGTTTAAAGGATTTAAAAGAAGTGGGAAGGAAAACTCTGGAAGGAAGAACATAGTCGACAGTCCTGACTACTCAGGATGCTTTAAGTGCTTCAAGAAGGATCACGCCGTTATGGATTGTCCTATGTGGGATGCAGAATGGATGAAAAACAGAGCATCTAAGAAAAAGGAAAAGGAGACGTCAAAGGAGAATGACAAAGATAAGAAGAAGACAAGACGACCTCCAAACTTTAGAGCAGAAAAAAGGAAAAGAAAGAAAGCTTTCTATGCTACATGGGGACCAACTGACAGTGAATCTGATCATGAAAAGGAGTCTGGAGATGAATCACCACTAGCACTGATGGGATTGACAGGCAGCAGTTCAGATGAAGAAGACCCTCGGGAGTTCAGAGGAGGAAGAGATCCTTCAAAGCCACCTATGTGCAACGGAACTAACTACAAGTGGTGGAAGAAACAGATCAAGAACTTCCTGCAAGCAACAGATTACAGTCTCTAGTTGATTGTGAAGAGAGGACCTCACGTTCCTGTGAAGAGAGCAGCCAACGGAGTTCTGGTGCCAAAGAAGGTAGAAGAACTAAATCCTCAAGATCTAGACTGGCTACAGGCGAATTCGAAAGCTGAATTGTACCTGAGAAGAGGGCTGACTAATGATGTGTTGGCAAGGATACTTGAATACAAGTCTGCTAAGGAAGTGTGGGAAAAGCTGAAGGAGTTGTACACAGGTGACGACCAGAAGAAGGACTCTGCCCTTATGGCTACTGATGGAGCTGAAGCTGCACATTCAGCAGAGGTATGTCTATCTGATCTTAAGAAAAATCTACACACACACTCTACTGAAAATTTGATTCTAATCACAGCTACTTTAATTGAGGGTTATGAAAAAGAGAAAATTGAAAAAGAAAAATTAACTGAAGAGTTAAGTGATCTCAGAACAAAGCACAAGAGTCTTCAAGAACAAAACATTGAACTGGAAGAAATCAGTGCTATCTTAAAAGGGCAGACTCTTGTGTCAAACTCTAAGATCACTGAACTGGAATTGGAACTTAATCAGTTAAGAGAGAGTATAAATGGTAAGCAAGTAATAAGTGAAGTTCAAACCTTTCTTGAAAATGAACTTAGAAGAGCTAATGAGATTTTGTATCAGGAAACTGAAAAGAACATGATTTTAAATCAAAAGAATGAAAAATCTGAATTTGAGCTTACCAGATTAACAAAATGGAATAAATCATCTGAGACAATAAACTGGGTTCTTGAAAATCAAAAAAGGTGAAAACAAAGGCTAGGATTCAAGAAACCGTTGCCTCCATATAATCCTAAGAGCAAGTATGTAGGATTGCCTTGCAACATGTTGTGTTCCTTTTTGTGGTGAAACCGGACACTACAAACAAAGGTGCATGAATGCAAGCAAGGAAAAGTCCAAGAATAAAAGAAGTGTTCTACCTAAATGGGCTAGATAGGATTTGATTTATCCATTCTCTCATAAGAAGGGACCCAAGTTTGTTTGGGTTCCTAAAGCTAACCCTTAATCTGTTTTGTAGGCTGGAGTGAGGGAGAACAACTCAAGCTGGATTCTTGATAGCGGTTGTTCGAGGCACATGACAGGAGATAGAAGAAACTTTCTCTCACTCGCAGCATTTCAAGGAGGCAGTGTGGCCTTCGGAGGAGGAAAAAGTGATCAAATCGTAGGAATTGGAAAGATTGGGAGAACTCTGGATCACGCAATTAAAAATATTTATTGTGTCGATGGTCTCAGACACAACCTGCTGAGCATTTCCTAACTGTGTGATAGAGGAAATGAAGTGAGTTTCTCCTCTGCAGGATGTATTGTGAAGAATCTACAGAGTGGAGAAATTTTATGGAAGGGAAAACGGTGAACAATGTATACAAAGCATCGCTGAGTTCATTGCCTGAAAACAACTTATCATGCTTGAACGTGCAAGAAAGTGACTCTCAGTTGTGGCACAAAAGAATGGGTCATGCAAGTCTCTCACAACTGAATAAGCTTGTATCTAAGGAGCTGGTTCGTGGATTGCCAAGCAAGAGATTTGAGAACATAAAAATGTGTGATGCTTGTGTAAGGGGGAAGCATATGAGATCATCCTTTAAGTCAAAGAAAGCGGTAAGTACATCAAAACTACTGGAATTGTTACATATGTATGGACCCATGAGAGTCAGGAGTAGAGGAGGAAAGAGGTTCGTGTTCGTAATTGTTGATGACTACTCTAGGTACACATGGACCTTGTTCCTGGCATCTAAAGATGAAGCCTTTGACAGCTTCAAAGACTGGGCTGGTGTTGTGCAGAAAAGGTTAAGCCTAGAACTCATCAGTATTAGATCTGATCATAGAACGGAATTTGAAAACTCAAAATTCTCTAAGTATTGCACAAAGCACAGCATTGATCATAATTTCTCTGCACCAAGAACTCCGCAGCAAAATGGAGTGGTTGAAAGGAAGAACAGGTCCCTAGAAGATATGGCAAGGACTATGCTGTTGTCAAGTGGGCTTGCAAGGAACTTTTAGGCTGAAGCAATAAATACTGCATGTTATTTACTAAACAGATGTTCCATCAGAGCCATTCTTGACAAGACCCCATATGAGCTACTCAGAGGAAGAAAACCAAATATTGCACATCTGAAACCCTTCGGTTGTAAATGCTTTGTCCACAACAATGGCAAGGAACCATTGGGATGCTAGAAGTGATGAGGCAATATTTCTTGGTTACTCCACTCAAAGCAAAGCATACAAAGTGTTTAACAAAAGAACATAAACAGTTGAGGAAAGTATGCATGTGGTATTTGATGAATCCGATAAGGCATTGGGGGGAAACTGAGGCAGATGATCAAGTGATTGGTCTCAGTCGAGAAGATGATGTAGGTGAATTTGAAGACTCAGAAGACAAAGAGACATCAGGTGAGAATTCAGCCTCATGAGAACAAGGAGTCAATATGACAGGGGGAACATCAGATGAAGTCGATGATCCAGCAAGTCAGGAAGAACCTACCCAAGATGATGCTGGAGGTTCTTCCCATCATTTTCAACTCAGGCCATGGAAACACCAAAGTTCTCACCCCTTAGAGAATGTCTTATCAGAACTGGACACTGGAATCATGACAAGGTCAGCCTTGAAGAACTTTTGTGCATTTTTTGTATTCCTCTCATCTCTGGAACCAAAGAATATAAAAGAAGCTCTAGAAGATCCAGATTGGATCCTAGCCATGCAGGATGAACTTCATCAGTTTGAGAGAAGCAAAGTGTGGCACCTGGTTCCTAAGCCGAAGGACAGATCAATAATTGGAACAAAATGGGTGTTCAGAAACAAACTAGATGAGCATGGTATAGGACAAGGAACAAGGCAAGGCTAGTGGTTCAAGGATACAGTCAGGAAGAAGGAATCGACTATGATGAAACTTTTGCACCAGTGGCAAGAATAGAGGCTATTAGAATGTTGATTGCGGTTGCTACATACATGGAGTTCACACTATATCAGATGGATGTGAAGAGTGCCTTCCTGAATGGCTACTTAAATGAAAAGGTCTATATAATACTGCCACTAGGCTTTGTGAACAATGAATTTCCTGACCATGTTTACAAACTGGACAAGGCACTCTATGGATTAAAGCAAGCTCCTAGAGCCTGGTATGAAAGACTCTTAGGATTCTTACTGAAGAATAGTTTTTCAAGAGGAAAGATTGACAACACATTATTCCTGAAGAAGAAAGGAAAAGATCTATTGGTGGTTCAAGTTATGTTGATGATATCATTATTGGAGCCACTGATGAGGAGCTATGCAAGGGGTTTGCCGATCTGATGGGAAGTGAATTTGAAATGGGCATGATGGGTAAACTAAACTTCTTCCTAGGACTACAGATAAAGCAGATGCCTGAAGAGACTATGATTCGGTGCTCGTTTTTCTAATTATGAAGCGTGGCTAAGTGATCCAACTCACATTGGGCCTCATCAACAAAAATATGTAAAGGAACTTCTGAAGAAATTTGACATGGAAGGAGCAAAAGAAATGACTACACCCATTGCTCCTGGAACCAAGCTGGATATGAATGAACTAGGTCCTTCGACTAACGAGACAAAATATAGAGGAATCATAGGTTCACTTCTCTATCTCATAGCTAGTCGACCTGATATAGTATACAGTGTGGGACTGTGTGCTAGATTTCAGTCCAAGCCCAAGGAGTCACATCTGATAGCTGTGAAGAGGATCCTGAGATACTTGAAAGGAACTCAGGACCTTTGTCTTTGGTACCCAAGGGGAGGTGCTTTTGAACTAATTGGTTTTGCTGATGCAGATTATGCAGGTCATTTGGTGGATAGGAAAAGTACTTCAGAAATGGCACACTTTCTTGGTCCCTGCTTGGTCTCTTGGGCAACAAATAAGCAAAACTCAGTAGCTTTGTCTACTGCGGAAGCTGAGTATGTAGCAGCTGCATCATGCTGCTCACAACTGTTATGGATCAAACAGCAGTTGGAGGACTTTGGAATCAAGTGTGGAGCAGTGCCAATTTTCTGTGATAATACAAGTGCAGTGAATATTGCCAAGAACCCAGTCCAATACAAGAGAACAAAGCACATTGACATTAGATATCATTTTCTTAGAGACAATGGAGAAAAGGGTCTGATTACTATGAATTCTTGCAAGACTGAAGATCAAATTGCTGACATATTTACCAAAGCATTGAACAAAGTGCAGTTTGAGAGGAACAGGTTAGAGTTAGGGATGACCAAAATACACGGATGACCCAGCAGGTTGTCCCTAAATGATTGGTTAGTTAAGTGTTCAATGTCTTGTGTGTACTATTTTGTTATTATTATTCAGTCTAACATTATACTTTGTTAAGTATACTTGTTCAGCTTATAAGCACCAGGTGAGGATAATGTGATCCCATGAAGAACCTACTATGTACTGAGAAAGAACCGACTGAAGGATGAGGAATCATGTCCAGGTACAGTCATACTACCTTGCATGATAGGAGTCATAACTGAAATCAAATTGTCAATTATACATATATCAAGGGAGACTTTCCCTGTTCTTATAACTGTCCTAAATTATAGGAACACATTCCTTTTTGGGTTAGAATTCTATTAGATCTGTATGGACCCCACTACTTGAAAGGTTTTATTTGAGTAAGTCCATAACCGTCAAATCCATAATTCTTTCCCGGTTTTCAAAAATTTCAAAAAGCTGTTTTTTACCTTTTATGTCATCATTACTTTGGCTTCCCTAGAAACCGTCTCATCACCAAAACCCTTTCCCCTCCTTCGATCAACACAGAACACATATACTTAACAACCTCTCTTCTCTCAACCCACTTTCTCTCTCAAAAACTCAAGGAAAAAAAAACTTCGTAATCTCAGTCAAAAACCCTAACCAATTTCACCATGTCTCAAGCACAATCTTCATCAACATCACCTACCAAGATTCTTAAAAAAATCAACTCCAAAACCTCCTCATTCCACTCTTGCAGAAAGGTTTGTTGTGACTAGAACAAAGTTTCTCCAAAAGGGTGAAAGGAAGTTGGTCAAGAAGATGATGGACAGATCTTTGTCTACTATGCCTGCAGGACAAGTTTCATCTGAAACATCTGTTGAGGTAATTCTTGACCCTACCCTATCTACTCCTATTGATTTAAAAGGGATAAAAAGTCCTGGTAAAGTGGGTACTGAAACCCTAGTAAAAGGACTAGATGAAATCGTAGGAATAGTAGAGTCTTGTGATAAAACTGATAGGGGAATGTAGTTGAAAAGAAGCAAAAAGATATTCAGGAAGAACCTAGGGTGAGTCAGCATGTGCCGGTAGTAGAAAGGACTGTGTTAGAGGTTGATGTAGCAGGAAGAGTGTTAGAAAAGCTGAGGGAAGATGATTCTGTTGAGTCCCTTAAAGAACGTGTTGATGAACCCAGTTCTAGTGTTGTGGTTGCTGAGAAGAGTTAAGGAGTGTCCATACTTGAAGGTCCAGCTGGTAGAGGACCTAGATCTGCTGAGGCCTCACAGGATTTGAGCAAAGAACCTAGTTCTTGCCCAGATCCTACGGAGGCTGATGACGCAGAACTCAATTAGACAGAATCAGAAGAAGAAAAGGATGAGGAAGCTGGAGAAGAGAAGATTGAAAGTGAGAAAGTTACAAAGAAAGCAGAAGAAACAAAGAGGAAGAGGATGAAAAGAAAGTTTGGTGAGGAGGATGAGAGGCTGTTGTGTGAGGAAGAGGAAGAAGAAGTAGTATTTGTGAGTGAAAACAGAGTAGAGCCTGACAAGAGGAGAAGATTGGTGAAATGGGGAATGCCAGTATCAAAAGTAAGTTAGTTGATGAATCACGTAAAGAGAGTGATGGCAAGGCTGTGGCTGAGCCAATGGTTAGAAGAGTAGGAACTAGGTATGCTCTGAAACAACAGCTGGAGACTGTTGGAAAGCTGGAAAGAACAATTACAAATGTGAGAGACAGAGAGGAGAAGAAAAGGAAGGAGGAAGAGAAGAAAGCAGGTGAGGCAGCGGAAGAGAGTGATGAGGCTGGCAGTTATGTGGAGCCAAGTGACTCTGAGACTGACAGTGAAGCAGAGAACAGGAAAAGAAGAAGAGGATCTGAAGAAGAGGTTGATCGAGTGGCCTTCTTTGCAAAGCATCAGGTGCTGCCTAGTAGCATTCTGCATGATGAGAAGGAGCATCATATGAAACCCTTGCTCAGGTTGATTGGTGACCAAGGGTGGCTGAGCTTTTTTGGAAACAAAGACAGAATGTTATTTACTGATGACATCAGGGAATTTTATACAAATTGCAGGGTGGCAGCCAGGAGAGTGTTCACTACTGTGAAGGGAGTGGAAATAGAGTTTGGGAGAAATGAGCTAGGGGTGATCCTTGATGTACCTGTTGAAGGTTATTGCAGGTATATTAAGCTGAAGTGGCCTAAGAGGACAGATGGAGTAACCCCTCTGAGTGTGGTCAAGAAATTCTCAGGGAAACCCAAGCTCAGAAAAGAAAGGAAAGTAGACAAAAAGGAGATGGAACCAGCACATCAGTTGTTGTTTGAATTTGTGCATAGGTTCCTTCTGCCTAGAGGAGAAAGAAACAGTGAAGCTAGTGCTCTAGACTTAACCTACATGGACCTGCTGGAAAGGGGGTGAGAATAAACTTGCCTGGGCTGATCATCAGATATATTAAGAGGATTGCGGATACTGATCAAAAGCCACACTCTTTAGTGCTTTCCTATGTCCTCCAGCAGGTTCTAGAGCATTTTGGGGTTCCACTGGAAGCAGGGAATAAGCCGACTATTCATCATATGTTTGGGTACAATGTGCTTAAAAGCTGTGACTTCTTCAGAGAAAGGAGAGCTTCCAAGAAGCCCATGCAGGTTAAGCAAGAGCTAGCTGAGGAGAGTGAGGATTATGGACCTGAGGAGGCCATTACTGCTGTGAAGGAATTGGAGAGCCATGTTCTTGAAGTGAATACAGAAAATGCAGAGCTTCACAGATAACTGAAGTTGAAGGATCAAGAAATTGATCGTTTGAAGATAGACTGCCACAAGTATGAGGCCGAGCTGATGATGGAAAGGGCCAAAAATACAATGAACCTTGAGGCACTTGTTTCCTACCCTCCTGTCCTTTCTCCTAACTGCTTTTATTTCCTTTCATTCTCCCTGCACATGTGATGTTGTTTCAAATAATTTATTTTTCAGTTGTGTACTACTGGATAGGGTTGTGCTGCTGTCACACCCTGGATAATGATTTTAAATTTTCTCATGTTTATGGTCGTTTGCTCTATGGTATTTGATTCTTGTTGGGCCCATAGCCTTATCTCAGTGTGTTTATATTTTAGCTGACTTGTTGCCTCTTGCTCTAGACTAGATAGTACTAACTGGTTCATGCAGGTATTTGAATCTTTTCGATGATGCCAAAAGGGGGAAGAAGGAAATGTTGGGTTGTTTGTAACCTAACTCATCTGTTTAAATTTTCAATCTTGTTATTTTTGTTTTTGTGCTTTTGGGAAATTTTGTCTATTCAGGTTCTCTGGCAACATTTGTTTGTCATCATCAAAAAGGGGGAATTCGTTGAGCATTAGTTTTGAAAAATGACAAACGAGAAGGACTCAGTGGTTTCGGAGGAGAACCTAGTCCTTGAAGAGAAGGGCACGACTGGTCGAAATGATCTCAAGGTTGCAAATCTCTGCGGAACTAGGAATAGTGGCGCGTGAATGAATATGCATCCTAGTCAGACTAAAAGAGGCGGTGCCCAGGGTGTGTCTTCGAAGTACGAATTGGAGTTGGACTTCAACAAGGAAAAGAGTTACAAAGAATCTTGTCTTACCATATTTACAAGGATTCCTTGTAGGACTCAACTAGAGTTGGAAAGCTCATATAAATACAAGTAGTTGATGCAGCCGAAAATAGTTATTTCACGAACTGAGAGTTGAGAGCATACAAAGGCAATCTAGCAGCTTTCTACGTGAGATAACTGAAGAAGACAACTGGTGTACTTAAGTTGAGTGAGTCTGGATATTCTGTCTAGGTTCTTTGCTTTGTAAGTTGTCCTATTCTGAGCGATCATTGTTTTACCTATTAACTTACTTTAGAAGCAGTGTATTAGGTGAACTCTTGAGAGATTATTTTGTAAAGCTAGAGTTTTGTTTTGTTTAGTGATTAGGGTCTAGAGTGTAGCCCCTTGGTTACAGAGTCTTGTAATCAGAAACTTGCTTGCGTTGTTAGTGGATTGTGTTTCAAAATCCCAGAGTGTGGGTCGTGGTTTTTCTCCCTTGAGCAAGGATTTTTCCATGTAAAATCCTTGTGTACCGTGTGTGTCTGATTGGCGTGTATTGTGGTGGCAGGGTTGCAAAATTGCAGAGGCAAGAACAGAATTCTTGACTCAGGAGAATCGAGTTCTTGAAGAGTAAAAATCAGTGGACACTATTCAACCCCCCCCCCCCTTCTAGTGTCCTTAGGAGGTGCATATATTATAACAGGACCAATATCTTGTTATGACATGTGATAAATCTCTTTTTAAAAAAAGGTATAAGAGTAAGAAGAAACCAATATTTAGTTTGCCACCTTGAAGATATACCCTTCATGGCTACTGAATTCTGCAATAATTGGTTGATGTAGTTCTGAATGCACGAAAAGAACAGCTTGATAGTCTCCGCATGCCATATTTTTTCTTTATATTCTTGTTTCTAGTTCTCTTTGTTTCAATTTTCTGAATTGAAGATTTAAATTCTAAGCCTCTTGAATGTGAACTGCTTAAGTTTTAGGTTAAATATTGAACTTTGCCTACTGAGATGAACTTAAAGATATTAAAATAAGTGTTTATTTATGTAATATTTCCATTTTCTAATGAAATGAGTATCATGGCCATCTATCAAGTTTATGCAATGCCCCAATCAATGATATTTCTAGGATGCACTATGTATGACAACTTGCTCTCCTCCCAGCAGGCATTACCCACAAAATTGCAACCACCACGATAGGAAGAAGTATGTCATACAGTAATCATATGATCAATCTTGAAGCAGCAAGGTCAAGAGTTTTTCCATCCTGAGCCTTGCATGTTTTATGGGGGCTTAGGGACTTTACCACAGCCTAATGTCCATGCAATAGTACCAGCTCCTGCAAATGCTGGTAATATCTATTTGCGCCATGTATCAGACCATCAAGAAGGTACTTTAACATATAGATTGACGCAGTACAATGGGGTTCAGCATCAGCATCCTGCCACCAGTTTTTACCTAGCCATTTCTGCACCGTCAAATCACTACAATCCTTACATGGCTGCTCCAAACGCTTCTAGAGATTTCCCCATACCAGTGAATCATGGGCCACATAATCGGCTTCAATCCGGCTCTCACAATTTTCTTGGGGGTAAATTCAGATAGCTATGGGAGGAATAATCATTACATGGATGGATGTCAGAGGTTTATTCAACAAAAATAATGCCGAAGGAATTCCGGGGAGTCCTCAATATCATCATGCTTTAGCAGGCTCTAGTTCTTCTAGTGCCCCAGTGATTGCAAGGGCACATGAATCTGATGCTTTGATGGATGCTGCATCATTTCCACCACATGATTATGCACGCAATTCATCAGACTTCAACGAAGATGGTGCACCGACGTATTGGTCAAAAATCGGATGCAAAGCTAGTACACGCCAGCAGCAACGTGGAAAGCATGGCTTGAGTTCGGAGTCAAGACAAACAGCGCAAGGTATGCTGTCAGCTGGATCAAAGGGATGGATCGGTTGCTTTGATATCGACCGACCAGAAAACGAAGTCGAGTTAGAGGATAAGTTCAGATCAACTCAACCACTTCCGCTAATTTCGGAGGTTATTGAACGTGGATAGCGACTCTATCTGATAATGGAGAAATGTGTGTAGAGTGGGCTCTTGCTAGGGTTTGGACTCTTTAGCTATAAATACAACCCTTTCTCCCCTTGTAAAAGTTACGTTCTTTTGAACATAACTATCCCCTAAGCAATTATTATCGTCACAATTACTACTTTTTTACTACCATTGATTACCATTCCACCACCATTATCACTTGTTCGCCACCATTGTATTGCTACAATCTAGCTTCGCTTTGGAGGAGACGTTTATCTTCCCCGCCAGAGCACAAGCATTCCATCAATACAATAAGCTTATTTCTTTCCATTTATTTCTATACTATTGTTTCTTTGCTTATTTACTTTCAATATCTCTTTATTTGGTTTACCATTACTCAAGTCATCAATCTATAGAGTCGATAATCTAAAAGTGTTAGCGCTAATCTGTCAATTGTTCATAATGATTGTCCATTTGTGTTTGAATATATGCTTAAAGGTGTTCTTGTTCGATTATTGCACTTTTGTTAAGACATTCGAACTGGCCCATTAATTATCAGTATAATTAAGCAATCTCACTATGATCGCCCGTTAAATTGATTTAGTTGTCCGTTAGCTTTCTAGTATACGACTTGTTCATTTGCATACCGACCATTGAATTTGTGTCCTTTAGCGCTATTTGTCATTTTTTTCACTATTTATGAAAATACTAATCGTCCCCTTAGTATCTTAATTAGTTTAAGGTCATCTTATCCGTTAGGCGTAAGCTTTGCAATCCAACGGTTGAAATTTTGATACAAAACGGTCGCCTAAGACTCAACGAAATATAAATTTAATTATAACACCTGAAATCAAAATTTAGGATATACAGTTTGGTGCCCACTGTGGGGCCTAGGCAATCAATTTGTTCCGAAGTTTGTCATTGATTCTACTTACGTTTGTTGTTTTTGTGTGCAATGGCAGACGATTAGAGCAACAACACTCACAACAACGCCACTGTCAGAGATGACGCTCTTCAGCCTAAACCCACTGACGGGGCCTAGCTTCCAGGCATCGAAGAAGGGATCGATGAATCATCCCACCATGAACAGGATCCACCCTTGAACGTCACTACAAACGGTTCTCAGTCGAATGTCAATCGAGGACATCGACCCGGTAAGGAACCTGCGGTCGAGGCAATATCAGTTGATACGAACACTTTGTTGCGAGAATTCTTGGTTAAGCAAATCAGCAGATGGAGAGGGCAAGTGAGTATTTTCAGATTCTGTTTGGCTCTGCAAGTCATAGAGTACCTGCCTTCCCAGCAACACTCCCCGCAGGAACTCAGATCTCTATTCCTCAGGGCGCAGTAATAGGGGGACCTGAAGCGGGGGTGGAGCTCGGAGGGTTGGATTCGGCTGTTGTGGCTAAGGGAGCTTCGGCCTCTGTCATGACAAAATCAAGGATGTTGGCTACGATGCAGACGCTGTTAAATGACACTGTGGAGAAGAAGTTCAATGAGATTAGATCGTTTATGGAGAAGTTGCCAGGGTTTCCAAAGTTAATGGAAGATGCTGCTAAAAAATCGATCTCAAAGCGGTCGTTTCCGTCGAGTGTAGCCCCATTTCCAATTCCTAAGACTTTCAAGTTACCGAAAAGTTTAATATATGATGGAACTACAGATCCAAGGGATCACATCGATATGTTTTCGATCGCAGTGCATTCGAACGATTTGACAGCAGATGAGATTAATTCGGTGAGTCTAAAGAAATTTTGTGAAATACTAAGGGAATGAGCGTTGAAGTGGTATATGCAGCTGCCCGAAAATGGGATATCAGATTTCGATGACATGTCAGCCAAATTTATTCGGGCACACACTGGAGTTAAAAAGATAGAACGAAAAGTGGAGGATATATTGAACATTAGGTAGCTGCCCAATGAAACGATCAAATAGTTTTTGAAGCGGTTTAACGATTAAAAGATAAGCATTCCAAACGTTTAAAAAAGATGGGCTTGTTTGTCTTTGATAAACAATCTGAGTAAGGACTCAACAGAGGCATGTAGGAAGTTGAAAGATCGGTTGAGGGAAGTCACTCCACCAACCCCTCAACCGATCTTTGACGATCTACATCGTGAATGTAAGCCAAAGATTAGGGCTGAGGAGGAAGAGTTACAGTTAGCTCTTTACAATTGATGATTTGAGTGACCGGCTCCACGGAGGGTCGAAAATGACAGGGGAAATCACAGGGTTCAGCAGTGATTCGAGCCCTACGGTTTCCTTCGTCAAAGTGGGAACGGACATGAAGCTAGCAGTTCGAGGAATCAGCCAAGGAAAGAGCAGTCGGGTCCATTTGCGGCTCCGGGGGACCCACTGCCTCCAAAGATTTAGGAATATAATTTTTGTGTTTCGACAGCGAGCTTGGTGAATGCATTGAGGGGAGTGGGTGATAAAGTGGTAAAATTCCTCAGTCGCATGAAAACGCATCTGAACTGTAGGGACGATAATTTGTACTGTGCTTTCCATCACGATTATGGGCACACGACCGAAGAGTGCAAGGCTTTACGTTATGAGGTAGCAAAATTTCTTGAGAGTGGGCACTTAACGGAATTTTTGACGGAGAGAGGAAATGAGAACTTTAATAAAAAGAAAGATGACCATAAGCCGGCAAAGCCTCCAGCCTTGAGGAAAATGATTAATGTCATTACTGGTAGAGCGGAAGTCTATGGGGTAACATATATAACGAAGAAGTATGCAAAAGTGTCATTCACCAGCGACAAACGAACGCGGGAGATTATGAATGAAGACATTGTGTTCGGGGATTACGACTTCGATGAAAGGATACATCCCCATCACGATGCTTTGGTCGTCACTATGAGAGTAGATGACGCCGATGTAAGACGAGTCTTGATCGATGCAGGCAGCTCGGTTAGTTGAGCAGCTGCAATTGACTGATAAGATAATACCTAAGTCTACGGTATTGTCTTGATTTAACAATTCGAGTGAAACGACGCTAGGTGAAATTATGATTAAGGCTTACGCCGAAGGAGTTGAGAATGAAACTTTGTTCCAAGTGATGGGGGGAGATATGGCTTATACCGTGATTTTGGGTCGACTGTGGATCCATGCCATGGGAGCGGTCCCATCGACCTTACATCAAGTTGTCAAGTTCCCTACCCCATGGGGGATAAGAGAAGTTAGAGGTGAACAGCAGACTGCCCGAGAATGTTATTTGGTAGCCATGAAAGAAGGCACTAATTCGAACACTTCAAAATAACAACTATAGTTACCAGAATCTTTGGCCGAAGATGATCAAATGGAACCGAGTCCAACGGATTAGGACTTCGCCAAGATTCCAGCATGTGTTAGGGAGCTGAAAAAATAGAAAGCTGGGGACTCGAAGATTAAAGAGTTGGAAGAAGTAGTCCTCTTAGAAGACAAGCCAGAACAGAAAGTGTGTGTTGGGGCGGTATTGGACCCTAATATGAGAACAGAGATAATCACATTTCTCAAAGATAATGTTCATTGCTTTTCTTGGTCCCACACGGACATGAAAGGAATAGTCCCGAAAGTTGTTACTCATAAGTTAAACGTCGATCCATCACATCGATCGGTGAAACAGAAGAAACGACCTAATATTGGGTTTAAAAGGAAAGTCATTGATAATAAAGTAGACAGGTTACGAAAAATAGATTCATAAGAGAAGTAAAATATCCATAGTGGCTAGCTAACACGGTCGTAGTCCCAAACAAGAACGGGAAGTGGAAAGTATGTGTTGACTACACCAACCTAAATAAGGCAAATCGACTGATCGATTCGATGGCAGGGCACGAAATGCTAAGTTTTTTTTACTGCGTATTTGGGATATAGTCAGATATTGATGGAGCAAGAGGATCAGGAGAAAACATCATTCACAACGGACAAGGGGACTTACTGTTATACGGTCATGCCTTTCGGTCTCAAAAATGCCTGGGTTACCTATCAATGGTTGGTCACGACCATGTTCAAGAGTTTGATTGGAAATATTCTGGAGGTCTATATAGATGATAGGTTGGTGAAGTTGTTGAAACAGAAGAGTCACTTGGATAATTTGAAAGAGACATTCACAATACTGAAGCAGTTTGACATGAGACTGAACCCGGAGAAGTGCACGTTCGGGGTCGGATCTGGCAAGTTCTTGGGATTCATTGTATCTCGATAAGTGATCGAAGCAAATCTGAACAAAATCAAAGAAATCGAAGATGTACCAAACGAGCTTACAAAGGTGAAGGACGTTCGACGCTTGACCGATCGGGTAGCCTACCTCAACAGGTTCATCTCGAGGTCATCCGAACAATGTCATAAGTTCTTTTCGGTCTTGAAGAAAAATACAAGCTTTGAATGGACGCTGGAATGCAAACAGGCCCTTAAAGAGTTGAAGCAATATTTGTCCAACTCTCTGTTGCTCTCAAAACCGGTGGAAGGAGAAGTGTTGTTGATCTACTCGGCAGTTTCAGAAGTTGTTGTAAGTGTTGTCCTCTTTCGTGAGGACGAAGGTAAACAGTTTACTATCTATTACATCAGTAAAACCTTACTTGATGCAGAAATAAGGTATCCACACTTAGAAAAACTTGCATTTGCACTTGTTATAGTTGCACGAAAACTAAGGCCATATTTTCAATGTCATGCCATATCTGTTGTGACTACATTTCTTTTACGAAGTATTTTACATTGACCGAATTTATCCGGCCAGTTAACAAAATGGGCGGTCGAGCTGAGTGAGTACGATATCACCTACCAATCTCGCACCGCCATCAAATCACAAGTTTTGGCTGATCTTGTAGTAGATTTTAGCGGTAATATCTTCCGGAGGCAAGAAAGGAAGAACTTATGATGAAGGACCCAGACCTCGGAATCTGGATGATTTACACATACGAAGCATCAAACGTGAAGGGAACTGGCCTTAGAGTTTTGTTAATAGCACCCAAGAGCGAAAAGCTTAAGTATGCAATCAAATTACACGCCAAAACAAACAATGAGGCCGAGTATGAGGCCCTCACTGCAGATCTCAAAATTGCCAAAGACTTGAAGATCGAACGGCTAGACATCAAAAGTGATTCTCAGCTGGTGGTGAACCAAGTCCAAGGAGACTTCAGCGTTCGGGATACAAGAATGCAGCAATTTCTCGGCAAGGTACAAAATCTTTTAACTCCTTTTCAGGAGTGGAAGATTGCGCAAATCCCAATTGCATCTTGATAGAGTGGAAAGGATGAATTTAATTTGCCTTTAAATATATTTTTAGAATGAATGAATGGAACCTTGATAGAGTGGAAAGGATACACAATACTCATATAGCTCACTGCCAACTATTTGGGTTTGAGATATAGTTAAATGATTTTTCTTGTTAAAAGAGCATGTAGCAAATGTTTTCTTGGAATTAAAGTTTAATTGCATCTAAAGCAAACACTGGACTGGAGTTCAAGAGGGTCAAAGTCCTGTTATCAGCGTTGTGCCAACGTAATAGGGGCACTGTTGTTAAGCCAATAGTTTTCTTAATCCAGTCCAAAGGGATTGTAATTCCCCTTTTTCCCATATATTAAAAGACCTAATGGTTTAGCATTTCAAGCTCCACCATAGCGCTAATGCATTTGCTGGCAGATGGAGGAGTTTCTTAGATAACACGATCCCTTGAAGCAAACTGGCGACAGAGACCTCAAATAGGGATTGGAATCCCCTTCCTTTAGGCTTTGGTGCATGGCAATCAACATGTTGGTATGACGCCCCTGAACGGAGGGCAGGCTAAATGAGGGCGTGTCAAGCAGGACTGACAAGCTTCTAAGCTGGCAGCATTGTTAAAGAAAACAAACACAAATCTGATTGAAGGATATGTTTCTGCTACATTGTGCTAAATGGAGGAAAAGATGCATTAGTACAGGCATATAAATATAGTATAATGCATACCACAAATAGTATGCAACGAGTTTCCCGTGGCAATTGAAAATCCTACATTTGGTTACTGTGGTAGAGCACATTAGGATTGAACATTGAACTTTCATTGTGCAGTTATACTTTATCATATTTGAACTTCCTGCCAAGAGTAATTACCTGTTCGAGCCAGTTAAGTTTTAGGATCTCCAAAAGAGAGCTCTTGCAAACTCAATTTGGAATTGGCCTATTTAAGGTTGATTATCAAAATATTGCCTTCAGTGACCACATCATTTTACTCTGTCTCTTCCTTTTTTTTATAATTTTTCCACATTCCCTTGTCCAGATGAGCTTGGTTGGCAACCTCAGGTAGGATGTTTGTTCTTTAGAGTCAGACCAAAATGAACTAGCTTCTTTGTTTTGAGGCTGAGATTGGTTCCTAATTTTGTTTGCAGCAATTGCCTATTGTTCCTAAAGATGGAGAAATAACTCAAACAAGAAAGGCGAGTCATTTTCCTTATATTATTTGGTTCGTCTTGGAGCATGATATTTGCGAAGGTTGTTTTTTCATCTGAACTGCTATTGTGAAACCATGTTAGCTATATACATATAGCAGTAATGTAACTAGAAGTGATGACATGTACTTGCTACCTCTTAATCTTTTTATACACAACAGAACAAAGTACTTATATTAAATCACTTTTCTTAGGAAGTAGATACTGAGTTTACCAGAAACAATCTGGGGGATTAACACGATACTAAAGAAAATTATCGTTTAGCTCAACCTTTCTGTATTTCCCAAAAATGTATCAGGTTTTACAATTAAATTTATATTTAGTTGAGTCTAAGACGACCGTTTTATATCTCAATTCGATCGATTGATAAGCAGTTTACGTTAATGGAACAGTCGATCTCTAGCGGCTTAATTCGAAGGCAATTCTAATATCGATTTCACAGATGCAGATTCAATGTCAAATATCAGTGAACGATGTCAGGTTCAAATAAACGATTCGAAGGCAAGTATAAACAGATAAATTCGAAGTAAATAACAAGCTAATTATTTACGATGAGATGATTCCGTCCCAGTCAGATGTCCAGTTTTAGTCAACTACGGTGACAAACAATAGATTCAATGATGATGACAGATACGATGATAATGGCAGATACGATAGTGATGACAGATTCGATGATGATAATAGATACGATGACGAGCGAATATAATTTGATGATGAGCGAATGTAATATGAATATATTCGATCGAGTAATGTGATGGTAAAGTAACAGCAGCAATATGTCCGATGTAATTTAACAATGAGCAGATTGGTGAATTATCTTATGCGATCAGAATAACGATGCCAGGTTGATAAGATCGAACGCAGTAAAATAACGAATAATATAAGCAGCAAGTAAAACAAGTAGTGATTTAAACGAGCAAACGATAAGTAAATAATTAAAGCGATAAAAGCTTATTGAATTAAAGAGTCGGAGGATGGTGCTTCAATGAAAGAGATGACTCTTCTTCCACGTTTGAACCAAGCCACGACTGAATTTAATACAAGGGTTGCTTTGATAATAACAGTAATTTATAGTGTAATGAGAGAACAAAATGAGAAAATTTGTATAGCTGAATGAAGGTTGAGAGTAATCTTGCTCAGATGAATGTGCCCTCAAATGAGAGCATGAAGTCCTATTTATAGGTTGAAATGATGAAGAACTCCAATCCTAGAAGAATTCCACTCTGCCACGTTTCTTTCCCAACAGTTGCATACCTTCATCCACTTCCGCCGAATCCGCCAAATCCGTTCCGATAAACTTGGGATGAGGACAAGCTGCATTATCCATTGGAGCACTGCCTTCAAAATTACCCGATCACAACAGCACATAACCGATCACGCAATTGAACGAAACAGTTTCTTCCCGATCACAACGTCTTCGAAGTCGACTAATGCCTTGTCATGAAATCAAAATCGAAAATTGTGATCGAACAGAAATCGACCAATACAGATAGTCCCCCCACAAAAATTCAAAACTGTGGTCGGAGATTCTTCCGAAGAGATTCACCTATGAGAACGACTGCAAAATTAGCGTTCAAAGTGATGCGGAGCAAGGAAAAAAGAAGAATATTCCGATCGATTCAGTCTATTGTGCGATCACGCCGGAATCGATACCACGAGTTCAGGAGGAATGTGGTTGGAAAGTGGGCGACATCGATGTGATATGCCCTCCAAGAAAATCGACGTTGGCGACTCACGTCGAGGATCACTCCGTGGTATTGACCTATCCCTTCACCATCGGATTTTCTCTCCCGGTCGACAACGTGATCGAAGAGTTCTGCAAGATGTACAACGTCTGTCTTGGGCAGCTCTCTCCGGTGATATGGAGAATGATAGTAATCATGCGATATATCACAGAGGAGGCGAAAGTGGAGCTGACACTTCACCATATTCTCAACATCTACTCCCCTCGAGTTTACAAAGGAGGGGTGATGAATTTAGCCAAACGAGGTCAGCCGGCCTTGATATCTGAAAACGATGACGATCTTCGGGGGTGGGATCAACGCTTTGTATTTATCCCTACGAAGCAGCTGACCGACCCTAAGAAGGGGCTGCTACCAAGCGTTTGGAATCGAACCCGTAAGTGCTTTGTCTGTTCGTTTTTCTCTTTTGAGCGTATTTACGATTTCTAAATCTCAAAGTTCTCTCAAATTTTTCAGCCGATGTGGTCGTCTTCGACCAAGTTGCCGACATCATACCGTGGCTGATAAGGGTGCTCGACAAAACGGCCAACGATAAACGAGCTTGGAAACCGGTCGCGGCTTTGAAAAAGCTCAAAGCCAAAAATCATGGTAACTTTGAATCATACTTGTATTTATAATTCTTGTTCCGTTGACGCTTTTTGACACTTTTAAAAATGTTTTCTCAGGCATCACTGGTGCTGGAGGTGAGCCAAGTGATGAAGAGGCTGAGCCCGAGGGCGGAGAGAAAGCCGATGATGCTCCTCCGCCGAAGAAGAAAAAGAAATCGTTCCAAGAGTTAAGGAACAAGTATTTGCCCAAGGTGGTGGTGGCTGAAAAAGGGCAAGGGGGCAGTTCATCGGTTGCGCCCCAGACCATAGAGGATGTGATCGCTGGAACAAGTTCAGCGGTTGCAGCGGCGAAAGCCGCCGAAGTAACGACCTCGATCGTTGACATCGAGGGGGAAGAAGTTGGGGACGAATCAAGATCCGACCAGCTAGTGAGGCATCCCAAGAAACCAGTCAAGGAAAGACTCCAAGAGACAGCCATTCAACTCAAGGTGGCCGAACAAGGAGATCTTTCCGTAGACGATTATCATCTCTCCCCTGTAGCCGAAGAAGTCAATTCGGTTTCAGGGGGTTTGCCTAGTAGGGAGGGTGCCCTCGTTTCATTACGCGTTGCCCCTGAAAGTAGAGGGGAAATGATCGAGGCCTTTGATCGCGAGTTCGAGGAAAGGGATCCAGCTAAAGGGAAAATGCCAGCTTTGGATCGGCCAATAGCGACGACAAAATCCAAATACGATGAAGAGACAGGGTCGTCGTTTTTTGGTGCAGATCATGCTGATCCGATCGTACCTCTCCCTCGGGGCGAAAAAGCTGCTGCTTTTGCCGCTTTAGGCGAATCTGAAAAGAGGGGTGGCAGATCGCTTACGATCGAAGTGCCATCCAATGTTGATTTGCTAAGATGCCCGAAGCGGCTGGCAGATTATCTGTTCGATGTAATTGGCCCAATGGAGCAGGCTCGATTGAACACGCACGAAGATCTGAGTTTGCCTTCTCAGATTTGTTTTGGTGCCTTCAGGGTAAGTTTCGTACTTTGAATTCTTTTCATTCGTTGCATAGTTGCATAGATGCATAGACTTTTATGAACTTTGGCTGCAACTTGTTTTCAGAACTGCATAATGGCGATCGAAACTGCCGATCGGATTCGCCAGCTTCAAGATGGAGCCAAAGTTTTGAACGAGCAAATCATTCATCTTACTTCGGCTAGAGAAGGTTTGCATTGGAAGCTAAAAGCTGCAGAAGCCAAGTACGCCGAACTTCTGGCCAACTTTGACAAGAGTACGAATGACCATGCTCTTCGCCAAACGGAGTTGGACTCCCAGATCCGAGCTTTGAACGCACAGTTGAGTGAGCACGAAGCCAATTCCGATCTGAAGGTGGCCGAACTTACCTCTGCTTTAGAGAGCAAAGATAGAGAACTGGCTGATCAGTTCGAAGAATTAAGCGTTCTTTGTAAAGGCAACGAAGATCTAAAGGTTCAAGCTGATAGCTTATCGGAAAGGAACTTGTTGCTTCAAAAGGAGTCTACCATTCTAAGACGTGACCTTGAGGAAGAGTTTGAAAAGAAGAAGGATCTGATCCTTGCTGAATCAAGGCGCGATGTCCTTAGGGAAATGCAGGACCGAAATGTCGATGTTCCTACCGAATTGAGCGAAGCTATTGCCATTGTGCGGTTGACTCGTGAAGATCTTGGTCTCCCAGTGAGTTCCTCCGATGAAGGTTCCGATGGAGATGGTGATGAATGAATTGTAGCTGTTTTCGACTTGTTGTTTTAGTCGTTTTGAAATCTGATGCAATGTGGTCGTATGGCCAGTTTATGTACATAGATATTTCGTATGAATGAAATTATTTTCTTTTCATTCTTGTATTGTTTTTTCCGAAGACGATTTAATCGTTCGAAAGTTTTGACGTATAATGACAGTCGTCGAAAGAGGTGATTGGGGCCCAATGCCTTAGTGCATAGTAAAGAATGACGTCTCATTTTCACGTAATGCACTTCTTCGAACGTTTTATGAGTTCGGAATGAAAAAATCATTTAACACTTGGTGAAAAAATTGGAATTGTAGAATTCGCTCATATTCGAAGCGATCATTTGAGTCGGACAAATGTGCTAATTCGAAAATATAAACCAAAGTGTTGCGTACTATTGAAATGAGCCGCTAATGGGCTTTTAATACATTTTGGATCGTGTATTTCGATCGATTACAGGATGTGGCCGTTTAAAGGCACAGACTTTTGATCGCTAACGGATTGTTTACATAAACGGATAACCCTTGACTTTGAATAAAAACATCAAGGTTTGAAACATCCGATAAAGTTTAATTCGAACGAGTCCCCAGTTCGAGTGAGTGTTGGGGTCTTCGAGCTTCGGTGGAATTTTGAACGAGTCCCCAGTTCGAGTGAACGTAAGAACTTTTGTCGAATTTTGAACGAGTCCCCGGTGTTGCTTTTAATCGGTCTCGTTCCTTCTTCCGATGGGAAGTTCCCAGTTCTTGGGCAGTCCCCCGTATCCGTTGATGACCATCATGCTAACTCCATCTCCCCCCCCCCCAGTTTTTGGGTGTGAAGAATGAGTGGCCAAACATTGGTCCTGAAACGGAGTCATTGGAAAAACAAAAACCGAGAAACCGTTATAGATGAAGACCACGTTAGAATGTTCGTCAGACTTATCGACCCCGATCGGAGCGTTTTGAGCTCAGGTGTTCGTGGGTGATGTTTGTCATCATTCAATTCCAACTATGCCTATCATCTAAAAGTGTTAGTATCAAATAATCGATTAAACAATTCTTTCCGATGGAGGAAAAAGAAAAAATGAAATTTTGCGAGAGTAAAAGATGAGAATTGATGATACCGTAGAATCTCAAAAGTAGTATTTCTTCAATTGTGTGATATTCCAATTGAAGTCGACCGGCTTGGAGTCCATTGTTTCGAGTTGGTATGATCCTTTACCGATTACTGCTTTGACCTGATAGGGTCCTTCCCAATTTGCTCCTAGCTTACCTTCGTTGGGCTCATCTTTTTTTGCTCTTTTGATCTTCAGCACATAGTCACCTCCATTAAAAGATCGATACCTGATTTTTTTGTTGAGGTAGTTTTCTGCCCTTTGTTTCTGTGCTTGTATTCGAACAAATGCCATGTCCCTTTTTGCTACGATCAGGTTTAGATCTATCAACATGGCTTCTCTGTTTGCTTCTTCGGTGGAGTGGGCAAACCGAAGACTGGGTTCTCCCACTTCCACCGATATCAGTGCTTCTGCTCCGTAGATAAGTGAGAACGGTGTTTCTCTGGTGCTGTGTTTCACCGTTGTCCGATGAGCCCACAGCGCTCCGGGGAGTTCGTTCGGCCAGTTGCCCTTTGAATCATCCATCCTTTTCTTCAAATACTCGATTATTGTTTTGTTGGAAGATTCAGCCTGTCCATTTGCACTGGGGTGATAAGGTGTTGAGGCGATTCGCTTGATCCCCCATTTTTCGAAGAAGGCAGTGATCCGTCTTCCTACAAACTGTTTACCGTTATCGCATGTGATCTCTTTCGGGATCCCAAAACGACAGATAATATTTTGATGAATAAATTTAATGACTTCTTGTTCACGAATTTTAGCCAAGGCAATTGCTTCTACCCATTTAGAAAAATAATCAGTAAGAATTAAAATAAATTATACCCCACCGGGCGCTGTTGGAAGCGGCCCGACCAAGTCCATTCCCCATTTCATGAATGACCACGGTGACGTGACCGAATGAAGTGGCTCTGCCTGTTGATGTATGAGGTTGCCAAATCGTTGACATTTGTCGCATTTGCGGACGAATTCTTTGGCATCATCTGCGATCGTTGGCCAATTGTATCCAGCTCGTAGGATCTTTCGAACCAACGACTTGCTGCCGGAGTGATTGCCGCACTCGCCTTCGTGAATCTCCTTCAGCACATAGTTTGTTCCATCCGGTCCTACACACTTCGCTAAAGGGCCGCTGAACATTTGTCTGTAGAGCTAGTTTTCTAAGAGACAATATCTTGCCGCTTTAGCTTTGAGTGATCGGGCAGATTTCTTGTCACTGGGAAGGGTGCCTGCCTGCAAATAAGACAAGTATTTGTTTCTCCAATCCTAAGTATGATTAACATTGTTTACCTCTTTGATGCTCCGACAGAGTGGGGATTCGAACAGGTGAACCACTGTTTCATCGATTTTTCCATCGATGGCCGCTGCAGAACCGAGGTTGGCTAAAGCGTCTGCTTCGATGTTGTCCTCCCTTGGTATCTGAGCTATTTTCCATTCTCGGAAAGATGTAAGGAGATTTTGTACTTTCTTGAGCAACTGCTGCATCCTCGGATCTCGAACACAAAAATCGCCTTGGATTTGATTTACCACCAATTGAGAATCACTTTTTATGTCTAATCATTCGACCTTCAGGTCTTTTGCGATATTTAAACCTGCGGCGAGGGCCTCATATTCGGCCTCGTTGTTAGTTTTTGCATGTAATTTGATCGCATACCTGAGTTTTTCACCGGTAGGCGCTATTAATAAGATTCCAAGACCAGTCCCCTTAACGTTTGAAGCTCCATCGGTAAATATTTTCCAAACTCCGGGATCGGGATCTCTCATCATCAATTCTTCCTTTTTTGCCTCCAGGAAGATGTTAGCGCTAAAATCTGCTACAAAATCAGCTAACACTTGAGATTTTATGGCGGTGCGAGGCTGATAAGTGATATTGTACTCACTCAGCTCGACCGCCCACTTCATTAATCGACCAGAGAGATCTGGCCGATGTAACATATTTCGTAATGGAAAAGTAGTTACGACAGATATTGAATGACATTGGAAATAAGGTCTTAGTTTTCGTGCAGCAGTGATTAGTGCAAGTGCTAGTTTTTCTAGGTGTGGATACATTGTTTCTGCATCTAACAGTGTTTTACTAACATAATAGATAGGAAATTGATTACCTCTGTCCTCGCGGACAAGGACAGCGCTTACAGCGACATCGGAGACGGCCAAGTAAATCAGCAGCATTTCTCCTTCGATCGGTTTTGACAGGAGCGGAGCATTTGAAAGGTACTGCTTTAGTTCTCTGAGGGCCTTTTTGCATTCTGGTGTCCATTCAAAGCTTTTGTTCTTCCTCAGCACCGAAAAGAACCTGTGACATCGTTCAGATGACCTCGAGATGAACCTGCTGAGATAGGCTACTCGACCGGTCAGCTGTTGAACTTCTTTCACTGTTGTTAAGTCCTCGGGAATGCTTTCGGTTGCTTTGATTTTGTCTGGATTGGCCTCAATCCCTCTTTGCGATACGATGAATCCCAAGAACTTGCCGCATCCAACTCCGAACGCGCATTTCTCTGGATTCAATCTCATGTTGAACCGCCTTAGTATCGTAAAGGTCTCCTCCAAATGACTTAAATGATTTCCCTTCTCAAGAGATTTGACCAGCATGTCATCGATATATACTTCCATGGTATTTTCGATCAAATCTTTGAACATAGTAGTGACCAAACGCTGATAAGTAGCACCAGCACTTTTAAGGCCGAAGGGCATGACTGTATAACAATAAGTCCCCATATCCGTGATGAATGACGTTTTCTCCCGATGTAATGGGTCCATCAAAATTTGATTATAGCCTGAATAGGCATCCAAGAAGCTCAACATTTCGTGCCCCGCCGTTGAATCGATCAGTCTATTGATGTGAGGCAACGGGAACGAATCTTTTGGACAGGCTTTATTGAGGTCGGTATAATCGACGCATACTCTCCGCTTGCCGTTTTTCTTTGGCACCACTACAGTGTTTTCAAGCCATTCAGGATATTTGACCTCCTTAATGAACCCATTCATTAGCAACTTTTCTACCTCGTCATTGATCACTTTCCTTCGAAATCCTCCATTCGGCCGTTTCTTTTGTTTTACCGGCCGATGTTTTGGATCGACGTTTAATTTGTGTGTGGCGACCTTTGGATCGATCCCAACCATATCTGCGTGAGATCAAACAAAACAATCAGAATTATCCTTGAGGAAGGATATGATTTTTGATTTCACTTTGGGATCCAATTCTGCTCCCACATAGACTTTCCGATCAGGCTTATCATCGAATAACGTCACTTCCTCTAAGTCTTCTATCGTAGAGTCTCTAGCTTTTTGTTTATACGGTTCTCTCACACATGGTGGAACCTATGCGAAGTCGCCTTCGACTTCGGATTCCGGTAACTGTGACGAAGCACATGACGGAACCGAAGTGAAGCTTCCGGCCACGGGTTCCACTAGCTGTGATTGCTACGATCGAAAGCCATCCTTAACAGCTACTGAGTAACATTCTCGTGAAGCCTGTTGTTCGCCTTGAATTTCACGAATTCCCCATGGGGTAGGGAATTTTACAACTTGATGTAGGGTCGATGGGATCGCCCCTATAGCGTGAATCCACGGTCGACCCAATATCACGTTGTATGCCATATTGCCTTTCATTACTTGAAATGATGTCTCATTCTCAACACCTTCCGCATAAGTCTTAATGGTGATTTCTCCAATGGTTACCTCGCTCGAGTTATTGAAACCCGACAGTACTGTTGAGCGAGGCACGATCTTATCGCTCAACTGCAGCTTCTCGACTACCCTTGCATGTATGATATTAACCGAACTACCAGCATCGTTAATACCCTTTTCACATCAGCGTCATCGATCCTCATGGTGACTACAAGTGCATCGTGATGGGGATGAATCCTGTCATCGAAGTCAAAATCCCCGAACACGATCTCATCATTCATATCGTCTCGTGTTCGTTCTCTCGTGTAAATGAGACCTTTGCATATTTCTTGGTAGTGTAGGTCACCCCACAAACGTCATCTCCTCCGGTAATAACATTTCTGTCTTCCTAGGAGCAGGAGGTTTTGGCGGCTCATCGTCTTTCTTCTTATTACAATTGTTTCGTCCTTTGTCAGTCAATAGTTCGACCAGATGCCCCTTCTGCAGCAGGCTGGCCACTTCGTATCTCAATGCCTTACAATCCTCCGTTGTATGGCCGAAGTCATGGTGAAATGCACACCATAGATTTTCATCCCTTGTATTTGGATTTGTTTTTATGCGACCTGGAAACTTTACAACCTTCTCACCCATCCCCTTCAAGTGATTCACCAAGTTTGGTGTTAATATGCAAAAATTGTACTCCGTCACTTTAGGGGGGAGTGGTCGATCTTTTGGAGCCGAAGATGCGTTCGACTGCCCTTTCTTCGATTGATTCTTCGAACCACCAGCTTCGTGGTTGTTGTTCCCCATTCGAGGGAAACTGTAGGGCTCCCATCGTTGGTCCCTGTAGTTTCGCCTGTCATTTTCAACTCTCCATGGTGGAAGTCGATCATAATGATAACTATTTCGGACTAGCTGCAACTCCTCCTCCTCAGCCCTAATCAGTGGCTCGCATTCCCGATATAGCACTTCGAATGTCCATGCATCGATCTCTCTGAGACGATTTTTTAACTTCCATGCCTCAATCGAATCAGTGCGCAAATTGTTAGCAAAATTCAAGCAAGCCCACCTCTCTTCGAGATTCGGGATATGAATCTTCTTATCATTGAATCGTTTCACAAATTGTTTTATGGTTTCCCCGGGTCGCTGCCTAACATTCAATATATCTTCCACCCTTGGCGCTATCTTTTTTGCTCCAGTATGTGAATAAACTTTGCCGACATGTCATCAAAATTCAATATATCATTTTCAGGTAACTGCAGATACCATTTCAATGCCGCTCCCTTCAACGTCTCACAAAACTTCTTGAGGCTGACTGAATTAATTTCCTCCGAGGTTAGGTCGTTCGCCTGAACTGCAACTGAAAACATATCAATGTGATCCCTTGGATCTGTGGTCCCATCGTACCTCAAACTTTCTGGCAACTTGAAAGTTTTAGGAATGGGCATCGGGGCTGCACTTGCTGGGAACGGATGCTTTGAGATCGATTTCTTAGCGACCTCGTCCGTTAACTTTGGAACACTTGGAAATTTCTCCATAAATGATTTTATCTCACCGAACTTTTTATCCACTGTGTCATTCAACAGAGTTTTCATCGTAGCTAACATTCTCACTTCTGCTGTAACTGAGGCCGGAGCTCCCATAGCTGTCGCGGCCGTACCCGATCCCCCAGATCCGACCCTCGCTGTAAGTCCCCCCTGTTACGGCGCCCTGAGGAACCGAAGTCGGAATGCTTGCTGGAGGTGTGATCGGAGGGGTGGGTGCTCTGTTTCCGATAGAGTTAGATAAAACCCTTAGCTGCTCTTGTATCATTTCGAACTGAGCGTCGTGCCTTTTCAAATACGCCATTAGTGACGCATTTGCATCTCCTGACTCAGTTTTGACCACGGGCTCCTTGCCCGGTCGCTGCCCTCGGGGCGCGTTCAACTGTGAACCAGCAGGAATGTCGTCATGAGTTGGATCCTGCTCGCGATTGGTAGGCTCATCGACCGCTTCACCGTTGGTCGGAACAGGAACCCGGTCATTGAGATTGAGCTATTGTTAACCGTTCAAAGCGGTGGTAGCATCGACGTTACATTCATTTGCCATTTCAAGACAAGGAAACAAACGTAAGTAGTATCAAACGATTCAAATTTCGGAATAAATCGATTGCCTAGACCCCACGGTGGGCGCCAAATTGTATTTCCTAAAAATGTATCAGGTTTTACAGTTAAATTTATATTTAGTTGAGTCTAAGGCGACCGTTTTATATTTCAATTCGATCGATTGATAAGCAGTTTACGTTAATGGAACAGTCGATCTCTTGCGGCTTAATTCGAAGGAAATTCTAATATCGATTTCACAGATGCAGATTCGATGTCAAATATCAGTGAACGATGTCAGGTTCAAATAAACGATTCGAAGGCAAATATAAACAAATAAATTCGAAGTAAATAACAAGCTAATTATTTACGTTGAGATGATTCCGTCCCAGTCAGATGTCCAGTTTTAGTCAACTACGGTGACAACAATAGATTCAATGATGATGACAGATACGATGATAATGGCAGATACGATAGTGATGACAGATTCGATGATGATAATAGATACGATGACGAGCGAATATAATTTGATGATGAGAAAATGTAATATGAATATATTCGATCGAGTAATGTGATGGTAAAGTAACAGCAGCAATATTGATGCGGGGCAATTCGAGCAACCATCCAAAAGCACCATCCAAGGCCAAGGAAGAGCACTTCAAGGTCATACATGGGGACGCCATGGAAAGAAGAGCATCCGAGACACATTTCGAGGTGTTTCAAGAAGCTTCAGGAAGAGGCGGACCGCCTAGGAATTGAGGCGGACCGCCTAGTGAATGCATGCTCTCTGGAATTGTTGGAGGCGGACCAGGAGGCGGAGCGCCTAGGGGTGCTGAGGTGGAGCGCCTCCCCCTGCTATTGTTTGACGGGAATTTGACTTAAGTTGCTATGTAATTCCTATTATGCCCCTACGTGGCTTATGACTTTAGAACCTACTTAAGGGTACTTTAGGTCTTTCATTAATGTCTAGGAAAGGCCTATAAATACTCCATTAGCTTTACATTTTCCTTAGTTAGCCATTATGATGAATGAATGAATGAACAATGTTCAAGAGTGGATTCTCTTTGAATGAAAACCCTTTGAGACGGTTTGAGTTTACTAGTGGATTCTAGTTGAACCCCAAACCCCCCCCCCACCCCCCGCGATCATTCTACTTGCGAGTCCTTTGTCGTCTCGAGAGTAGTTGCATAGTGTAGGTCCTCCTTGACACCGATACGAGGGTATTATGGAACGAGTTCTCCATAGTTACTTCGTAGGGAGTTCGAGTAGTGTCTCGCTCTTTTATCTTTATTTCCGCATTTGGTTTTGATCCTTATCATCTTGGTATCAGAGTAAGGCTCGGGTTTTGTTTCTACAAACCCCCGACCCTTGATTCTTCATGCCTAGGTTGATTCTATCTTTAGTTTTCTTGTTCTTGTTAATGGAAAGGAGAAAATCACAAAAAAAAAATTGAAAAAAAAATTGAAAACACCAAAAATTTGGTCTATTTTGATTGTTTGTTTGATTCGTGTTGTGATTGTTATTGGGGTTTGTTCCTTATTGGAAACCCGTTATTTTGGTACCCAACACACATGATTTGGAGTTGTATCCCATGATTTGAAGATTTGAAACCCTTGAAAATTTTGAAAATTTTGAAACCCTAGCTATGAACATGATGAACGTGGTAGATTGTTGGATTTTGATTGGGGTTTGATAAAAGTGATTGGGGTTTTATCTTTGTGGTTGAAACAACATTTGGGTACCTTTGGATTGCTAAAACAACGTGTGATTTGTTGGATTTTTGGGTGTTAAAGTTGAAAAACACGTTGTTGGACTGTGCTGAAAGTTGCAGGAGGCGGAGCGCCTCAATTTTGTTAGCTCTCTGGAAATCTGCTGAGGTGGAGCGCCTCCCCCAAAGAGGCGACCCACTGGTACTCTGCTGAGGCGGAGCGCCTACTTCCTGAAGGTTGGGAATTGGGTAGTTTTTCGTAGGTTCTCTTGTTTTGTTGTTTGCATTGCTTCTAATTAGTACTATTAGAGTATAATCCTACTTGATTAGTACTAATTACTTCGAGCTATTAGGATCATCGTGCCTTAGAAAGGAGACTAGAATTCAAAGAAGACCCGTAGTATCTTTTTGATTCAAGTCCTCACTTAAAGTGCTTATTGTTCCAATCGAGTCCCATTAACTCCACTCACCCCGGAGAGCATTGGACTTGAGAAGTTGAGTGATTGAGTTGTGGTTCGTTGGTCAACTAGTTGAAGCTTTTAGACTCAAACTTGAGTGAAATATCCACCACCACTGAACGAGTGACCCGAGTGTTATACACGTGAGGGTGTGTGTGAGGTGTTTTACTAACGTTTGTTGATTTTTATAGGTACTATGGCAACCGATGGAGATGATCCTATGAAAATTTTCATGGCTACCGTTATAGCCAAGTTGGAGGATATAACTTTGAGACTTGACTCCGTCGAGAGGAATCAAGTTGAGACCGGTGAGAGGAGGACCCCGAGTGTCCAAATTGAATCCGGAGAGGGCACAAGTCATAGCACTCCTATGACTCCCGGACACTTTGTTGAGCTAACCAAGAAGTATGAACAAAGCAAAGTTGAAGCTCTACAAGAGCGTGGGTTAGGCAATCCCCGACAAGAGGGCAATCCCCTCAACTTGGGCAATCCCCAAGGAAATGCTCCACTTCGAAGACCCGTGCGGAATGTCCCACCTCTTGAACAAATTGATGAAGTTCAAGAAGATGAGGAGGCCGGGTATGGTGATGAAGCCTATGGGTTTGATGTTCCTTATCAACCTAGGAGGCAAATGCATTGGGGTCGAAATGTGGATAGGGGTAGAGGCCGAGGTCAAGGGCCACCCATGGGCTATGCTAGAGGGAATGCGAGGAGAGAGTATGTTGCTCATGATGACCATTATGGAGGCCAACCGGAGCCTAACTATGGGGTACGTGACAACAACAACAACCTCAATAGTGTCAAGCTCAATCTTCCACCCTTCAAGGGAACTTGTGATCCGGAGGCATACATGGAATGGGTACTACTTATGGAGAGGGTGTTTGACACCAATGAGATGACCGAGGAGAGAAAGGGTACCTATGCTATTTCTACCTTTGAGGCCTATGCTTCTACTTGGTGGGAGTCTATGAAGAGGTCTAGGAGAAGGATGAATTTGCATTTGAATGTGACTTGGGATGAGTTGAAAGGCCTTATGAACACCAAGTACATAACTCCAAGGTATCGGCAAGAGCAACTCAAGAAGCTCTATGATCTAAAACAAGGTGTCAAATCGGTGCATGAGTACCATGATGAGTTTGAAAAGATCCGGATGGCATTGGATATGGATACCGAAGGTGAAGAAGAAGCCATGATCCGTTTCAAGAATGGCTTGAGCTATGGTATAGCTTCTCAATTGAGGTTGCATCATTATCTCACACTTCAAAATATGTTTGAAGCCGCAATTGATGCCAAGACTTGGCTCAAAGGATAGAAGTTCAAAAACAACACTCCTACTACCACAAGCAAGCCAAAAGAGTGGAAGACTCCAAATGCAAACTTTCCAAATGCAAGTGCTAGCAAAGAAGTGGAAAAGCCTTATGAGAAGACTACACCAAACTTGGAAGGTAATTCTAAAACTCGCTTGAGTAATCCTATTTCTACTTCTACTCAATGTTATAAGTGCAAGGGCTTTGGGCATATTGATAAAGAATGCTCCACAAAACGAACCATGGTTGTGGTTGGCAATTTAGTGTATGAACAAGAAAGTGAGTCCGAAAATGAGGAAGTAGAGGAGGATGAGGAAGTTGAATGTGAGGTTGCCGAAGAGGGTGATGAAGGTCCACAAATGTTCTTGGTGGTTAGGAGGAGCTTGAGTACCATTCTCATGGAAGAGGAGGTGGAAAATGATCAAAGAGAAAGCCTCTTTCATGCTAGATGTCGTGTGATGGGGCAATTGTGCTCAATGGTTGTTGATTCGGGGAGTTGTGCCAACATAGTAAGCCAAACCTTGATTTCCCAATTGAAGTTACCCACTCGAAAGCACCCAAACCCATATCGCTTACAATGGCTTAGCGAAGGTGGTGAACTAAAGGTGGTGAAGCAAGTGTTGCTTGAGTTTAGCATTGGGAACTATAAAGATAAGGTCTTGTTCGATGTTATCCCAATGCAAGCTTGTCATCTATTGTTTGGGAGACCATGGCAATATGATAGGTGTGTTGTGCATGATGGTAGGACCAACTCCTATACGGTCAAGCAAGATGGGAAGAAATATGTGCTTAGACCTTTGACTCCGAGGCAAGTAAGGGAAGACTATAAGCGGATGAAGGAGTTGAGGGAGGCGGCTAAAGCAAAGTCACCCATTGTACTTGAACCCGAGGCAAACAATCTCATTGTTTTGCCATTGCATGATGAAAATGAGAGTCACTCCACTTCAATTGAGAGAGAAAAGATGGAGAGAAGTGAGGGAGTAACCGGTGACAATCCAAAAGAGAAAAAGGAGAGGAATTGAGGAGTGATGTGAGTGGATTGTCACCACAAACTACACTTGACCATGAGGTAAAATTGAGAGAGATGAGAGGTGAGGAAGGAAAAATTGAGAGTAAGAGCACCCATTGTTCTAACCCTTCTTTATCTTCTACCTTTTCTTGTGAACGTTCTTGTGTAGGTTCATTTCAAGACAAGCCATTGGAGCCTCAATGTGAGCTTCATGAAGGAGGAGTTGCATATGACACTTCAAACCTTGTGAGTGATCAAGGAAGTACTACCAATGTAAGTGTTACTTCACCTTTTCATGAACCTACTAGCTACTTGTCTTGTGATGACTCAACACTAGTTGGTGGTTTTGATGCATCTAGTGAGTATACCACTAGTGAAGAGTCTAGTTGTCAACTTGTATGTGCTTGTGAAACACTAGTTGGAAGGGATGCTATGCCACATCATGATGTGAGCTCATTGTTCATTGAACCCCTCCCTAGTGTAGATTTGATAGTTGACAAAGGTTGTGACCTTCGCTATGACACACCACCAACCTTTGACAAAGGGGAAGATGAGATAGTTGATCATGCTCTTGTTGATTTGCTACTATTTGGTGGACCAATGTGTTGTGGTGAGGATGGTCTTGCCCTTGAGGCGTCCAAATTGCATGAATTGGGCAAGGTTGTCTATGATGACTCCTTAAGTGAACTTAGTCTTGATAACTTGTCTATGCTTAATCATGATATTGAGATGCATGTTTTAACCAATCCATTGTTTGAAGGCATTCTCATTAGTGGTAATGACTTGTATCGGACTAGGGTGAATAGTAGGATGGAACCCCCATGGTGTGATTCCTTAGGCAACCCATTGCTTGAGAATGTGGGTGAGGTAGATGGTTCTTTGAGTGACCCTCTTATTGCTTGTTGGGGTTATGATGAAGAAGAATCCATCATCAACATCTTCCTTGAGAGCTTGACTTTTGAGGAGGGTTGCCTAGTTGATGAAATTGGAGGGGAAGAGGAATCCCTTGGTGTGAGTAGGTATGCTCTAAAGAAGGGGAGTGGAGTGCTTGATCCTACTTGTAGGTTGGGCTATTTGATTCTCTCCACTCCACATGTTGATCACACCTCGAGGATAGATTGGTGTGTTGATTTTGAGCTTAAGGTTCAAGGGGATTTTGGTAGCTTGATCTTGCATTTCCCATCTTCCCATGACCTATTTGCTCATTATCTTGTAGAGTGCATGTTGATCTTTAACCAAGTGCTTATGGTTCTCTTTGGAGACTTGATATTTATGATTGTTATTGATGCTTGGTTATATCAAAAGAGTGTGTTTTCCACACTTCTTGCACTAACCTACTTTCAAGGTAGGACGTTTGCGTGTTTTTGCTTGTCGTTGCTTGTAGGTTCTAAGCTCCATGCTAAGGCGAGGAAGCTCTTGGAAGAAGCCTATGACAAAGTGACGATCAAGAGGAACAAAGGAGGAGATTCTTGGCCACCCCGAGGAGTTGCTAGAGCCATGAGAGACCAAGCCTTGATTTCGAGGACGAAATCTTCTCAAGAAGGGGAGGATGATGCGGGGCAATTCGAGCAACCATCCAAAAGCACCATCCAAGGCCAAGGAAGAGCACTTCAAGGTCATACATGGGGACGCCATGGAAAGAAGAGCATCAGAGACACATTTCGAGGTGTTTCAAGAAGCTTCAGGAAGAGGCGGACCGCCTAGGAATTGAGGCGGACCGCCTAGTGAATGCATGCTCTCTGGAATTGTTGGAGGCGGACCAGGAGGCGGAGCGCCTAGGGGTGCTGAGGCGGAGCGCCTACTCCAAAGAGGCGGAGCGCCTCCCCCTGCTATTGTTTGACGGGAATTTGACTTAAGTTGCTATGTAATTCCTATTATGCCCCTACGTGGCTTATGACTTTAGAACCTACTTAAGGGTACTTTAGGTCTTTCATTAATGTCTAGGAAAGGCCTATAAATACTCCATTAGCTTTACATTTTCCTTAGTTAGCCATTATGATGAATGAATGAATGAACAATGTTCAAGAGTGGATTCTCTTTGAATGAAAACCCTTTGAGACGGTTTGAGTTTACTAGTGGATTCTAGTTGAACCCCAAACCCTCCCGATCATTCTACTTGCGAGTCCTTTGTCGTCTCGAGGGTAGTTGCATAGTGTAGGTCCTCCTTGACACCGATACGAGGGTATTATGGAACGAGTTCTCCATAGTTACTTCGTAGGGAGTTCGAGTAGTGTCTCGCTCTTTTATCTTTATTTCCGCGTTTGGTTTTGATCCTTATCAAATATGTCCGATGTAATTTAACAATGAACAGATTGGTGAATTATCTTATGCGATCAGAATAACGATGACAAGTTGATAAGATCGAACGCAGTAAAATAACGAATAATATAAGCAGCAAGTAAAACAAGTAGTGATTTAAACGAGCAAACGATAAGTAAATAATTAAAGCGATAAAAGCTTATTGAATTGAAGAGTCGGAGGTGGTGCTTCAATGAAAGAGATGAGTCTTCTTCCACGTTTGAACCAAGCCACGACTGAATTTAATACAAGGGTTGCTTTGATAATAACAGTAATTCATAGTGTAATGAGAGAATAAAATGAGAAAATTTGTATAGCTGAATGAAGGTTGAGAGTAATCTTGCTCAGATGAATGTGCCCTCAAATGAGAGCATGAAGTCCTATTTATAGGTTGAAATGATGAAGAACTCCAACCCTAGAAGAATTCCACTCTGCCACGTTTCTTTCCCAACAGTTGCATACCTTCATCCACTTCCGCCGAATCCGCAAAATCCGTTCCGATAAACTTGGGATGAGGACAAGCTGCGTTATCCATTGGAGCACTGCCTTCGAAATTACCCAATCACAACAGCACATAACCGATCACGCAATTGAACGAAACAGTTTCTTCCCGATCACAACGTCTTCGAAGTCGACTAATGCCTTGTCATGAAATCAAAACCGAAAATTGTGATCGAACAGAAATCGACCAATACACTTTCCTTTTAAGGAGCTAACATGATGGTGTTGACTTCCTGCTGACTGCAGGAGGTATGTTGTAATTGTAGGATTTGAATGATGGCATGAGGGCCTTGATACCTTAAAATAGGCAACTGTCTCCAGATAATTTGCCTTCTATTTTATAGTAGGATTCATACCTAACCTGATAAGTTGACACTGTTAAGGTGATTCCTCACTAACCTTGAAGGGCAGGATCCTTAAAAACATCAATTTAATCCTGTAATATCTTTGTTTCCACGTTCCTGTCTTACTTGATAGCCAACTATTCCTTGTTGGGTCTAACAATCTTATTCCTTCTGAAAGATGATTCAATCTTATGATTGTTAGTGGAAGTTCCGGCTCTGTAAGTGATCTGACTATGTTTTGGTTGCTAAGACTTAGCTTTGGAACTCAACTTCCGCACCTAGATTACTCAGTTTAAGTGGAACTTATCCACAGTTCTCTTATTTCTTGAATTCAGTTACTTATTTTTTAATAACTATGGTGTCTGGCAAGCTTGCTAGTACCTCATTATTCCACTGGATACCTGCTACCTCCCACCAACAGGTACCATGTAACTTTTCTAACGCAACTTAGGAAAATAGAAAGAAATCACCTAGCGTTCTTTTGTCTCTAATGAGATTTGAGACCTGATTTCCGAGGTAAACTCAACCACTTTCTTTCAGGTGCAGATGCAGTGTCATCTAACACCGGAACTTTATGGCTCACTCTCTTGCACATGAAACATGATCATCAATCAACCTTAATGGTAGAAATCCAATAGCTTTGATGACATTCAAGGTTGCAGTACTTATTTCCTAAATTAATGCTTACAGAACATCTTATGATGGTTTACTTTGTTTCTCTTGTATTCTTTTTTATGCAAGCAGCAAAAGGATTCTGTTAGTGTTGGAACCATGTGTTTACCACCAAGTTAATTGTCTTATCTTAGTGTTATATCTTGCTGTTTCTGTAAATACACTCTGGCTAGTTAAAATATTACTCAAGACTGCAATCCTTTATCACTTGCAATTTATATTAGACAGTAAAGGTACATCATGTAATGTAATTAATGTTTATACCTGAGAAAAACTTTTTGACCTCACACCCTTTGTTATTGTGTCTTAACTTTTACTTTTTGGTGAAGACATCTTGCTCTCCCGAGGCAATTTGCAGGTTTTAAAGAAGAAAGGCTTTGAAGTGACTCTGTCTGATGATGCAGGCCGTTTTTGTAACACTCCAGCTAAGAATTAAGTGTCTCAGGTGGGCATAACACAAGAGAGATACTGAGTATATAAGTTAACTGGCCTTAGACTCTAGTGACGCGTTTTAAACTCGTGCGGACCTAGGCCCAGAATGGAAAATATCACTAGCGGGTTGGGCTGTTACAAATGGTATCAGAGTCACTCCGTGTCAGCCTTGACGATGTGGTACAGAGTTCAGGGCTGAGTCTAGGAAAATTCCGGATACGCGGGGCAAACCTCTGCGAGGACGCTGAGTCCATAAGATGGGGTGTATGTAACACCCAGCTAAGGATTAAGTGTCCCACATGGGCATAACAGATGAGAGATGCTGGATATATAAGTTTTGGGCTTAGACCCTAGTAACGCGTTTTAAACCCGTGCGGGCCTAGGCCCAGAGCGGACAATATCACTAGTGGATTGGGCTGTTACAGTTTTGTGTGCAATTATGTATATTATCATTCTCTCCGGTTTGCAGAGCAAAAAGGTCACAAATCTCTGTTTGTCCATGTGCCTTCATTTAAAAGTATTAACAAGGAAAGCCAAATGGAATTCACAGTTTCACTATAGGAGGCTATTGCATTAACTTGTTGATGTCTTGAGGGGAATTTATGTTCATCATTTCTGTTGTTCTATTTTATGTTTTCACCTCACCTGCGAATAACTCTGTTCATGTACAAATGTCACAATGATGACCAATAATGCCATTGAACACTGTTCTGCTCATTTTCTTGGAATGACTTTTGGTATTCACTAAATATAGTATTCACTTATGAAAAGCTTCTAGATTTTCCATTAAGTTTTACTGAAGTGTGGGCAACATAATTTTAATTATATGTATTAAGTAATATAATTATTTTATACGGAAAAGGGCCAAAATTGCCCCTCTACTATGGTAAATCGGACCAGTTTACCCTCCGTTAAGTTTTTGGATCGACCATACCCCTGCCGTTACCAAAGTACACCAATTTGCCCCTAAAAATGACGGGCCTCCAGCGTGTCAAATACGTGGCTGCCACCTCAGTGCCATGTAGATCAAACCATAGTAGAGGTGCAAATTTGGCCCTTTTCTGTTTTTTCCAAAGTCGTATCTGGACTAAGTTTCAATACTTAAAGAAGAAGTTTCGATGCTTAGAGGAGTTATTATAAGAGAGAAAAATGTGCTAAGAATGGTAGATAAGATATTTTGCGAGAAATATGGAATTAAAATGATACTCCCTTCAGTTTGGTTCCATAAGAAAGATATACTTTTGAATTTTATGACTAAAATTATTTTTATTAAAGATGAGATAAAAGTTTAAAAATAAAATTATTTTTAAACAAATATATATGTTCTTTTTAAAAAGACTAAAAGGTAAAATATGCTACTCCTATTAAAGTGGATGAACAGTTCTTTCCGGTGTTTCAATTTAAAAGATATTTTTAATTTATCACAAAAAGTGATTTTTGCTACATATTGACTTATTAACTTTAGTTTAATCTCTTTTTCTTTAATGGCATACTTTTTGTAACAATAGAAAAAATATAATAAAGTATTATGTTTAAAATCACAAATTCTAGTATGCATTAACGGAAAAAATATAATAGAATATTATTTTTAATACATAAAATCTTATATTTTTTTCTACTGTTACAAAAAGTATGCCATTAAAGGAAAAGAAATTAAACTAAAGTTAATAAGTCAATATATAGCAAAAATCACTTTTTGTGATAAATTAAAAATATCTTTTAAATTGAAACACCGGAAAGAACTGTTCATCTACTTTAATAGGAGTAGCATATTTTACCTTTTAGTCTTTTTAAAAAGAACATATATATTTATTTAGAAAGAATTTTATTTTTAAACTTTTATCTAATCTTTAATAAAGATAATTTTAGTCACAAAATTCAAAAGTATATCTTTCTTATGGAACCAAACTGAAGGGAGTATCATTTTAATTCCATATTTCTCGCAAAATATCTTATCTACCATTCTTAGCACATTTTTCTCTCTTATAATAACTCCTCTAAGCATCGAAACTTCTTCTTTAAGTATTGAAACTTAGTCCAGATACAACTTTAGAAAAAATGAAAAGGGCCAAATTTGCCCCTCTACTATGGTTTGGATTTACATGGCACTGAGGTGGCAGCCACGTATTTGACACACTGGAGGCCCGTCATTTTTAGGGCAAATTGGTGTACTTTGGTAACGGCATGGGTATGGTCGATCCAAAAACTTAACGGAAGGTAAACTGGTCCGATTTACCATAGTAGAGGGGCAATTTTGGCCCTTTTCCGTATTTTATATGAAGGAATACAATTACTTTGGTGATAATATTTGGAAATGTTCCAGGATGAAGTTGGACTAGATGACTTAACTTTTGACGGGAAGGATAATGAGTTTTACTAACTGTGGGGTTCTTGTCACATAAGAACATGTTTTATGTGTGATACTTCTATAAGGCTCATGCTCTTATTAAATTTCAATTATAGTTTAGGATATTATCCATAGAGATTGGAACACCTATCTCTAGATTTACGGTATCCTTGATACTACTTGACAGGTCCAGTTTGGTCCGAGAGTTGGTTGTTAATTATCTCAAAGAACGACAAATAAAATCTTTGTTTCATCAAATTTGGATGATAGTTGGTGTTTCAAGAAATTCGAAAGGTGCTGAAGATGATAAAATGAAATCTAGAAATTAAGAGGGTGTTAAGAAGAATTTTAATAATAATTATAAGGGAAAATGGAAGAAGAAAGGGGATGAAAAAGTTCATATGAGCATCTGAGATGGGAAAAAAAAAAAACAGAAAATGAAAAGAGTATAAGAATATAAGGAGTAAATAATAAAATAAAATAGATAAAATATAACAATATTTGGCTAAATTGAACGTTCCATATGATCTAAATGTGTTTTGGATTTTAGATGTAAGTTTAAAATCAACAATTTAATCATATATCAATTTCGTGGATCAAATTCAAAGGTAAAATCATCTTAATGTGTTAAGGATTCATTACGTTGAAGTCTTATGCTGATATCGATCTATTTGGAAACAACACGAGCTATATTTCTTGAAAAAACATAAAAATTGGTTGGTAACCACAAAACTGATCCCTTTATTCCTTGGGACGTTCGCCATCGTGAACCTGCAGGTTGCTATCGAGGTCCACTTACTTTTCAGTTCATCGTTATTGCAATAAGCTTCGTCCTTTTAGCAGGGATAACTCCTAGCCTTGAACAATCAATTGGTCTCATGATCGCGCTAGAGCCCTTCAGAAGGTCAGAATTGACCAAGTGTGCTCTTGCTCTTTTCTATATCACGGAGAACATCCAAGCCCATCTCACCAACAAAACTACGCGATTGCGTGCTCACCATAGCGACCACGACACTAGATGAGAAACTAAGAACATTAAAACAGTAGCAGTAACAATAAAGAAGAAAGCTTAAAAGAATTGGAGATGATGAGCTAGATTTTCCCTAAGCAGAATTCATAATTCGCATAGCCATATTGTTCCTACACAACCCTATTTATCAACCTGAATCTCAAACATATCCACTTAACTTGGTTTTGGGCTGTTGTTGCTGGCATAGGCTCCTATTCTGAAGCCCATTAGCTACTAATCCCCATGCCCATTCATAACAATGATATACACCGGATTTTTTACAATATATAAACATACTCAAAATACAAATTGGAACGCAAATAATCAGAAAATGGGTTCAGAGTAATAAAAAACAGAAATGTAATAACGTAACCATGCGTAGTTAATACACTATTTCACATGGAATAATAGATATGATGAAATACACATGCATTATTAATAGGAGTAATTTATATTTTCAATGGTTCAACTAATGCTTTGGTTATGATATCCTTTAGCTTGGTGCTGGAGTTTGTATACAGATCTTCGTCCTTGTAGAGGAGATTGATAGCTCGAGCAAAATTGAGAACACGCGTGAGAATAGGCATGGGCACGGGCGTCGGATAGAGGCATTCTTTGTTTATGTCTTTCCATGCATTCGCTACAAGATTCTCAAACTTCACATAAGCCTCTTGCTTTGAACCACCAAACTCTTTGATATAGCTTTCAACTGCTGAAGCTACATGCCCTCTCTTTTGTTCAAACTAAATACGCAAATTCCACAAAAGATTAAGTTAGAAACAATATGAGGAAGTGAAACTCTTGATGTATTAGAAAAAAATTCATCATAATATGACTGTTGTTTACATTTTCAAAATTTAAAAGTGAATATATATATATATATATATATATATATATATATATATATATATATATGACTTATGGATGAGACTAGTTAGTCTTTGACTATTAAAAGCAACCAAAAGAAAAAAAAAACAAAGAATCATAACAAACCTATGCGATGATGAGCCATTATTCTAGCCTGCTAGGTATGAAGTATGGTATTGAAGATATATTTCACAATAAAAATTTTGAAACAAAAAACAACAAAAGGTCTAAAGTCTAAACTAAGAGGTGGGGTGACGGATGGGGAAAGAAGAAATGTTGATTAATTAAGTTTGTTACTAACAAATGTAATATGCAGATATCAGTGGAAATGCCATAAGAAAATGAAAAATTAAAAAATGAGCAAAGGTGTGTTTCAATTTTACCTGATGTCCAACCCTGTCATCCATCAGTCGACATACAATAGACGAAGCTGTTACCATTAAAGGTTCATTTGTAATCCACTCAAGGGTCTCCTTAGTGACTACCTCTTCCATACCAACCAAAGAAGTTGTGGAAAGCATCATATAACATGCAGTTATAAGTGCAATTTTCATATACTCCTCAAATGTAGGGACACATCCAACATGATACCACTTGAACTCTTGAAGATATGCTTTGCATACTTTCTTCAGCTAAAATCATTGACAAAAAGAACATGATTAATTGAACAGTTTCAGAAAGTTTTTCGATTGTGCATTTGTCATGTTCGTATCAAGAAAAGAAATGAAAACACATTGTTAAGTAGTACTATATATTTTTCATATAGAAGTTGAGGGGCTAGTTGTTACTTTATATATTATTCCATTTTTCTTTTAGAATGTTACTTGAAAAGTATGTGATCTTGTTGAAATAAAAAGTTTTTCTTTTTCTGTGGTAGGATACAAAGATCTCATATGGAGTAATTTTGTAAGGATTTTTTGTTTTTACTTTGTAGAATCATATTACTATAAAAGTATGTACTCAAAATAGGCAAAAATCAGATTACCAAAAAGCCTCTATAAAAAAAAATTAAATTAGATAACTATCTTCACAAATATACAAAAACCCTACCTGCAAAAAAAAAACACTAACGCCAAGGGTTGCTCTCAACAGCCAACAGTTGCTACGCTTGGTCATTAACAGCCAACAGTTGCTATGCTTGGTCATTATTAAAAATAAAAACCTCACGTCAAATATTGCATTCCATCAGCCAAGATTTGCTACGTTTGGTTTCATTCTTTGGAACAATCAATTGCACATATGGCTCTTCTCAATTAATTGTTGTGTTTAATTCATGCACTCCTTCTTAAGGCAACACAACTTTAGTGGGTCAACTCTTAATCTATTTTTACCATGCTTTTACTATGGTAAGGTTTCTTTCTTCATTGTTTGTGTCCGTTTATGTTGCAATATAAAATTCTTCTTGGGTTTGTGCATTCTGTGACTATGTGTGTCCTTGTCTGTATTTACTTGGATAACTACACTCTTTATTTGCACGTAACCATGCCATTTGTTTGTTCAAATTTTCATGCAACTAGAATCGCATTGGAACAAAGACATGAGCTTTGGATTCATGTATTCCTAATAAATACTGTGCTTTCTTAGTTACTGCATGCAGATTTTGTGCTTAATTAGTTACTCCATATTTCTGTTGATGTTATGACAATGGCAATAAATTTTCACTTGAAGACATAATTTTTTACAGTTTAACAGCTTCGTAATACAATGCAAAATGATCTGACCTTTACTTTTACAACGGCTACTTTCTTTGTGATATTTCTATTGTACTTCAATTGGGAGGCTATGATCGATTAGGCCTATATATATAGGAGACCACAACAATTTTTCCCGGCCCTTTTGATGACATGAAGTAATTTTCTTTGGTGATTAGTTGGTCGTTGTGTGAGTTAGTTTATACATTTATTTATTCCTTTTGGGTATTTCTTATGTTGTGAATATATGAACCTTGAATAAAATACTTTCTGAAGTATTATAGATTGACTTGAACCTAATGGTGTGAACTAATGACCAATGAGGAAGGTGAAAATCATGGGATACCAGAGTTCAAAGTTATCGAAGATTAATGCTGGTGCATCCTATACTACATATATCTGCCTCTGCCTCACAAATGTTGGTAAAGGTTATTTTTTTAATGTAAGGTTGCTATAATTTATTGATGTGGTCATATTTCCTACAGTTAGCTACTCTGGGTGAATGTCGAAATACAAAGTTATTTTTGAATTCTAACTCCACAATTTGCTTGATAATGCTTCTTTATACGTGCACTTTCGTCATTGAGAACAGAATTCACGCGCAGCGCGCGTGTCGGGAGACTAGTATATAATATAAAGTATTTAAATAAATTCTTGTCAAACGATTATTAGTTTCCAAATAATTTACTTTCCAGCTATTTGGGCTTTACCTCTCCTTTTGCATAGTGAATTCGATAGGATTTGTTTTCTTTTGCCAACGATTCTTCCATTTCAGCGTAAGCATCAAGAATATGATGGTATATGAGCTTCAGGTAAGGGGGTAGCTGATTTGCTGCACTTCTGTCCCATCTGCATTAAGAAACTCGAAACAAGTCAACGTTTAACAATACTTCTATCTCATCAATTAAAATAGTCATTGAAAATGTCAAAATATATTTTTTTGTTGGATTGGGAATAATTAAGTGTAAATCAATGTTGAAACATAATTTTTTTCTAAAATATCATTTAAAATCTGCAAAGAAGAATGATAATTTTACAATCATCCAGAAATTTTAAAAAGTGAATCTCACCTGTTTTCTTTTCAAACATCTTAATGATCATCTTTATAAGATAAATAATTAAAAGGAAACGTAAACGTTATGTATTTGAAAAAATGAAAGAAAAATAATATACTAGCTCAACTTAAACTAAAAAGTGATAACTAGAGACTAAACACAAGGGCCGATAAATAACTATGGAAACTTCACCTTTCAATGGCATCTGTGAACAATTCAAGTTCATCGAGGGTTCCATAAACATCATATAAGTCGTCTAATATGGAGGCAAGGGAGATTACTTTGGTTGTAAATCGTCGAGCACGATAGTATTGAGGCTCAAAGTACGCTCCTAATATCCAATAATAAGCTTCTACAACACGATTTCGAGCAAATGGAAAATTTCTTGCGACTTCCAAATCTTCCCACCACCTAAATTACAATGAAATTAAAAGAGTAAATAGTACATATAAATGATAGTACGTAATTCATATTAACTGATAGTAATTCATATGAAACAGGTCCCATTTAATTACTTGTATTGTAGACGTACCTTGTAATGCCACTTATCTCTTTCTGATGTACCTTTTGCAACATGTTGAAATCAAGCCGTGCAAATTGTAGTATTAATTCATTATGTTTTGGAATGTCTTGATATATATCTATGTACTGCCTTGCTGCGTATCTTGTTAAGGTTCTGCGAATTGGCATCTTTAAGGCATGATTTACTTGTGCTAGGAGGAGGCCACTTAAGTTGGGTACCATGGTTTTGAGGTGAGTAGTAGCGAAAGCTAATGCTTCCTCCAAAATACTCTCTCCACCAACTCCAAGATGTGCTGCTTCGTACAAGCTCAAAATTCCTTTCACATCGCTAACCAATGCTTTCTTGAACTTCCCTTCCTCGTCCGTAAATTCTTCCAAGACATCTATTTCAATTCACCAATGAAGAAAAAGAAAACGAAACTTATCATCTATGTTATTTACGTACTATAGTATTTTACTTGTTAGCTATAGAAGAAGAAGTTATACTGACCGCAGGTGACATTATGTCCAGCTTGTCGGAGTAGTCGAAATCGAAGAGCAACGGTTTCAAGGTTATGGTCATCAAAGTCACAACAGTTTTTGTAGATGTGTTTGAGTGATTCCTCGATTTCATTTTCAAATTGATATGATACTCCTAATCGTTGAATGGTGTCAATCAGCTCTAACTTTTGTGCAGATGTTGCATGAGCTGCTACTAGCATTTTCCTCACCTCATTTTTAAGCCGTTCAACTTCTTGTTCTTCATGACAATTAGTTCCCTTCAACGGTTAAATTTTGATGATTTAACAAACAAGTAACATACTCACATGTACGTAAGAGGAAACAGAAGTCCACTTTTGCTAAAGAAAACGGGGTTTGAAAGAATTAGAAAAAATATGAATTTATTATGAAAATTACGTGCATAGTTAGTTATATTGATATTTCCTCTGTCGCTTACGAATACAAACAGAAAAAGTGAGCAAAATTAAGCATGGTATATACTATATTGTGTCCTATTTAATTACCTTAAGGTGAGAATCGTATGCAAGGAAATAGTCACCCCACACAGTTGGATGATAACCTGCAGACCGACGAGCTGATTTGTGAACGTTATTCTTGATAACCTCCATCTAATTCTCCTGCTATCTTTTCTAGACTTGAAAGTTTTGACAGCTAATTGATGTGTAAAACTTGCGGCCTCTTGCATGCTATTTATATTACACATTTTGGCATGTAACACGATAATATGCAGGCGTTAACTGTCGTTACACGAGCCATGGTTGATTGCAAGGAGAGGATAATTAATAATATACTATGAAGTAGTTGTTTGTACGTAAGGTGGTAATATGGATCATTATCTTCTTTAAAGAGTTAATAATTTTTAATTAGGCAGTATTCATTTGTAAAACACTCTCAAGAACAAGTTGAAGAATACGTTAGAATATTTTTTAAATACTGTACCATATAAGTACTTAAAAAGGAAGGTTTTTAGTATGATTGGATCTGAGATTTTCACGTTATTAAGTTGCCCTTTAGCCCCTACAAACAAGTGATTGGTTGAAGACTATATCCTCTAGAATTCAATAATTTATGAAACATATCTTATTATTATTTCTACTAAGCGTATCTTAGTATAAGATACGGAATCGTGTTGCTAATTTGTTTGGAAATATCATGTCAGCCGTCGGGCACCCTTTGTCCCATAACTATGGTACAAATTTACTTATAATGGTGTTGTTTGTCCAAAAATTTCTTAAGTTTATGGCTAGGTGCTGTTAAACATTACAAGGCATTTTATATGTACTATATCTTATATAAAAAGTTATTTTTCCACACTCTTTATGTTATAAAAGAAAAACAAAATATATAGTTAAATTTAATTTGAAAAAGAAAATTTTAGTATATGTTATTAATAAATTCATAACTACTTGTACTAATATTATACTCCAAGGGAGATACGCATTTTAAAACAAATCAAAAATTCAAGCTTAGTGAAGAAATCCATGATTGTAACTTGTAAGTGTGGATTCTAGTCTCTTAGTGGTAGTGTAATACTTCAATTTGCAGAGATTTCTCTTGAAAGTTTTAGCAAAAAGGTATTCAAAGCCTTTTCTTGAAAAAAGACTAAAAATTTAACAGTTAATTCTTTTATCTCAATTCAATTCAGTCTTTTATTTCTATGTGACTATGACATCAAAGTTGTAGCTATTGCTTTATATATGAAAATAACCGACTTGTAGTGGAAATGAGAAACTTATTAAAATCAATCAAGCATCATAAAGTAAACGTCAAAATCAAACAATATTTAGTTGAGGTGTTACTGAGATGTAATATTACAAAGAATGAATCACTATACGGATGGTTGTTATTAGTTGAATGTTATTATAAAGAGATAAAATATAACATAAAAAATTAACGTCCAAAGAAAACTAAGGATGTCATAGTTAAATGATATTATTGCAAGTAGGGGTGGGCATTCGGTTTTTCGATTCGGTTTTTAACTATTCGATTTCGGTTTTTCGGTTTTCGGTTCTGAAAAACATCAATCCAATCCAAACCAAAATAAATTTGGTTTGGTTCGGTTTTCCTCTTTTCGGTTCGATTTTTTTCAGTTTAGTTTTCGGTTTTTTTGGTTTTGTCATATAAGACAAACTTTAAACTGAAATACTTGAAAGAATATAAATACAAGTCAAAATATTAAACATTAAATCTAAATCATAATTCTAGATAAAGAGAGAACGTGAATCCTAGGTAAAAGGAGATCTTACCATTCGAGAGGTAAAAATTGATTGAAACTTTTGATGAAAGCTTCACACGTATTATATCATAATATAAAGAGGTTAAAGTATTGAAAGTATAAAGTATTGAAATATTCAAACTCTAAAACCCTTGAACAAGTTTAAGTTTAGAGATAATCATAAAAGTATGAGAGCATTTCTTTGTGTGTGTGTGTATATATATCGGTTTTTCGGTTTCTATGATTTGAAATCCGAAACCAAACCAAAACACCAGAGTTTTCATATTCTCAATCCAATCCAATCCAAACCAATTATCTAAAAATCCAAACAAAATTAAAAAATTAATTCGGTTCGGTTTGAATTTTCGGTTTAATCCGAATAGTGCTCACCCCTAATTGCAAGTGGTTGTATTAGAAAGGTATGACTTGAATTTTACTTTTAGATGGCCTTTTTCACTGTTTGTGCCGTTATCTAAGAGATTGTTTGACCAAATTAGCTATCAAAATCAACTTATTTTGATGGGCACTTTTTATCGAAAGTGATTTTAAGAAAAGTAGTTTCAAGCCGTAACTATTTATATTTGACCAAATTACTGGGTTAAAACAATTTATATTTGACCAAACCCATGACTGATTTTGTTACTAATTTGAGATTGGCCAAAATATTTTTAAAAATTGCTTTCAAGTGCGAAAGTACTAAACAAGATGTGCGAATAAACTATCACCTACAGAGCTGGGCAAGCACTTGTTTCTGCTAAACAACAATTCCTGCTACTATTCAAAAGCACGTATTTCTTTACCAAAACTTTGTCGAACACTTTTCATTTATACTAAAATAAGGGCTTCTGGACTTTCAAAAGTTTGGCCAAACAGGCCATCCAGTCAGAGTCATCATAATGTGTTGTTCTCGCTTCGATAAAACCATCGGATATGTGCAAATCTCCCTTGAAATTAAACCTAATACTCTCTCCATTTCAAAATTGATGACAATATTTTCTTATTAGTTTGTTTCAAAAAATATGGTACAATTTTAGATTTAGAAATATTTTTGAGTTGAAACTACTACTACTTTGCCCTTAATAAAATGTTTTATAGCCACATATTTATGTAAAGATTATTTTGGACCACAAGTTCCAAAAGTCTTACCATATTTCATAAACTCCGCTCCAAGTCAGACTAAGACAACCATTTTGGAACGGAGGGAGTAGTACATATGTTATTGTTCCAGGTTCCATGTAATACTGGTGTCCTGCAAATACTGGCACACGACATATCTAGCCGACAAATCAAGATTCTCTTCCTCATGCAGTCATTCTCATTTTTTCTTTAAAAGAATCCCACTAGTATAAATGTTACTGGTTATGAAATACCACTGACAAGCAGATGGGAAGGAACAAATAAGGAACTATAAGCACCAGCCATAACCAATGAAACGTAACAAAGAAGAAGCTATTCTTTGTTACAAACTATAGCATTATACTCCAACCTAAGCAAACAGCAAATACATACACCCCACTATTACAAAACATTTCAAAAGATCCTAGCAAGATGCAAATCACTTTCAAGGGATGTTCATAACCACACTGATTTCAAAAATGAAAAAACAAAAGGAAAGAGCTAGATAAAAACCCGCCTGCATCCGGAATCAACCCGCAACAACTCTAGGCCTGTAAATGGAATATGTTAGGGAAAAAGAAGGAAATACAATCTTACACAAAGCAAATTTGCCACACCAACTTTGATCACTTAGGAAGTTATCAAGTACCTTGTTAGCAATGTTGTTAGAAAGCCAATCAAGCCCCTCATAAAGACCCTCTCCAGAAGTTGCACAAGTGCTCTGGATGTACCTGAAAGTAGAAGTGAGGAAAAAGTTAGCATATCTTTAAAAGTTAGGAACTTTGTCACAAGTTCTACCAGACTGCTTACCAGTGACGCTGCCTGAGGGAGTGGAGTCCAAGCTTATCAGTTATTTCAGCAGCATTCATCGCATTCGGAAGATCTTGTTTGTTAGCAAAAACAAGCAGCACAGCATCCCGAAGCTCATCCTAGGACATAGAGAAATGACAATACGACCCACATGTCAGTCAACAAAGGTTAAATTCAATTCAAAGTATCCTCAAGTTCATGCCCTCAGGACTTTGATCTAGTGGTAAGAGTTCAGGTTGTGATGTGTGGGTTAGGCACACGTTGAGCCCGCTGCAGACAAAAGTCTGGTATTTAAGTGGAGAGAGGCAGACCCATACTCCACAAATTTCAAACTGTGCACCATTAGCCCTCGAAAATTTCTCGATTATCATCAAATAAAAAAATAATAATTGGTCTAGTAAATAACATAAAGTAGATAGCTGATAATATTTTTAAATTTCATGCTATGTGGTTTCCGCGTGCATTCTGCCCCTACCCTGCTTCCACAAACCTATTTTGTGTCTTTTTTTTAACAAACAACAGACACATACATACACATTGGGCAGCAACAAAATTTGCGAACTATTACAAAGCTTCTATTAGCCTGATTGTTTAAAAATTAAAAAGAAGAGGTAGATGGAAAAGTTTTCTTTTTCACATCCATTTATTCCCCCATTCTCTGGATACGTCACAAACTTATTATTGTTGATCTGGAGTTCCATTTGTCTTGAATTAAGAAAAAATGAAGGTAGTAAAACTTTCTGTCAAAATTACGAGGCACATTCCACCAATAATAGGTAAGCTTTTAGAAAGGGCAAAAAGGGTCAAACAAACACCATCGACAGTACGAAATAATGAAAGGACGCACCGCGCACGTGTGGCTCTATTAGGAACTTTTATTTAGTGTAAATCCAATAAAAAGTTACCCAATTTTCTTTTAAACTCAGACTGAACTTGGCTAATTTTCCTTTGCCAACGTCAATATTTCATTTCTCTGGCCACACCCTTGGGTGCATTTCTATTTTATCTTCCTTTCATGAAAAAATAGAACAAAATGTAAAATATTTCGGACAAGATCAATTTTCCCATTATTTAATAATAATAAAAAGAAGGGTAAAAGTAGAATTACATCTCACCTGACAACTCTTGCTAAAATTGGGCAAAATCTACATTGACACCAATGTGACGAACTCTTAGAAGCAAATACAGAATAGGGAACTACCACATCTAAATTTTAAAGATGGACCAACAGGCAACAACCATAGCAAGATCAACAAGATGAGTTACTACTGACTTCAAGGTCGTATTTAGGAACTTCATAAGTGTACCAAACCTCAGGTTCTTCATCAAAGCTAAGGGCTCCTTAGGGCATACTTATTATTGCAAATACTGAAATTTAGTATTTTCGGATAGTAGCTTGGTCATGAGTATTTGCAAAAACTGAGCTTCAACAATTCAGGTTTTAAGTAAAATGTTGAAATAGTGGTCTGAAGGTATATTTGAAGTGAAATATTGTCCTTTGCTCTCAAATATTCAATTGTCATAAAAAATTAAAAAAAAAATTAAAAAAAGAATCTCCAAATGAGTTTCAATCGCAAACACAGTTTGACCTTCACAAACTTTTTTAACTTCAACTTCAGATACTTCTATTTCAACTTCAAATCAAACATGCTCCAAATGCAAATCTCATCTTATCGAAGGTAGCATATGTTAAGTTGCTCCCACCCCACCCTCCAACTAGCTAAGATGCCTAATGTTAGCTTCAGTCTATTATTCAATCACCTTGACTATTAGTTAATCATATATTAAAATTTGGACTTCATGTTCAATAAGCATTATGATGCAATTTTAAGCTAAAACATGATTAAGGAAAAAAACTAATTACTTCAACCGACGGCTCCTAGAAGACAAAGCAACTACAATCTCAATCCCAAACTAGTTGGAGTCCGCTACAAGAAGATAAAGCAACTACAAACTCAATCCCAAACTAGTTGGAATCGGCTATATGAATACTCATTTCATATCATTCCATTTCAGCAAATTTCATTCAAAGACTCAACATTGTGATTCTCTAACAATAAAGATTCTAAGGACTGTGAATTCCCAAATAAACTAAAAGATAATTCCCAAATAAACTAAAAGATTCTGAGAATAAACTGGACCTAATCTAAGTGTACACATGATTAAGGATCAAATAGTGTTCTATAAAGGGTTGGTTTGTGTCTGGTTCAATTAAGCTAAATCGATCACACCAAATTCTACTACTCCCTCTGTCCAATTTATGTGCTCAAGAAGAATGTCACACTTCCTTATTTGACAACTATTTTATAACACCATCTCATTTACCCTTGTTGGATCCTGATTACTTTAAAGCTACGAACAACTCTTTAATTACTTCAATTTTCTCTCCCTTACTATTTCTTTAAATCTAACAAAGGTAATAACGAAACTTTCCAAGGTGATCTATTTCTTGAACTCTGTGCAAAGTCAAACACCGCAACATAAATTGGGACGAATGGAGTATTATACATTGTGCATCAAGTTCAAACAACTAACTAAAAATTTATGATTGTTTTGATCAGGAACTAAAAGTTAATGATTTCCCATTCTCCAAGTTAGTGTCTAAATTTACATACTAGGATACCAACTTTCACTACTTATAATTCTACTCATGTGACAAAGACCACATTTATGTCTGGTTTAATTAAGCTAAATTCACTAACTTATACCTTGTTAAGCTCATGCATCATTTTCCAAGTTAATACCCAAGGTTTATCATTAAGTCTGTTCTGGCACAAAACCTAACAAAAAATTTACGGGCATACTCAACAATCACATTTACCTAGAAAGAGGCTCACATCAAAAATAAAAATCCCAATCCAGATTTTACCAGGAAACTTTTGAAGATCTTTTTCTTAAATATCGTAATCACACAGAAAGATAATTGCTATAAAGTTACTCAATGCATGAGTTGGGTTGTTGACATGTATGGCACGACAAAACTTGGAGATAAAGAGTTGGCTCATATCATCATGTTGAGCTTGCCTGTTTCAACAGGGAATGATAGCAGATGAACTAAATTTAAAGAGAGGCCGATTTAACATCATTGCCAAAAATTCACATTTGGACGAGCTGATACGGATTATCCTGATTATATTTAGAAGAAACCCCAATTCTCTGTACATGGTGTTCATATGGTACGGTTTGTATCTAGTGCTCTAGCCTATCAAGAGTTTTAGTGTTGAAAAGGTTGTGCAATGGTGATGTGTCTTAAGCAGTAATCACTTCCCTTCTCAAAGAAGATGACTCACAAAGCTTGAGCATCAGTTTGAAGAACTAATTGCTACAGTATGAACACAGATTAACAGCCACCACATATGGAAGATTATCTATATGACAGAAATATCAGATAGGTAATAGCTTAAAAAAGAAATGATATGTTGCATATCAAACTGATACAACGCACACATAATAGACTAGTACTACACTCTATATCACTCTCTTACAAATATTACACCTATGACCAAAGCTTTTTAGCTAAGTTTCCTGACTCATGCACCATATATATGCCATAAAACTATGAACTTTTTAGAAGCCAATCTTGATACTAGCAAGAACAACAAAAAAATTAAAAATGAGAGTCAAGAATTATTACCTCATTCAACATCCTGTGCAATTCATCTCTTGCCTCCACAACACGGTCTCTGTCGTTGCTATCGACCACAAAAATGAGACCCTGAGTGTTCTGGAAATAGTGCCTCCACAATGGACGGATCTATCAAAGCAAAAAAATAAATAAGATTCTTCAGATAACTGAATTAAAAGCTTCATAAGCTTGCAACATAAATGGAGCTACTAGTGAAACAGAAAGAATAGAGAAAAAGGAAGAAGAGGCAAGACTCATTTTCCGTAACAAAAACTAACTTTATCAAGAGCACAAGTCCTTTGATTAAAACAAATGTCATACCTTGTCCTGACCCCCAACATCCCAAACTGTGAAGCTGATGTTCTTGTACTCAACAGTCTCGACATTGAAACCTGCAAATTATAAATTATCATTGATGGCATTAAGCAGTACCATTTTATCTTCATATTAGTTTAGAGTTTATAAGCTAACAACAGACACAAGATATCAAATATTCCGTAGCACTTCACAGAGCTTCTGTAAGACAGAGCAGAGAAGAAAAATCATAAATCAAAACTAGTATTTCCCTTTGTACCGCACCTTACAGGGAAGTGCTAACTGTATGTGGCATACTCCACCAATCAACCAAAAACAATTGCATCAAAAGAATAGATAATGGCCTTGTTCCTACTTATCCAAAAGGCAGAGGGGAAGATTTGCAGTCATTGCACCAGAAAATGTAGTCTTGTCAAAATTATTAAGAACATTCACTGAATGCAAAATGTATATATACATATAGACACAAAACACACACATAGTTTAAAAACTTCTACATTTTCAATTTACTATCATTAGGATATCTTTACACAACCAGTTACTGAAACTGCTTAGTTTAGAAGTTATTACCAACTAACAGTAGCAGCAAACAGTACAAGTAGAAGGAGCTATTACGTTACCTACTCTGCACAATTTCCACTTCCTTGTCAAAGTAATATGTTAGTCATTCAAGTCATAATTGGAGCAAAAATTATGACACTTATTATGACTTACAACCCTATAAAGTGTTTGTGCCAAGTATAATTTGCTACATGAAATTAAGGTAGACATACCAATAGTAGGAATGGTGGTGACAATCTCGCCCAGCTTGAGCTTGTACAATATGGTGGTCTTACCAGCTGCGTCGAGTCCAACCATGAGAATACGCATTTCCTTCTTAGCAAATAACCGGCTAAATAGCTTCGTAAATGTCAGCCCCATTTCTCTTTCTTCTTAAAGATCCCTATGTACATACAATACACCGATTGAATTATACGCAGATCAAAATCAGTATAGAAGATGCAGCTCCTTGACTATTCCACCAGCTACCTAAATCGTCTAACTGATACAGGTATCGAGTAAGCTTAAGATCTAGATCAATATTTCACATATAACACAACATAACAACACAATTTAAACAAAAAAAAAAAAAAATTGAATCAGATGTAAAAAAAATTTATTACAACAACATACCCAGTATTATCCGATAAGTAGGGTCTGGCAAGGGAGAGTCGACTAAAGAAGAACAAATACAGATGAAATTAAACATGTCAAAAGATAGAGAATTACCTGAAGAAAGGTTTGGAAAAAGGGATCTAATGAGATGGAAGCCTGAAACTAACGCGAAATATGTTTACTTATTAAAAAGGTGTAAAACTTCGGAGAAATTAATTTAAGGAGTGAGATGGTACCAAACTGACATTAATAAGTTTGATGGAATAACCTAAATATACCCCATCATTCTAAAGGTGCACTCATCACCGTTGGTATCATCATGTCTGTCATATGCAATCACATTTTGACACGTTTGCTATTTCATGTCATATTTGATTTAATTAACTTGAATAACAAGCATATCGGACTTATTTTTTTTTTTGGATTGTTCGATTTCAATTTGAACGGAACAAAAAAAAATATGAAAATTTACACTATATGACTACTCTAATAGCTAAATTATAACAAGTATCAATACTTGTACAATATTTATAAAATATAGCAATTTTTCAATATTTACCTTATATACCATTTTTTTCATTTCCACTCTCCAACCAGAAAACCCTAATTTTTTCTCCTATCTTCCTCTCCCCTTCTCTACCCATCCACCCACCCCCGCCGTCGCCTTTCCCTCTCGCCGGCGAACAAATCCGGCCACGTTACTACTGTTGTTGTTGCTCCGTCGACTCTTCTCCGGTGCTGTTGCCGCCGCAGTGCAGCGGCACTGCTGCACTGCAGTGGCACGCTGCCCCGATCTATGTTTTCCTGTGGGTTTTCCAGTGATCGTCTTCCTTTTTCTTTTTTTTTCTTTTTTGCCTATTTGTATGCGTATTAGTACTAATATATAAGCGTGAAGCGAGAGGTGCTTCCTTTCGTGCTGCCTATGGTTCCGTGCACCGATTTGCCAAATTAGCCATTTTTTGTGTTCCAGTTGATTAGGTAGTCAATTTTTGTATATCTTAAAGTATACTGATTAACCACTTTTAAGGTTACTAACTGAAATATAGTCACTTTATATATTGCATGTAGATCAAGGAGCCAAAAATATTTTTAGAATTTACACTGGTGTAAATAAAATTTTGAGATATTGTTCGAGAGCTTGGCAATCAAAGAACCACTTTTACGCATATTACTTGAATGTGGGGCATAGGACTCATTGGAAAAGATTTCTATAATGAAGTAACAATAATTTTCAAAAGATAAATGTCTACGTATATACTGATAGTTTAAATATTTGTCACACTGCTAATATAAAAAAAAAAACTTACTCTTAGAAATTACAGTCATTCCAGATGTAGCATAGAGAATTGAATTAAATTCCTTCAGATCTATCAGAAATTGCTCCAAATTATGTCGATATGAGTTAAGTGGTTATTAAAGAGGATCAAAACTCAAGAACCACTGCTAAAACATTCTATATTTGCATAAATCAACATTAATACTTGGGCCCGGGCGAGGAAATTTGACACTTATAGAGAGATAGTTGTAGTATAAAGTATTGTATTTTAAATAGATTAACAAAGAGATATTATCGCATAAACTGAAATTAGTAGAGAAAATTTTAAAACATGTAGTCGAAAAATGAACCATAAAAATGAGAAGTTGAAAATTAGATTATTATATTAAAATAAAAAATATATTTTTATTTTGGATAGACTATAAAGGAAATATACCACATAATTTGAAAAAAAAAAGGAAAAAAAGAGAGATTTTTTACACTATGCTTGTGCCCGTGCTTGCATGGGCTCCCCTTTCCTAGTAGTATATATATATTTGTATTTTTTGTATAAAATACGTATGTCTTTATGTTTTTTGTATACAAATATCTATTTCTCTACTTTTATATGTGTATGTTGGTGTATATATGTGTATGTTTTGTGTATGTGTATGTATGAAGTGATAAAATAAATTATATATTTTTTGTATATCTTTATATGTTTGTGTATATTTTTGTATATTACTTACAGTCAAACATACAGAATATACAAATTTTCATATGTATATATGTGTATATTTTGTATGTTTTATTTTGTAGATCTAAAAAAAATTATAAATCCAGCCATCTGCCGCCGCCGGCCGCCGGTCAGGGTGACTGGAGGCGATGCAATAGTGTAGCAGTGGGCAAGGGAGAGGGGTAAAACACTAACTTATATGTTTTAAATGGGTTTTGCATATAATATGTAAAAAAAAAAATATTGTTATTTTTGTAAAGTGGTATAGTGTTGGTATGTTTTGTAATTTTAGTGTTAGGGTTGTATATATTTATATAATTCTCCCAATATATATATATATATATATGCGCGCGCGCGCGCGCGCGCCACCATATGTAAACACAATAAATTTTGTTCCATTTGGTTTTCTTTTTTCAAGTTTCTTTTTTTGTTTTGATTGTGTTACACTAATTAATCTGTAGAAAAGAAGGGTAGAATTGTAAATATTAATTAATTAGTTAGTTATGGTAGCATAATTAGAGGAGTAGAGCGTGTACTTTGAATATCATTATGTATGCAGTTATCTTTTTCTCTACCTTTGTTTCTCATTATTTTCTATGTTTACTTCTTCTATCTCGAGTAATAGCTCCTGTAGTGCAGCCCTTCTCGAGTTATACTGCTGAAGTGGTAATATTAACATCAGAGGTTGGCGTCCTCGGCTTTCATCAATGGTTGTCCCATGCTCTGAAACGGGTAATATGGACTTGAAAGAGATAAGGGAATTCATGGATAAAATGTTCACTATGGTTACCATAAGGCAAGATAAAACAGACCAGACACTCCTAGAGTTGAAGAAAGCCATGGAAAAACAATCACACGATAACGAAAAGCGGAAAGCTACTTATGCAGATCAACCAATTCTCAACGTGTGCTCAATCAGATCTGGTAGTTCTTCTAAGCTTCAGAATTTTCCAACCATGTCTTCGACTCCTCAATTCACACGTATATCAAAGTTGGAGTTTTCTAATTTCAACTGTGTGGACCTCAAAACATGGTTATACAATGTAGATCAATACTTCAATATAGATGACTACCCGTCTGACGATCAGAAAGTAAAGGTCGGGCTGTGCACTTGGAAGGAGATGTCATGTTATTGCACCAGGCATATATGAAAGGGCGAACTCATCCATATCCTCCTACTTGGGAAGAGTATGTGGCCGCTTTATCCACACGTTTTGGAGCAGAAATGGAGGACCCCCTAGCAGACCTTAAAAACCTGCGTCAAATCCATGGTGTTATGGAATATCAATCATCCTTTGACAGGGTGTTGTCTCGATTGACTGTGCCTATTGATTATGTCATCAGTTTTTTTTGGCAGGCCTTAAACCAGAGATTGGTCTTGACACGAGCCGAAATCCGGTTAGGCCGTGCGGGCATCCGACATCCTCCACTAGACCCACCGGGCGAACCCTTACTAATTAAATTAAGAAAATAAATATAACAATTCATAAATAAGGACAATACTAAAAAAAAAAAAAAAAACACACACACAAATATATTGATACCTCTAAGCTGTACAAAAAAAATTACAGCTGACTACCCAACATACTAGGTTTAGGGCTATTCAGACTAGACATCTAAGAGTACAAAAGAAGACAGATACCTCTTGAAGGGAGCAAAATGCAACTGAAATAATAAACAATAAACTTGTGGCCATCCGGAATTAAAGCTGACTCACCCTGACAGCTGAAGTAGTCTTCGCTCCTTCACAACGTGGCGAACTCAATCCTGGAGCGAACCTGCCGAAACGAAATAGATAGACAAGAAACAAACAACAAACAAGGGTGAGTCAAAAGGACTCAATAAGTGGGGCAGACTAGCCACCTCAAAGAATAGGATAGCTAGCCAGGAAGAAGAAACAGATAAGCCAAATTCCTCTTATTTAAATTATAAAAAGGCAGAGCCAGATAACAACCGAAAACACGTATGAAACCCTAAACTCAACCAGGAATACGAGCCAGAAACATATCAACAAATAAATAATGCACGTATAAGCTGAACAGTAGTTATGTACCACAAGTCTACACCATGGTATGAAATGAAATGAAATGAGAGGAAATGAAATAAAATAAAATATGATGCAAAGGGTCACATGTGTCAAATGAAATAGAGCAAAATCCTACTACTCCAGGCCGGAATCCTCCTACCCTCAATATGATGCAATGGAGCGGAATCCTCATGCTCCTAGGGCGGAATCCTCCTACCCTCAATATGATGTAATGGAGCGGAATCCTCCTGCTCCTGAGGCAGAATCCTCCTATCGCTCAATATGTGCAATGGAGTGGAATCCTCCTGCTCCTGGGGCGGAATCCTCTTACCCGTCAATATGTGCAATGGAGCGGAATCCTCCTACTCCTGGACCATAATCCTCCTACCCCTCAATATGTGCAATGGAGCGGAATCCTCCTGCTCCTGCGGCGGAATCCTCCTACCCCTCAATATGATGCAATGGAGCAGAATCCTCCTGCTCTTGGAGCGGAATATTCCTTCACCCAATATGATATGCAATGTAATGCATATGAATGAGATATAATGCATATGAATGCAATATGATGCAATAATAACCCTTCACGGGCGCAGGACTCTTATCGACAGCCGGGAAGTAGATGCCAACTCACAGCCGGAGTACAATGCTCAGATCCTCCATGCAATGCCAACAACATGACATAACATATAATATACAATATAAATCCAAAGCTAAGGCGTAATGAGTACGCCTATCGGCAGCTACACACGTAAGGAGCACGTGGTAGAAAATCCACGAGACCAGGTACCTCCAAAAAAAATGGATATAAATAGTTACCTCTTCCAAAAGTTAGTATTGCTAATCAACAACCGCTTTGTCATTTGGTTTCGTTGCCAAACGATCCCACTCTGAATGTTTCGGGGTGAAAATTCTATCTTTTCTCTTGCTCTTTTCTCATTTTCTGGTATTTTTTTCTCTTCTGCGTTTCTCTGTAGCTTTCTCGTTTATGTTCTCACGTTTCTGTTCATGTTGTAACTTATCGTCCTTAGCTTAAAGCGATGGACCCCCACCGCATAACTTTTCAATTTCTTTCTTTTCCTTTTTGTCGTTTTCTCTTTTTCTTTTATTTTATTTTCTTTTATAATTTCTTTTCTTTTCGAAAATTAAAACGGTACCTTATGATACTCGAAATAATTCCAAATTTTGCATACTAGTTATACAAAATATATGTAACACACTTGCTAAGGCGGATCTCAAATCGGACTCCCGAAACTCAATATGCAAATTAAATAGAAAAAAAATGTCAAATTATTTAATCTTTGGCATTTTAGCGGAAACTAGCCGAACAACCTCGAAATTCACTTTCGAAAGTTCACAAAAGTTAAATAATCATACGAACCCAATAGCACTTTCAGATTTCGAATCGGAGTTCATTCGCCAAAATTGAGCTCGAAAACCTCTTTTTAATATTTATCAACAATAAAAACTGAAACCTTCTTCCGATACATACCAAACAAGGTCTGATTTTACTCAAATTTTACAGACAGGTCCTAATGGACCTTACGAATATTTTAAAATTATCAGCACGCCAATCAGAGTCCTAACTTCTGAAACGACTGACCGAGGTCGTTTCATTCTCCTCCACTTATACTCTCGTTTGTCCTCGAACGAGCCTAAGTCTAAGAAAAAATTCGTGCGGATAACAAGAGAACTTACACGATCTTCATGAGCTACTCCACGGGTATTATTTTCTGATTACAGGGTCAGAATTATAACACGCATATCGAACTTTTGGAATAAAATATATCTGGATAATATGATAATACCATTGCACAGCTTATTCTAACTAAGCTGATCCTTCCTCGATCACGAGAAGAAAGTTCTACATTTTCGAAGCAAAGATACACGGAACTTTGAATGGGTTAACATGATTCAGCCGATAATCACCACTTCGATATACCTTTCGATATAGAACAGGTCGATGGAACTAACAATTAGCTCACGCTTGATGCAATAGGGGGAGCTTTTGAAGTACATTATCGCTACACTCTATAGAAGATTTGATGCAAGCTATATTATTTTTACGAACGCACTATGCAACATCTCAGTTGATGTTAGTGTTGTTCCGCAAGCTCCTTGTGGAAATGTAGTTACTCATATCCTAATGTATGTCAAAGGTTCATCTGAACAGGGTCTACCATATAAAGATAAGGATCATGCAACTGGATAGTATGATGCAGATCATGAATGATCTTCAGACTGAACATCTACTTCAGGGTATTGTCTTTGAATTGGAAATATTATGACTTGAAAAAGGTGAAAATAAAAGAGACATGTAGTTGGACCATGAGCTGAGACATGATACCAACAACAAAGTTGATTACATGTGCACTTATAATGCTAAAGTAACTTCTCAAAGAGTTGAGGTGTGAAGGAGATATGTCAATGATGGATGGACGACAAGCTGCACTAGAACTTTAACTCTAAATTTTCATGAAGTAAAACAACGTCAGTATGAGGATCCAGTTCTAGTTGAATACAGACAGATAGCCAGAAGAAAACTGGAGTCACCATACAGGGTTACTACTGACGGTGTTCTCATGTATAAAGATAGACTTTGTGTTTCTGATGTTGCAGATTTACGTGGACAGATTATGATAGAGGCACATTATTCCAAATACACTGTTCATCCAGGTTCGACTAAGATGTACCATCATCTTAAGCAGATTTATTGGTGGGACGCAATGAAGTGTGACACAGCAAAATTTGTGGCTCAGTGTTCTAATTGCCAGCAAGTTAAAGTCGTGTCATCTTTCCAGACTTTATGCTTCAGCAGATAAGTACGTATATATATGATCAGGTTGCCAGCTTATCTCTATCATCAATAGATTATTAGTGGGTTTAGTAATGATCGACACTGATTATAGGTTTCTGTCGTGGCCCTAGGTTGGGTCGGGACAAAAGTGGTATCAACACCTTAGAGATTTAATATTACCATTCAGTATTTGGATGAAGACTCCTCCACTTAAAAGACAAACTTATGCAGCTATTTGAATAGGATTAACCATCCTCGCACAGTCTGCTGGACTAAAGAAGATTTAGCTAAAAGCTAAACGTAGGCAAACCTAAGTTACCAACTACCCTTTCGAGTTGCCAAACAACTACAACTCTCGAGTTCACAACTCCACACCTTTGCCGTAAACACCACACCTTTGCCGTAAACACTACAAACTCAAACGATGCCTCTCATTACCCTTAGTAGCCTCAAAAAACAACAATTTCCTTACCCGGCTACAATAACACGTACTCTGGCCCAACACAGGGAACATCACAAGCGGCTACCAACCTGTCACGACCCAATTTCCAAGGGCTCGTGATGGCACCTAAACAACATTTGCCTAGGCGAACCAATGAAACAAGATGCGGAAAAGAACAATAATGTGAAAAGATCATAAATGGATATATAAATATAAAAGGGGTGAAGTCCAAAAGAATATATCCACAAAAGAACTGGAGCATTCTAAGAGTGACTCAATAAAGTATGAATATACATCAAAGAAATCTGAGTCCTATCTCTAAGTGACTCCGGCGGTATGCCACCACGGTCTGTGTGGTCGGCTCACCTCAATCAAAAGTCTCAGAAGCCTCGGGAACCGCTAACGTCCGAGCTGCTGACTGGATGAAGGACCTGCGCACGTAGCAGAGTAAGTTATGAGCCGAAGCCCAGTAAGATCACCGACAGGCCCGCTAAGGTACCCTTGCGGGACAAGTCGCTACATGCATCATAAGCAACAACATACTATAGTAATCATACAATAAAGTAGTGAAATCACAAATAGATGTAACACATTCCATACACACAAGTAGTAACCAGAGGTCTCAAGGATTATGCCCATCCAACGTAAGGCATAGGTCAACTCAGCGGCGGTTTGGAGGTCCAATCTCTACTCCCGTGCCGACTAACCTAGACCTACGATGGACTAGCAACACCACTACTAAGTATCAACCATATACCGTGACCCGAAGTCACTATCACAATCATGAATAAGTAGACCAACGACCCGTAGTCGTTGGCTCATCTCAAATCTGTCTACGATCGCACCACACCCCCTGTCAAGTGCGTCGTATCTCAATAAATCAAGTGACCACACCACACCCCCTGTCAAGTGTGTCACATCTCAAAGATCAAGTGTCCACACCACACCCCCTGTCAAGTGTGACACATCTCATAGTATAGGCGACACCACACCCCCTGTCAAGTGTCCCTCTAACAGTATTAATATCCACGACATTAATAACAATAACAGAAATAATAACAGAAATATTAATAACGATAATATTTCACAGTCACCGTAACCCATGTTGGTTATGCTAGCTGAATGTAAGGCGAAGGTTAACCCGACCACAGTTTGGGGGTACAATCCCTACTCCCATGTCGTCCAACCCAAGGTTACGTATAGACAGCACTATCCAACCCGGCACGTGAACAAATCAAGTACCAATATCATACAAAAGCCGGTAAAATCCTCGGCAAGACATTTATCATGACATGCCGGCAACATCCTCGGCCATGTCCCAAGTTCTAGCTATCTAAGCATGGCGTAGCAAGCGTTACTACGATATAAATTTAAGCTACCTCGACGTAGCGTTTAAACCGGCACATACCTCGGTCGAGTCACAATCTCGCTATTTATACCAAACAATAATAGCAGGTAATTCACATCATTAATCCTAACCATTGTTAGGTATATATATGCGTACATGAAGCATACTAGCATGAAGGAAGAGTCCACAAGCACAATAGAGGTCAAGTCTCACTTACCTCGAAATTCGGGCTCAAATGCCGGGAAGAATCTCCTTTCCCGCTCGCCTTGTCGGCGAAGGACTCTCCACTAGGTCTATTAAGACAAGAATATAGCACATATGAGTGCTCAATTATAGCTATTTAAGCCTATAGGCATCCTAGGGTAAAAATTACCAAAATGCCCCCGGGTAGGGCCGAGCCCTAAATTTACAAAATATACTTTTCCGGACTCCCCACGCTCCCGTGAGTCCAAAAGTATACTTAGATTCCACATGCGAGCCTTGCTCGATGTCTTTCCCCAATTCTTAAGAATCTAGGGTTCTAACCCATTTCCAAGAATCAACCCTTTGATTCTTGTGTTAATCAACATGAAGATGGATTGAAAGGGCTTACCCTAAGTGTAAGTATGATTGGATCTTCAAGAAATACCCAAAAATCGCCTCAAGAGCTCACCAAATGATTTTTATAAGTTATGAACCGAAATGGCCCGAAATGGCCTTTTTATAGCAGTTTTTGCCTCTGTAACAACTTCTTTTGAAAAAATCTTAACTTTTGATAAGAATGTCCAAATGACCTGAAACCGGTGCCATTAGAACCACAACTCAAAGGGCTACAAATTTCATGTTTTGAGTTTTTCCTAATTCCTTACGGATTGGCTGGAAAATCAGGTTTTATCCGGCTGTTTGCGCCAAAACAGAACAGAAAAGTCGCACCAGATTTTCTACTGTTTTAGGGGCAAAACGGGACCCTACGAAGCTCGGAATGATCCCAAATTTTGCACACAAGCCATAAAATACTTGGGTGACATGCTCGTCAAGACGGAACTCAATTCGGACCTCCAGAACTCAAAAAGTGGGTCCCACGGCAAAGGTTCAATTTTCGACTTTCGCCAAAATAGCGAAATTTAACCAAACGACCTCGGAATCCAATTCCGAAAGTTGCTACAAGTCACAAATGACTATACGAACCTAACGGAACTTTCGGATCTCTCATCGGAGCTCATTTTCTCAAATCGAGCTCGGAAACCTCTTTTAACTCTTTTAAACTTCCGAAACGGGGACTTTATCAAAAGTCCTATCAAACGAGGTCCGTTTTCAATTTTGAAGGTTGCTACATATCATAAATGACGAGATGGACCTAACGGTGCGCTCGGATTTTCCATCGGGGTTCGTTTACTCAAAACGACCTATCGAAACCCCAAATTCCTTTCCGGAATTTCATAAACGGATCCTTTTCTCGAAAACCTATCAAACGAACTCCGTTTCGACTCAGATTTCACAGACGGGTCATAAATGACCTAACGGAGCTTTTGGGACTGTCGACACGCAAATCGAGGTCCCGGATCCCGTAACGACTATTTGAGGGTCGTTACATTCTCCTCCGCTTAGACTCTCGGCCGTCCTCGGACGAGCCTAAGTCTAAGGTAGGATCCACACACTAGCCACGGAGCTGGCACGGATTTCGAGGACCCCTCGGTACCATCCGAAATCAATAAAACTTAAAAATGCAAATTCAGGCTTAGAAATACAAGGATTTCATACCTGAATCATCGAACAAGCGCGGATGCCTCTCACGCATCTCGGACTCATGCTCCCAAGTGGCCTCGGCAATGGAGTGATGCCCCCACTGAACTCTCACAAGCGGGATCACCTTCGATCTCATCTTACGGACCTCTCTAGCCACAATAGCAATAGGCTCCTCCGAATAAGCTAAGTCGCCATCTACCTCCACGGAAGCCATATCGATCACATGAGACAGATCGTGAACATACTTCCGGAGCATGGACACATGGAACACCGGATGAACAGACAGAGAGGGAGGCAAAGCCAGTCTATAAGCAACGGCGCCAACGCGCTCCAATATCTCAAAAGGCCCAATGAACCTAGGACTGAGCTTGCCTTTCTTCCCAAATCTCATAACACCCTTCATGGGTGACACTCTGAGGAATACCCGGTCCCCAACCATGAACTCAAGATCTCCCCGCCTCCGATCTGCATACGATATCTGCCGGCTCTGAGCCGTGCGGAGTCGATCCTGAATAACCCGGACCTTATCTAAGGTCTGCTGCACCAAATCGGGCCCCAACACCTGGACCTCACCAGACTCGAACCAACCGATAGGCGAGCGACATCTCCGACCATACAATGCCTCAAACGGAGCCATCTGGATAGAAGCCTGATAGCTATTATTATACGCAAACTCTGCTAGCAGCAAATGGCTATCCCAATGGCCTCCAAATCAATAGCACACGCCCTCAACATATCCTCGAGGATCTGAATGGTCCGCTCAGACTGGCCATCAGTCTGCGGGTGAAATGCAGTGCTGAGATCGACCCGAGTACCCAGCTCTCTCTGAAAAGATCTCCAAAACTGAGCTGTGAACTGAGCACCTCGGTCAGAAATGATAGAAACAGGAGCACCATGCAATCTCACAATCTGCTCAATGAAGATACGAGCCAGACGCTCCGAGGTATAAGTAGTCCTCACTGGAATGAAGTGAGCCGACTTCGTCAGTCGATCAACTACTACCCACACCGAATCATGCTTACCCACGGTCAGCGGCAAACCAACTACGAAATCCATAGTGATCTGCTCCCACTTCCACTCGGGAATGGGCATAGACTGGGTCACCCCGGCTGGCCTCCGGTGCTCATACTTCACCTGCTGGCAATTCAAACACCGAGATACATAATCAGCAACATCCCTCTTCATCCCTTTCCACCAATACAGCTCTCGAAGATCATGATACATCTTCGCAGTACCCGGATGAATGGAATATCTCGAACTGTGAGCCTCTGCCAAAATCATCTGCCTCAGCTCCACAATGGCTGGAACACATACCCGGCCGTTAAGCCGCAAAGCACATCATCACCAATCACGAACGAGGACACTCCCCCACTCAGGACCCTGTCCCGGAGATCTCTCAGATAAGGATCCTCGAACTGCCTTTCCCGAATCTGGGAAGCTAAAGACGACTGAGACCCCACATATGCAAGCACCCGGCCTGGAACAGAATCATCAAACTGAACCCCACTAATGGACAAAGCCTGCAACTCACGGGCCAACGGCCTCATATCAGCATCAAGATAGGCGAGGCTACCCATGGACTTCCTACTCAAGGCATCGGCTACAACATTAGCCTTTCCGGGATGATACCGGATAGAAAGATCATAATCCTTCAGCAGCTCTAACCAGCGGCGCTGTCTCCCGTTCAAGTCCTTCTGAGTGAACAAGTACTGGAGACTCTTATGATCGGTGAATATCTCACATGGCTCGCCATAAAGATAGTGCCTCCACAACTTCAGTGCAAACACGACAGCTAACAGCTCCAAATCATGGACAGGATAATTCTTCTCATGGACCTTCAGCTGTCTCGAGGCATAAGCTATCACCTTACCCTCCTGCATCAGAACGCTACCCAGGCCAACACCCGAAGCATCACAATATACGGTGAATCCCCCGGATCCACTAGGCAAGGCCAACACTGGCGCTGAAGTCAACAGAGTCTTAAGCTTCTGAAAGCTAGACTCACAGGCATCGGACCACAGGAAAGGAACATTCTTCTGGGTCAACTTCGTTAGAGGTGCTGAAATAGAAGAAAACCCCTCGACGAACCGCCGATAATAACCTGCCAAGCCTAAGAAACTCCGAATCTCTGTAGGAGAAGTAGGCCTAGGCCAACTCTGAACGGCCTCTATCTTCTTCGGATCAACACACACCCCATCCTTGGTCACCACGTGACCTAGGAAAGATACAGAACTGAGCCAAAATTCACACTTGGAGAATTTGGCATACAACTGCTGATCCCTCAGAGTCCGAAGAACAACTCTGAAATGCTGCTCATGCTCCTCCCTGCTCCTCGAATAAACCAAGATATCATCGATAAACACAATGACGAAGGAGTCAAGGTAGGCCTTGAACACTCGGTTTATCAGATCCATGAAAGCAGTTGGGGCATTCGTAAGCCCGGAAGACATCACCAGAAACTCATAGTGGCCATATCGGGTACGAAAAGCAGTCTTGGAAACGTCCTCGGACCGAATCCTCAACTGATGATACCCCGACGTCAAATCAATCTTCGAGAAGAAGGTAGCACCCTGAAGCTGATCAAACAAATCATCAATACGAGACACACTGGGCCTAATGAAGCCCTTATCGAGCAAATCCTGAATCTGCTCCTTCAGCTCCCTCAACTCAACAGGAGCCATACGATACGAGGGAATAGATTTAGGCTGAGTGCCTGGCAATAGATCAATGCAAAACTCTATCTCCCGCATAGGCGGCAAACCCGGCAAATCATCAGGAAACACATCCGGATACTCACAAACAACCGGAACTCTATCAAGGGATAACTCCTCTGCCCGGACATCCCGAACTGAAGCAATATATCCCTCGCACCCACTAGATATCATCCTCTGCGCCTCCAAGAAAGAAATGATCCCACTCTTCGGAGAAGGCCTGGAACCTCTCCATACAACCCGAGACTCACCCTCTGCCCCGATCGTCACGGACTTGGCATGGCAATCCAAAGTCGCATGACAGGAAGCCAGCCAATCCATGCCCATAATGACATCGAAATCAGACATATCGAGCAGCATCAGGTCCACTAAGGACTCTACACCACAGATGGAGATCATACACTGCCGATAACCCCTATCTACACATATAGAAGACCCGACAGGGGTGGCAACCATAAAGGGATCATTTAAGAAGACCAGATCCCTGCCCAAGCAAGGGGCAAATCCCGGCGACACATACGAATAGGTAGACCCCGGATCAATAAGAGCATAAGCATCGCGGCCACAGACAGAAATAATACCTGTGATGACATCATTGGATGCCTCAGCATCCTGACGAGTCATAGCATAGACCTGCGCCGAGCCTCCTGAACCCGGAGCTCTCTAAGACTGCTGTCTAGGAGGAATCTGAGAAACGGGCCTGGCGGCCTGAGGACCAGATGGTACCATAGCTGCGGATCCCTGGCGACCTGATGAAACATAAGGGCAACTCCTGACATAGTGCTCTGGAGACCCACACTCAAAACATCCATCACCTCTACCTCCTCTACCGCCTCTACCGCCTCTACCATGACCACCTCCAGACGAACACCTCCCATGATGCCTCTGATGGCACCTCCCGCACTGCGGCGGACCAGACTGCGAAGAGCCACCCCGCCTCTGGGATGACTGAGGCCTCGGGGTCTCTGAAGAAAAATCCTGGGCAGGCAAAGCAGCAGCCTGGGGCCTAGACTGAGAACGGCCCTGATTACCCTGACCCCTCTGAGCGGATCCACTATACCCACCAGACTGACGCGATCTCTTGGCCGCCCTCTCCGCGTCAGCCCTGGCGAAGATATCCTCCATCCGCCGCGCCACATCAACTATCTCAAAATATGACTTGTTGCCCATATCAGGGGCAACAGCTACCTGCAAGCGGGGATGAAGACCCTCAACAAACCGGAGGACCTTGTCCCTCTCCTGAGCCACCATAGCCGGCGCAAACTGAGACAACCACAAGAACCTGGTGTCATACTCTGAAACAGACAGGTTTCCCTGCCTCAACCCCTCAAACTCGCGCCTCTGAGCATCGTGCTGACTCTGGGGCACGAACCTGCTCATGAACATAGACACGAACTCAGCCCAAGACAAAGGAGGGAGGTCACTAGACCTCTGCCGCATCATGGAGACCCACCATGTCTCCGCATCTCCCGATAATCTGAAAGAAGCACACTGCACCCCTAAGGTGTCTCTAGTACCAAGAACTGTCAAAATCTTCTCACACTTCTGAATGTACCTCTGGGCAGTACATGTAGCTGAGGTACCGTCGAACTCTGGAGGCTGAAGCTTCATGAATGACTCTATCCTCTTGGCAACCTCCTCAGTGCCCATAGGAGGAGTATAAATAACAGGACCTGCCTGAGGAGCAGAAGCAGAAGGCTGGGCAATATGATCAGGAGCAGCCTCAGAAGTAGGCGTGCTCATAACAGGTGTGGTCGGCTGAGGAGCCGAAACAGGAGCTGCAACATCATCTCTGACAGGGACCTGATGGCTAGACAAGGCCATCAGTCTCATATACTCCTCTGAAGAGATCACAACGGTGCCTGGCACAACAGCAGGCACAGGGGGAATAGATGCTGAGAGAGTCGCTGCGGACACCGCAGGGATAGCTGTGTCCTGCCTAGTGGCTGACGGGCGACCTGCCCGAGTCTTCTTAGCAGCTGGCGGCTGCGTAGGTGCTGATGGCTCTCCCGCAGACGCGGGTGTAGAAGATGCAGCCCTCCTGGCTGAGGATGCTCGCGTCCTCGCCATTTGATACAATACACGAAAAAGGGTCAGCACCTATATAAGCTACTCAGCACGAATAGAGATGAAACGAAGGGAAAACATTTCCTAACATGCCCTTGTAGCCTCTCGCTCATAAGTATGGTCGACAACATACCCATAAGCAAGACTCTACTCAGACACTGCTCCAAGACTCCTAGGACTCGAATTAGAACCTAGGGCTCTGATACCAAACTGTCACGACCCAATTTCCAAGGGCTCGTGATGGCACCTAAATAATATTTGCCTAGGCGAACCAATGAAACAAGATGCGGAAAAGAACAATAATGTGAAAAGATCATAAATGGATATATAAATATAAAAGGGGTGAAGTCCAAAAGAATATATCCACAAAAGAATTGGAGCATTCTAAGAGTGACTCAATAAAGTATGAATATACATCAAAGAAATCTGAGTCCTATCTCTAAGTGACTCCGGCGGTATGCCACCACGGTCTGTGTGGTCGGCTCACCTCAATCAAAAGTCTCAGAAGCCTCGGGAACCGCTAACGTCCGGGCTGCTGACTGGATGAAGGACCTGCGCACGTAGCAGAGTAAGTTATGAGCCGAAGCCCAGTAAGATCACCGACAGGCCCGCTAAGGTACCCTTGCGGGACAAGTCGCTACATGCATCATAAGCAACAACATACTATAGTAATCATACAATAAAGTAGTGAAATCACAAATAGATGTAACACATTCCATACACACAAGTAGTAACCAGAGGTCTCAAGGATTATGTCCATCCAACGTAAGGCATAGGTCAACTCAGCGGCGGTTTGGAGGTCCAATCTCTACTCCCGTGCCGACTAACCTAGACCTACGATGGACTAGCAACACCACTACTAAGTATCAACCATATACCGTGACCCGAAGTCACTATCACAATCATGAATAAGTAGACCAACGACCCGTAGTCGTTGGCTCATCTCAAATCTGTCTACGATCGCACCACACCCCCTGTCAAGTGCGTCGTATCTCAATAAATCAAGTGACCACACCACACCCCCTGTCAAGTGTGTCACATCTCAAAGATCAAGTGTCCACACCACACCCCCTGTCAACTGTGACACATCTCATAGTATAGGCGACACCACACCCCCTGTCAAGTGTCCCTCTAACAGTATTAATATCCACGACATTAATAACAATAACAGAAATAATAACAGAAATATTAATAACGATAATATTTCACAGTCACCGTAACCCAGGTTGGTTATGCTAGCTGTTGTAAGGCGAAGGTAAACCCGACCACAGTTTGGGGGTACAATCCCTACTCCCATGTCGTCCAACCCAAGGTTACGTATAGACAGCACTACCCAACCCGGCACGTGAACAAATCAAGTACCAATATCATACAAAAGCCGGCAAAATCCTCGGCAAAACATTTATCATGACATGCCGGCAACATCCTCGGCCATGTCCCAAGTTCTTGCTATCTAAGCATGGCGTAGCAAGCGTTACTACGATATAAATTTAAGCTACCTCGACGTAGCGTTTAGACCGGCACATACCTCGGTCGAGTCACAATCTCGCTATTTATAACAAACAATAATAGCAGGTAATTCACATCATTAATCCTAACCATTGTTAGGTATATATATGCGTACATGAAGCATACTAGCATGAAGGAAGAGTCCACAAGCACAATAGAGGTCAAGTCTCACTTACCTCGAAATTCGGGCTCAAATGCCGGGAAGAATCTCTTTTCCCGCTCGCCTTGTCCGCGAAGGACTCTCCACTAGGTCTATTAAGACAAGATATAGCACATATGAGTGCTCAATTATAGCTATTTAAGCCTATAGGCATCCTAGGGTAAAAATTACCAAAATGCCCCCGGGTGAGGCCGAGCCCTAAATTTAAAAAATGTACTTTTCCGGACTCCCCACGCTCCCATGAGTCCAAAAGTATACTTAGATTCCACATGCGAGCCTTGCTCGATGTCTTTCCCCAATTCTTAAGAATCTAGGGTTCTAACCCATTTCCAAGAATCAACCCTTTGATTCTTGTGTTAATCAACATGAAGATGGATTGAAAGGGCTTACCCTAAGTGTAAGTATGATTGGGTCTTCAAGAAATACCCAAAAATCGCCTCAAGAGCTCACCAAATGATTTTTATAAGTTATGAACCGAAATGGCCCGAAATGGCCTTTTTATAGCAGTTTTTGCCTCTGTGACAACTTCTTTTGAAAAAATCTTAACTTTTGATAAGAATGTCCAAATGACCTGAAACCAATGCCATTAGAAGCACAACTCAAAGGGCTACAAATTTCATGTTTTGAGTTTTTCCTAATTCCTTACGGATTGGCTGGAAAATCAGGTTTTATCCGGCTGTTTGCGCCAAAACAGAACAGAAAAGTCGCACCAGATTTTCTACTGTTTTAGGGGCAAAACGGGACCCTACGAAGCTCGGAATGATCCCAAATTTTGCACACAAGCCATAAAATACTTGGGTGACATGCTCGTCAAGATGGAACTCAATTCGGACCTCCAGAACTCAAAAAGTGGGTCCCACGGCAAAGGTTCAATTTTCGACTTTCGCCAAAATAGCGAAATTTAACCAAACGACCTCGGAATCCAATTCCGAAAGTTGCTACAAGTCACAAATGACTATACGAACCTAACGGAACTTTCGGATCTCTCATCGGAGCTCATTTGCTCAAATCGAGCTCGGAAACCTCTTTTAACTCTTTTAAACTTCCGAAACGGGGACTTTATCAAAAGTCCTATCAAACGAGGTCCGTTTTCAATTTTGAAGGTTGCTACATATCATAAATGACGAGACGGACCTAACGGTGCGCTCGGATTTTCCATCGGGGTTCGTTTACTCAAAACGACCTATCGAAACCCCAAATTCCTTTCCGGAATTTCATAAACGGATCCTTTTCTTGAAAACCTATCAAACGAACTCCGTTTCGACTCAGATTTCACAGACGGGTCATAAATGACCTAACGGAGCTTTTGGGACTGTCGACATGCAAATCGAGGTCCCGGATCCCGTAACGACTATTTGAGGGTCGTTACACAACCACCCAAGCTCACTAGTGCCGGACGAAGAAGAAATGGAAATTGAACGAGGATAGAAATAATTAGAGCTTCAGGAAGCTCATCTTTTTATTTGCTTGGCTACCAAAGTTAGACTACTTACGATTCAAAGTAGCCCAAGAATCGCAGCTGAAGAAACAGATATTAAATGAGCTTTATGGAACAACATCCATGCCAATTTGACCTCCCAATAAGAAGGAAATTCTGACAATTTACCAGAAACCCTTTTTATAACCCAGACAAGCTCATAGGATAACATGACTTTACTAAATTTTTGAACCAAGAGGAAATACGTAGATCGAATATTACTTACAAACCACTTTACACCAGAAGAAACAATGACACTCTCTGATGGTGATGAACTAGAATCCCATCCTCCAACCAAAATGGAATTTCGAGAAGAGAGGTAAACTAATTTGACATAATAATAGAAGGTGGCACGACAAGATGCTAGGCAGGCAATAACGACCTTCATTGTCAAATCTCTCATATTTAGACTAGAAAAATTAGTAGGGTCTCACAAATGCCAGGAATAAATCATACCAAAAGCTCGTCCCTCTACCGCAACCGATTCTTAATAGAAACAATTTCCAATGAAACCATGGTAAGATAAACGAAGTCCAGACCGATCGGAAGAATCAAATCTTGCTCACATATAATGGAAGAAGAAATACATGGGTGTACTACATCGGATACCTCAGCATCCTGCCAGACTAGCAGTTCATTGAACTGCCTCTACAGCTGAGCTGAGCCATTACCCTGGTAATCACCTTCTGAAGAACCACTACCACCACGCTCTCGACCTCTACTGGATGGTGGCATTTTGCTGGTCGATTGAGATCTAAAGAAAATCCCCTGCGATTGTGCAGGTGCCTGATGACAGGAGGAAGGACGACTGCCTACTTGCCGGAGTAAGGGAAAACTCCTCAAAGGATAACCAGACTCACGACAATGATAACAACTTTTCGACTAAAAATAGAAGCTGGAAAGATTGTTGATAGCTGTAAAGAGAAGACTGAATTTGATCTTGACGAGCTACTGGCGCACTCTAAGAATCACGTAACACAAGCTGAGATAACCTGGGAGGTGACCTCCCAAAATAATCAGAACATTTACCTCCAAATGAGGTACCATGGTTACCCACTAGGGCCACGGGATCTCTTGATCTCCCGCTTTAACTTATGGTATACCTCGTACCTTCGGGCAATATCAATAAAAATATCAAATGAAATCCCGACCTCAATCTCTCGAGCCATCTGGGATCTCAAGAGAAAAGAAAGGTCATTAATAAATCTTTGAATCTCTCGAAAGGCTGATGGACTAGTTCTAATGCATATTCAGCCATTCTATAGAATTCAATCTCATATTCTGAAACCAACAGGCTAACTGATAAGCTACCTTGTCTAATTCACTCAAACTGGGAACACTATTCATCTCGCTCGCTACTCGAAAGGAACATTTCCACAAATCTAGAAGAAAAATTGAACCAAATTAGCTAATAAGAGAGCGGTCCACCAATTCAAGGCTGGACCCCTGAAACTGGAAAGCAAAATAATCAACACCATACCGCTCGATATAATCAAAAGCCTGAAGGATACGGTGGCATTATTTTATTTTAAAAAAACTTACATAGGGATTATCTGATGCATTGTTTGAGAATACCGGAAGGTTCAGCCGGGTAAAATAATGCAACCTCTTTGAGTACTCGGACCGAACTGTTACCTCCGCTGGCTAACCAGCCAAAACAATTAGAGGTATAACACATGCTACCTCCGGAACATAATTTACTGTAGCAATATTAAGAACTGGAATAGGAGCTTCCTGAGACCGAACATCTGCATCTGCGGCAACTTGATAAGTTCCATAGCGAATAATAGGTTCTTGTGGTATCTGTGTCGCCAAGATTCTCGTGAAAGCATCGTAGAGAGCCAAGGGAACTACAATGCCCTGCTCCCTTGCCCATCGCGAGCTCGTACAACTGGGGCCTGTGCGACTGGATTGTCGCCACGATCCACAACTCTCGGGGCTTGAGTAGCTCGAGCCCCAGGCTAGACTACTACGTCCTGAACTCCTACCGTTTGCTGATTTGTCGCACGAGGGTTCACAGTTACCACGAAGGAATTAACGAAAATACTTTTTCATCCTAGACCGACGCACAATCAGAAAATAAGGAAGTGAAACTTCCTAAATGCCATCATAGCTTCTCGTAGATAAGTACAGACGTCTACGTACCCATCAGCGAGACTCGACTAGACACTATCTTAGTCTGGATAGACTCTAAACTGGGCTCTGATACCAACTGACACGACCCGAAATCTGGTTAGTCCGTGCGGGCACTCGACATCCTGCCCTAGACCCGTCGGGCGAATCCTTACCAATTAAATTAGAAAAATAAATATAACAATTCATAAATAAGGACAAGACTTAAAAAAACACCGACATATTGATACCTCTATATTGTACAAAAAAAATTACAGCTGACTACCCAATATACTAGGTTTAGGGCTATCCAGACTAGACATCTAAGAATACAAAAGATCACAGATACCTCCTGGAGGGAGCAAAATGCAACTGAAATAATAAACAATAAACTGGTGGCCATCCAGAATAAAAGCTGGCTCACCCTGACAGCTGAAGTCGTCTTCGCTCCTTCACAATGTGGCGAACTCAATCCTGGAGCGGACCTGCCGAAACGAAATAGATAGACAAGAAACAAACAACAAACAAAGGTGAATCAAAAGGACTCAATAAGTGGGGCAGACTAGCCACCTCAAAGAATAGGATAGCTAGCCAGGGAGAAGAAACAAATAAGCCAACTTTCTCTTATTTAAATTATAAAAAGGCAGAGCCAAATAACAACCGAAAACACGTATGAAACCGTAAACTCAACCAGGAATACGAGCCAGAAACATATCAACAAATAAGTAATGCACGTATAAGCAGAACAATAGTTATGTACCACAAGTCCACACCATGGTATGAAATGAAATGAAATGAAATGAAATGATAGGAACTGAAATGAAATGAAAAATGATGTAAAGGGTTACATGTGTCAAATGAATGGAGCGAAATCCTCCTACTCCAGGGCGGAATCCTCCTACCCTCAATATGATGTAATGGAGCGGAATCCTCCTGCTCCTAGGGCGGAATCCTCCTACCCTCAATATGATGCAATGGAGCGGAATCCTCCTTCTCCTGGGGCGGAATCCTCCTACCCTCAATATGATGCAATGGAGCGGAATCCTCCTGCTCCTGGGGCAGAATCGTCCTACCCCTCAATATGTGCAATGGAGCAGAATCCTCCTACTCCTGGGGCAGAATCCTCCTACCCCTCAATATGATGCAATGGAGCGGAATCCTCCTGCTCCTGGGGCGGAATCCTCCTACCCCTCAATATGTGCAATGGAGTGGAATCCTCCTACCCCTCAATATGTGCAATGGAGCGGAATTCTCTTGCTCCTGGGGCGGGATCCTCCTACCCCTCAATATGTTCAATTGAGCGGAATCCTCCTGCTCCTGGGGCAGAATCCTCCTACCCCTCAATATGATGCAATGGAGCGGAATCTTCCTGCTCCTGGGGCGAATATTCCTGCACTCAATATGATATACAATGTAATGCATATGAATGACATATGATGTATATGAATGCAACATGATGCAATAATAACCCTTCACCGGCGTGGGACTCTCATCGACAGCTGGGAAGTAAACGCAAATTCACAGTCGGAGTACAATGCTCAGATCCTCAATACAATACCAACAACATGACATAACATATAATATACAATGTAAATCCAAAGCTAAGGAGCACGTGGTAGAAAATCCACGAGGCCAGGTACCTCCAAAAAAATGCATATAGGTACTTACCTCTTCCAAAAGTTATCATTGCTAATCAACAACCGCTTTATCATCTAGTTTTGTTGCCAAACGATCCCACTCTGAATGTTTCGGGGTGAAAATTCTATCTTTTCTCCTGCTCTTTTCTCATTTTCTGGTATTTTTTTCTCTACTGCATTTCTCTGTAGCTTTCTCGTTTATGTTCTCACGTTTCTGTTTATGTTGTAACTTCTCATCCTTAGCTTAAAGCGAAGGACCCCCACCACCTAACTTTTCAATTTCTTTCTTTTCCTTTTTTTCGTTTTCTCTTTTTCTTTTATTTTATTTTCTTTAATAATTTCTTTTCTTTTCGAAAATTAAAACGGTACCCTATGATACTCGAAATAATTCCAACTTTTGCATACAAGTTATACAAAATATAAGTAACACACTTGCTAAGGCAGATCTCAAATCGGACTCCTGAAATATGCAAATTAAATGGAAAACAATCAAATTATTTAACCTTCGGCATTTTAGCAGAAACTAGCCGAACAACCTCGAAATTCACTTTCGAAAGTTCAAAAAAGTCATAAATAATCATGCGTACCCAACGGCGCTTTCGGATTTCGAATCGGAGTTCATTCGCCAAAATTGAGCTCGGAAACCTCTTTTTAATATTTATCGACAATAAGGTCTGATTTAACACAAATTTTACAGACAGGTCCTAATAGAGCTTACGAATATTTTAAAATTATCGGCACGCTAATCTGAGTTCTAAATTCTGAAATGATTGACCGAAGTCGTTTCAGGTCTTCCCGTTCGCATGCTTGGCCCTAAAACTTTATCACAGACTTAGCAATATGCTAAGCTTCAAGAAGCGACAATATTAGCTAAGTCCAAAGTGTTCACACATTATTTCCTACACCGTACAAATATTTCCTTGATTCCACCAAAACCACCAATACTACTTATAAATTCCCTGCCTTTACTAATACAACTAAAGCCCCACTCAAATGTACTTTAACCCCAGCAGAGCTGAATGGGAAAATGTCCAAAGGCCTCTGCTATTTCTGTGACGAGTCATATTCTCCTGGCCATAAATGCAAATCGAGAAAGCAACTCCATCTTCTTGAAGTTTCTGAAGAAGAGGTTGATAAAGTTCAACCCAAATCTGAAGGAATAGTTGAGCAACCTATTAAACAAGAAGAGTGCATGGCAATATCCCTTCACGCATTAGCAGGGTCAACTAATTTTCAGACTATGTGTGTGACAGGATACCATGAAAAGCGACCTATATATATTCTCATTGACTCTGGAAGTTCCCATAATTTTTTTGGATGAGTCATTTGCATTGAAGTTGAACTGCAATACCACTACAATTGGAGATCGGATAGTTTGTGTGGCTAATGCAAACACCTTGACAACTTCTAAACTTTATAAGAAATTTTCTTGGCTTTTGCAAGGGGCAATGTTTTCTGCTGATTTTTTTACTTCTACCTTTATGTAATTGTGACATGGTCTTAGAAATTCAATGGCTTCTCAAGATGGGAGATATCAAATTCAACTTTAAGGATCTTACCATGGAGTTTTATCATCAGGATAAGAAGCATGTTTTAGATGGAGCTAAGAGCAAATTCAGACTTCCATTGTAGATGGGCTTCCTAAGTCACACAAATCAACCATTATGAAGGGGCTTCCTATGTCACACGACAAGGAAGTGATATTGGTGATTGCGGATCGTTCGTCCAAGTATGGATATTTCTTGCCACTGGCTCATCCATATACCGCTACCATTGCAAAGGTATTTTTAAATAATATTTTCAAGCTCCACGGTATGCCGGAGTCCATAGTAAGTGACCGTGATCCTATTTTTCTTAGCACATTTTGGCAAGAGTTGTTCAAATTGCAGAGTGTTGAGTTGCTTACATCCATAGCCTACCATCCCCAAACGGATGGACAAACCGAAGTGTTGGATCGGTGTTTAAAGACATATCTCCTTTGTTTTTGTTCAGACTCTCCTCATGATTGGCGCAAGTCCCTCTCACTCGCAGAATGGTGGTACAATATTACATGCCACTCTGCCATTAAAACAACACCTTATGAGCTTCTCTATGGCCAACCTCCACCGCCACACATACCTTACTTACCTGGTGAATCATCTTCAGAGGAGCTTGATTGCATATTAATTACTCGAGAGCTCAAATTATAGCTAGCAAGGTTCCGTCTCCATCGTGCTCAACACAAAGTGAAGTTATTGGCTGATCAACATCGTTCAGAGAGGATCTTTGATGTAGGCGAGTGAGTGTATGTTAAGATTCAGCCTTATCGTCAGCTGACTATGGGACTAAGGCACTTTCCTAAAATAGTTGCTCGTTACTATGGACCATATCAAATATCCAACAAAGTTTGCCTTTACTCCTCTTCTACCTGTTCAACTTAAAATTCATCCGACATTTCATGTTTCACAACTTAAGAGATGCTATTAGATTCCTTCTTCACCAGAACATCGGCCTATTTTGGATATTGCAAGTCCAATTTGTCCCGAACCAAAAGCTGTGTTGGATCGTCGCATAGTGAAGAAAGGAAACAAGGTTGTTGGTCAAGTGCTTGTCAAATGGATCAATGTCCATTCAAACCTTACTACGCAGGAGTTCCTGTCAACACTGCAAATCTGGTTTCCTCATTTCCAACCTTGAGGACAAGGATGTTTAAATGAAGGGGGTGTTGTTACACTAATTAATCTGTAGAAAAGAATGGTAGAATTGGAAATATTAATTAATTAGTTAGTTATGGTAGGATAATTAGAGGAGTAGTGGGAGTCAGTTACTTTTTTCAATATATGTATTATTAGAGTGTACTTTGGATATCATTATGTATGCAGTTGTCTTCTTTTCTACCTTTGTTTCTCATTATTTTCTATGTTTACTTCTTCTATCTCGAGCAATAGCTCTTGTAGTGCAGCCCTTCTCTAGTTCTACTTCTGAAATGGTAACAGATTGTGTCATATTAGATAATATGCGAATATAATCTACCATACATTTTTCCTAATGATATTATTTGTCCTAACTTTTTTAATTGTTATAGTGATCGGTTGCTATACATTCATAACAACATTCATTTAGCTATTATTTGGTTGTTATAAATAAAAATAATGCAAAAGATATTTCTTCCAACCCTTTTATGATGTAAAAGAAAATAAGATATTCAAATCTAAAATCTCAATAGGAAATGAATTATTCATAAGCAGTTATATCTGTACCTATAAAGATGTGAAAATAATGACTATTGAAAGGTAATGAGAAATTTGTAAAATCAATCAGGATTAGCATCATTGTGATGAAAGAAGTGAAGACGAACACAATTTATAAATGTGGAGTATTATAAAGAGATTTAATGGTAAAAATTTACGCACACCGGGTGTTTATACCGATTCATTAGATTCATGCCATGTGTAAGAAAATAGAGTTCTATTATTTAACCATAATTAATTAATGCATAATTTTTATACTATTAAATCACTTAACCATGATAAACATGATAAACTAATATGATTTTTACTGTAAAATCCACTGTGGATAAGCACTGAGGTATAATTGTATTACGACTTAGCCAATTATTTATTATTGGGAATCACAATATAGTTATAAACAATGGTGAGAAAATAAGACAACCACACATTGACGTAAGCATCGAATAAGAACTTTCTTTTTTTTTCCGTTTTCATTGTTCTTTTCATACTATCATTTCCCAAACCCGTTTTTATGGTTCAGGTTAACTCATCTTGACCGCTCGTTATGTTCTAGTCAACTCGTACCTTAGCTGAAAGGCACAGATACAACAAAAAGAAAATCATCTTAGTTGACCCCTAAAGACCAACAATTGTTCCCTCCCTTTCTTACTCACCAAAGATAGAAAATTCTTGAAGCCTAACTTAAAAAAAGTCACCAAATATTCGCTCATTCATTTTTTTTATAATACATGTTTTATTTGGTGGACACCTAAACTATTCATAGTCTTAATTAGCCAAGCTTGACTATTTGATTGCCTCTACTTTGCTTCTCTAACAAAAGATTGAAAAATTTACTATCACATTAATAAAGAAGCAAGTGGAGTGTGAAGAACAACTTACAACTATCAATAGAAAATTCTAATGATTCATACAATCTCTCCATGCTTCTTGGTTCGTCGAACCGAGACTATTTCATTCGCAATACTGGTGATCAGGTATTATCCAATTATTTCTTATGTGTAAACTAGATGTTGTCTTAATTATTATTTACTTTAATCATTCATTTGTGTTATGTTTCTGTCACTGTACAACTACAATTTGTTTTAGTGAAGTAAAGTGAAGCTGACATGCGGCTACTGATATTTATAAGTGGTACAACTATTTGAACATGAAGGAATTCCAGATTTATACACTAGCTGATTTTCTCACATATGTCTAAGTCTGGGCGGACAAAGTTACCTAGCACTTGTGTTAGAATTAGTTGAGGTGCATGCAACCGGGCGCACATCACCATTCGAGAAAAATAAAAGATAGTAGTGCTACTCAAGCCTAAGAAGTTGGTGAAAGAGCATGGTTGACAAGTTCTATTATTGAGATGCTTTGACTTCTTGACTTTTCTCATACTGTTCTATATAAATATCTGAAACACTACTAGATTGCTTTTGTTCAAGTTGATGCATATGTATGGCTATTCGAAATCTACCTTATTTGAATTTGCTAATTCACAAAGCACATTTAATTGATAGTAGTAGCCCTCCTTATTATGAGAATAGAAAGAGTACTCCCTACAATTTACATCTCAATTGTCTAGCACTCTCTCGCCATTCTAAATAGATTAACACTTTTCTATATTTAGAAAATTATAACTTTAACATTTCCTTTTTTATCGAATACGAAGAGGATGTTTTTTTTTACAATGGTATTTTTTGAATTTTGTACAAATATAGCTTATGTATTTACTTTTTTCACTCCATATTCAGTCAAACTATGTCAAAGAAACTGTGATTGAAGGAGTAATAATTTTGCCTGACATCTTTCTATCATATGCTTGATCATTTCTTTTTTGGTATTGCTGTCATCTTTGAATAGGATATAGGTGGATTCGCACATTATCAATTAGAGTCGATCAATTAGATTATTAATAATTAATCTAGGCTTTTCACAGTTTTCAAAATTTTAGGTTAAACTTGATAGGGGAAAAAGTTTGGGTTGTATTTTTCAACATCATAGTGTGGACCATCCCAACGTTTCACCCCAAACCTGGCAGAGGTTTACAATGAGCTCTTTTTTAATGGATAATTGTAAGTTGTTTTCCTTTCTGGTGATGAGTTAAATCTTTCAAGGGTTACTTCTCCAAAATGCCATGGCTTGTTATCCCTTTTGTTGATTCTAAAACATGTGAACGCATGGATGAGCTTTTTGCTGTTAAAGGAATACCCCACCTAGTGATCCTTGATGAAAATGGAAAGGTGTTGACTGATGGTGGGGTTGAGATCATCCTTGAGTACGGGGCGGAAGCTTATCCTTTCACTCCTGAATGGATTAAAGAAAATAAAGAGCGGGAAGAAGCATCTAAGATTGATCAATCCTTGAAATCTATCTTATCATCGCAGTCATGAGACTTTGTAATTGGCGCTGATGGGAGGAAGGTCAGTTCTAATTCTTGTAGCTTATCGAATTTCTTACATAGCTTAAGGTTTAATAAATATTGTTGTTCATGAGCTTGAAGGCAAGATCGTAGGCTTTTATTTCTCATTGGCTACATTCAATGGATGCCTTTCTTTAACTCCAAAGCTGGTTGAAGTATATGAAAAGTTAAAGGAAAAGGGTGAAAACTTTGAGATTGTGATGATTCCCCTTGATGATGATGAAGAGTCATTTGAACAAGCATTTGCAGACTTGCTTTGGTTTTCACTTCCTTTAAAGGATAGGAGCCGTGAGAAGCTTGTCTGATACTTTGAGCTATCCGGACTACCTACCTTGGTTATCATTACGCTAGATGGGAAGAGTCTTCATTCTAATGTTGCTGAAGCCATAGAGGAGCATGCATCCATGCATACCTTTTCACACCTGAGAATTTGATTATGCCCAACTACGCCCTATAAAAGGGACTAAACGGTCGTAGCAAATATAGCTCGATACTTAAAGTTCCGGGGTCGAATCCCACAGAGAACACTCGAAATCTAGTTGTTATTCTAACTAATTAACTCCCAAGATTTGTATTTGAATGGTGGTTTCAATATAACAACTAAATTAACACTAAAGTAAGTAGCAAAATATTAAGAAATAATTAATCAAGGATTTAAAAGCCTAGGATTGATCTACACAACTCCTACCTATGTGTTAGAATAATTCTTTTAACAAATTCAACTTGGTTTTCTTCCTATTGAACACTTGCTCAAATTATACAACTATTCACTCGCATGTAATAGTAGTAACTTTTACTAACCAATTTTCTAATTAATTAATGAAGATACTTAGGACTACAAGTTTAGTTCACAATCAGGGTCAACGGTCACAAATCACCTTATTGACAACTTAAGTAATACCTTGGTTTTAGGTTGAAATATTGCTAAGTGTTTAACCCAAACCTATGAATCTATCCCTTGACACACAAGAATAATGGAAACAATCAATTGGGGGCCCTTCCAATCAATAGCAATCAAAACATCAACACTTAGATAGGAAGAATTCACAAGTTTCATTCATCAAAATAAATATTCATAGCACATAAGTATTGGAGTGGTTCAATCAATCAACCCTAGAATGGGTGAATTAGCCACTCATATTCATGATAATCATGCTAATGTAATTCATGAATAATTAAATTACAAAAAGTAAGGAAGAATTTAGGAAAAACTCTGTTCTTGAAGTCTCCAAAGCTCTAGCCTCCTTTTTGCTTCTTTTCCAGTCTAAAATTCATAATGGAGGCAAAAGAAGCTTTTATACCCTGTAGGAAACTAAGCAAAAGTACCAAAAAGCCCTTATTTTTTCGCCCTACAACTTTGTACGGGTGTCACGCGGACTAAATTTCTTCAGGCAATTCAGCTCGCGTGGTGCTCGCGTATTTGGCCTAAATGTGCTGAAATTTTTTCTCCGTTCCTAAGCAAAGACTCTATTTCTTCCCGTGTCACTCGCGTGGCACACGAATCACTTGAAATCTTTAATATCTTTACTTTTAAGTCCAAAACTAGCACTTTCTTACTCAATTCACCATGTTCAATTCCTACAACATAAAATACACCAAATAAGAGCAATTTCATTCAAAATACCATAAAATATCACAAGTCGAAGCATGAACACAAGGCGAAAGTATAGAAATTATTGCAATATCTAACCTCGTATCAGAAGTTCACTGAGCTTGAGAAACTAGAGAAAACTAAGCGAGAAGCACATACACTTGAGTCTATATTAGTTTCAGGAGATCGTGATTTTGTTATTACGAAGGATGGCGCTAAGGTGAGATGCTTTTGTTTCCTTTCACATGTTGGTGATGCTTTAGGTTTATTCACATTACTTTGCCGGTTGAGTTATCATCTTTTCTTCTGACCTGAGATGTGCATTCGTGTATTTTATTATGATTCTCTGCCAACTATATATTGCAAAATGACTTATGAGCCATTTCAGCTTATTTATTTACTCGTCTTCTCACAATTACAGTTAGTCATCAAAAATCTTTCTTTGTAGATTCTAGTGTCTGATCTTATTGAGAAGAATATTCTATTGTACTTTTCTGCACACTGTGTCCTCCTGCCGTGCTTTTCTACCAAAGGTTACAGAAGTATATGACAAGATTAAAGCAAAGGATGATGCATATAAAAAAAGGATGATGCATTAGACTTATATTCATATTAGTGATAGAGATCAGGCATCCTTTGATGAATTTTGTGCCACAATGCCATGGCTGGCTGTTCCCTTCGGTGATGAAAAAAGAAGGCATCATTAAGTAGTCTGTTCAAAGTTCGTGGAATCCCCATGTTGGTTGCAATTGACCCAACAGGCAGGACTATAACAATTGAAGCCAGAAATCTGGTTATGTGTCATGGTGTTGATGCTTATCCATTCACATAGAAGCGTATAAAGGAGATTGAAGCAAAATATTAGGAGATGGCAAAGGGGTGGCTTAAGAAGATGAATCATGAACTTCATGACCATGAACATGTACTTACAAAGCGCTTGTTTTATAATTGTGATGGATGCAATGGCAAGAGAATAGTGTGGTCACTCTACTATGAAGAGTGTGATTTTGATCTCCACCCTAAATGTGCTTTGTCAGAGAACAAAGAGGGTAACGTAGACGTAGAGGCAGAACAGAAGGAGCACGGAGAGGGGGAGCAGAAACCAAAAGATGGGTGGATTTGCGAATGTAAAGTTTGCTATAAAGCTTAAGATGTTAAGTTGGCGGCGGTTTGAATGAGTCTTATAGTGATAGCGGAGCCCCGGGCAAAGAATTGGAGGATGATGTTGCCGGAGTTCAGGCCAAGGTGTTTATTGGATCAGTGCAGATTTTGAAAAGAAAGGGAAAGACGTTTGGGGTGACCTGAGGTTGCTTTTCTGGATTAGTTACTGGGCCGGGTCGTCTGGTGTTTTGATGGGCAAGTATAGATTTAGTTGGGCCATCGATATTGTGTCGATTGGGCTATTCTTGTTATGATGTTTTGCTTAGCCCACAAGTATTTTCCAGCATGATGTATATTGTAGTATATGTAGTTTAGTTTTGTAGGAGTTCTTATGGTTCTAGAATAGTCTACATAGCTATTTTTGGTTAATTAGGGTTTGCTTTCACCTTGTATACAGAGGCAATTGTACGTAGTTTGACATTCAAGAAAGAATCAATAAAATCAGAGAAAAGTATTCTTTTCCATACTATTTCAAACATGGTATCAGAGCAGGAGCTCTAACCCCTTTCATCTACCAGATTACTATTATCATCCATCAAATTTTTCCTAATTCTTCTTGTCAACAATGGCTGAAAAAACAACAGGTGGAGAAACTGTCCCTTCTCAGAAGAAGGACGACAATACATGTAACAGCCCAAGCCCGCTAGTGATACTATCCGCTCTAGGTGCGGCTTTAAAACGCGTCACTAGGGTCTAAGGCATGTATACTTATATACCCAACATCTCTCTTGTGTTATGCCGATGTGGGATACTTAAGCTTTAGCTGGGGTGTCACATACACCCTCCTCTTCTGGACTCAGCGTCCTCGCTGAGGTTTGCCCGCGTACCCGGGATTCGCCTAGACTCAACACTGAGGTTTGCCCCGCGTACCTGAAAAATTACATAAGCACGTAAATTCATCAAGTATGATAGAGTGGGTCAAAAGGGGGCTAGAATAAAGTCCAGCCAACATTCGAGGACGAATGTCTTTAAGGGATGAAGAATGTAATGTTCCTCAAATTCTTTTAAGTTTTAGGACTTTGGCGATATGAAAAATAATTTATATAAGCTCGTTATGGGTTCGAGACTCGAGTATGAAGTATATGGTGAAAGTATGTTACGATCTCTCTCCTGAATATGGTACAAGTATCTAATTATGTGAAAAGTGGAAGAAGAAATTATGAAGAGCCAAAAGTTAAAGTTAACTTATTATGGCCATAGTTTAAGTAGTATTTTATTTTCAAATCCTAAGTTATCAAAGGGTGGCACATTACATCAAAAATGAATGGAGCAAAGTCAGACTTCTTAATGTATGAGTAGGCAGCCCGATACATGGGTATACGGGCTTAAACATGACCTTGAGCAAAGCCTAAGACTAATGCCTCTTCAAGCAGCTACTGCACCGTGAAAAATTATGTCTTCTCTTACGTTGTCAATAGAAATGCAGCTCACGCTTGCTGCCGGAGAACCTCAGTTCGACATCAGCTTTTCAAGCTTTAAAAAGTCTGCAATCAAGTCAAAAAGATTAAGTGTTAAATATTCCAGAGTTCACAATTTCAAGATTCCATCTACAATCCTAAAAGGGTCAGGGTTCAAGAATTTCTTCTAAAGGTAATTCCCAATACTTTGTATTATTAAATTAGAATTTGAAACTAGAGTTTTTGAATTGAGAAAAAGATGAGAACTTTAGGATTGATCATATAAATTGATGGTTGATGTAGTAGTTTGGGGACGTGAAGTGCGTCTATTGGAGCTACGTTTAGGCTCAACGGGGGAATTGAGGTGAACTGATATAACCCTTTACTAAAGAGGTTTTGCTCACTAAAGCATGATTACAAAGTAGTATCCAATAAAATGTCTTATAGAGTTAATATATGTTTAATTGGAGTGAGATAGTGCATATTAGTTAAACTCCGTTCTAGTTGACGTTCAAGAGCTTATCATTGAGTTATGTGCATTCATTTTCATAATTTATTATGTTTAATTTAAGCGATACTATATATCAAGTTTTCATAGGTTGAAGAATATTAAAAAATATACTGAATGATACCTTCATAACTCATGTCATGTTTTACTCAAGAAATTATGGTTTATGTTCATAGATTATGTTCAAGGAATTTATTGGAGCTTAAAGTGATTAAGTAAAGTTTTATAGAAATATTTTGGAAGTTACCTTGAAATTCTAAGAAGGGTTCCGTGACCTTTAGTGGTTAATGTTGACCCGAAACTACTCATGCCAGAGTAGGAGTTTATAATAAAATTTGCCTGACATGGCAAAGGCACAAAACGCGCAGCATGCTATCACCTGGAACTGTGTGGCGCCACAGGGAAGGGGCCTATTCGATCAGATGGGAATCGAACCTGTGTTGATCGCTGTTGACACTTATTTTTGTCCCTCCCGCCTCAATAGTCATTATTCAGACAAATTACATTGATAGCCACATAATTACCCTACACTTACTCCTGTCCTAAGTCATTATCTCATGCACGTACACCAATTAGGCTATTTTAGAAGCATTTGCACGAACGATTGCATTTTTACAAAGCTTGAATATCTCGTCATAATTTTTCACAATTACTGTTGGTTTTTTAACAAGGACACCTAAATTATTTTAAAAACTTAAAATAATAGATTTTCTTAATTATTTGTCCTTGGTAATTATTTTTCTTGATTTATAATTTTTCATAAATATTTTACACAGTTTATACGCATTTATACTTAGTTTATAAGCTTTTATACATGCTATATACACAATATATACGCATATATATATACACACACACACACACATTACACATCACACTTATACACATCAACTCCAATTTTACACCTCAGCGCCCACGTGGATCAATCTCAGCCGTCCACGTGTACAATCCAACAGCTGAGATCCAAGTTTCCATTTTTAATTACACGCGCAACCCCCAAACCCTATTCCCATATTCATTTCTCTTCCTCAACCGTAGAACACTCTCTCTCTACATCTCCGCTGACGATGGCGATTTTCGGTCAATTTAGCCGGCGAAAATGGAAACAAATTACATTTTTGTAATCCTCGTCTCCTCCGCTACAAAACCTATACCCATTTTACAATATTCAAGCAAGGTCTATTCTCAACTCTTGTTGACAGGGTTCCCGCTGCCGAAAAAGTCTCCGGCTTGGTTTGAAGACGTCCTAAAACGACATTATCGTCGAAAAATGGTGGGGAAACCTTCATGTGAACTCGATTTAGGACGGGTCAATTCGACCTGACTCCGATAACGAAACAGGTAACCCTTTCTCTTTTACTGTTTTTGGACCTGTGCGATACCCACGCCTAAATTTGCCTAGTCTTTTGTGTATTAGCATGTTTGGTTGTTACTTGTCAATTAGTTAAGGATGAAGATATACATGATCAATACCTCTTGTTTTAATTCACTGATTAGTCTAAGCGTTGCACTGAATTATCGTGTGTTCAAGTGTGACATGTCTATAGCCTGAGTTCTGTGTTATTTTCATTAGTTTGAATCTAGTCTCCTATTTTAATAAAATACGTGATCACATGATTTGCTTGGATTGAAATTTAGTTTGCACAATTAAAGGGAGGTCAGTTGGTTCAATTTGAGACATGTGATTAGCTTGGGATTTATATTTTAATGGAAAACAGTTTTACTGATTGGTATAATATCAATTTGAGTTTGATTGGACTCTGTTAAGTTAATCAAGGGATTTTGGGATCCTAAACTAGTTCATGTCATACTTATACAATGATTCTTTGATTTAGACTCTATTATGGCTAGGGGAGGGGATTATACTTGTTAGAATCTCATTTGGCCTTAATTTTAGGGCTCTAATTGGTTTATGTTTGAAAAGTGTACCAAGATTTCTCTTTTGATTCTGGAAAAACTATCCCTCCTTGCCTTATTTGGTTTCTCCCGTTTGAACTAAAACCCCCACCCTTTGCCTATATAAACGAGTTCTTTTCTACACAATACACACACTTTTTAACTGGAAAAACAATTCAGCACACATAGAAAAAAACAGGCAGAACCTAACACACGACTGAAACTCTCTTACTCTGAATTCTCTGAAGAAAAGACTCTGCTTTCTCTGTTTTTCTTCCTGCACTACTTCTTGAGAGACTACTTGAGTTTGCCTTACTTGCTAGTTACTGCATTCAACAAGGTAAGATAATCCTGAACTTGTCTTGGCCTGTAGCATGCCTATTATACTTGATTTGATAGGTATTTGGTGTGTATAGGATCTGTTCTGCCTTCCCCTGCTTTCCTTCTTTGAAAACCTGTTATCTATGTTATTATGCTTGTCACTATGAATGTTCAGGCCCCCTTTTTGGCCCTGCTATCCCCTATAAATGCAGCTTTGTTTGGATGGCCATTGCAAGGCCATACCAGCCTTGTCTTAAGTTACAGATTTGGGACTATGAGAGGTCTATTTGACTGCACTATGCAGCGCCTGCTTAGGTGCAATTATTGAAGTCCTGACTATGCCTAAACTCATTAAAAACAGTCCACTCTTTTCTTGCACACCCTTTCCCTTAGAAACTGTCCCTGTTACGTATAGTTCATTATGATTCCTATTTGTATTAGCTTAAGACAGGGGACACAGCTACTAGGCTGTGTGAATAGCCACCCAGGGGCCTTTTCTTATTCCCTTCTACTTCTGTGGTTGCATCATATCATAACATGAAGAATGTTAAATAGGAATAAACTTGCAAGTGTTTAGTGTTGATAAATATGAATTGTGCATGACTGGGTAGTTTTGGCATTCGAACATAACTCATAATTGACTAAATTTTAAGGTAGGACAGCCTTTTACACTTGAACTATTCTTTGGAGAACAATTTCTTTGAACAAGGGTTATTTGTGCAAAGCATGCTAAAATCTAAACTGTTTCCGTTAAACTTAAACTGCCCCTTTTTGCATAAATGGTACAGGCCAAAAAATGTTTTTAAACATGGTCTCTATGTGTCAAAACTATTTTTATTACTTTAAAAGCTCCTATACAGTAATCTAATAGTGTATAGGGGTGTATAAGTGATAGGGGTCGACTATACAAGTATACAAATATTTTCTAAAGCCTAATACTATTGGTTACTTATGTATTTGCATGCCTATACTTCTAGCTATGTGTGACAACCATTTTTTTGCATTTCTATGCTTCTGTGGAACCCACTTTTGAAAAATATCTCACTTATCTATATCCTTTTCAAAACTGACCCCTAAACAAAAACAGCCATTAAGGTCAGGGCTCGACAATTAATGACGAGTCACACTGACCCTAAATGGCTAACATTTTAAAAACAACACCCATTTGGTTCTGACCAAAATCTAAAATTATTTACAAAAGTGTCTAGTTTTGCAAAACAGTCTATCTGCGCAAAACTGTTTAAGGGCTGAAATTACATGAATAAACTGAATTGTTACATCTCGTGCAGATTTAACCTTACTTATGATTAGGCATTTGTATTAGAGGCATTGAAAGGCAATTAGGCATGAAATATATGTCGTATATGTAAATCTTAAAGCCCATTTGTGTATGTGTTATCTAAATTTGCATAGATAGATTTAATTTCACAAATTGAATACGAATCAACCTTCCAAGTTAGTACTGCATATAATAGTGTTCACAAATTTGCTAAGACATCCCAAAATATAGACTCGGGGGGGGGGGGGGGGGGGGAGGGGGGGAACCACCTTTTGTGCCTAACACCTTCTTCCTCCAACCCATTGAATCTCTGAAACCAGACTAGTATGATAATTAAACTCGACCTTAGACGCTTAGGTGGCCTAATACACCTTAGAAAACTATATTAGGTGGCGACTCCAACTCTTGAACTCAAACGAGTTACTCAGTTAAATCTGAAATCCGACTCGCTCTGAGTTGAGTTTAAAATTGGGTATGACAATCACACGGTGACTTTGTGAAATCATATTATGTCAGAGTTAATTGGAAAAGAAAAGAAACTATATCTCTATATAATTAAAGTTCAGGATTTTATTATTTCAAATTATTTCAGTTATCTTTAAATATTTTATGTTCTCATGGTTTTAATGAATTATGTGCATTTCAAGTTTCTTTAAAATGTCTCGTTCCCGCTTTAGTGGAGGGTCGTTGAGACTCACTGACTACCGTCGTGGTGTACTGACGTTCTCTTCATGGGAACCTACATTCACCGATGTCAATGTAGGCACAGATTTTGCAGGCGAGAAGACTATGAGCTAGGATACCCTCCCACTACCCAGTTGATTGGTGAGCTCCGCATTCGTTCGTGGAGATTCTTTGTATTCCATGTTCCTTACTACTAGTCATAGTGTCATGTATAAAATCTTAGAGGCTTCATAGACGGTCTAGCAGTTGGGTGTAGTTGTCCATTTTGTATGATCTTGCGCAAAATATAATAAAATTATTTTTATTAATATAGTTTCAAGATGAGTTTTCTTTTTGAGTTAATTTTTTTAAAAATTTCATTATAAAGATTATACCATTTTCATCGCATGATAACAAATAGAGTATCACAGACAAGTCTAGAGGGTTCCCTCGATCTTGTTCAGGTACCGAGTGCCGGTCACATCTTGTTTAGAAAACGGATCGTGACAAACTCGGTATCAGAGCAGCAGGTTGTGTGTCCTAGGGGTATATAAAGCCGTGTCAGTAGGGTCTCGTTTATCGGTATGAGGGCCCCATATCTATAAACGAAGGGCTACAGACATTTAGAAAAAGTTTTACATTCTTTCTCATTCTAGATCGTGCGTTAATACCTAAAGTGAGAGGTAGTCTCCTGCTTTCGTCGATAAAAGGAATGATTGATATACGTAATGCGATATATGGTGTAAGGTGTTAGCTATGCGATATATTGATACGCGATCATAGAATGCAGAAGTTAATACTAGCATAATGTCACAACTACCAGATATATGTTGTATAAGGTGTGAGTTACCCTCAAAGCTGGAATGAAGGTGAAGGTTAGGAGGGGATTAAGATAAATATGGAATAAGGATGGATGATATAAAAAGGAGGCAGTCTGAAATGTGATTGTAACATATAGAACTATCAGAAAGATAACAAAGATTTGTACAAAGAATGAGGTGACAATACACAATGTACTTTTAAAGATTTACTGGAAATCACAAGAAAATGCTACTAACAGGTGAGTTGGAGATCATTAAGCAACTATACTCCTAAGTTATGGTTAAATTCAATCAGGATACCAGAAAGGCCAACCACTGTGACAACCAACATTGATCAGAAAGGATGAAACAGTGATGTCAACCTATCAAAAAGAGTGTCCATAAGGTAAATCATATTTTGTTCGCAGCCCCAATATAGACAAGTTATGTTCGACGGAAAGATGAGTAGCCAGGAATCAAGAGAGAAAGATACAATCTCAAGGTTGTAAGTTAGGATAAATTGGCTAGGAAGCCAACCATTATGATGGCAACATCATTCTTTACCAAACTATGTATGCCTAGTTGTAAGAGTAAAGGTTTGGAGGAAAGATAAGAAGATCAAGAATGTAAAACAAAAAATGCTCCCGGTCTAGTCAACTAGAAATAAGGACTCGAGATAGTAGAATCCGCATATCATAAGAAATATGAAAGTTATATATTATGAAGAAAGCTAAGAGCAGACTTTCAACAAGCAAGAACGTGATACGTTTGCTTAAGACCCATGAATTTTAAGACGCCAATGATACTTTTGAAGCTATTTAAGTTACCAAAAAGGAAAAAAATCTGGAGTAACATGGTAAAGCTACTCGAACCTCGAGTATGTTATGTTCAGATTGTAGCCACGGGTGCCCTATACAAATCGAAGATTGAGCCTGAGATTAGTTGGATGTCTTCGAGCTAAGCTAAAGAAAATAAGTAGTGTATATATGTGTGTGTGTGTATATATATATATATATATATAAAAGCGTATGATAATTATATATCAATAGTATACATAAGTCCAGCCGGGGCAAGCGGTACCACAGTATGGAAAAAGCAAAAGAGAGAGAGAGAAGGCCTAATGGGCAAGATGTCGAAAACTTACCCTCTAGGAAAGAAGCATAACTTCAGAGTACTCCAAATAATAACAAGAATGCTTAAGCTCAGTAATACTATCAATATCCAAAAGATTTATAAATTTCTATTTTGAAAGATTGTACACAAGCGATATTAAAATTACTCAGCGAGCCTTAAGTCTTCAAGTTCAGTTCAAAGTGACCTAGAAATAGAATACTTTAAGAGAGTTACAAGAAATGATACTCCTAAAATTTGGTTGTGTAGGTATGATGCTAAATAAGGATCAGACGTAAAGTTAACCAATTTGCAGTTGTAGTGTCTGGACACAATAGAAACCAAAAGAGGCCAAAATGAGTAAGCCAACTAAACTCAATTGCCAGGTGCAAAGAATGGCCCAAGGTAGACAATGGAATAGTAGGCAAAAATCTAAAGAGGAGGAAAGAAAATGAAGCCACTAGTTGAGATGATAGCTAAGAAAAGATTCACCTACAAAGTATGAAAAAGTATAGAATATTATGGAAAGATTAAATGAGTGCTTTAGGAGTACATAGTCAACACCATAATGAATCTAAACTTATCGATCAATTTCTTAAAAATCTTGTTCATAAGGTAAGCATTGAGATCATCAAAGGGAGTTCCATTGTGATAACAAAAATATGCGAACAATCGTATTACATCACGAACACAATGAATGCTTACCATATGGACAATGTGAAACATCTTTGCTAAGGAAGGTTTTAAGAAGTACGAGAAAAGCTAAGAATACTATTAGTTCCTCCAAATAAGGTTCATGACAGCCAAAGTTAATTTTAAGGTTATTCTAGAAAGAAGAGATTTTTCTATCAGAGAAACGAAAGAGGAAAAGGTCATATGTGACCTTTAAGCTAAAATAGACACAAGTATTACAAGGGAATCTTGCATCGAACACGTCTACAGAGTTTAAAAATGCTTGTATGATTGGGATAGAACACCAAAAGTGAGCCAACATAAGGGATACGTGATGGTATAGTAGATTAAGTTGTATCGAAAGAATTAAGAGAGTCAAATATGGAGATACTATGGAACCGTGAGTGTACATCTAGCGTGAAGTAAACATAGAGGATACACAGTGCAGTTTGCTGAATCTTAGACCTTCACAGGGACCTCGTAGTGAAAAAAAAAAGAAGAAAAAAAGGAAAGAACAAAATTAGTCCTTATGGACCATAAGATAATACTAAAAGAAAAGTTATGTAACCAGATAGGAGGAGATCCATGGAACAAATTGCTTGATAATAATATCTTCTCATGTCCTAAGATAACCTTTTTTTTTTTAACAAAAAAGTAGACAAAGAGCCTAAGTCACCTACTTGATAAGGTGAATCAGATAAGACGTGGTATATTGGTCTCGGAAAGGATAAAAGCTACATCCATGAAAGATATGAACAATCAAGGAGCACAAGAGTCCTACGCGAACAAATGATGTCTTAGAAGAGAAGACGTGAAAAGAAGTGGTGCACTCTGAATACGTAATTTATGAGAAATTTTAATATGCTCTGGGGAAGAAGGGAAAATTAGTCGCCCATTAGACTTTAAGAGATCAGTAAAGAAAATCTACTCAAGATGAATAAGAATATTTACAAGGAGCAACATTGAGTTAATGCAGCTATATCGCTTGGCAGACCATTGATCTTGAAATACCAACAGTGATGTTTAAAATTTGAAGATGCCATTTTAGTTTTTCAAGTAGCATTTAGACAGAATAAGTACTTATTTTTATAATGGCAAGTATTTTTCAGTGTTGTCAGGTTCAAATAGGGGATATGTCGGTTCTATCGCTATAACTTTGAAAAGATAAAGTCAAAAAAAGAAAACAATTAAGAGTGATAATTCGTTTCAGGCTTATGAAATGCCATTGATTAATTCATGCAATGCGACTAAGTTGAAACTAATGGATAGGCCAGCGAGAAATGTACCAATGAAACTCTTCTTGTTTTGAGCACCACTGAGATTACTACCCATATTAGTACTATTTTGATAGTTTACTCCAATCAACATGGTCCAGAACACAAAATATTATCTCTTGAAGTCACGAACGTTGTAGATATGTAAAGTCAAAAATATAAGGGAAAAAAATAAATAATAAGATCTAGAAGTGTCCCCGTGGGGAGCGAGAAAAGAAATGAAAAATAAAAAAAATATATCATCTCTTATTTGAGCAAGGAAATGCATAAGCTCTAGTCTTAAATGCAAAGTTTATTCTTATTTCATAACTTCTCTTTATGAGAAATTGATAAGAGTTTCTGTACAAGTTGACATATGTATGTCTCTGTTCAGGCCATTCTATGAGCAAAGGAAATTACATCTGTCGAGCACATCTAAGTGAAAAATAGAAAAAAGTGCCTGGATTTCAATTGTTGATTATAGTCATTTCTATTCGAGTTGGTTAACTTGGAGCTGCTACATAAATGTAGTCCTGGAAATTATTGCCTAAAAAATTTGGTTGGTGGTGTGATTGGATAGCTCAGAAAGAACAAAATATTGTATAAATTTTGTTTGCACAAAGTATTTCCCTTTATACTTCATTTTGGTACAAATTTGAGATTTACAAGGAGTTATGAAATTTGAGTGGTCGTGTGAGGCCACAGCTGATTATAATTGTTGTGATACATTCGCATACATTTATTGTGTTAACTCGGGCTGGTCGAAACTTTTGGATAGTCCAATTTATAGAGGAGACTCTGCCTAAATTTCAAAAAAATCAATACTTAGCCGAATTTTGAGGTCACAAGTAAATTGGGAAAGTAGCAATAAATCTTGATATCGTGTTCAAGCTTAAAGAATAAATTAACCGACATTCGAGGATGAATGTTCTTAAGTGGGGGAATGTAGTGACCTGAAAAATTACATAAGCTCTTAAGTACATCAAGTATGATAGAGTAGGACAAAAAGGTGGCTAGAATAAAGTCCAGCCAACATTCGAAAACGAATGTTTTTAAGGGGTAAAGAATATAACGTTCCTCAAATTCTTTTAAGTTTCAGGATTTTGTCGATATGAAAAATAATTTATATAAGCTCGTTTATGGGTGTGAGACTTGAGTATGAAGTATATGGTGAAAGTATGTCACGATCTCTCTCCTGAATAGGGTACACGTATCTAATTATGTGAAAAGTGGAAGAAGAAATTATGAAGAGCCAAAAGTTAAATTTAACTTATTATGGCCAAAGTTTAAACAATATTTTATTTTCAAGTCCTAAGTTATCAAAAGGGTGGCACATTACAGCAAAAAGGAGCGGAGCAAAGTCAGACTTCTTAATGTATGAGTAGGCAGCCCAATAAATGGATATACAGGCTTAAACATGACCTTGATCAAATCCTAAGACTAACGCTTCTACAAGCAGCTACTGCACAACGAAAAACTATGTCTTCTCTTACATTGTCAATAGAAATGCAACTCACGCTTGCTGCCAGAGAACCTCAGTTCGACATCAGCTTTTCAAGCTTAAAGAATTCTACAATCAATTCAAAAAGCTTAAAAGTTCCAGAGTTCACAATTTCAAGATTCTATCTAAAATCCTAAAAGGGTCAGGGTTCAAGAATTTCTTGTAAAGGTAATTCCCAATACTTTGTATTATTAAATTAGAATTTGAAACTGGAGTTTATGAACTGAGAGAAAGATGAGAATTTTAGGATTGATTATATAAATTGATGGTTGCTATAGTAGTTTGGGGACGTGAAGTGTGTCTATTGGAGCTATGTTTAGGTTAAACGGGGGAATTGAGGTGAGTTGATATAACCCTTTACTAAATAGGTTTTGCTCACTAAAGCATGATTAGAAAGTATCTGATAAAATGCCTTATAGAGCTAATATGTGCTTAATTAGAGCGAGAGAGTGCATATTAGTTAAACTCCATTCTAGTTAACATTCAAGAGCTTATCATTGAGTTATGTGCATTTATTTTCATAATTTATTATGTTTCATTTAAGTGATTCTATATATCAAGTTTTCATCGGTTGAAGAACATTAAAAATATACTGAATGATACCTTCATAACTCATGTCATGTTTTACTCAAGAAATTATGGTTTATGTTCACAGATTATGTTCAAGGAATTTATTGGAGCTTAAAGTGATCAAGTAAAGTTTTATAGAAATATTTTGGGAGTTATCTTGAGATTCTAAGAAGGGTTTGGTGACCTTTAGTAGTTAATGTTGACCCGAAACTACTCGTGCCAGAGTAGGAGTTTATAAAAAAATTTGTCTGACACGACCAAAACACAAAACGTGCAGCATGCTATCACCTGGAGTGTGTGGCACCACAGGAAAAAGGCCTATTCGATCAGGCGGGGATCGAACCCGTGTCGATCACACGGTGACTTTATGGAATCATGTTATGGAAGAGTTAATTGGTATTCTCTAGAAAAGAAAAGAAACTATATCTATATATAATTGAAGTTCAGAATTTTATTGTTTCAAATTATTTCAGTTATCTTAAATGTTTTATGTTCTCATGGTTTTAATAAATTATGTGCATTTCAAGTTTCTTTAAAATATCTTGTTCCTGCTTTAGTGGGGGGTCATTGAGACTCACGGAGTACCATCGTGGTGTACTGACATTCTCTTCATGGGAACCTACATTGACCAATGTCAATGTAGGCACAGATTTTGCGGGCAAGAAGACTATGAGCTAGGATACCCTCCCACTACCCAGTTGATTGGCGAGCTCCGCATTCGTTCGTGGAGATTCTTTGTATTCCACTGTTCCCTACTATTATTCATAGTGTCATGTATAAAATTTTAGAGGCTTCATAGACTGTCTAGCATATAGGTGTAGTTGTCCATTTTTGCGCAAAATATAATAAAATTATTTTTATTAATATAGTTTCAAGATGAGTTTTCTTTTAGAGTTAATTTATTAAATTCATTTGAAAGATTATACCATTTTCATCGCATGATAACAAATAGAGTATCACAAACAAGTTTAGAGGGTTCGCTCGGTCAAGTTCAGGTACCGAATGCCGGTCACAGCTAGTTCAAAAAATGGGACGTGACAATACAACGATAAAGATGGTTGATGAATTCCATCCCTACTTCCTTGCTTCTTTAGATTCACCTAGGATGAATCTAATTAATACCAAATTTGATGGATCCTATTATGGAAATTGGAAGAGAGGTATGTTGATCTCATTTTCTGCTAAGAACAAGTTGGGCTGTATCAATAGAGGATGTAAGAAACCTGATGAAAAGGATTCATTGTTTGAGTAATGGAGACGATGCAACGACATGATTTTGTCATGGTTACTCAACTCTCTTAGCAAGGAGATTGCGGAGAGTGTCCTTTACTCCCAAACTGCACAAGAACTATGGATGGAGTTAGAGCAAAGGTACATACAGATTGGTGGAACCAAGATGTTCCAGTTGCAAAGGGAACTAAACAATTTATCCCAATGAACAAGCCATGTAGCGGGGGTACTTTAACAAGTTGAAGAAGATATGGGACCAGTTGAAGATGCTTAATACATTCATAATATGTAGTTGTGAGTGCAACTGTGAAGCCAAAGCACATAATGTGAAGGTACATGAGGATCAACAGTTAATACAATTGCTAATGGGCTTGAATGAAGCATATTCTAATATAAGAGGCAACATACTTATGATGAAGCCTCTGCCAAGCACTGGTCAGGCTTATTCTATTGTCTTACAAGAAGAGACACAGAGAGAAATCAATGTAGGAAGTCAGACAAGTACTGAATCTGCTGCATTTAATGCAAGCGCACAACTGTGGAATAACCATAGAAATAATTATGACAATAGAGGAAAAAATCAGAACTTTAATAATATAAGACCTACCAATGATGGAAGGAAGAATAATTGGAACCAGCTTTATTGTACCTACTGCAAGATCCCTGGACATGTGAGGAAGACTGTCGGAAGTTGAATGATTTTCAAGCAAAAGAAAATAGAGGCAGAAAACCTTTGGGTGATGCCCATGCCAACACAGCTTTTGAAAAGAATGCCACACAACTTGAAGGCAAGGAAAATTTGGGGTCAAGTGTCTCTGTTAATGCACAAGGTTTCACTAAACAACAATGTGAACAATTAATCAGTATGCTGCAAGCTGCCCAGTTCGGGAATTCAAATGCACCAAGTTCTGAGGCCAATTCCAGTGCCAATTTTGTTGGTAACAGTACGACTAACCATACTCACACATCATGTCTTTCTACTCTAAATTCTAATTTTTGGATTATAGATTCTGGAGCATCACAACACATGACACATTATAAGTCAATTTTACAGTATATAAGAGAGCTAGAAATACCTATCTTGATAAATCTGCCCAATTCCTACAAAGTTAAGGTGTCAAGTGTAGGTTCAGTTCTTCTACATCCTGACATTAAGCTTGAAATAGTTCTATATGTACCAAATTTGAAGCATAAACTTTTGTCATTTAATCAATTGTGCAAAGAACAAGAATGCAAGTTGATATTCTCTAACACTGATTGTGTGATACAGGTCCATTATCTGAGGAAGTAGATGGTGTTTGCTAGAGCTAATGCAGGTCTCTATGTGCTGGAAGAATTCCAGCCAACAATGTCTTATGTCTCTAAGTCTAGTAATAGTTTTCAATTTTCAGTACCTAAGAGTCATGTTGTTTCCTGTAGTGCATTAAACTCAGAGTCTTTAAGTGAGTCATTTTCTTTTTCAGAAGATTCCCAATCTAATGTAAATGGAGTCACTCCATTTTTACCAAGTTGCAATATGAATAAAATTCATTTTTCAAATACTTTAGATGATAACAAATTGTGGCATTTTAGACTTGGATATTTACCATTTCATGCAATGAAATTGATTAAATCTTTACCTGTTCAGATTGAGAATAAACATGTATTTCCATGTGACATATGCCTCATGCCCAAGCAATCCAAATTACCTTTACCTTCCAGTACCATCAAGTCCAAGCAATGTTTTGAGCTAGTACACATAGATACTTGGGGTCCCTATAATATTCCTACCTACAAAGGGGAAAGGTATTTTCTTACTTTTGTGGATGACTTTTCTAGGGCAACTTGGACCTATCTCTTCGCTACCAAATCAAATGCTTTTACTACTCTAAAAAGTTTTCTCTCTTTAATTGAGAGACAATTCTCTGCCAAGGTAAAAGTGGTGAGGTCCGACAATGCATATGAGTTAGGGGCCGGCACTATTTCCTCAGAATTCTTTTCTTCTTTGGGAATTGTACACCAAACTTCATGTGTTGGCATGCCACAACAAAATGGAGTAGTAGAGCGGAAGCATAGACACCTACTTGAAACATGTAGGACCTTACTCTATCAGTCACACTTGCCTAAAAAGTTTTGGGGGGGATTGTGTCCTCACTGCAACCTATTTAATTAATAGGTTTCCTTCAAAGATATTGGGTGAAAAGTCACCATACCACGTCCTTTTTGATAAGACTCCAGATAATACACATTGTAGTCTTTTGGTTGTCTTTGTTTTGTGTCTACTCTTGCAAGAAATAGGGATAAGTTGATGCCTAGAGCTATTCCTGGGGTTTTCTTGGAATATCCTTTTGGTAAAAAAGGTTACAAGATTTTAAATCTACAAACAAATAAAGTGCTAATTTCCAGAGATGTTAAGTTCTTTGAATCAGTTTTTCCTTACTCTTCCTCTGTGCCTATGAATAAGCTATTCACTGACTCTTTTCCTTCTAATAAGGAAACTACTACAATTTTTTCTTCACCCATTCCCCAGTCTGTAAGCCATGATACTACTCTCCCAAGTCCTACAAGATATAGATAGTCTACTATCACAGAATCACCTCTAAGGCTACCTACCCAGTCATTGGCAGTCCAATACAGGGACCACGTAGAAGCAACAGACATTGTGGTGCTTCTTCTTACCTATCTGATTATGTGTGCGATGCAGAATACATATTCATCTCTCCTAATCCGCCCACGATTCCTTTTCATTCATATTCTTTTAACACATTATCCACACATAATCAACTGATCATAAATTCAGTAAGTCAAATTAAAGAACATTTTTCTTACCAGCAAGCTGCACTTCCCCCTGGTTGGCAGGCTGCGATAGACGAACTTAATGCTTTGAAAGCCAATAGGACTTGGGATATTTTTCCTCTACTACCAGGTAAGAAATCATTGCCATACAAATGGGTGTAAAAAGTTAAAGTTAAATCATATGGGAGTTTAGAAAGATTGAAAGCTCAATTGGTCATACGAGGAGATATACAAAAGGAAGGGATTGATTATAACGAATCTTATTCCCCCGCAGTTAAAATGACCACCATCCGATGTCTAATGAGTGTGGCAGTAAAGAAGGGGTAGCCTCTGTTTCAACTCGACATCAACAACGCCTTTTTCCATGGCCATTTGGATGAAGAGGTTTTCATGAAATTCCCACATGGGATTTTGCCTCCTTCTCCTTCCCATGTGTGCAGGTTGCGCAAATCGCTATATGGCCTTAAACAGGCTTTACGCCAATGGTATGCCCGTCTATCTTCAGCTTTGGGCACACAAGTTTTCACTTCCTCATTGAATGATTGTTCCCTATTCTATAAGGCTACTAGTAGCCTCATCATAGTTATTGTTGTATACATATATGACATTCTCATCACAGGAAGAAATCAACCATAAATTAATGAGATAAAGCATTTTTTGAATACAGAATTTTGGATCAAAGATTTAGGTATAGTCAGTTATTTTCTTGGTATGAAAATTTTGCACGAACCAAATGGTATCATCGTGACTCAGCGCAAATTTGCAGTGGACATGCTTTCAGAGTATGAACATCTTCCATCCAGATCCGTTACAACACCTTTAGACCTGAGTGTAAAGCTTTCATCAGCCTCTGGTGCTCTCTTGCCGGACCCTACTGTTTACCGACGACTTGTTGGTAAATTCAACAACCTCACCAATACTCATCCCGACCTCACTTTTTTTGTCCAACTATTGAGTCAATATATGCAATCCCCTAGAACTGGACATATGGAAGCTGCTCTCCACACTCTCTGCTACATCAGAGATGATACTGGCTTAGGAATTTTTCTTCCATCAGATCCTTCTTTTCAGCTTCTGGGATTTTGTGACGCTGATTGCACTTCTTGCCCTGATTCACGACGGTCAGTCAGTGGATGTTTTATCAATATGGGTGGATGCCCCATTTCTTATAAATCAAAAAAGCAGCAGGTTGTGTCATTATCATCAGTGAAGGCAGAGCATCGTTCCCTCCGTCGATTGGTAGCTAAAATTATTGGAAAGAAACCAAGCAATAAACAATATTGTACAATAAGGTAAAAGCAGAAGAGTACCCAAGTTAAAAACTTCCCACACTATTTGAACAAGAGGAGAAAACCATTCCAATCCAAATACAAAATGGTAATGGATGCAGTCACCAACACCAATAAATAGTAAGACAAGCAAACAAAGTGATCAAGCTAGAAGAGACACCAAATTTACGTCGAAACCCCCTTCAATGTGAAGAGGTAAAAAACTACGGAACCAAAGTCCACAAAAGCTCTACTAAAATCAACAAGAATTACAATAATGTTCTCCAAATTGGCCACCAAACACGTGCCAAACAATGAGCAACAATACATATACCAAAGCACCAAAACTAGAGAAGAAATGAGTAAATTTTACTAAAATACAGCCAAATCGACCCCTTATAGTTACTAATCAAAGATCAAAACGAGAGGAATGTGTTGTCCAAAACTTAGCTCAATCGGACAATTAACAAAGTGAAAATTGCATTTTAAAGTCAGCTGCACTGTGCTGAATTGTGCAGAAAATGCTGCTCGTTTTTCTCTCTTTTCTCTCATTATGGCTGCTGAATTCTCTCTTGTATGTGCCCAAACTTAGACCGAATTTGGTCTTTTATATGTCTTGATATTAGTGGAATTGTATGGCATGAAGTGGGATGGTCCAAGACTGTGCTTTTATTTATCCACATAGGAAGGAAAAAAGACCCAAAATCCAACAATTCTCCCCTCCCGACTATGTGGAGGAGACTGCCATCCCGGAGATCATACATCACTCTTCAAACTTCCCTCTTGGAAAAGATTTAGTAAGCATGTTTGAACCATTTTCATTAGTGTGGATCTTCTCAAGTGAAAGCAACTTAGCATCCAACACATCTCGAATCCAATGGTACCTCATATCAATATGCTTCGACCTACCATGAAATGTAGAATTCTTGCAAAGATGAATAGCAATCTGAATGTCATAGTAAAACACATATTTTTTTTAGCAAAGCCAATTTCCTTTAAAAATCGTTTCATCCAAAGCAACTCTTTACAGCCTTCAACAGCAGCAATAAGCTCAGCTTCTGTAGCAGATAGAGCAACACATTTCTGCAACCTAGATTGCCAAAATACAGCTCCCCCTGCATAAGTAATCTAGTAGCCTGAAGTATACTTACGAGTATCAACATCACCAGCCATGTCAGAATCAGTATAACCACAAAGAACAGATTTCCCTGTACCAAAACATAAACTCTGACTAGTAGTGCCACAAAGATATCTCATAATCCACTTCATTGCGTTCCAATGCTCTCTTCCTGGATTAGAAAGATAACAGCTAACAATACCAACAACATGAGCAATATCAGGTCTCGTGCAAATCATTGCATACATAAAACTGCCAACGGGTGAAGCATAAGGAACTTCCTTCTCATCTACATTGGAAGGACACTGTTTTCTGCTCAACTTGAAGTGGATAGCCAAAGGTGCACTAACAGCCTTAGCCTTATCCATGCTGAATCTGCGAAGTACCTTCTGAATGTACTTCTCCTGTGATAACCACAACTTCATGACCTCTCTGTCATGGACAATTTGTATGCCAAGAATCTGTTTCGCTGGTCCTAAGTCTTTCATGGCAAAAGGTTTATTCAACTCTTGCTTCAACTTCTGAATCCTGCAAGCATTATGACAAAAAACAAGCATGTCATCAACATAAAACAATAAATCAATAAAGTCATTATCAGAGAATTTATGCACAAAAACACAATGGTCTGAAGAAGTCTTCTTGCAACCCTGTTGCTGCATAAAAGACCCAAACTTCCTGCACTACTGCCTCGAAGCTTGTTTCAAGCCATACAAGCTCTTCTTCAATCTGAAAACATAATTCTCTTTACCTTTGATTTCAAAGCCTTCAAGCTGCTCTATATAAATTTCTTAATCTAAATAACCATGGAGAAAAGCAGTTTTAACATCCATTTGCTCAACCTCTAAATCTAGACTTGCAGCTAAGCCTAGAACAACACGAATGGAAGACATCTTCACAATAGGAGCAAACATCTCACTAAAATCAATTCCTTTTTTATGTTTAAAGCTCTTGCAACCAATCTAGCCTTGTACCACGGAACTGTGTTACTATTTTCATGTTTCACCCTGAAAACCCACATTTTTTTCAAAGCATTTATGTCTTTAGGAAGCTTAACCAAATCAAAGGTATGATTCATGCAAGAAATTCATCCCATCTTGCATAGCATCTAACCACTTTTCTTTTTCTTCACTTTCCATGGCCTTTTCAAAACATTCAAGTTCTCCCCCGACAGTCAAGAGTACCCACTCACTGGGAGGATACCGAGATGAAGGTACGTTCACTCTAGAAGATCTTATGAGTGAACTTTCTGGAGCATCAACAATGATTGGTTGCTGGCCAACCATATTATCAGGAACTGGAGCATCAACAATATCATCAACTTGCCGGTCATTCTGAAGATGATCATCAACATCATTATCAACCTGAATTTCAACATTTTCTTCAAGTGCAAAAGTCACAGGAACTGGATCAAGATCAACTAAGCTCTCACTGCTCTGAGAATCAACTTTCTCATGTTTATTAAAGTCTTCAATTATCTGGTCTTCAAAGAACATAACATCACGGCTCCTAACAGGTTTCTTCTCAAATAGATTATAGAAACGATAGCCAAATTCATCATGACCATAATCAATGAAGATACACTACCTAATTTTAACATCCAGCTTTGACCTTTCATCTTTAGGAACATGCACAAAAGCTCTACAGCCAAAGACTCTCAAATGATCATAAAAAACATTCTTACCAAACCAAACTATGTCAGGGACATCACCATCCAAAGCAACAGTAGGAGACAAATTGATAACATAAGCCGCAGTATTAAGTGCTTCCAAAAGGAATCTGGCAGCTTAGCCTCTGAAAGCAAACATCTAACCTTCTCAACAAGTGTTTTGTTCATCTTCTCTGCAAACCATTCAACTGAGGAGTTTTAGGAGGAGTCTTCTGATGCCGAATACCCTGCGCTCTACAATAGTTATCAAAAGGACCAATATATTCACCACCATTGTCTGTGTGGATGCATTTCAATTTCTTCCTTGTCTGTCTCTCAACCAAGGCTTGAAAATCCTTGAATACATCAAGTACTTGATCTTTGGTCTTCAAAGGAAACACCCAGAGCTTGCAAGAATGATCATCAATAAAAGTTACAAAATAAAGTGCACCACCTTTAGATCTTTCTTTAAAAGGACCACACAAATCAGAATGTACCAACTCCAGCAAATCAGGAAGGCAGATGACTCTGAAAAGAAACCCTTTTTTATTCCCGGCTAAGCAATGAACATATTTCTTCAACTTTGTTTGTTTTACTCCTGAAAGCAAATTGTTCTTAGCCAAACAATCAATCCCTTTCTCACTCATATGACTCAACCTTCTATGCCATAACTCTGATGAAGCATCACTCTCTGCCAAGTTTACTGAGTCACTAGAAATGGAGCCCTGCATAGAATATAAGTTGCTAGACTTGTTGGTCAGCTTCTACAGGCCATACATAATGTGCTACAATAGCCATCATCATCAAGCTTTCCTGTAGAGATCAAATTTAGGCGGATATCTGGAACATGTTTGACATTTTTAATAACTAACCTCGAACCATTGTTAGTTTCCAAGCAAACAGTACCAATGCCAATAACCTCAGTTTCACCATCATTTCCCATTTTAATACTAAAAAATTACCCGGAGTATAAGAAGAAAAGAATCTTTCTTCGGCGTGACATGATAAGAGGCACCCGTATCCACTACCCAGCTAGTCTCATGGAAAACCAAATTAATAACATCATCATCACAGGCAAAAAGAAGATCAACTTTAACAACAGTAGAAACACGATTTTCATCGTCGCCTTCTTTCTTTTGTTGTCTCAATTCTTTCTTATATTTGAAACAAAACTTCTTAATATACCATCGAATGCCACAATGATCACATGTAAGATTTTTATACCTGGACATCGACTTGCTTCTACTTTTGTCTCTGTTGCTCTGACCTCTGGACTTGTTTCTCCCCTACCTTCAGTAACCAAAACATCGGAGTGTGAAGCTGAAGAAGATGAGCCTTGATATTTTCTTCTAATTTCTTCATTTACCACTCTTAGTATATTCCATAGTCACAACACCACTGGGAGCAGAATTAGTCAGTGCAACCCGAAGAGTTTTTCACGAGTCAGGAAGAGTATTCAAAAGCCAAAGTCCCTGAATTTCTTCGTCAACTCTTACACTTATACCAAATAGCTGGTTAAGGACACCCTAAAAATAATTAATATGATCAGGAATAGGACTTCCCTCTTTATATCTAATATTCATCAATTGCTTCAACATGAACAACTTATTATTTCCAGTCTTGGAAGCATAAAGTGTCTCAAGCTTCTCCCACAAACTTCTAGCATGTGTCTCATTCACAATATGATTACGCACATTATCTTCTACCCATTGTCTAATATAACCACAAACCTGTAAGTGCTCAAATTCTCAATCCTCATCAGACATAGTCTCAAGTTTATTAGGAGCGAATATAAGCAAATGCATTTTCTTGACAAATAGAAGATCTTTCATCTTGTCTTTCCAAACATGGTAATTAGTGCCATTTAAAAAACCATCTTGCTCATATTTGCCTCCATCATTCAAATAGATAAACACCAGCAAATATAACCACAAGGTTTGATACCAATATGTTGAGAAGAAACCAAGCAATAACAATATTACACGATGAGGTAAAAATGAAAGAGTGCCCAAGTCAAAAACTTCCCACACTATTTGAACAAGAGGAACAAATCAATCCAGGAATAAAATGGTAATGGATGCAGCCACCAACAACACTAAATAATAAGACAAGCAAACAAAGTGACCAAACTAGAAGAGACACCAAATTTACGTGGAATACCCTTCAATGTGAAAAGGTAAAAAAACTACGGGACCAAAGTCCACAAAAGCTCCACTAAAATCAACAAGAGTTACAATAATATGCTCCAAATTGGCCACCAAATACGTGCCAAATAATGAGCAACAATACATATACCAAAGTACCAAAATTAGAGAAGAAATGAGTAAATTTTACCAAAATGCAGTTACTGTTCACGAGCCAAAATCTGGGGCTCTGTAACTCAAAATCAACCCCTTCTAGTTTCCAATTAAAGATAAAAATAAGAGGAACGTGTTGTCCAAAATTCAGCTCAATCAGACAAGGAATGAAGCGGAAATCGCAGTTTAAAGTCCGTTGCACTGTGCTGAATTGTGCAGAAAATTCTGCTCGTTTTTCTCTCACTATGGCTGCTGAATTCTCTCTTGTATGTGCCCAAATCAGACCTAAGTTGGTCTTTTATATGTCTTGATATTAGTGGACTTGTATGTCATGAAGTGGGCTGGTCCAAGAGTGGGCTTTTATTTATCCAGATAGAAATGGAAAAAGACCCAAAGCCCAATAGAAATTTCATGGATTGTTCGACTTCTAGGTGACCTGAGCGTCAATTTATCTTTTCCCATCTCAGTCAGCTGCAACAATCAATCGGCTATTCATATAGCCAAAAATCTCGTATTCCACGAACGAACTAAGCACATCGAATTAGATTGTCATTTTGTTCGTAAAAAACTCCTTGATGGCCTTGTTTCACTGTTATTTGTGCCTTCGTCTTCTCAAATTGCAGACATTTTTACAAAATCGCTAAGCGGGCTGCTTCACCGGTGTTTTTTGATCAAGTTAGGAGTTAGAACAGCTGCCTCCAACTTGGGGGGGGGGGGGGGAGTGATAGCAGAGCTCCGGGCAAAGAATTGGAGGATGATGTTGCCGGAGCTAAGGCCAAGGTGTTTGTCAGATCAGTGCAAATTTTAGAAAGAAAGGGAAAGATGTTTGGGGTGACCTAAGGCTGCTTTTCTGGATTAGTTATTGGGCCGGGTCATCTGGTGTTTTGATGGGCAAGTGTAGATTTAGTTGGGCCATCGGTATTGTGTCGTTTAGGCTATGTTGCTGTGATGTTTTGCTGAGCCCGCAAGTATTTTCTAGTATGATGTATATTGTAGTATATGTAGTTTATTTTTGTAGGAGTTCTTATGGTTCTAGAATAGTCTACATAGCTATTTTTGGTTAATTAGGGCTTGCTTTTACCTTGTATATATAGAGGCAATTGTACGTAGTTTGACATTCAAGAAAGAATCAAACCCCATTAGACCCTAAAAAATTAGTAATCATTTAAAAAAACGGAAAGAAGTGGCTTAAGACGAGCTATACTTGTGAAGATACTCAGGATGTGTTGAAAAAAAAAAAGGAAAAAAAGAGGATATGTGCATAACCCAACCTATACTATCCTTTCAAGAAAGAAAGAGGGTGGAATTAAAGAGAGGAAGCAAATTATGAGACATTATTAAGTCATGAATTGAAAAGGGAAAGGATTTGCTGAGTTTAAGTGATAAGTTGAGAATGATTATGGTTTGACTAGATTTCTGTGTAAGCTACGTGCGAGACTAGGAGAATTATAATAAGAGTATTCTTATTTATTCCAAGATTAAAGTATGCCTCTTTTGAAGTCTTGAATGTTATAGTTATGTATAATTAGGTCTCATGTTGCCCTTGAGATGTAGTATACCTCAGAAAGAATTTAGAAAACACCATGAGGGAAGCGAAAGAAGATATGAAGAAGGAATACCTTGAAATTCCTTTTCATTTTCTTTCTAGTCTATAAAATAAAAAAAAGGACGGTAAGAAACCGAATGGTGCAAGTCTTCTTACTGATAATTCTAAGGGTGAATGAAATAATATTTCTTGGTTAGCTAGTCATATCTGATGGAGCTGGTTAACTTAGAGCTACTGAAACTATGCATAAATCTATGGAATTAGGATTAAAACTTAATTGGTGGTACATTGGACAACATATGAAGGAATAAAGCAATATATAAATTTTTAGCATGAAAAGTATTTCATTTGATATTACATTTTAATGAGAACTTGAGGTACGAATGTTTCGTGAATTTTGAGTGGTCGTCTGAGGCCACAGTTGTTATAAATTACAAGGATATTGTTGTTCATATTTCTGTAGTAGATTGGACAGATTAAAATTTTTAGATAGTCAGGAGACTCTGCCGAAATTTTTGATAACTTCAACACTTAGCAAGATTATGAGTTCACGAGTAAGTTGAGGAAGTGAAAATAAGGCATGAGATCCTTTTAAAGCTTAAAGAACAACTTTGCCGACATTCGAGGACGAATGTTCTTAAGCAAGGGAGAATGTACACATGGGAAACACTTTTGTAAACTCGTGAGTTTCTCAAGTATGACGAAGATGGTTAAAAGGGTCTAAGGATAAGGTCCAACTAACATTCGAGGACGAATGTTTTTAAGGAGGGAAGAAGGTAACATTCCTAAATTTCTACTAAGTTTCAAGACACCATTCATATGAAAAAGGATCAAAATACTCATTTTATGTGTAGTGACAAGGTTGAATATGAAGTATATAGCGAAAGTATATTGTAGTGTTATCATGAATATAATACAAGGATTTAATTATGTCGAAAGTGGGAATTGGCATTACAATTATTGGAATATTGTGATTTTGTCACTGTTTATGCTATTACTAAGTCATTGGAGTCATAAGTGGCTAGCTATTTAAAGTGGTGCTGAAAAGGGGTCATAAGTAACAAGTTATTTTAAGTAACTTTTTGTTAAAAGGCTTGGGGGCTTTCACTTGGCTACAAAAGAAGAAAACGCAGCAACCATAGCTGCTCCAAAAACTTATGGACAACATAATTAACCAAGCGATTTTACGAGACTGGTGGAGAGATTTTGTTAGTGGTCTAGGATCCAAATTCACCAACTAATCAAGGCACAACAACCTGAAGAAAGCTTTTAAGAAGAGAAAGTTAGGTTTCGGCTTTGAAAGGTAAATTGTTCGCCCTAAATTTCATATATTATTTTGGATTAAGATTATAAATGGTGCTATTAAAGAGAAAACACCACAAGAAAGAGATTTTACTCCAAATTGAAATTAGTAAAATTGAAGAATTCTAGAACATAGAAAAGATGAAAACTTGGGAAATTAATTGTGACTTATTGATTGTAGTGCTTTGTTCTTGTGTTGATAACGAGAGTTGGAGCTTACCTTTTGCTTGATAATGGAATTCAAGGTGAGTTTTGGCATGTTCTTACTAAGGTCTTTTCCCACAAAGTTGACGACTTTAAGGTGTTTGAAAAAGTTGCTTTGTATGTTAATGTGAGTTTAATTGGAGCGGGTAAGCTCACATTATCCATGAATCAGTTTACATGATTTCACACAGGTCTCATAGAATAAGTACTTCCTCAAGAATTTTAGAAGATTTTTCCATGCCTTTATTTGCATACATTCATGGTTTTTAGAAAAATAAAGTTTTAGTTTCAAGAACAAGCATGTTCACACTTATACTATTTTGAAAAATATAACGACTTCTGAAGTAAATATTTTCACTTGCAAAGAGCAGAACTTTTGATCCAAGAGATCACATAATTTTCTTTTAGAAAGAGAATTGGACCCAAGGGGTCACAGAAAGTGGTTTGGACCTTAAAGCGGTCACGACTAGTTTTTTTTTAAAAAAAATATTTTGGGAGTCACCTTAAATTCTGAGACGGGTAAACTTGTTCATGGCCATAGTCGGGCTGTGATGCGTGACCATAGTCGGGTTGCGTTTTACCCCGAAACTACTCGTGCTAGAGTAGGTTTGTGCCATAGTTGGGTACTATGATATAATCGCCATAGTCGGGCAGTGAATACTAGCATGCTAGACCTTGAACTGGGATGCCTCAGGGAAAGGAAAGAAAGAAAAAAAGTAAGTTCCAGATGTCAGAGTTGATTGGTACTCCCCAGAAAAAAAAAAGAAAGAAAGAAAAAAATATATTTTTAGATTATTATAGAATTGCTTTTGTGCAAATATTTTAGAACAATTTTAAATGCTTTATGTTGTTTTATGAGATTTTATCATGCATAGTATATTTTCTAACGCTCGTTCCGACGTTAGTGGGAAGATAGTTGAGACTCACTGAGTACCGTTGTGGTGTACTGACGTTCTCTTCATGGGAACCTATATTGACCTATGTCAATGTAGGCACAGGTTTTGCAGGCAAGCAGGTTGTGAGCTAGGATGTTCTCCCACCCCCAGCCGATTGGTGAACTCCACCTTTATTCGTGGAGATTCTTTATTTTCCGGTCTTTCTTATTGGTAGTAGTGGTATCAGGTGTCAAATCCTAGAGGCTTCATAGACAGTCTAGCAATTGGTTGTGGTTGTCCATTTTACATGTCTTGAAGTTTTGAAGGTAACATAATAAAGTTATCCATTTTGTAGATACAACTTCAGAATGAGTTTTGTTTCAAATTAATTTATTAAAATTCTATTTTAAAGATTGTATCATTTGCATAGCATGGTAGAAATAGAAAATTATAGACAAGTTTAGAGGGTTTGCCCGGTCAAGTTCAGGTACCGGGTGCCGGTCACCGCTCGTTTTGAAAACGGGTCGTGACAATTCGTCCAATCATAATTTCATGTGCTGCCAAGTTTTGAGAATACATGGTGATGTCCCATTACCAATATTTTGTATAAGAAGTATTACTGCAATTCTGTGTACTTATTCGAAAGTAGAAGTTTCTTGAGAAAATATTGTTGTAGTTATATATGAGAACAACAACAGCAAAAAACATGCACGGAACCCCCCCACCGTTCAAGGACCGAATTTACAGTGGTTGGGGCGGTTCACGTGAACCCATGGTCCCCCGAGTAAACTCGATATATTATGTATATATTTCTAAAATGTAGTCTTATATTAGCTGTATGAACCCATGTCCAAAATGCTCAAATGGTTCACTGGTTGGATACTCAGCTTATATTCCCGAGCAACAAGGGTTCGAATCACAACATTATTAAAATTTTGTTTGGTTTTCAACTGTTTCAATATTTTTGTTTGGTTCCCAAGTTTACCTTAGTGTACGGTGTAACACTACTAGAAATCATCTATTTTGCATCACAGTTTGGAGACGGAATTCCCTCTCTAAAAGAAGTTTAGAGACGGAATTCCGTCTCTGTACGTCCTGAGTGCTTGGAGACGGAATTCCCTCTCCAAGCATTAAATTATTTAATGCTTGGAGAGAGAATTCCATCTCCAACACAAAGTGTAGAAATATTTTTATTTTTTAGAGACGGAATTCCCTCTCCAGGCATATAATTAAAAATATCTTTATTGTTTAGAGACGGAATTTCCTCTCCAATAAAATAATTAAAATTTATTTTTATTATTTAGAGACGGAATTCCCTCTCTTACTATATTAACCCTGCTAAATAAAAGCATTAGAAACTCGCTACAAAGCAACCAAAATCCAGAAACCTAATTGTCTTAATTTTCCGGTATATACTTGATCAATTGTTCTTACTAGTTGGTTGATAAAAACAAAAGCCTTGTATTCCTATCAAACCAGTAATTACAGTCCTTAAAAAATGTAATGCTAATTAATTAGATCTTGCCTGGTTGCAACTTGCAAGTAAACAACATGAAGATAGGAGATAAACAAAGTAATTTTGATACTGAAAATATTTTTATTTGCTAAATGCTCAAAATTATGTCTTCAAGACCATTAATTATTGTTCAAACTTGCATACTGTAAGTAAATTATATACTCTCCTCCAGTTTAAAGAAGGGTAAAAAACAGATAGAATTAGGAAAGGTAATTGGTGACAGGCGAAAATTTCAAGGCAGTTTAAGGGGTGATTAACTAGGAGCAAGATGAGTTTAACAAATCTTTGTTCACACTTCACATCAAACTTACTGGTTTGATAGGAAAACATTTTCAGATCTTGACGCAAGTGGCCTAAAGATTCCAAGCTATAGTAATATTTTTATAAATATTTATAAGAAGAAGAAATGGGGTGAGAAAAATGGGGAGGGGAAAATAATGGGGAAGACGAAAGGGAACTTACTTACATACGAAATGGTGGCCGGAAAAAATGGGGGTGCCGTGGCGTGGAAACTTTTGGCCGTGGAGGATTTTGGGGGTTTTGAATATTTTGGAGGTATGAAAATTTTGGGAGCCCGCTGTATAATAATTGGGAATTACTTAAGGTTGGAGACGGAATTCCGTCTCCAATCAAAAAGTAAAAAAGTTTTCAGGTATTGGAGACGGAATTCCGTCTCCAACATCTGACAGCTTTTTCACTTTTTGATTGGAGACGGAATTCCGTCTCCAACTCTTTCAATTTAATTAATTTTACACGCAATACACTGATTGGAGACGGAATTCCCTCTCTAACTGATTGGAGAGGGAATTCCGTCTCCAACCATTCTGTAGCTTTTTACTCTTTTTCTAGTAGTGTAAGCTTCCTAGTCCTGGGATATTAAAGTCAAACATACTTTCTATTTAAAGTAACACAGTAATACAATACTTATTACTTTGTACAACTTTTTGTTTTCTTTCACAGTATACTATTTTACTTTCCATCCTTAGTACCTTTTATTTTTTGTCTTCTACTTTTAATATTTTTAATTCCTCTTTTCCCATTCAATTATTGACCCCAACTCTAAAATAGCCAAAACTCCCAAAGTTACGGTGAAGGAGATCCTCTCCCCCCATTCAATTATCAAGTACTAGCCCATTCAACTATCAACTTTTTTTATGCACGATCACGAATCATTGCAATCTGTAGAAAAAGGTAAATGACAACCGGCAAGTGTAGGAAAGTGATGCAAATCTATTGAATAAAAATAAAAATAGAAAAGTGAGTAAGGACTTCCTTTTATTATGTTGTTACTTATAATTGATATTGTCTCTGCCTCTTTGAGCTAATTGTTATATGAGTAAATTTTATTCTTGAAAATAATTATGAACCCCTGCCAATTGTCACTGATTGTATTTATGGACTAAGAGTGAATAAAAATGAATTCTCTATTTTTATTATAAATATGTAAATCTGATTATAAACTATGATCGAGTAAAAGTGATTATATAATTTTGTAGGAACGATTATCCTTAAGCATCATAATGAATAGATTTTTGATCAAGAAGAGAGTTGGCCAACCAACTTCTAGTTGTACTCGGACATCCATTAGCTCTGAAAGAGCTCCTCAATTTCAAAGAGATACAATTTCTTCCACTCCCTCAAATATTGATAATATTCTTGAGTTAGGATCTCTCAAAGTCGATCCTAAAGAAAGGATACCTATTTCTCAGTATAGTCCTAATATTCAAGATGAATTGAGAAGATATTACATTCAGAAATAGCCTAGTCAACCAAGTGGTCATGTCTTCCCCAAAACTAATTTTGGACCCAAAATGCGCCAATTTAGTCTCGAATGGTTTAAGCCTCCATATTCTCAATGGTTGGAATATAGCATAAAAGCTGATACTGCATTCTGTTTATGTTGCTATTTGTTCAAGAATGACCTTGAAAGTCGTGGTTATGCCGGGGATGCATTTACAAATGATGGTTTTAGGGGTTGGAACCACCGTCCTGAAAAACTTAAAATACATATTGGTGAAGTAAATAGTATCCATCATAAATATTTTAATAGGATGCAAGATTTGATGAATCAACGCCAATCGATTCAATCTTTTTTTGATAAGCAAAGTGAGAAAACAAAAAGAGATAAGCGAATGCACTTAAATGCCTCGGTTGATGTGGTAAGGTTTCTTTTAAAAAAATGGATTGTCATTTCGTGGCCATGATGAGAGCGAAGATTCCGATTGCAAAGGTCTTTTTCTTGAACTTTTGGAATTTCATGGTGATAAGCATCCAGACGTGGGAAGGGTAATTTTACGAAATGCTCCAAAAAATGATATGATGATTTGTCCAACAATTCAAAAGGAGATTGTAGATGTTTGTGCTAAAGAAACAATTAAAGCTGTTATCAAACACTTGGATGGTGATTATTTTGGAATATTAGTTGATGAATCAAAGGACATTTCACATAAGGAACAAATGGCCCTAGTTACACGATATGTTAAAAAAAGTGGGGAGGTGATAGAGATCTTTTTGGGTGTTGTCCACGTAAGTGATACTTCTTCACAATCAATAAAGGAAGCAATTTATTCTTTCCTTTTGGATCACTCGTTATGTCCATCCAAGTTACGTGGTCAAGGTTACGATGGGGCAAGTAATATGCAAGGAGAAATAAAGAGTCTAAAGACTTTGATTTTGCAAGATGCTCCGTCTGCATATTGTATCCATTGTTTTGCTCATCAATTGCAATTGACACTTGTAGCTCTTTCTAAAAAGCACCGAGATGTGAATAATTTCTTTTTTGTAGTAAGTAATATATTGAATACTATTGGAATATCTTTTAAACGCAGGGAATTACTTCGGCAATATCAACTTGAGAAGTTGGATGAGTTGCTTAAATCTGGAGAAGTTCATACAAGGCAAGGATTAAATCAAGAACGTGGTCTTCAACGACCGGGTGATACTCATTGGGGATCTCATTTTAAAACCTTGAAAAATTTCATAATTATCTTTTCTTCACTTGTTAAAGTGTTGAAAGATATGAAACGAAATTGTCCAAATAATCTTGATACATTTATCGCCGGTAACCTTTTGGTTAAGATTCAAAAATATGAATTTGTGCTTATGTTGCACTTGATGTTCAAGGTGTTACTTTTTACAAATGAATTGAACAAAACTTTACAAAAGAAAGACCAAGATATTGTCAATGCTATGAAGTTGCTTGACCTTGCAAAGACAAGATTGCAAATGATGCGGGAAGGTGAATTTGAATCTTTGATAGATGAGGTTCACTCATTTTGTAGTAAACATGGTATTTTGATTTCCAAAATAGATGAAGACCATCCAAGGTTGAAGCGTAAGAAGACTCAGACTAAACTTTCATATTTACATTATTTACGTGTGGAAGTATTCTTTGAGGTTATTGATTTGCAACTTCAAGAGCTAAATAATCGATTTGATGTGGTGGCTAGTGACTTGCTCTTTGGTATGGCTAGTTTGAATCCAGTTGATTTATTTGCTAATTTTGACAAGGACAGGATAATAAAGTTGGCCGAGTATTACCCAAAGTGAGTTTGGTGATAACAAGCTTCGAGATCTCAGTTTCCAGATTGATAGCTTTATTGTCTATGCATGAAAGTGTGATAGCAAGTTTCTTAACTTGAAGGGAATCAAGGAGCTTGATATCGTAATGGCAAAAACGAAGTTGGATCAAACTTGGTCTCTTATTTATTTACTTGTGAAGCTAACTTTGATTTTACCTGCTACTACTGCAAGCGTTGAAAGAGCGTTCTCCTCAATGAAGTTGATAAAAAATGATCTACGTAATAGCATCAGTGATGAATTTTTGAATGGTTGCTTAGTTTGTAAGATAGAGCGTAAGGTATTTGCAACTTTAAGTAATGATGTTATTATAGATCGCTTTCAAAGTATGAAAGCTCGTCGGGTGCAGTTGTAAATTGAATGATGTCTAGTGCTCAAACGTTAATTATTTTTTGTTCGTCAACTGTGGTCACTGTAGCTCTTGACTCCTATCTTTGGAAGAGTTAACTTCAACATTCATGAGCTGTATGTACATTGCAATAGCTAAACAATTATTAGTAAGATCAACTTTCCATTTCAATTTGGTTAACAAACAGAAACTTGACTCAGGTGAGAGTCAAGTTTATGGATGACCAGAACAGGTATATCATGAGAAATGTAAAGGGACCAGTTAGAGAGGGAGATGTTCTCACACTTTCTCGAGTTTGAGAGGGAAGCCAGGATATTGCGTTGAGCAATTAATTCTGGAGATTGTTTTGTTTACCTTGTTTTTGTGATAACTCTTGTTTTAGTACTTTTCAGAAATATTTGATTTTGTTCTTAGGGCAACTCCACGGTTTTCCCTATTTTTTCTCCTAAAATGGGAAATCCCTATTTTAGGGAAAACTTAGGGCAACTCCAACGGTTTTCCCTATTTTTTCTCCTAAAATGGGGTAATCCCTATTTTAGGGAAAACTTACTCCAACCATTCCCCCATTTTTTTCCCTAAAAAGAATATTCCTTTTTATATTCTTCTCTCTCTTCTATATTATATTATTATCTTTATCTCAATTTTATTTTCTTAGTTCTATTAAACAAATTCTATCTTTTTTTTTACATATTTGTCACACATAATTTATATTCAATATAAATTTATTTTCTACCATAAAATTTTAAACAATATAATTTGTAAGAAAATATTAAAGATTATATATATGAACGGATAATTCAAATAAAAGTGAAATAATTGTGATACAAAATAATTAAATATATTACATTACGATTATATTTGCACCTTTCATTGTTTTTTATGGTTATATCTTTTTTATACAATTATAACTCATAATAAAATTAACTACCAATTTTACATTAAAAAAAATAGATACACGATAATTAAAATTTTAAAATAATACGACAATGCTAAGACTATAAATTATTTATATAAAGATATTATATAAACATAATTACATTTATATAAAGAGATAAATTAAAAGATTAAATAATAAAAATAATATTATTTTAATGGTGAATAGTAAATAGGGAGATGAATAGTGTGTCCCAAAATTTGGGGAAACACTATTCACTCCCTAATTTAGGGACACAAATAGGGAGTTATTGGAGTAAAATTTCCCTAAAAATAGGGAAAAGAAGGTTTAGGGACAATGGTTGGAGTTGCTCTAAGTGTGTACTAGCATACATCTAGAATGTTTTGGTTACTGCTTTTAACCATGAGGGTTGAATAACTTTTTTTTCTATTGCAAGTAATTGTTGGAATATTATATGATTGATGTTTTGGTTAAAATAAAAAAGAGTAAAAATTCATAAAATCGCTTGAACACGTATTTTACGTATAATACATACACATAATATAGATAATGTCGATCCATCATTTTTTATTTAATCCTATGATATTTGAAACCTACTGGTAGACTAATATAGATTTGCGTAAGCCCCACAAAATTTATGTTACTAGTGGTAAATTCATGCTCACGAAATCTTAGATCCGCCTCTTTTCAAGACAAAGAATATGTAACTATTTGTGAGAGGATGGTAAAATGTAATCGTTAAAAGCTGAAAGAAACAACTAAAATGGGATGGATGAGGATATTTTTTTCTATCTTCTTTGGAAAGAAATTATCTCATATAGTTGTGTGAGGCTTCTCGAAATTTGACAAGTAGAGTTTGTGATGCAAAATCTTATAACCTCACTCGTTAGACATAAACAAGTCTCACACAAATTTTATTACTAGTTGAATGAAGGATAAAGTTTTTCCCCTAGGACTAGGAGTTTGAAAATATTCTGAAAAGGGGAAACTAAAGGAAAAAAGAAAGTACACCTAACATATCTTGAAAGTTGAAAGGTCGACACACTTTATCCATATTCCATGCGTGGCTCACGTGCTCCAAGAAGAGTAAACGTTTTTAATGAATTTTAAAAACTCAAAAAGGAAACACAACTCATACAGATTTGGTTCTGAGCCATTTCTCAAATTAACAAACTTGAATTATCCAGCTCCTCATATCTGAATATCTTCTGGTTGTCAACTCATCCTTGCAATAGGTGAATCTTTTCCATTTAGCCCTTCTATTAAATCTTTTTACAATTAACTACACCTAATTACCCATTTTTGCTTAAGTTGTACATTATCTTAATGATCTAAATACATAAGACAGTTGATTTGTTGTTGGGTCTTGATTTATTTTTAAATCTTTCACGTTTCAGCTCAAGCTATTTGTGGGTCCATCTTTTTCTTTTATTTGGCCTAATTTTATTTTGAATATTAGTGGTTACTACAGTTCACTTTTACAAGATTAGATGACAATTTATTTTTAACTGCAATTCAGATAGTTTTAACATTGTTTCTCTGCCGTGCATATTGCAGATAAGGTTATGAGTTTAACTTATATACACCGACATAGTAAAATCTATTTACACTATCACGTTGCTTTTACATGTTGCAGTTGGTAACTCACATGATTTCAAGATTATGGTGGAATATCACCTGTAGATATCGTTGGCTGACTTGACAATGTAAAATTAAGGCAATTGGATAATGTAAAATTTAACAGTCAGTGATAAATGAGATGATGTGAAAAAGCTGCAAAAACTAATACTTGCAATTATGCAGGCTCCATGAAAATGAAGGGTCAGAGTACAGATATACTGGAGAATACGAGCAATGTACATAATAATAAATTGGGCCGTCCTGTAGTCTATTCATTTTTCTCAGGATTGCAAGAAAAGGTCCAGGATTGTGTTAAGGTTTGTCCCTCCTTTTTCAAAATGTTTGCTACCTGTCAGAAGTATATTTTATCTATATGTATGTATTTACAAATTCTTTTAGTTGCTGTAGTCGAATTTCAAAAGATTGAGAATGGGTCATGATACATCAATCTCATCAATCATGAGAAGTAATAGCAGAGCAGCATCTGCAGTCATCGATGTGGATAAAGAGAAGCAATTGCAATCTTGGAAAGAGAATCCAAGTTGGGTTGATCAACCCCCAAGTATAAAGGTAAAAACATAGTCGAATTATTGGTAGCATATGTACTAAAATTGCGGCACTTTAGACAATAGTTAATGGATCTGCTGAAGTTAGTCCCTCAAATTATTGTTGGCATTCCAGTTTTATCAAATTATTCTTAGCAGTTTCAGTTTTACCAAACAAGGAAGTAAAGGAGATTCATAAGGAATCACCTTTATCGTGCTTTAGATTGTTTCTAAGAAGGCATAGACATGACCGCCACATGTATTGTGCTTACTAGAGCTTACTCGTGATGTTTGATCCTCTTATGAGGGCTTATGATTTGTGACCTTAAATGATTGCAGGTAAGTGTACCTAAAGGTTCTCTGTGCAACCTGAGTGTGAAAGTTAAAGTTGGACTGCCACCAGATACTGTGTATGACATTGTAACTGACCCTGAAAATAAAAGAGTCTTCAAGAATATCAAGGTAAGATATCTCGTTCATATGTTAGAAAACCTCAGCTCAGTTTTTTTTCAATGGAAGTAGTACTGAAGGCATAAAGTTTCTCTCCTTTTGTATCTCTTCTGTCACTTTCTTCTTCTTTTAGGCTTTTTGATCATATGCCTTTTCACTGCCAAGCCTGATGAAAAGTTTCTATATACCAGGAAGTAATATCAAGGAAGCTGTTAGTTGATGATGGTTTAAGACAAGTGGTGGAACTTGAGCAAGCTGCAATATGGAGATTTCTTTGGTGGTCAGGAACAATATCTGTTCATGTATTAGTGGACCAGAACAGGAAAGACCATACGGTAATGACTGGCGTACTCACTGATTAAATGCTAGTCTTTTATTTGTTAGACCAAACTGCCTATATAATATCTGTTACGTCACAAATTAAGGGGTAAAGGTGGGATTTCTTGAAAGACAACCTATTATACAAGTGTTAGTTTGGCGAGTAGTATTTGAACCTTCGTGATCTATTAAATCCTGCTTTAAGCTTTGATGCTGTAGGAGCTATCAGGTTTGTGATCTTTAAATACCACCTTATCTATAAAAAAATGATCTTGACATACTAATCTGTTAGACAACTGATAGTTTACGGAAGTCACTACACGACTTGGAACCATTGGTCTCACCCTGATAATTGCAAACCAATATCTTTGTACAGCATGAAATTGCAGACTCTTCTCCTCTCAAGTAATTTGTGAGTAGATTTGAGCCTTTGACTGTAAATGATAGTGTAGTTAAAGGCTGAAGTAGTGTTCGGGAGCAGTTCTTTTAGACGAACAAGTTTCTAAAAGTCATTTGAAGATCACTGGAGGTGCTTCAGTTTCAGTTATATTGGTCACCCTTTGGGCCACCCATGTGGGTCAACCCGGATGGATATATATAAAGAAAATAAAATGAAAAGAGAGGGAAAAGACGTACCTATTGGGAAACAATCTGAAAAGGTGTCACTTCCGGTAGATAAACAGAGTTCTATTTCAGAAATTCCTAAGTTCCCCAGGAGGGTTGTTTTCCTTATGTAACTAAAGAAGAACCCAAAAACTCTCTCTTCTGTGATAAAAAACTCCGGTGGAAGATTCCTAATTAGAAGCACGAGATCTTCTACGAAACATGAAACAATCTTCATCTGTAACTCAGGTACGACATAGATTGTGAATCATTCTATGTAGTTCGTGTCTTATGCATGTGATTACGTTGACATCTAGTGTAACAAATACGCAAATTAGATCCTGTGACTTTTTTTTTTGTTTGTGTTTTCCTTGACACCAGAATACTATGCCTAATATCAGAACTTTGCATTAAGTGCTTCTTTCAAAGCAACAACAGTATTTAACAGTGACGTGGCATCTCTCTGTGATGCCAGTTTGCGCTACTGCTATGGGAGTTACATGATTATTCAATTTTCTTAAACCAAGAAATTTTGCCATGATACTGAGTGTATGTTACTGCAGTATCAAATGTAGCTTTTTATATCTTCCTACATACTCAACTTCTAGTTGTATTTGTCTGTTTAGATGAAGTTCAAGCAAGTGAAAACTGGATTCATGGAAAGATTTGAAGGTTCCTGGAGAGTGGAACCCCTGCTTGTTGATGAAGATCTTTGCCGTCCTGGGAGACCTAATACGTTAGTGGATTACATTTCATACACTAAGGGAAAAGGAAGGATTGGATCAATGGTTAGCTTGGAGCAACTCATCCAACCAGCTATTGTGCCGCCTCCACCCATTTCATGGTATCTTAGAGGAATAACTGCCAAGACGACTGAGATGATTATTACAGACTTGCTTGCTGAATCAGCTAGAATAAGAGGATCTTCCAGCAATGATGGTGATCATGGTTTGAAGATAAATGAGGAATCTTCCGTTGAATCCCAAGTAGGTGATACTCGTGATATAAAAGAAAGGTGGGCCGTGAGAAGGAGAAAAGCAAGGCATCATCAGAGAAGGTTGTCGTCGGTTGCCAAGTCATCATAATCTCTATTTTGTCAGTGCAATTGTGTAAATCACATTCTTTGTTGTAGCATAGCTGATAGATCTAGCCTAGTCAAGTGTGCTTGGTCTAGAGTGTTATACACCAATATATATAGCTCAGTGACTATTTTGGTTTATTGCAACAAAATTGATTGTCATATTGGTGCTTATAACTGCTGAAGCTCTCATCTGCAACTGGCCATCTACTGCGTAGCTCATATCTTGCTCAGTAATTCCAAACAATGAACTTGTTTTAAGGCCAAAGGTTTGAGGTAACTTATCTACTAGCATTTTACTGGGAGGGAGACAACATTCCCGATGCTTTCCGGACGCAGAAGCTCTGGAGCTCTGACTTAATAGTTCTCAAGGTTATGATGGTGGAAGCTGGACTGTGCCGTTCTCATGGAAACCTGTGGATGGTCCTCCACCAGATATGTCTCTTATCTAAGCCTTTGGAACAGTTTATGCGTGCTGTAATACCTTTCTCGGCTTTTGGCTATGACAAGGGAAGTTTATGTCTGTTTTAGTTTGGCTGTTCGAGTTAGTTTGTTGTTTTGGAAGTGTTTGTCATTACAATTTTAAGGGAAAGAGTAAATAAGTAATTTGAACTAAGAATGAGAAAGTCCTAAATTCCTTGACATGCATGTTGTACTTTTAAGTTTCACGAGACAAAATGGAAGCTAAACTGGATGTCCATGTCTTTTTTCTGAAATAGTATATGCCTGCGTACAATACTTCTCTGCTTTATGAATTATGTGATTTATCAGCCTCCCAGTTCCTTAACCCATTAGCATATATTGAAAGTAAGTAATTTATTCACCTTGTTATGCACGAAAAACTAAATAAACTTTCTTTTTTATTTAACTGTGTCAATGGCGTACTGGAACAAAACAATTTATAGTTGTCGAAATAATTTTTTGGATGTTAGGATCCGTCATTATTGGTATTGACTACCAACGTTTAGCATTTTTACCTATTAAATAGCTGGTTCAGATGTTAGGCATTGAACTACTAACTGTGAGACACAAGGCTGATCGTGATCTAGGCTAAGCAATTGGGTCATTGGACCATTAGACTGATAGACAACATGTATACTCTAGTTATATAATTTTGATCAGTAGTCATTTTTGGACGCGCTCATTGGGGATTATCTACCATTTCAAAATTCATTGAAAAATAGCTAAAAATTTGCACGCACACTCAAGCTCCATTAGCGTTGGAAAAACACCCCAGACTAGTCCCATAACAAAATACTGGGACTGAAGAAGTCCTATAACAAAATAATCCCATAACAAAATAATGAGATTTATTCCCATAACAAAGGTCTCATCAAAGGGATAAATCTCATTATTTTGTTATGGGACTTTATATATAAAGCTTCAGTCCCCATAACAAAATGTTGGGGCTGTGAACAAGTTTGAACAAGTTTTGTTCACAGCCCCAACATTTTGTTATGGGACTGAAGCTTTATACCAAGTCCCATAACAAAATAATGGGATTTTGAACAAGTTGTTCAAAGCTTTACTGAAGCTTCCTAGTATAAGTACTGGGGCTTTGAATAAAACTTGTTCAAAGCCCCAGTATTTATACTGTGATTTGTCCAGAAGTGACTAGTCTTCAAACAGTTTTGCATCGCTAGCTAGTATTCATTTAACGCGGTCAAAACAGGCTAAACTTGTTCAAAGCTCCAGTATTATATACTGGGGTTAGTTTACTGAAGCTTCCTAGTATAAGTACTGGGGCTTTGAACTTGTTCAGCCCCAGTATTTATACAGTGATTTGTCCGAAAGTGGCTAGTCTTCAAACAGTTTTGCATCGCTGGCTAATATTCATTTAACGCGGTCAAAACAGGCTACGTGACTAAATTTTTACACTCTAGTTTGCACATATGTACTCCTAGTTTGCTTGTATTGTAAATATAGCCTAGGCTTGGGGACCGGGCCTGTCTGGATTTGTTTATTACCCGACCCATTGTACAAACTATAAAAGGGACTAAGTCGGTTCCACATAAGGATGGAGAGAGAAAATATCTGTAATTCCAATTCAACCGTCTTCTCTTCTCTCTCGTCCCTATATTTCCCATTACTGTAACACAAGCTTTTCTCATGAATCTTCACTTTTAATATGGTATCAGAGCGAAGATCCGAGTAGGGCTCTTCGAGATTTTCATTTCTACGGTTCATTTTCTATTCCTGGTGATTCTGAGTTTTCTGACGACGGCGTATCGGCGGCATCTTACGACAGAGGTTATTTCATTTCGGTAAAACACTCTGCTTTCTTCACTTTTACGGTAATATTTCCGACTCTGGTGAATTTCCTGTTTCGAAGCTTTCATTTTTCCCAATTATTTGTCAAGTACTAGACTGGGAGATTTGTTTCTGTTCTAGTGATAAATTGCTTCGGCGTATGTTGGTGAAACCCTAAATTTAGAAACCCTAATCTCAATTGTGATACTTGTCGAGAATTTTTAAGAACAATGACTGGGATTAATACTAACTCTCAAATCAGTAGATCTAGTAGCACACCTGCTATCGAAACCTACACTAGTTTGGATCCATCACATCCCTTATACATACACCCATCTGAAAGCCCTGGATACAATTTAGTCCATACCCCTTTCTCTGGAACTAGTTGCACATCCTGGAAGAGGAGTGTATTGGTATCACTTTCTGCCAAAAACAAAGCTGGGATGATTAATGGAAAAATCATCAAACCAGACCCTGAGTCCAATTTATATGAGCACTGGGTAAGGTGCAATGACATGATTATAGCTTGGCTCAGTGGAGCAATGTCCAAGGACCTAGCTGACAGTGTTTGGCATTTAGAAACAGCTAGGGAGATTTGGCTGGATTTGGTGGAGAGATATGGTCAAACAAATGCCAGTAGATACTACCAAATCCAAAGAGAAATTGCCTTTATCTCTCAGGGTTCCTCTGACATTGCCACATATTCCACCAAATTGAGAAAACTATGGGATGAACTTAAGTCTGCCTCTTTTGTTCCCACCTATACTTGTGGAGCTGGTGATCAGATCAGTGAGGGACAGAAGTTGATACAGTTTCTTACTGGTTTAAATGAGTCATATTCAAATGTGAAGAGCAACATTCTGATGATGATCCCAGTCCCTTCCCTCAGCAAGGCCTACTCAATGCTGCTTTATGATGAAAGTCAAAGGGAAGTCAAGTCTTTAACCCCATCATTCATTTTAGAATCTGCTTCTTTTTCCGTTAACTCCTAACCAGGCATGCCACATACTAATTACTATCCTCAGAAATCAAGTTCTTTTGGTGCCAACTCCAGCAACTATAATCAAAGGGCTTCCAACTATAACCAGGAAACATATAACAATGTGTCAAGGAACTCAAACAAGAACAACTATTCTACTCCAAGGAACAGCTATGACAGTAGAAACAAGAAACAAGATATCATGTGCAGATACTGCAAGAAACCTGGACATTTGATTGAAGACTGCAACAAGCTTAAAAGGAAAGTAGCTGGGTGTGTTCAAGCAGATGACACTGGGTCAGGTCTCTCTCAGAACCAACAGGATTCTTCTCATGGATTCACTCAAGAGCAATATGATCACCTACTGAAGCTTCTAAATCATCATCATGTATGCTCCACTGATTCATCCAACAACAACATGCACTACTCTAACCATGTCTGCACTCAGGATTCCTCCACAGGCTATGCAGGTATCTCTTGTAACATGGTTGTTAACTCTGCTGGTGTCTGTTGTGCCTCTCAATTAGATTTAAGCTCTTGGATATTGGATTCTGGAGCAACTAACCGCGTGACCCCTCACAACACACTCCTACATGACATTAAAATCTTGCCTTACCCTTATCTTATCACCTTACCTAATGGTTACAAGGTCAAGGTCACATCTGTTGGTTCTCTCGCTCTGTCTGCTGATATTACTTTGACCAATGTGTTCTTAGTCCCCACATTTTAGTATAACCTTATTTCATTACCTCAGTTGCTCTCTCAATTAAAATGTCAAGCTATCTTTACAGCTGACTCTTGTTACTTACAGGGCCATTATCTGAGGATGCCATTGGCAATTGGTAAAGACTCCAATGGCCTCTATGTCATTGATTCATCACCTTCCACTGGTTCACAATCTTCTACTGATTCACTTTCTGTAAATACCAAGGTTACTCATGATTCTACTGTTCTTTTAGATGCCCTTACAATGCATGTACTATTTCTTGTAACTCTGCATGTTCCATAAATAAAACTGATGTTTTCTAGCATCAAAGAATGGGCCATGTGCCATTTCACAAAATGAAAGCCATCCCTTTTATTTCTTCTCAATTATCTGCTAAAAAATCTTTTGTGTGTTCAATCTTCCCTATGGCTAGGCAGCAGAGATTAGCTTTTCAGCACAGTTCTATTCACACTAGCAAACCCTTTCAATTGGTATATGTAGATCTTTGGGGTCAATATCACACTAGAACATACGATGGATTCAGCTATTTTCTGACAATTGTAGATGATTACACTAGGGTGACATGGACCCACTTACTTTCATGCAAGAGTAATGCATTCACAGTCATTAAAGCCTTTGTTCAAATGGTCAGAGTACACTTTCACACTTCAGTCCTTGCCATCAGATCTGATAATGCATTTGAACTAGGATCTAGTCATGCAGCTTCATTATTCTTTGCTGAAACTGGCATCCTTCATCAAACGTCCACTCCACACACACCTCAACAGAATGGTGTGGTGGAAATGAAGCAAACACCCCTCCTGGAAGTGTCTAGGGCACTGTTGTTTCAGTCCAAACTCCCCACTAAGTATTGGGGAGAATGTGTTATTACAGCCACTTATATCATCAATAGACTCCCCTCTTCAGTCCTGGGTAATGCTTCTCCTTATGAAAGACTTCACAAAGTGCCTCCTACTTATGAACATCTTAAGACATTTGGATGTCTCTGTTTTGCTACTGTTCCTAAAATCTAAAGAGAGAAATTTCAATCTAGAGTTTTCAAGTGTGTTTTTCTAGAGTATCCCTTAGGTAAAAAAGGCTATAAGCTCCTCAACTCGGACTCCAAGTCTATTGTTTTCTCTAGGGATGTGATCTTTCATGAACACATTTTCCCTTACCATTCATATTCAGATACTACCTTCCCTTTTCCCACTATTCCCTCTGATTTCATTGATGTCCCTGCTCACTCCCCTTCTCCTTCTCAAGTACCACCTGGTTTATACTCTCCTCCATCTCCCACTAGTGATCTTGCCCCTCCAACCACCTCTACTGATCCTGCCCCATTTCAGCCTACTGAATACCCTACCAGATCTTTTACCTCTAGCAATCCTGCTCCATTTCACCCTACTAGACACTCTACCAGAATTTCTAAACAACCTTCACACCTCAGAGATTTTGTTTGCAAATTAGTACCCTCCATTATGTCATATCCCTCATTCCATCCAGTTTCAAAAACTTTTTCTACTCAGAAGTTGCATCAGGAACCACAGTTTTATCATCAGGCTGCACATCATGCTGCCTGGCAACAGGCTATGTTGCAAGAATTTAAGGCTCTTGATGATAATCACACATAGGACATTGTTCCACTTCCCATTGGCAAGAAAGCTATCCCTTGCAAGTAGGTATATAAGATCAAGAGGAAATCTGATGGGTCTGTTGAAAGATTTAAGACTCGTTTAGTTATCTGGGGTGACTCTCAAAGGGAGGGGATATATTCTTCAGAAACTTTCAGCCCTGTGGTTAAACTAACCACAATGAAATGTCTTCTCACCATTGCTATGAAGAATAATTGGGTTGTACACCAAATGGATGTGAACAATGCCTTCCTCCATGGTGATCTCCATGAGAAAGTGTATATGAAAATTCCTTTGGGTTTAACTGTTTCTACTCCTGCTTCTTCAACTCCACTTGCATGCAGACTTAGAAAATCTCTATATGGGCTGAAACAAGCCTCCCGACAATGGTTTGCAAAGCTCTCCCAGTCTCTTATCTCTAGGGGTTATGTACCTAGCAAGAATGACTACTCATTATTTTCTAAAACCACTAACAAGTCAAGTGTTTTGTTAGCGGTCTATGTAGATGACATACTCTTGGCAGGCAATGACAATGAGGAGATGCTAGCCTTAAAATATTTTCTTGATATTCAATTCAAGATTAAAGACCTCGGCTATGTGCATTACTTCCTTGGTCTTGAGGTTACTAAAGTTGCCCAAAGATACATCATGAATCAACACAAGTACACCAGGGATCTTCTTTCAGAATTCTTATGCCAAGACTTGAAACCAGTTGCTACACCTCTGGATCCTGCCATTAAGTTAGCTCTTGACAAGGGTGAGCCACTAGCTGATCCTTCACTGTATAGGAGACTTATTGGCAAGCTGAATTTCCTTCAGCACACTCGCCCTGACGTTGCCTATTCTGTACAACATTTAAGCCAATTTTTGGGGACTCCAAGAGTTTCTCACATGCTTGCGGGTATTCATGTTCTGAGATATTTACTCAATCATCCAGCTCAGGGTATTCTTTTATCCTTCTCTTCTGATTTTGGCATCAAGGCATACTCTGATTCTGATTGGGCTGCCTGCCCATTTACTAGAAGGTCGATTATTGGTTTTTATATACTTCTAGGTGGAGCTCCTATTTCTTGGAAGTCGAAAAAGCAGCCAACAGTGTCACTCTCCTCTGCTGAGGCAGAGTAGATGGAAATGAGAAAAGTGGTTGCTGAAATCTTATGGCTCGTCCGTTTGTTGAAAGAGATGGGGCTAAGCTTCCATTCACCCATACCCATATTTTGTGACAGCCAGGCTGCACTCCACATAGCTCACAACCCTGTGTTTCATGAGCGCACCAAACATATTGAATACGATCGCCATTTCATCCGTGATGTGCTCTACTCTGGTCAGATTTCTCTTTCCTATGTTGTTCAGCTGAGCAGCTGGCTGATATTATGACTAAAGCCTTACCAAGTTCCCCTCATTATCGTCTACTCTCCAAGCTTGGGGTGGCACCACCCTCCAGCTTGAGGGGGGTGTGAGACACAAGGCTGATCGTGATCCAGGCTAAGCAATTGGGCCATTGGACCATTAGACTGATAGACAACACGTATAGTCTAGTTCGCACATATGTACTCCTATTTTACTTGTATTGTAAATATAGCCTAGGCTTGGGGACCCGGCCCCTGTCCGGATTTGTTTATTACACGACCCATTGTACAAACTATAAAAGGGACTAAGTCGGTTCCACATAAGGAAGGAGAGAGAAAATATTTGTAATTCCAATTCAACCGTCTTCTCTTCTCTCTCGTCCCTATATTTCCCATTACTCTAACACAAGCTTTTCTCGTGAATCTTCACTTTTAATACGAACAACATGCAAAGAATCCAAGTCACTACAATAACGGACAACGCCCAAATGTCTTACAATCACTCTTGTCTAATTTTACCCATGAACCAAATGAGACCTAATGAATACGAACTATAGTTAAAGAGCTTATCACTTTAATATTAATGTAAAAAAAAAAAAATTTGGTCTGCACTTGTGCTACTTTGAAAAGGCAGTGACCTCTTCCCAATAGTATTGACAGTAAGAGCAATAAGATAAAGCCGGAAGCCAGTGTCCTATTTCTTCCTCTATTTACTCTCTTTCTTGCGTATATTTCCTTGCTGGTGTGAACAAGAAACATAGATTAAGGGAAGATATAATATATGCGACTTTTCCTTGCTCAAATTTTGGTTCATCTCTTCTTAGCCTCATTCTAAAAGTTCCTTTGGCGTCTTTACCCCTTCAAGTTAATAATACACTAGTTAAGCTTACAGAATATTGCGGCATATGAGCCTTGGGAAGATATTGTCAAAGAAACATATTTTTTGAATTGTGCGTGAAGTGTAAGTAAAAAGCTTAGCTTTTGATAGTCAGAAGTTTTTTTTCTTTAAATTTTATATCCAGTCAAACACCACCATATAAAATGAAACAGATAAAATAGGATGCTAATGATTTCTGTCCTTTCACTTCTCTCGTATCTACTAGTCACCGTCAGCCTAGCACATTAACTCTTCCAAGCACTTACAGGGACTGGGGAGTCCTATGTTCGAGAGAAAGATCAGAACAACTACTTAGAGACTACTTCAGAGGAAGCAAATAGCCTTAAGCAGGGAAATTTAATGTAAGTGCAGAAATTTGTAAAATTCAAATGATATACAATAGCCATACAAATTACAATTCAATGTTTTAGTAATTTACAACACGTCAGGATACACATCTTAAATGGCCTGACCAGAGAAGTTTGGCAGTTTGCGGTTACAGTCTTATAAGCAATTGTTAAACTATATAACCCAGAACCACGATACAACAGAACCAGCTGCCAGACCAATCACCAAGAACAAAACAAGTACAGTCCCAGCTATCTCTGCATGTTGCAGTTGGACAGTTTTTGGACCCAAAATCATTAACAAACTAGTCAGGTAGCCGTTAGTTAATCCCAGAAGACAGGTTAGTATTGTGACAGGAAGCTCTGTCCTAAAAAATTTAGGCCCATGTAAGCAACCATAGAATAGAGGCAAAAACAACAGCCTCGCGAAGCAGGCACCAATCGCAACCTTGGCGTTTTCAAGAAACAATATAGGTGTCAGAGACTTCCCAACCAGATCAAACACATTGTAGCCAGTAATCAGTATGATAGGGTACCAATCCTTCAGAAGTAGAGAATGCACGTCTTCTGTGATATATCCTGGAAATATACACAAGGTGACCACATAAATGCTGAGGATGCCAAACCCATACCATTTTACTCTCCCAACAATGTCCAGAGTTGATCTCCATAATTCCGGAGTTAAGTCACCCTTATCTGCTTTCTCCTCATTCACAGCCTGAGTTTTAAGATCATTGTAGTATTTAATTACTGGAAGCCTATGTGCCACATTGTAAAAGATTATGCACAGAATCATCACAGCAATGCTGAATATGAAATAGAGGTTTGCACTCCTTCTGAGCCCATGAGCATCTTGTGGATATACAGCTTTGGTTAAAATTCTTAGCAATGAAACAAGGACACCTGTAACATAGAACAAGAGTCTTAAGATTGTTACATCCCAACTTTCTGATCTTAGTGAGCTGATTGGACAAAAAAGAGAGTGAAAATGATGCTAAAGCCAGGTGATTCAGAGCAGTTCCAACTAATTCATTCTGTTGTTTAGGTTAATAGTATGCAAAAGTCTTCACGATTCTAATATAACTAGAAACCTAGGAATTTAGATATTTTACTGGTTGAATTACTTTCTTTAATTCATGTAATGAACTCCTTTTCTTTTTCTAATAGAACTTGTATATAAGGAACTTCTCATATACTGTTTACAACTAAGCGCAATAAACGTTCCTTATTTTCTCTTTTCCCACATGGATTTCAGAGCCTCTAATGTTGAAAACCTAGTAGTTTATCAGCGGGCAGCCTTGTGTCACACACATTATAAGTTTATCTCCTTCTTTTCATAATTTTACTTGTGTAGCCTATTTTTGGTGACCTTCTAGCGTCATCACTCTTCTTTCCTGATGACCGTTGGATGTCATGGTTAAGTATTCCAGCTATCATGTTTATCTAGGGATTTTTCCTGTACTTGATGCCACCTGATATATCAAGTTAGCACTCCAAACCAAGCCTGTCAAGTTAGCCATCTATAAACGTTGACCAGTCAAGCCGACGGTTTCTACTTGTCTAGTCACTATCCAATGATCTGTCGCTATCTAGTTGGCACTTCATCATCGGCCAACAACACATCACTATCAAAGCAGTGCCACATCACTATCTAGCCTTTAGGCACACACTATCCCAATCAGATGCCACATAATTGTCCAATCATTACTGCCATGTCATCAAATCTTTCAGCATACTTGATCTGTAAGTAAATTTTGATTTAATACTCTGTCCGTTTCAATTTTATGTGTCTTACTTTCCTTTTTCGTATGTCTAAAAGAATGTCAGGCTTCAATATTTAGTAAGGTTTTAATTTCAACACTCCCTTTCTTACCCTTAATGCCACTCCTTTATAAGAATGACATGGCATGTTTAAGATCACAAGATTCAAAGGGTAATTTTGATATGTATATACACCTCTATGTTAAAACCGCAAGGTTGAAACAGTGTTTACATTCTTAAACTTCATGATCAGCCAAACTAAGACGGAGTAACTTTTCTTACTTCTAGTAGTCCAAAATTCCTTAATTCTAGTACCTAAGCTCCTACATTAGGAACCTCTTACATGTTCTTAATAGCTCTCATCTCCTTTTATTTTTATGACCAATGCCAAATTTGATAGTGGGACTCACACGACATTGCAAGCATTATATTCCAGAATGACATTGCTACAAGGAGCTTAGAGATGCCAACCAAGAACTAATATTATGCCAACAAATAACAACATTGATAGTTAGCATTATGTTTTTGTTTCATTCCATACCATCTTCCACTATGAAGAGGAGCAAAATATTTTCAACAACAAAATGGTGAAACCAACTTTTTTCTCTTTTAGAAAGATCAATTCGACACATAATGATGGGTGAATGAAATTCATCTATTCATCCTAGGTAAGGCCCTTACAAGGAACACTGATGAATGCCTAAAGTCTTACTGTGAATAATCTTGGTTGTTACTTTATCAATCCACTCCCACAAACAGTTCTACGGTCAGTCTGTTTGCAGAATGAGCCAGAGATCTTATAAATCTTTTGAGAGACAGCAAACGTCAAATAGCTTGAAAAGAAAGAAGCACAGGACCCTAAAAACAAAAGAGATCCATCAAGGTTTCTCATCCTATGGATCTAAAGGATAGGGGGGATGACTCCCAAAAAGAGCTCATATTGACATCAAATCGTCACATTCTGGAAATAAAGAAAGTCCCTAGTGGTTTGGTAGTTGCTGATTTAATTAGTATGTGATTTCGTTGGAACTCAGTGGTATGCGAGAAGATTGTTTTCCTATCTAAAACCTTGATGAACAATTGGCATCTGATCATCGAGTCAAATTAGATAGATCTGACTATATTTAAAAGTTCTCCCAAATTCCAAACAGTTGAGGAAACAAAGTTGATTCACAAACCTAGAGAACAAAACATGTTGACTCATAGGCAGACAATTACCCTAAATATCCTGTGTAGGTTTAACATAAACAACAATTGGTACTCCCTCCATCCCATATTATGTGAAGATCTCTCCTTTTTCATCAGTGCCTAAAAGAATGACATCTTTCCATATTTAGTAACAATTTAACTTCATTAGACAATTCGTGGCCATACGAATTTCTAAGGATTGTTTTACCCCACAAGTTTCAAAAATCTTCATTTTTTTCTTAAACTCTGTGCCCACTCAGTCACCTTCACATAAATTGCGACCTACGGAGTAATAATTAGACACAGGTTGTGGATAATACTGAGTTGCATCAATTATTATAACTTTAATACCAACTAAGCCTCAACCCCAAAAATAAGTGGGATTGCTATATGACTCATCTGTCAATTAAGATTTTTTTTAATTTTTTTTTTTTAGATCATTTCTCGATTTGTATGCTGATCTTCTTCGTTCCTCTTTTGTCGGATGTCACCGAAGGAACATTATAATACATCAGATCAAATATAATACAGATACTGAAAGTCAACAAAAAGTCAACGCAATAAAAAGAGGAAACTTTCCCCAAATCAAAGAGTATCCATTTGAAAAATTGAAGCAAACGAAAAAGGAAACTAGTAATTACCGGAAGCAGCAGTTCCAGCAACGGTAGCCTGCATGTAGCGATCAGGCAACTGACCAGCAGCACCAATAACACCACCTTGAACCAAAGCATCAGCAATACCACAAACTCCAACTAACCCAACAGTAACATAAAACCCACTGTACAATCCAACACTTCCTTTCACATAAAACACATCCATTAGTGGCACAGTAACAAGAGCAAGAACAAACAGTAACATGCCAACATTAATCCTAACAAAAGAACTGGACTTATTGGAGAAAGCTACAATGAATAACAAACAAATTAACCCAACGATCATGTACACAATAGCGAATATACGGTCCACCATTACATCCGGGTAAAGATAAGAGAAGTAATCTACGGCTGTGATGAATGCGTTCCATGGGAGCAAGTAACCTGCGCCTAAAGTGAAGTAGATAATGTAAGCTATGTGGAATGTATCTTTTGGGATTTTAGGATTGGAAGTGAGAAGAGATGTTGTGGATTCTGAATCAGGGGTTGCAGTGGTTGACACCATCGGTGATGTTCTGTCTTTTTCTTGATTTCTTTTGTTGTTGGGAGAGTTTGATAAGATGAGTTCTTGTCTTTGTATAGTATAGTTGGAAGTGGGATCAGCTACGTGACACAATGGTCCATGTGAGAGGAATGCGTGACAAAATAAAATATACTTTCCTCCGCTAAAACAGGATTAGATATTTAAGTCTTAGCTATCTGGTAGGTGATGGGGGGCAATAATGGGAAGCACTGCGGTATGACAAGTCAAGTTTTAGACTACTTTTAGGAGAAAGATGAGAAGAATGGGCCAAAAGACCCTCTCAAGTCTTTAATTAATAAAGGGACACTTACAAAAATACCCACAAAACTTAAAGTAATTATAGTCACTACCCACTACTTTCAAATATTACGTGACCTACCCACTAAATTATTTACCCACTCTACCCACCCAGACTTGTATACCATAGTTTATGCAGTATACCATAAAGGTATATACCTATAAGGCATAACAAAGGTATACAGTAATAAATATCCCTCCAGACTTGTATACCATAATTTATGCAGTATACTTTAAAGGTATACACAAGGCATAACAAAGGCATATAATAATAAATGAGTAGGTTGGGTAAATACTTTTAGTTTTATGGGTAGTATAATTTGTAATGGGTATGGCTTGTAAATACTTTAAATTTTATGGGTGTAGAGTGTAAAAATCCCATTAATAAAAGGGGACGCGCGTGGAGCGTTGAATAACGCGCGCGTTTAACATTAAACCATGGGCCGGATTAGAAACAACAAAATTTGCGGGGCCTGATTAAAAACTTTTTGGACTGAATTAGCAATCCCAAAAAACTTTTAATCAAAGGTGGGAAAATGAACCGAACGGACAGAGTGCAATGATTTAAAACATCGAACCCCAAAAATCTTCTCATACACACTTCACAGTTCTCAAGTTCGTCTCTTCTACAGTATTCTACGCAATTTTCTAAACATCATCGTCGCCGACCATATACATTTCTCCGGTAACATCTAAAGGTAAATTTTGAACAATATTGATGTTTTTCAAGTGAATCGGGGTTTTTCTTTTGCTATTTTGAAAAAACTATGATTTTTACGCCTTTTTACAGTACTGGAAGAAAGTTCTTGTGAAAATCTTTGTTTTTGTTGATTTTTTTCGTCAAATAGTGCTATGTTCTTGTACAAATAGTGAAGTTTTTGCATGTTTATGTTATATTACCATGTTAAGAGGAAGAGTGAAACATCGTTAGACAGTGTTCTAAACGTCTGATACGATGTTTGAAGTTGGTGATGCATTTTAGATGATTTTTGTTAAAATAAATTAGGGTTTATAAAATAAATATGCTAAAGGTTGAAAAAATGTTGTACGCATACTCCTTCGCAGAGTCAAACATCGTGAGACAGTGTTCTAAACGTGTGATAGGATGTTTTAAGTTGGTGATGCATTTTAGATGATTTTTGTTAAAATTAATTAGGGTTTTATAAAATAAATATGCTAAAGGTTGAAAAAAATGTTGTACATATAGTCAAGATTTTGCATGTTTATGTTTGTGCGTGCATGTTTAAAGTTCTGGAACATTTGAGACTGTGCTCCGACCGTGCGAGAGGATGATGACTCTACTGGAATTAGGGTTTGATAAAACATATGTATATTATGTTTCACACACCCATATTGCATGTTTGCACATCTTTAATTGATGAATATACTTGTGATTTGCAGCTACAATGGCTTATACGCGGGGAATTAAGAGGAAGGAGACTACTCCTCCTAGTAAACAGCCTCCTTGGAAGAGGAGAATTATATTGGAGGACGAAGAGGAGGGGTCCCTACACTATGATGTAAATGTAGGGCCACAAGAAGCTGTGAGGGTGCCGGACGATGGTAATCTATCAGAAGAAACAGAAGCGCTGTTTGGTGATGATGACTGGGATGAAGATGGAAACAAAAAAGAGAGCCTTTTAAATATGGCAGAAGAAGAGGAGGTGGGAAGGCTGGTGAATAATCTTGCAGGAGAATTTGAAGGAGTTGCAAAGGTTGATGATGTACAAGAAGTTATAGAGGTTGTAGATGTTCAAGCTGGTGAAGGAGGTAGGAATGGTAGGGAAGAAGAAGAGGGTGAGAGATGCGAATGAGACGTGGGAGCTGATTCTGCAGAGCCACCTTCTAGGTATAGTTGTTGTCTAGAACATACATAAAGTTGTTCTTCACTTTACAGTAGAATGTTCAATATTTTTTTATGTGATTTGAGAACACTCGCGTGCATGATCAGATCAACCTTAACTATGTTCAAAGTATTTTCTTGTAGTTCCTTAGAACATCTCAAGGGATGTTTCATGCATCTGATATTATGTTCTTAATACCGTGGTGATTCCTTAAACTAACAAATTTCAAAACATTGTGCAGCCTGAGTACGTGCAGCCTGAGTACGTTACCAGTGTCATTCCACCAATGGTGCTGAAGACTTACTTGGATGATCATGAGCATTTTCAATCCAAGATAACTGTCCGCTCGTCGCTTATTGGACGAATGCGTGAGTTCAGAATTGTGCTGCGTACAAGTGGTTTGTATGACAAGTTCAAAAACAGTATCTTTGGCCATTTCTTGGACTTGCCGGATGAGCCATCGTTTCCAACCAGGTTGGTGCACAATATTCTGCTAAGAAGAGTTTTGTGCAATAAAGAAAAAGAAGCTTGGTTCAATTTCAATGGAGTGCCTGTTCGTTTTGGCCTCCAAGAGTTTGCTTTGATGACAAAGCTGAGATGCCAAGCCTATCCAAGTGTCCAATGGGAGGCTGCGATGAAAGAGAGGGGCAGGGAGATGTGGGAGTATATTTCAACGGCATGGGAGGATGGGAAAGCAAGGGCAGTTACTGCTCCCCGGTTGCTGGGTTTGATAGAAAATGAGGAAGTTCCTGAACAGTACAAGTTTGGGCTTGCCATGGCTTGGTTTGTTCACTCAATATTGTGCGCCAAGGACAAAAAAGCTGGTATTGAGGAATTACTGGTCTGCCTTGCATATCTTCCAAATGAATTTGCCAAGTATCCTTGGGGGCGGAAGAGCTTCGAGCTGACCATTGAGTACCTGACGAAGCCCATGGCTGATCGTGCAGCTAGCAAGGCTAAGGACGGGCCAAACTACAATCTTTATGGGTTTCCTTGGGCATTTGTGGGTTGGGTATTTGAAGCAATACCTGCGCTTCGTCTCAGAGATTTTCCCAAGGAGAGGACCATGCCAAGGATGCACAGGTGGATCACTGAAAAGAATGAAAGAGACTCCCAAAGGCTGTTTGAGAATGTTGCAAAGCCTGTAAGTACCTACAATTTTCTAAATGTTGGAACATCTGCAATGTCGTTATAATCATTTCTGTTAATGTTAAGAACGTCTTTTCAGATGTTCGATCACGACAGATATGATGTTTCATTTTTACTGGCGTTAAATGTCGAACAGTAATAATAATGTTCTGAACACTCTTTGTGATGTTAAGGTTTATTTCTCTTGTACATTGTATTCTTAACAAATATTTATGGTATGTAGGTGGTGCACCCTTTCATTGACCCTATCGATGCAGAGAGGGAAGATGATATCTTTCAGAATATTGAGCCGTTTGTTGATGGGAGCGATGAGGTAATTGATCAGCTTGTTATGATGTTGGAGGGGGCTAGCTCGATCGTTGGTGGTGATCGAGTGACAGTTTTTAGGAATTGCCCCAGGACCCCTCCAAGAGAGGTAATTGATGAAGGAAAGGTTGGTGAAGAATCTGTTAATGGAGGTGTTGGTGGATGTGAAACACAAGTTGGTGATGAGATTGGTGGTAGGGCTGGTCGTTTTACTGGTGGTCTTTTTAGTGGCAGGGGTTTATTCGAAGTTGGAGAAAGCTCTAGGAGGAGAGAACATGAGAATGTGCAGCCTAGTGTCTGCAGTTGCAAGTGTCACGACTGCCTTAAATGGCGACAGGGACTGGATCAGAAGCTTGATGCAATCCAGTTGTCCCTTGCTAATTTAGTAGCGTCGTCGTCAAAGAAGGAGAAGCAGCAGCAGCAACCAAAGAGGCATATTTTGTTGTCCAGGATACTCCAGGTAAAGAAGAACAAAGGAAAGAAGAAAATGACTGCTGCCAGAATGGCAAGGTTAGTAAAACATCCAATTAGAATCGATGAACATAAAAGGGACGTTCTTCTATTAAATCTAGAGATTTTTTCAAACTTTTTTTTTTTGGGAAATTTAGAGAGAGAGATCAAGTCAGGCTCGAAGAGAGATTGCCAGTGACACTGTACAAGGCACTCAGCATTCACCAGAAAGCTGCATTTGACGCTTTCTTGGAGGAGAAGAAGGAACAAAAGACTGCCTTCCTGTGTCACGAGTTTAATTACTTGGATTTTCTGGACTTCCTGGACGTGAAAGAGTGGATGTGGGATAGTGTAAGTGCATCTCTTTACTTCTATTGTTGTGTTAGTGTTTGGTTTTTATCGAAGAACGAACATTTGTTTATCCGTTCAGAACCTGCTGGTCCTATGTTCGTTGAACATTCGACTGGCTGGTCCAAACATAAAATAGTATGTGTCAGGCATAGTTTTATCCACAACTTCTAATTTATTTTATTATGCAGTTTATGGATGAGTACTTGGCCTTGATGCGTGTGAGGCATAAGGCTTACCCCCGACATTATGATAGCTCTGATCTTATCCTCGATCTTTCATTCCTGACCAACTTGTGCGTACGATACGATGCGGCTGAAGCGGAAGCAAAGGGGTTTGATGTCGGCCTTGACAAGTACCTAGCAGAATATAAGTTTGAGGATACATTCCTTGATTATGCCAGAGGTAAGTCTCCATATCCGGGTGGAAGGAAGTGGGATGGTGTGAAAAGACTCTTTGCCGTGTATAACATTGAAAGCACGCATTATGTTACATGCGTCTTTTATTTAGAGGAGGCAAGGATAGCTGTCTACGACTGCAACATTGGGTTGTACAATGAAGATCGCTTTGATTCAATAATGGGGCCAATAATGTACATGTTCCCAATATACATCCGGCAGTCGGGGAAATTCAACCACCTCCCTCCTGAAATCCAATCGATGGAAATGTGGCCGTACGAGCGCATCCAAGACCTTCCAAGGAATTTGACTGGTACTGCATGTGGAGCGTATGCCATCATGTTCCTCGAACATTTGCTGTCCAACACCCCGATGGAATATCTGTGTGACAATGTGATAGAAGACTGTCTAGTTAAATTTGCTGTGGACATATTCCATGGCAAATTAGTCCCTTAGTATGGGTTGTAAAATTTGGATAATTATGTTTTTGTTTTTGATGGGTGTAATATATGGATGATTACCCATTTTTTGATGTGTATATATGGCAAATGATAATCACTATTGTTTTGCATTACACTGAACATTGAGTTTACATTATTAGAACATCTGTATTATGATAAGATTGACTTAAAAGTATTAAAAATTATAGACTATTGGAACAGCATTAGTTATTTTCAGAACATTATGTTGTACGTTCAAATAGTTTTTAACTTAATGGATATTTGATGTTCAATAACTAGTAAATAGGGAAACAACAACAGATGTTCTGAACATTAAAGTTACTTTATACATTGATAATCAAGAACCAGGCAAAAACATTCTTGATCGTTCAAAGATTCAGCGCTTTACAAAAGTATGCTAATTATATTAGCATTTAAGACATTACTTAATAAACAGTCATATTAACATCCTGGTCAAAATATGCGTTTTCACTTCAACGCGATGCAGTCCCATCTTGTTTCAAGGTTGCTATTTGGAGCATGGTCTTTATCCTCTTTATTTCTTTCAACATCTTTTTGACATCCCTATTGTAGTATTCGAAGAATTCCTCAAATTTGAACTTCCAACCCCAAACTTCAGCACGAAGTTGTTCCAAAATATCATTTGCACGTTCTTGTCGTTCTGCAGAAGTGTTTCGACTTTTTCTTCCTTCTTTTTGCTTGGCTGATCCTCTTCCCGTTTTTCCTTCTTTTTGCTTGGCTGATCCTCTTCCCGTTTTTCCTTCTTTTTGCTTGGCTGATCCTCTTCCCTTTCTTCCTTCTTTTTGCATGGCTGACCCTCTTCCCATTTTTCCTTCGTTTTGCTTGGCTTCACTTCTTCCCGTTCTTCCTTCTTTTTGCTTGGCTTCACCTCTTCCTTCTTGTTTCAAGGTTGCTCCCTTTGTCGTTTTTGGTACTCTTGACGTGGATGCTCTTGTATTTGTTGCTCCTGTTCATGCAGTAGTAGCAACTATTGAGGAGGGAGGTCGGCGAACCATTTTTTATTTTTTATTTTTGGCTGAAGATTATAGGTTGTAGTGGTATAGAGTTTTTTGAATTTGAATGGTTTGATAGAGTATTTATAGGAGAAAAATAGGTAACCGACTTAAGTGTGTTTTATCCAAACACTAGCCGTTATGTATTTTTTTAAATTTTTGAAGTGACGCATTCGTTGCTTTGCTTCAGATTTGAATTGAAGGGGATAGCCGTTAAGTGTATAATGATGAGTAGTTTAAAAAATACTACTAATACTAATTTTCAAACATGAAGATCAATTTGAATTATAAACGTCAAAAACCAATAGACTAATGGAACGACTATATGATGATTCGTATCGCCATGAAGATGTTCTGACTTCAGCGGGAAGGATTAGGAACCCCTGGTGAAAATTAAAACACGTGTACTAACCCCAACCATTCAATGTGAATACGCGCCTCTTTAAATCATTACATTATGCAGGCTAATGGAATGACTATATGATGATTCGTATCGCCATGAAGATGTTCTGACTTCAGCTGGAAGGATTAGGAACCCCTGGTCAAAATTAAAACACGTGTACTAACCCCAACCATTCAATGTGAATAGGCGCCTTTTTAAGTCATCACATATGCAGCCGAAAAGGCACCAAGCCTGGTTTCAATAAATTTTAAATGTTTGCACAACAACAACAAAAACAACAAGGTGAAACAAAAACAATGCCTCGCAGAGTAAGGCACCCAAGAGTACCAGAACATGATAGTGGAGTTCCAAGTACTAGTAGGTTCACTGAAATCGATCATGTCCGTGAAGATATTGCAGATCTGACCTCAGATGTTGATCAGATTGTAGTATATGTAGGAAATGTGGAGGATCAAGTGGAGCGATTAAGAATTAAGTTCGATGAATTCCGTGAGGATATGAATCTTATTAAGCTTATGCTTCGTGGTATTCATGCTGCCCTCGAGATTGACCCCCAAAACTACCCTTCACCACCACGGCCTCCAGCGGAACACATGTGAAATGAAGAACTAACCTCCTTGCAAGTCTAGTCATTTAAGAAGAATTTCTATATGTAGGAATGTCGTGTTTTGAAGTGTTGTCCTTTAATTTTCAGTACAATGTAGCATGTTTTGAATATTTATGAATGTTGTTTTGCATTACACTGAACATCCCGTTTGCAGTATTAGAACATCCGTATGATGATCAATTTAAATTATATACTACAAAAATAATATGAATTTGGAACGCCATCGATAAATGCTCGAAACATCAACTAAAACGTTCAAATTTGTAGATCTTAGTAGTACTCGATGAACAGCGATTGGTATCAAATAAACCTAGCTACAATGAAACCAAAAAGAACTGCCCAAGACAATAAGAAATACATCTTCCACCGTTGCAATTTAGCCTCTAACTTACTGATCTTCAATAAATTTGTAGTATTACAAGCCCCTAATTTGTCAACTTCCTTCAGCAAATTGGCCCTTTCTTCACAAACTTCATCAAGTGAAATTTTCAACTTGTTTAAAACCAATGTAGTAGGCTGGGGATACTCCTCGTCACACCATTCCCAAAATCCACAATTGTTAATACCCTTGCGGGGACACTTGCAAAATTTTCGTCCAACATTCGACTGTGTGCCCGCCGTGAATTGTATTGCAGGTAAGCCACACCAACATCGACGATTTTGAGAGGAGCTGCGAGAACAAGTTGATCCTTGAGACATAGTTGAGTTAAGAAGAAGACGAGGTAGAGGGGGTAGGGATAACTAGGGATATTTCAATAATGGGGTAAAAAGACCTAGTATTATAATAGAATGGTTGGGGTTATTCCACGTGTTATAAGGTAATAATATAGATGTAAGTTGTGTGGAGCAGATCGCTCCACGTATTTAAAACGGGTTGCTCAACTTTTCTTAGCATATAAAATTCCAACGATTGATGCCAAAACATCTAATCTACGTCACGAACATGGGTTAGTATGTTCAGTTCAAATAGGTGCCTATTTTAATGTGTAGTGTTCCAACCTTTAATATGATTGTAATAAGAAACTATATAACATGAAAAGATTAATAAGTCTTTATATTTAAATCATCATTATATAGATTATCCATTAGTTAGAACAACATCTAATGAAATACTCAATAACTTATTAAGTGTTTCATCTGATATAACTAAGTAATCGCCTTCGATAGATATAAATGAGTATACTCTAGTATAACTTTTATGGGTAAACACTTCCAATAGACATACAATTGATGTAGTCACCTTAAATACACATAATATTGTTCAGTTCAATCAATACTTGTATGATTTGAAGTCTTAGTTGTTGTAGATAAACGAAGAATGTCTATAATTGAGCTACACATAGATTGTAAGATCAACAAATAGATTACTAATGTGTCTATCTAGTGATATAACGTCCAATCTATGCTACACTTTGTTATAATACGCTTCTTAATGTTTAAAATTGTTAATTTATCTATAATCAAACCCTACACTCCTTATCCAAACAACTTAGTATTTGCAGTTTAGTATAATTAACGACATATATTTTGGTTTACTTACACATAGCATGTTTTGTAATCTTAATAAACTACTAAATCATTGTTTATGCATTTTAAATGATCCTTATATTAGTATTTATCAACTAATCCTCAACGGTGCAAAAACAACATCAGTATGAAGATCCAGAACAGACGTACCAGGTTCGAGAGCGTTCCCTACAAGGTTCAGAACAGGAGAGCGAATGTTCTCGAATTGTTAAAAAATTTTGCAGTTTGGGGTTAGGGTTAGGGTTACGGTTAGGGTTTGGGGTTCAGGGTTAGGGTTAGGGTTCAAACATCATTTATTATGTTCTGAACGTGAAAAAAGTACCTTTTATTTTTTAGCAACCGTGTTTCATTTTAAACGAACTACCTAATTGATTATTATGTTTGGCACGTCCAGAAGAACGTTCTAATATCTCAAAAAAGAAATGTACCCCCGCCCCGGGCTCTATTTTATACAGAAAAGGGACGCGCGTGGAATTCGGAACAAAAAAAAAACGGTGGGGCCTTAATGGCAATTATGACAATTAAAAAATGCGGCTGATCAGTCTTATCAATTCCATCATTTCAAACATCGAACACCCGCGCCTTTCTTCTCTTACACACTTCTCAAGTCTTCTTCTCGAGTCTTCTGTTTCGTCGCTGACCATATACATTTCTCCGGTAACATCTAAAGGTAAATTTTGAACACTATTGATGTTTTTCAAGTGACTCGGGGTTTTTCTTTTGCTATTTTGCTATTTTGAAAAAACTAGGGTTTTTACGCCTTTTTACTGTACTGGAAGAAAGTTCTTGTGAAAATCTTTGTTTTTGTTGATTTTTTCGTCAAATAGTGCTGTGTTGTTGTACAAATATCTTTGTTTTTGTTGATTTTTTCGTCAAATAGTGCTGTGTTGTTGTACAAATAGTGAGGCTTTTGCTTGTTTGTATTAATAACGATTTTAAGGCCAAACTCCTTCTGCTATGTCAAACATGTTCATACGGTGCTCTGAACTTTTGTTAGGATGTTTCAACTTGCTGATGCATTTTAGATGGGTGTTGTTAAAATATATGCTAGCATGTTTACGTTGATAAGGATGTCAAACATCTTCATACGATGCTTGGAACGTGTGTTAGAATGTTTCAAGTTGCTGATGAAGTTTAGGCGATCACTTATGTTGTGGAAGTATTATCAACTTAACACATAATCTAATAACTTTCATTCATACTTAAGGAAACAAAATACATATAGAAAATTACTTGACATAATGCAAAAGTACTAGTACTATATATAATGCTTAAATAAAATTTCTAGTTGTCATCATCATTGGGAGAATTTGGAGGAGTCGCAAACTGCTCCGGATTCATCCCTTGGTGGATAAGGAGTCCCAGAAGCATTCTTTCAATACGCTCCAAGCGATGCACTAACACTTGCCTTATGCTCCATACATCAGCAGATAAGCGGTCAGCAGCATGGTTGATTGCAGTAATGTCAGTTTGAATACCGGCAATATCCCAGGCGATGTTTCCATAATATTCGTTATGGTCAGGTTCGGCTGGGGCATAGTGGCCATTAGCGACAATTTCGTTTTGGTTAATTTCCATTTGTGTTTGTTGTCTATGAAGAAATTTTGATAATTCAAGTAGGAGGATAATTGTGTGTATGGAGGAACAAGGAAATGTATGTATTTATAGATGAATTTAACATAAAAAACACCAAAAAGCGTGATGTGAAAATTGAAAAGACGTTCACTACTCTCTAGGTGATGTATCTGGATTAATTAATGGCTTTTTTCGTATGCCCGCTTAGAGGGATGCTTTCACACCTTTTAATTGCACAAGGCAACCCTTCGCTTGAATCAACATGACTATTGCATTACACTGATCATCCCGTTTGCAGTATTAGAACATCCGTATGATGATCAGTTTGAATTATATACTACAAAAATAATAGGAATTTGGAACGCCATTGATAAATGCTCGAAACATTAACATAAACGTTCAAATATAAAAATATATAAAATTGTCAAGATAAAAAATCAAAAAGCAACACTTTGAGTTTGGGAGGATTGTCCACTATCCACTCGTTTGGGGCAAGTAGTTCTTTTGTGGCCTGACCTCTTGCAGATGCTACATTTATTTCTCCTACTTGAAAATACTTCACCAACTGATGGTATCCGCTTTTTCCTTCGTCTTCCCTTACCCACGTCGATGAAAGGAGGCAATATTCGTCTCTCAAGCAGCTCAGGAGGAACATTCCAAAATTCTTCCGGTGGAACAGCATTGATCGGTTCTGCATAGGCAAGCATATATGACTCTAACTTGTAATATGCAGAAGTGAAGTCATAGACGCACGCTCCATAGTCTTCTGGACGCAGCACTGTGATAGCTGCCATAGCATGTTTACAGGGTATTAAGTCAATTTGATACTCTCTGCACGTACAAGTTCTGTTGAGTAAATCGACTTCTGCTCCCTGGCCTGGACTGATGATGGTGAAACCATACGTACCTTTTCGACTAACTGCGACCTTACCCCCTTCCTCCAGGTTGAATCTTATTTTTCCTTCAATTGAAGGGACACATATGGTTGAAACCTCGAGGAACTCCGTAGCTCTCACATGGAATTTTTCGCCAAATGTACGATTGATGTGATTTAATAGGGCAACAATAGGATATTCTCTTTCATCCCTCAGCATTGCATTTGTGGACTCAGCAATGTTCGAGGTCATCACTGCAAATCTGAAATTGTAACAAACAAACAAAGACATTAATGCTAAATACGTCTAATGCAAGTGCGAACATTAAGCATGCGATCAGAACATCAATGATTACGTCATACACATCATTGGTACTATTTTGAACATCAATTGGAATGTTCTCGGCTTAATTTCCATTTAAACATAGAACATTCCAACGCAACGTTCAGAACATTTGGTAAGAATGTTCATACTCGTGTACCTGTGCCCAGGGAAAAAGCATCTGCTCCATTTATGGAACCCCACGTCATCTTGAAGATATCTGGCAACCCTTGGATCGTTGTCTTCGATTTGCTTAAAGTGCGTTCTGAATTCCTCCACACGATATGCATCTGCTGCCAAGTAATAGGACCCCAGGTGATCTCCAAATTGAAACTTTGTACGGATATTTTCAGCAAGGTGCCTCGTGCAAACTCCGTAGTGAGCTTGGGGAAACCACTTGGCAACTGATTTTGCTATGCTTTTATGCCTGTCTGAAATGACGCTCAACTCATCATTGTACTGGGCTATGTCAACCAATTGTTCGAAAAAAAAATCATAAGAAGCATCACATTCTTTGTCCACAACGCAGAATGCAACAGGGAATATGTGCTTCTCTGCATCCTGGGCAACGGCAGACAACAACACACCGTCGTACTTGCCTGACAAATGAGTCCCATCAATAGCAAGGACTTTTCTCATATACAGAAAACCCCTAATCCAAGATCCGTAAGATATAAAAAAATACTTAAACCTCCCACAACTATCAAGCTTCAAAGCTGTCTTGCTTCCAATATTTTGGGACCTTACCATATAACTGTATGCCTCTAAAATTTCATAACTGTGTTCATGTGTCCCTCTTGCTATTGCCTTTGCAATCTCACATCCCTTCAAACTTTTCCAATAACTAATGTTGCATCCCAATTCTCTGTTAAATGCAACTCTGATGTCTTTTGGTGTTATTCCTTTCCCTTCAATGTACCTATCTTTCATGTATTCACCAACAACATCAACTGTGGCATGTGTATGGTGGCTTTGCAGGTGCTGCACACCGCACGTGTGCTCGCCATTGTAGATTGTAATATAAAATGTATCACTACTATGATACCTCAATGCTCGAAGCCACCACTTGCAATTTGCATCAACACATCTAGCGTAAAACAATTTTTTTGTATTCTTCACAGCTTTGAAAGAAAAGGCTTCCTCACTGCAGCAAGCCTCAACTTCACCACTAATTCTCGCTTGTTCTTGAAAGTCATACCCTTTACAAAACCTGTGCCGTCTTTTCCAAATATATCGTTGCGGCTGCTCTGTGATGGTGCTATTTGTGAAGGATTACCAACTACTTCTCCACCTTCTTCACCTTCTTCGTCTGCCTCTCCACCTTGTTTTAATTCATCTTCATCCATCTCAACATGCATATCTTGTTCATTTGAACTTGAAATTCCTTCAGGCCTTGGAATCACACTAACCCTTAGTGTTGGCCTAGCCCCAGCTGTGTCTACATCAGCCATATAAAGCTGAACATCATCATCAGTCCTAATTTTAGATGGAGCAGTCTTTTGCTTTGCGGCAACACTCAGCATATATGAAATGCAAAGATCCCTAGGACCATCACTTACCCCCCAACTGCGTATGATTTTGTTGACAAGTTCATCATATGTAACATTCCTACTCACAAGGATAGGTCTTGTCTCTTTCACCTTAGGAATCCAAGCATAGCATTTCGAACGCTCAACCCATTCACCGAGAAAATCAACTCCTAGTAGTATGTTGTCCCCCATTTACTTTAACGATATCTGCAAGGTAGGATAAACATTCATCAAATGTGGTCCAGGTAGCAAAGGATACCGGAACATCGAAAAACAGATCCGAACATGCCCAAGGATGTTTAAGATTACAAGCATACCGATGTGAAACATCGATACATCAGTTCAGACCATCTACAAAAATGTTCCAACATTATGAATAGTATTTACTGAACATTATTCGGGCAACCAAAATTATGTTCCGTAACTCTGACTAGCACAATAGGAACATCAAAATGATTATCCTGAGCATCTAATACAATGTTCCATAATTGTGACTACGTTGTACGAGTATTTGTAGAACAATCTTTATAATGTTGCGATCGTCACGGTAAGATGTTTCAAAACAGCAACATACTGTTTAAAAGGGGTTTTACAAAAATTAGAATAGTAGAGATTAGCAAGACGGAGATTTACACTTACAGGAGATATGGGACTTGTCCAGCTTTGCAGTTTGAAGTAATGCCCAACGTTATTCAAACAATTTCAACGACAAGCTTTCCAATTTCAGGTAAAGCAAACCAATTAAAAGTAATGCCAACCAGAAATTGTTATTCAAAGGGTCAAGGGTATTTTCCCCAAATTATTTTTTTCAATTAGAGTAAATAATACCTAATTAACCGAAAAGGATTTAGATCTGACAATGTTTTCCGTTTGGGAGAGTTGGAATGCAAGAATAATAGCGAAAACGAATGGAGATTGAACAAAGCCAATGCACAGCAGCTATGGTGTTTTCAGGTCGCGCGGGAGAAGATAAGAGAGGAGAGAGAGAGAGAGAAAGGAGGGAATAAACGGAGGGAAAATATTTCCCCAATTTGACAAATTTTATTTTTTATATACGTGAGGACCAAATTGTAAGAAATGAAACTTTGGGGTGAAGGGGAGTGGAGGAAAGTTATGTTTAAGAGCATTAATTAGATGTGTCCCTTCTACTACATTAATTAAGACTATTGTCCCTTTTACCTATTTTCACTCTTGAGTGTCCCTTTTGACCAAATATCTCAATTGCTAAGCTTTTAAAGTGCTTTTAAGAGAGTTTGGATATAAATCTCGGCCAATAAAATTGTTATATTACTAAAAAATTGAAATTTACAAAACAGCTTATAATTGTAATTTCTTCTATTGAACTTGAACATTTAAATTTCGATTCTTTTAGTAATATATTGAATTGACGGAGATTTATGTCATATTCTTCGTGGAAGGGTTCATGGAAGGGTTATGGAGTAAATTTCTTAAATGGACACTCAACTTTAAAAAATTAGTCAATAAAATCACTTTACTTTAATCGGTCACAATAAGATTACTAAGTTTATGGTTAATATCTTCAAAGTAGCTCATGTTGGTTTTTGCATTGTCAGTGCCGAAAAGCTGACATGAAATATCTAATTTTTATTTATATCATGTGGGACCCACTTTCTAGCCAATTAGGATTGTTTAATAATTAAAACAAATAATTATGACATAAACCAGTAGCAATTACCTGTTGTTTTCTTATTTTCTATTTCTCTTTGCTTCAGTTGATCCTTTTTTGTCCTAGCTATATTTGAATTGTGAGAAAGATGAATGAATATTGAGTTTTTGGTAAAAGAAACATGAAATATTTTTTTTTATAAAATATTTTGTGCAACAATTTCCATAATCAGAAACTCTTCTACTTCTACAAATAATTAGCTACCGCTTAATCTCTTAATCTTGGCCCATAATCTGAATGATAGACTTATCAATTATATCTGAGACTTAAACCATCATCAAATTCACCAAACATCAACTTAACAATAAGTATCAAATCAACAGAAAATCCAACAATAAGTATTGACTTAACAATAAGTATCATAATTCAAAGTAATTGTTTCCCACAACTATGTAGCAAACTTAACAAAAATTGCAACTTAACTAAAAATAATAGTTTGCCATTAGCGCAAAAAACAACATTAAGTCAACTCCTATATTTTGCTAGTATATCTTTTATTTTTTGAACTTCAAAGAACAAACTCGTGTATGAATTTTCTCATAAAGCGTCGGCCAATTTTAGAAATGGAAGAGGCTCCAACAGTCATACCAACTCCTCCAGTAACACCATGTTACCAATCCGTAGTACCAATATCATCAATAGGAGCAACTCTAGCGCCTTGCTCTTCAGTTGCTCTCTATGACAAAAAGAATAAAAATGAATAAATATACAATGGAGAAAAGATTAAAATTATACTAGTCCTAGTTGGCAAGAAAACGAGTTCCACATGATATATATAGAAAAAATTAGATATTTCATGTCATCTTTTCGATGAATGACATGAGTTACTTTTCAAAATATTAACCATAAGCTTGGTGATCTTATTGTGGCCAACCAAAGCAAAGTAACTTTGTTGGCTAATTGTTCAAAGTTGAGTGATCATTTGAGAAATATACTCAAGGGTATAAGGCTGCCTTATCTTAAAGTAGGTGTGTGAATACTTTGATAAATACCAAATTACTGAATCGAATGGATTTTTTTTTTTTTAAAAATTTGATATTGGTTTTTAGTATTTGGCACGGTAATTGATTTTTTTTAAATTTTTTTTTTTGGTATTTGGTATGATATAAAAAATATCGAAATATCAAATACCATACCTACATGCTTCATTACATCTAAAATTCCTATATATTATATTATTATATAAGTAATAGTATAATTTATCTAAATAAATAAACTCCTTAATTAGTTGAGAGAATGTTAAAGGCTTATGATATAACTATATATTTTATTAGAACTAGTGAATGTTTAAAAATTTAATAAATAAAGTAGTACCAGTACAATTAATCTTATTTAATGCTTTCTTACATATTTTTCTTTAGCATTTATTTTCAACATAGTATATCTCTACCATATGTAAATTGTAGTCGAAGTATGGTTACAAAATTACCTAATACAAGTTATCGAAACTGAAATTAAAAATATCAAATTGTACCGAATTAATTTGGTATGGTTATGGTATAATATATTTAAAGATCGTAAACTGAATTATCAAACTGAAGTTTTCAAAACAATAGCATACCGTACCATGAACACCTTCTACCTTGAAGACACTTTAAGAGCTTAATAGTTGATTCTTCTAGCTGAATCCAGGTCGCAGTAGGTTGAGGCTTTATCTTAATTATTTGTTTTTATATTTAGTTCTATAACACCAAAATTATAGCTAATGCTTTAAATATAAAAATAAATTGAAATGCAAAACCAAACAATATTTGAGTTGAGTTGTTATAGAAAAATAAACTTACCAGAAGTGTACCGTTATATTGAGGACGATCACTGCTAGTAAAAGTAGATAATGTTATATATTAATAAATATAACATGAAAATTCGAATTGAAAAAACTAAACCATTAATAAGATGGTATGATATTGGATGATATAGAGTTCTGACAATATTAATTAGATGGTATTTGGTGTTGGAGCAAAATAAGTCGGACTTCAAAACAAAGCGGAGTTGGGGGTTGATGAAGACTTCTTTTCTCATTTCTGCCCTCCAGATGTTGACTTTCTTTTTTCCCAGTGGGATAGAAATCATAGAATAGATGAGTGGTCCTGTAGTGGCCCATGTGAGGATTAGTAGAAAAATAAAAAAATTATAACTTTGATTTTCAGCTACTGTGGAACGGTGACCATGGTTGGACAACACGAAATGGCGCCTTTAACGCCACTGCTATCGGGCCATCTCCAACCATCACTCCAAATTTCACTCTAAATCTTATTTCAAGGTGGAGTTACTCCAAAATGAAGTAAACTACTCCAATCATTACACCATTTTTTACTCCAAAAAAAAAAATATTCTTTTTCATATTCTTCTCTCTTTTTTATATTATATTATTATTTTTTATTTTCTTTCTTTTATTTTCATTAAATAAATCCTATCTTTTTTCATTCTTACATATTCATCTCATATAATTCATATTCCTTTCTTATATAACTATTTAATATAAAAAAAAATTTATACCATAAATTTTTAAATAATAATATTTGTTGAACTCTCCCAAAATTACCCTTTCTTTAAGAAAAGACAGGTTTCGGGTATATTTCAACAAAATGGGATTCCAAAGGGTTTTCTTTGGAGTCGCTACCTAATTTAAGGATTATTAGGAACCTAAGTTAACTAAAGAGTGCAATTTATTCTTTAATTAAATGAAATTAAATTAAAATTAGAGATTCTGAGTAAGTGGTTCTATTAAATTCGAAAGAAGGTCCCTTGCGGGAGCACTTTCGAAAATCCGCTAAATGCGGTTAATCCGGCGGTTTTCACGAATTTGTTAAGGATAATAAATATATAAAGCTAATTTTATATAAGGATAATAGGAATAATATAAATAAGATAAGATTTTAATTATGCCGATACTTAGATAAATAAATGATCCAATTTAAGATTAATTAAATAGATAATGAAATAATAATCAATTAATTAATTAATAGAATAAGTAAAGGTTAAATGGAGTTAGATAATTAAATAAAACACATTATATAAATAATTGGATGATAATAAAGGGTTAATTAATTGATTGAATAAATAGAAAAATAAATAAGCAAATAAATAACTTAATTAAATAGATGAATACTTATCAATTTTAATTAAATAAAGGAGTAAATGAATAATAATTGATTAAATAAATAAATAAATAAATAAATAAATATTTAATTAAATAAATAATTAATTAATTGAAATTAAATAAATTAGATTAAGTAAATGAATAAATAAAGGATTAAATTTTAATTGATTAACTAAATAAATAAATCAGATTTGATAAATAAATATTGAATATCCATAAATAAATAATTCAAATGCAAATTATGACAAAGGTACGATTTTAATCGAATTTTATTTGCACTCATTAATTGACAAATGATTCTAAACATCCATAAATTAATTGGCGATTCGAAAAGAAATGATACAAAGCATTCATATAAAAGCATTTTAAGTGATTTACAATAGTTATTCACAATTCAAATATCATTTCTATCCTACCGGGCTACTAATCCGGTCTATGGGAAAATCCTATACAACATGCATTTTCTAAGGGAGCGGGGAAGGATGGAGTTTAGAAGATAGAACCCAGAAGCGCAAACTCATCATTGAGCCTTGGACTTTGAGATTTTCGTTTTTTTGTTTCTTACATTTTCGGGGATATCAAGTCCCGAAAATGCGAAGCGAAGCAAATAACTTCAAATGCAAACAGCCATCCCAATTTGTAAGTTTTATTCAACTCGTCCCCGGAGAGTTCATGGCAAAGAAAAGGATACAATAAAGATCAGTGTGTGCTTAAACATAGCAAAAGGAACTAAACAAATGAACAAGCAGACAAATTAAATAAAAGGAGCAACACATCAGAAGTTTATATTTACTTCATCAAGACAAAATGCAACAGAATAGTTAATGTGGCATACAACCAAGAAAATAATAGAGTTGATTGCACATCAAGCAATGAAATTATAAGGTTTGCAGATTCAAGAGCAACGTCAAAATTTCAACATCTTATTCAAAGACTGTAAAGTACTAACAGACTTCAAATGGTTTTAGAAGAAGTTTAGAAGATAAACTCTGTTGCTTTTAAAATCAACCAAGCAATAAAGGATTTTCGTAAAGGCACAGCCTTCATAACTAGAGAAACAGGGGAGGAATAGGCTATGCTAATGCCGGATCTTAAGCCTATAGACTGAGGAACAGATTGAATAGAAACCTAATAAGAAATAGGACTTAAACATTTCAGAGCCAATCCTACAGAATCACCACAGGCAATGACAAGGAGAGATTAAGCTAAAAAATGAAACTAGCGCCTAAGCAATGAACTAAAGAAACACTGAATTAAGCTCAAAACAATATGAAACAGTTGCCGAAGAGCTGCTACAAGCTTACCAGAACTGGACATTAAGAGGGAAATAAGCTGACATTCATTAAACACAAAGCTGAAGGAATGAGAATGAAAGACATGAACTTTAAACAGAACCTGGGATTTGAACTAGACTGAAACAGGGTAAAAATCAAACTAAAGCTGACTAAAATGAAATCGAGGCTGATAGCTTTGGATTGGACCACCAGACAGATTTCTACACAAAACCAAGAAGGAATCAATGACCAAAAGCTGCATATACACCTGCATACACACCATTCACAACTCCCAGACCCCTGAACTCTAAGAACACTCTCACAGGCCCCACACTATTCCAATACACCAGACCTTAAATTCTCACTTTAACTCAAAGAACCAACCTCTAAAACCTCTGCTCACACACCATACCAAGACCTGCCTACACAACTCTATAACATGAACTCATTCATCACCTCCAAACACCACAACAAACCAAAACAGCTTCTCTATATCCTCCTTATCGAGCAGCCTGAACTCACAGACCAATAGCCTAACCTACCCCTCCCTGAACTAACCTGTGACAACAACTAACCCCTGCTCCCTAATCTCACAGAACCACCAGGAAACACCTATAACAACATGCTACCAACTTGAAACAGCCTATTACACTAGCACACAACCACCTGCACTTATAGCTCATACACACAGTTGAACAAATCAACCCTTTTACAAACTGAAACAGAGAACAAAACCAGACCCAAGAAACTTTAAAACTGCCTAGACATTACCTAAACTATCATCTCACTGCCTTGCACTACTCACCCAACATCCCCTCCAACAGACCACTAAACACCATTACACAAACAGACTCCCTCAGATCACCAAACAACAGACCTCCCATAAAAAATGCCCTTTTAAACCTTCGGCATTCTTTCACAGAAAATAGGACTCACTATGATCAAACCCACCTTGTTGCTGCTCCTCTACACAAGCAATATCCAGAACACCACCTGAACTCCCTCTTTCCTATGAACACCTCAGAAACTGCATAAACAAAAGAACCCAGGGCCCTTATCCTGCCAGACAAGAAGTTCAGACCCCTCTCTTTCAATGGCCTGAAGCTTCCTTCATCTTACCAGAACCAAGAACAACCCTATACCTCCCTTTAACAACTTTAGAAACCCTGGCTCAATAATATAGTTTCAAGCTATGCAGAATCAAACAACCTTCAGCAAGGAAAACTGAAATAACTACCTTAGAGGTTCAATTTCCATATTTAGCAGTTTGAAATTCATGGTCTACTCACGTCTTATGATTATTACATGCTTCCAGTTCTACTTATTACACTACTCACTAAATAATCAGCACTTCAAGACTTAACACTAATATTAGAACTAAAAAAAAGAACTGCAAGAAAAGTAAAGCTTTACTGATTCAGATTCATACACAAGCTAGAAAAACATACTGTAAAGTGCCTAAACATGAGAGCAATAGTTAGGATTTACCTTTTAAGGAGCAGCGAATGGGGCGAGGATTCGAAAATAAATGGGACTCGACTAAGCGACTCGACTAAGCTCAACGATTCAAGCAAGGTCGTCGGCTCGAATCCGAAAAATAGCAACAGTGACACTGATTTTCTTCTTTAAAGAAAAACTGAGAAAAAAAGATTAACATATGTATCTCTTTTCTTTAAACTGAGAGAAAAATATTTTCTGTACAGAAATGCTGCCGTTTTTGTTATGTAAAAAATAAAAAAACCCCCTTTTTACCGGAACTGAAAATTTTATTTATACTAAAAATTAAGGTTTTTTACCTCGGATGAAAAATCTGAATTACCCTCCTTTCCTTTTGATCCATCTCTTGTGAGATAAGGGTGAGAGAGGTAAAAATCTCACCTCACTCATCTTTATCCATACGAAATCGATCAAGGGCTCGGATTGATCGAGAATTCAAACGAACGGACGAGATTGAAGAACCGTTAGGAATAAGTTAGAAACTTCCGCAATGACACAGCTGGAACAGTGTCACTCGTCCAGCGAGGACCTGTACGGAGAAGATGATTAGCTGGCCGGGTTTTGTCGCGGGTCGCGGGTCGCGATCGGGGAAAGGGGAAATTGGGTCGGGTTAGGGATTTCTGAAATGGGGAAATGGGTTAACTGAATTAAGTGAGTGTGTGATATAGTATATATTAGTTTGCGTGGGTAGGCTCGATTTTAATCACAGGAACGTAATTAGCCCCTCTTATCTTTAGAATTTAGTTAGGAAATGAAGGAATTGCACATGTATGTCACTATTTTAGGTTAGGAACAAATTCAACCTTTAGGATAATTAACATAAATGGGGGTGCCGTGTGGGTAGGACAAATATAAGGCTATGCAGTGCAATTTTAACCTTTTTCCTTTAAAATCGATCAATTACCTTTGATTTTTAATAATTGATTTTTAATTTAAAATAATTAGACTTTAATTAAAGTTTTGGGACAAAATTGGGTGTCAACAGCTGCCCCTCTTTACCCGGAAAAGGATGAAAGAGTTTTTAGGGTAAAGAAGTTGACGGAAAACCAATTTTGTCACGATAAAGCCAAGGACTTTGATTCCAAGGATCAAAGTGTGTGGCTTATGGACATGGCCGAACTCCGGTTTCCGAGTTGCCTACATATCTCGGGCTGAAAGAGAATCAGGCCACATGTAGTTCGACGACACTTAGAAACGAAGACTCGCACGATTGACAAAAGAAAGGACGCACGAATAGGAAAGAATTCAAACTGACGCCTAATTTGAAATGAAAGATTAGGTAAAACTTGCTTGTTCGAGTGCGATTCTTCAGATCCTCGTTGACGAGTCTAGCTCATATCAACGATTGCCCCAGTTCACTGCTAAGAAAAAGTTCCACGTTATGCTCCAAATGCTGCTGCGATGCCGCTAAAATTCTATAAAGACTTAACAAACGGTAAGCGAGCAACTGCTAATAAACTTTGATAATTTTCGAATAAGGAATAAATAAAGGGATAATATAAAATTGTAAATGCTGGTTGTGATGCTATCAACAAGTTCTTCCTTCGACCAACTGACGAGATGCTCCGCCTGGAGAACCTCTAGGCTGATCATTATTCTGAAACAGTAAAGTAAGACAATAAGTAAAGCGAAAATGAATTGTAAAAATGCAAGGCTTTTATAAGATAAGTTTGACTAACGAGACATGATGTCTCAAGTCGAATCATGCACTTCAAATATAACAATGCCAATGTTGCAAGACAACCGACATCGCGAAATACTCCGAAAGCGGTGTTCCAGCCGACTTGTCTTAGACTATCAATCTATTTTAAATATAAAATACCCATTTTGCAAGACAACCGACATCGCGAAACACTCCGAAAATGGTGCTTCAGCCGACTTGTCTTAAACTATCAATATTGTAAGACAACCGACATTGCGAAACATTCCGAAAGCGGTGCTTCAGCCGACTTGCCTTAGACTATCATCTACTTGAAAGAAATCTGCATATCCTATTTGTGGGTGGAAGGACCCAGATATCCTATTTGTGGGTGGAAGAACCAAGATATCCTATTTGTGGGTGGAAGGACCCAGATATCCTATTTGTGGGTGGAAGGACCCAGATATCCTATTTGTGGGTGGAAGGACCCAGATATCCTATTTGTGGGTGGAAGAACCCAAATATCCTATTCGTGGGTGGAAGGACCCAGATATCCTATTTGTGGGTGGAAGAACCCAAATATCCTATTCGTGGGTGGAAGGACCCAGATATCCTATTTGTGGGTGGAAGAAACCAAGATATCCTATTTGTAGGTGGATAAACCCTGTATATTGCAAAATCTGAAATCGCCTGGCCTGTGCTGGTGATGCGATAATCGATCAAAAGCTAAAATAGAGTTGTTCTGCATATGCGATAAGGCAAATATTCTTCAAGGAATTAATAGTTGCGAGTTCTTGTCGTTTCGCTGCTTGAGATTTCTGCATTCAAAGAAAAATTGTAAGTACTATAAAATTTCTGGGAAGTTGCGACACTTTGCATTGCTTCTTCCACCTTGATGCTGAACTTTGCGGTAAATGCAAAATTTGCCCCTGTTTAATCAAAGAACAATTGTTAGTTTTTTATCAAATAACGGTTGACTTGATTGAACACCTAATTTGGTTCGAATCTGCATTTTGCTTGCATGGCGATCAAATGTGTTGTTGTTGCGAAAAATCTGACATTCTTGAAACTCTTCTCTTTGCACAAGATAAACCATCTAGAACTGCTTTGGCTTGGGTTATTTGGGAATAAACGAAATTTCATTGATTTTGGGACTAAGCCCAATAAAGGTAGCAAAACATAACGTAGTTTATTACAACCAGGATGAATAAAGTTGCAACAGAGTAGTTAAAACATAAGATAGTTGGGCAATGAAATGTCATTTCAAGCTGCAAAATACGGTCTTTGCAGTCTTCTTAACTTGCAAACCGCCTCTTCTTTGAATATCTTGGGGCTAATGCCTCGCCTTTAACAAAAATTGTGCCTGCGGGAGGAATGCTGCAATAGCCACTTAATGGATCTTCTTGCACTATTATTTTGCCATTATCAATAAAGCTTTGAATTTTGTATCTCAAGCCACTGCATTCTTCAGTATCATGACCTTGGATATTTGAATGATAAGCACAATGCTTTAATGGATCAAAATGTGGAGGCAAGTGCTTGGGAATTGTTCCTTTCCTTGGTTGCAAAAGTCCTTCAGCTTGCAATTTTTCAAATATGCTACTCACAGACTCTTCTAGAGGAGTGAATGTACGAGGTCTAAACTTCTTCGTGCTTTGATGACCAGATGGTGCCTGATAAGATCGATGCTGGCGACTTGAATTTTGCATATCATAATTGTAGTGCACTTGCGAAGGCTGAGAGTCTTGAATATTTACAGGTGCATCAGAACAACTGAAAACTGGCATTGTAGTGTCATAGTCAATCAACCTTCCGGTTTGAAATTTTTCTTCCAAAATCTTTGCATACCGAATTAAACTGGGAAAATCCTTTAAATTGGAAAAAAGTAGCTTTTCGTAAAATATGCCTTCTTGAAGGTCAATGAAAGTTGCTATCAGCTCATCTTCAGGCAATGGAGGATGCATCTTAGAAGCCTCTAGCCTCCATCTCACAGCAAATTCTGCAACAGACTCGTGCGGCATCTTCTTGATTTTGCGCATATCAATTAGATAAGGATCTCTTACTATGTTGAACTTGTATTGTTCCACAAAGTCTCGAGCCATGTCTTCCCATGTGTGCCATTTGGTAGAATCCTATTTAGTATACCATGCAAGTGCCATTCCTGATAAACTCTGACTAAATAGTCTCATTAGCAAAGCTTCATTCTTCCCAATTCCGATCAATCTGCCGCAATAATCTTTCAAATGAATGTAGGGATTTCGCTTTCCATCGAAAGTGTTGAGTTTTGGTATATTGTACCCACGTGGAAGCTCAATATTCGGATGAATGCACAAGTCTTCATAACATAAACTCTGAATGTTCCTAGAGCGCAATTCTTTTCCTATGATCTTTCTCAAAATCTGTTCATCCACATGGTGAGGATAAGTTGTCTCAACTTCTTTCTTAGGCAATTCTGGTGAACGCACTATCAATTGATTTGATTGACTCTCTACAACAGGTATAGTGATAAAAGGTGGTTGGTATAAAGTTGCAGCTGGCCAAGCATTTGGATTGGTAAGATATTCTTGTGGGATTTGTGGATATATAGTATGTATAGGCATTTGGTAATTAGGCATTGTTAAGTAAGGTGGATTGGAGGTAAAGCTTGTATTTGGCAAAGGTTTGCTAGTATTGACAAAGTTGACAATCCTATTCCTTTGGACCACATGTTCTTCAACATCATCATTTTGCGCTTGCAAGATACTCATACCAGAACTGGTTGGCCGAAGCTGCTTTGCCATATTGTTTTGTCCTTGATGCAGATTCTCAACCATTTCAGTGTTCAATGCTAGCCAACCTTTAACAAATGAATTCTACACATTGAACAAAAGCAAGTTAATACGTAAAATGATAATGCATGCATAAAATTTCAAATGTAAAATAGGCCATTAGGCCGAATGGATGGGACCAAAATTCCGACTCAACACATGAGTAAAATATTTAAGAGTTCGAAACTCAATGATCAACAAAATTTGATTTTTCAAGACGCGAATTGGGAAAAACAACTTTGAAAGTTTTTACTAAATTAGTATGCGTGCTAGACCATTTTGACACAAATTGCTAAAATGGTCGGCTTATTTTGAACATCAATGCTTTGCTCGATTATCGATTCTTCCTTGCAAAAATGACAGTCTGCACCAATCCTTGAAATTGCTTCTAATAACGACCAAACCAACGCAATGCCTTCAACTTGCTTTTTGCAAAATTCTGCCCCAGTTATGACTTCAACATTTCAACTTGCTTTGCAAAACTGCCCCAGTTATGACTTTCAACACTTCAAATGGTTTTGCAAAAGCTGCCCCAGTTGCAATCTCTCACGTCTTCTACTTGCTTTGCAAAATTTGCCCCAGTTTCTATCTTTGGGAAAATTAAAATTGAAATACTAAAGGGTCGAGCTCGATGGAGGAGCCTACGTATCCCTCCTTGGGAATCAGACCGTGCGTAGTTCTGCTTACACAAAAGAGAATTTTCAAATGCTGGTGTAACCGAAACTCGATATGAGTTGCCTACGCTTCCAGCCTTGGGAAACCGGTTACAGTAGTTTGCTTACATAGAAATAGATTCAGACATTCATAACTTGATATTCTTTCTTTTCTTTCAACAAAACTAACAAAAGAAAATTACAATAGTTACTTCTTAATAATGCAAATAAACTAACTTCTGCTTCTGCAACTCTCCTGCTTTTCTGGAACTTGATAGGTGCCTAAATGCCCTTCTTCGAGAAAACTCCCTTTGCATATGGAAAGATTGCGACAAAAGGTTCGCCAGTGCCATTTGTAGGTAGAATTTTGACCTGGCCAGCGTTAATCAAGGTTTCAACTTTCTGCTTAAATAAAGTGCATTCTTCAATAATATGCCCTTGCATCCCTGAATGGTAAGCACAAAATTTTCCCAAATTGTCAGGCTTATGTGACCAATACGGCTTTGATTCTATAGGATGTACCAAATTGAATCCCTTGAGCCTTTCAAACAATCTTGTGTAAGATTCTGGGAGCCGTGTGTATGCGAAAACAGATCTTTTCGCGCGGTTTGACTGTGAACTTGGATTGACAATTATTTGTGCATTGACACTAGGTACCCCTGCTATGACTGGCAAAGGTTTTGACATGACAGCTTTTCCTTTGTCTTTGGACTGTGCCTCAACCAATTCACACTTTTTCTTGTCAGAAATTATTGCAAACGACTCTTCTTGAAGTTCTACAGATTTTCTTTTCAGTGGATTGCCCCTTGCAAAGGTCAGATTCGGGATTTCGTACTGCTTGACAAAGTTACGAGCTAAGTCATCCCATGTGAATCGCTTTCCAGGATCTTGTAGTGCAAACCACGTTAAAGCAGGCCCCGCTAGCGTCTTAACAAATAACCTCAACTTGATTCCATTGCTTTTTCCAAATATTGCCACCCAATCAGTGAATGCTTTCAAATGATCATGAGGATTTCCTATCCCATCATACACTGGTGGATAAGCCATGTCAAGAAACACATTTTCCTTTTCTAGTTCACCTAAGCCTGCTTGAGATGGTAGAGCCTTCCCATCTGCCATTGTACCATTGTTCTCTTTAGCACTGGGAAGCCCTACCTTGTTGCTTTCCTCACTACTTATTTTTGATGAGAAGCCACCAAATTCCTTCTCCAATAGGAATGCATGCAAATTAGGGAACTGCTGAGCATCACACTCAAATGCTGGAGCTACTTGCATTGTAGGAGGTGCAACAGTATAAACAGGAGCAACAAGAGAACTTGGTCCTGGGCTTGGCACATTACGCACTGCGCTGCGAGCATCCATGAGCGTGACAACCAATTCAGTAAGGGTATCAAGTCTCTTTTCCAAACTTGCTACGGTTGCTTCAAGCTTGTTAACCTTGTCTTGGTGGGATCCATCATTTCCAGTCAAGTCAATCACAGCAATTTGACGAGCCATAGGTCCTGATCTTGATGTTCAGATAATTAACCCTTTAGCAACGCATACCGAATTTAATAAATATTTATTAAAGATGAAACTGACGGGTCAACTTATTCCAAAATGGATAAATTGAGACCGTACTGAAAAGACCCAAAATTTAGAGCAAGACACTCATTTTGTTAAAGCAAACCAGGCGCGGAAACGCTTGTTTAAATCTGAAATTATTTTCAAAAGGAAAACATACTTGCGAATACTTTAAAATATGAGGCTAAACAATATTTTGCAAAATGACAAGACTGGGGTTAAGATAAACAAAATAATATTTAAAAGACGTTTTAGAATAACAGTATGCATGAGTTCAGATGATAGATAAATGACTTCAAAAAGCGGTTAACCTTTACAAAAGGTAGGTTGAAGCAACATAACGTTAATCTTACCATACCGCTGAACAAATTCAATCACTGCGCAATCAGTGCCAACAAATTTCAAGCAAGATGCACATATTTAGCAAGTAATCGCATATTAGACAGACAATTTGACATGTGGCAAACACAAGTAATTGAGCGTAAATAAAATGGAAACGCTTCCTACCCTGTAAGGTGCCTCTTTGTCCAGAGGTGGGCCTAAGACGCGCAAACAAGTGGTAACGAAAAATAGTTCATGCCAGTCGCAAACAAGTGGTAACGAAAAATAGTTCATGCCAGTTTTGAGCAATTCAGATTTAGAGTAAGTGATAAATAATAACAATAATCGATAACAATCAGCTCTCCACCTCAACACTGCAGTTCTGTTATCCCAACTATCTTCCCAAAGTTGGTGCCAACTCAAAATTCCAACACAACTCATGCTCTCCACAACATCTGCACAAAATTTTAAAACCCGAATGCCTAAACCTGAAACAATCCTCCATACTTTTTGCAAACATCAACGCTCCTCCAAGCACAGCTCCCAATTATTTCACAACATCCAGAGGTGAGATTTCCAACTGCCTTCACAATACCAGACTGCAAATCATGAAAGGCGCTAATTGGCCTTTCAAAATAAAACCTCACTGGTCCTCGGCTTTAGTCAAGCCTCTCAGCTTCCTAGGTTTTGCAAGGCTCACAGACCTTGTTCATAGGGCTCCTCACTGGTCCTCGGTTTTAATCAAGCCTCTCAGTTTCCTAGGTAGCCAAGACCGCACTGGTCTTCAAGGAGGGACCCCATCGATCGTTTATAGACATAGGGGCTTCACTCTCCTAGTATGCGACACGCATACTTCATTCCATAAGAATTTACAGCTGGTTAGTCAACATGGGCCTGCACACATGCAAAGCCATTCACGAGAGGGACCCCACTGATCTTTTTAAAGACACCAGGGGCTTCACCTCTTAGATCTCACTACACCATACCATCTCCAAAACACAAACCAATCAAATCTGCCTAACTTTCCCTGGACTGCAATTCTGTCTATGATCTCAAATTCTATGTGGACTGCTATGACCACATAGATTCTGCTAAATTCTTCCATTTTCTGACCTAAAAGACAACATAGCAGACAAAATTCTAAATCTGATTTTGCTCAAAATATGGTTAGGACTGAGGATTCGTCATCACATAGCACATAATATGCATTGCCGTTGGGTTTTTTTAAAAACCCGCTGACGTAAGGGTGGTTTCCTAACTATGGAGGCGGTACCAAGGACCGGGTCCAGACTAAAGTGTAAATGCATGCATGCTCCTAAAACTCCGTCTAAGAGTGGGTTAACGGTTGAGGCTAACAGGTGAGTGGCAGGCGTCTTCGTGGTCGAATAACTCCCACGACAATCCGCCGGTACACCAACTCGTCAAAGGGTTCTTTAGTGGAAGAAATTGCGGGTGCGTATGCACACACCTCGCGGATATTTGAGTGAGAATGCAAGAGGTTCCCAGGGGTGGGGGAAGTATGAACGGAATGCCAATTTATATGTGCGCAAATAGGGGTGTAGTGACATGCTTTCGTGACACACAACAATCAATTAGATTAATCTAAGCATGCTTGCAAATAAACAATAGATATAATCATGCTACTTTTCAACAATAAATAAATAAGCCACACATACTAATATCGTCATACAATTCAAACAATACAAACAAAACAAATTCGTGAAAGCCTTTTGGTTAGAACCATTTGCGTATCCCCAGCGGAGTCGCCACGCTGTTGAACCCTCCCAAAATTACCCTTTCTTTAAGAAAAGACAGGTTTCGGGTATATTTCAACAAAATGAGATTCCAAAGGGTTTTCTTTGGAGTCGCTACCTAATTTAAGGATTATTAGGAACCTAAGTTAACTAAAGAGTGCAATTTATTCTTTAATTAAATGAAATTAAATTAAAATCAGAGATTCTGAGTAAGTGGTTCTATTAAATTCGAAAGAAGGTCCCTTGCGGGAGCACTTTCGAAAATCCGCTAAATGCGGTTAATCCGGCGGTTTTCACGAATTTGTTAAGGATAATAAATATATAAAGCTAATTTTATATAAGGATAATAGGAATAATATAAATAAGATAAGATTTTAATTATGCCGATACTTAGATAAATAAATGATCCAATTTAAGATTAATTAAATAGATAATGAAATAATAATCAATTAATTAATTAATAGAATAAGTAAAGGTTAAATGGAGTTAGATAATTAAATAAAATACATTATATAAATAATTGGATGATAATAAAGGGTTAATTAATTGATTGAATAAATAGAAAAATAAATAAGCAAATAAATAACTTAATTAAATAGATGAATACTTATCAATTTTAATTAAATAAAGGAGTAAATGAATAATAATAGATTAAATAAATAAATAAATAAATAAATATTTAATTAAATAAATAATTAATTAATTGAAATTAAATAAATTAGATTAAGTAAATGAATAAATAAAGGATTAAATTTTAATTGATTAACTAAATAAATAAATCAGATTTGATAAATAAATATTGAATATCCATAAATAAATAATTCAAATGCAAATTATGACAAAGGTACGATTTTAATCGAATTTTATTTGCACTCATTAATTGACAAATGATTCTAAACATCCATAAATTAATTGGCGATTCGAAAAGAAATGATACAAAGCATTCATATAAAAGCATTTTAAGTGATTTACAATAGTTATTCACAATTCAAATATCATTTCTATCCTACCGGGCTACTAATCCGGTCTATGGGAAAATCCTATACAACATGCATTTTCTAAGGGAGCGGGGAAGGATGGAGTTTAGAAGATAGAACCCGGAAGCGCAAACTCATCATTGAGCCTTGGACTTTGAGATTTTCGTTTTTTTGTTTCTTACATTTTCGGGGATATCAAGTCCCGAAAATGCGAAGCGAAGCAAATAGCTTCAAATGCAAACAGCCGTCCCAATTTGTAAGTTTTATTCAACTCGTCCCCGGAGAGTTCATGGCAAAGAAAAGGATACAATAAAGATCAGTGTGTGCTTAAACATAGCAAAAGGAACTAAACAAATGAACAAGCAGACAAATTAAATAAAAGGAGCAACACATCAGAAGTTTATATTTACTTCATCAAGACAAAATGCAACAGAATAGTTAATGTGGCATACAACCAAGAAAATAATAGAGTTGATTGCGCATCAAGCAATGAAATTATAAGGTTTGCAGATTCAAGAGCAACGTCAAAATTTCAACATCTTATTCAAAGACTATAAAGTACTAACAGACTTCAAATGGTTTTAGAAGAAGTTTAGAAGATAAACTCTGTTGCTTTTAAAATCAACCAAGCAATAAAGGATTTTCGTAAAGGCACAGCCTTCATAACTAGAGAAACAGGGGAGGAATAGGCTATGCTAATGCCGGATCTTAAGCCTATAGACTGAGGAACAGATTGAATAGAAACCTAATAAGAAATAGGACTTAAACATTTCAGAGCCAATCCTACAGAATCACCACAGGCAATGACAAGGAGAGATTAAGCTAAAAAAATGAAACTAGCGCCTAAGCAATGAACTAAAGAAACACTGAATTAAGCTCAAAACAATATGAAACAGTTGCCGAAGAGCTGCTACAAGCTTACCAGAACTGGACATTAAGAGGGAAATAAGCTGACATTCATTAAACACAAAGCTGAAGGAATGAGAATGAAAGACATGAACTTTAAACAGAACCTGGGATTTGAACTAGACTGAAACAGGGTAAAAATCAAACTAAAGCTGACTAAAATGAAATAGAGGCTGATAGCTTTGGATTGGACCACCAGACAGATTTCTACACAAAACCAAGAAGGAATCAATGACCAAAAGCTGCATATACACCTGCATACACACCATTCACAACTCCCAGACCCCTGAACTCTAAGAACACTCTCACAGGCCCCACACTATTCCAATACACCAGACCTTAAATTCTCACTTTAACTCAAAGAACCAACCTTTAAAACCTCTGCTCACACACCATACCAAGACCTGCCTACACAACTCTATAACATGAACTCATTCATCACCTCCAAACACCACAACAAACCAAAACAGCTTCTCTCTATCCTCCTTATTGAGCAGCCTGAACTCACAGACCAATAGCCTAACCTACCCCTCCCTGAACTAACCTGTGACAGCAACTAACCCCTGCTCCCTAATCTCACATAACCACCAGGAAACACCTATAACAACATGCTACCAACTTGAAACAGCCTATTACACTAGCACACAACCACCTGCACTTATAGCTCATACACACAGTTGAACAAATCAACCCTTTTACAAACTGAAACAGAGAACAAAGCCAGACCCAAGAAACTTTAAAACTGCCTAGACATTACCTAAACTATCATCTCACTGCCTTGCACTACTCACCCAACATCCCCTCCAACAGACCACTAAACACATTTACACAAACAGACTCCCTCAGATCACCAAACAACAGACCTCCCATAAAAAATGCCCTTTTAAACCTTCGGCATTCTTTCACAGAAAATAGGACTCACTATGATCAAACCCACCTTGCTGCTGCTCCTCTACACAAGCAATATCCAAAACACCACCTGAACTCCCTCTTTCCTATGAACACCTCAGAAACTGCATAAACAAAAGAACCCAGGGCCCTTATCCTGCCAGACAAGAAGTTCAGACCCCTCTCTTTCAACGGCCTGAAGCTTCCTTCATCTTACCAGAACCAAGAACAACCCTATACCTCCCTTTAACAACTTTAGAAACCCTGGCTCAATAATACAGTTTCAAGCTATGCAGAATCAAACAACCTTCAGCAAGGAAAACTAAAATAACTACCTTAGAGGTTCAATTTCCATATTTAGCAGTTTGAAATTCATGGTCTACTCACGTCTTATGATTATTACATGCTTCCAGTTCTACTTATTACACTACTCACTAAATAATCAGCACTTCAAGACTTAACACTAATATTAGAACTAAAAAAAAGAACTGCAAGAAAAGTAAAGCTTTACTGATTCAGATTCATACACAAGCTAGAAAAACATACTGTAAAGTGCCTAAACATGAGAGCAATAGTTAGGATTTACCTTTTAAGGAGCAGCGAATGGGGCGAGGATTCGAAAATAAATGGGACTCGACTAAGCGACTCGACTAAGCTCAACGATTCAAGCAAGGTCGTCGACTCGAATCCGAAAAATAGCAACAGTGACACTGATTTTCCATTTTAAAGAAAAACTGAGAAAAAAAAGATTAACATGTGTATCTCTTTTCTTTAAACTGAGAGAAAAATATTTTCTGTACAGAAATGCTGCCGTTTTTGTTATGTAAAAAAAAAAATCAAAAAACCCCCCTTTTTACCGGAACTGAAAATTTTATTTATACTAAAAATTAGGATTTTTTACCTCGGATGAAAAATCTGAATTACCCTCCTTTCCTTTTGATCCATCTCTTGTGAGATAAGGGTGAGAGAGGTAAAAATCTCACCTCTCTCATCTTTATCCATACGAAATCGATCAAGGGCTCGGATTGATCGAGAATTCAAACGAACGGACGAGATTGAAGATCCGTTGGGAATAAGTTAGAACTTCCGCAATGACACAGCTGGAACAATGTCACTCGTCCAGCGAGGACCTGTACGGAGAAGATGATTAGCTGGCCGGGTTTTGTCGCGGGTCACGATCGGGGAAAGGGGAATTTGGGTCGGGTTAGGGATTTCTGAAATGGGGAAATGGGTTAACTGAATTAAGTGAGTGTGTGATATAATATATATTAGTTTGCGTGGGTAGGCTCGATTTTAATCACAGGAACGTAATTAGCCCCTCTTATCTTTAGAATTTAGTTAGGAAATGAAGGAATTGCACATGTATGTCAGTATTTTAGGTTAGGAACAAATTCAACCTTTAGGATAATTAACATAAATGGGGGTGCCGTGTGGGTAGGACAAATATAAAGCTATGCAGTGCAATTTTAACCTTTTTCCTTTAAAATCGATCAATTACCTTTGATTTTTAATAATTGATTTTTAATTTAAAATAATTAGACTTTAATTAAAGTTTTGGGACAAAATTGGGTGTCAACAATATTTGTATACATTATACATATTAACGGATAATTTCAAATAAAAGTAAAATCATTGATAAAAGATAATTAAATAAATATTACATTATGGTAAAATTTAGTTTAATTACTACATAAGTATTCAACTTCCACCGCTATGCTCCTAAAAATGCTATATTAAGGCATTACGAAGTGCAGATTGAGCATCTTTGTCCTTAATTTTTTTTTGTGTCGAGCTAAAAAAATTTCAAATCGATAGTTTTCATCTACAACCATTTCGACTGTTGGAGTTGGACCTTCCCAAGCATTTTGAATTGGTGCATTAAGATCACGCTCATCATCGATTATCATGTAGGTTCATGAGCTTTAATTGCATCAACAATTTGAAGGAACAAATTTCGGGACATCCAATATCGATGACGAAATGTATCCTCACTAAAGTGTGGATTATCTGAAAAATAATCGAGAAATAAATTATTATCAATACCTTTATGATTTCAATCGATTACCAAATGACCTGGAACGGAGCCAACTCTGATAGGATATATATTTTGATATTCTTGCAAATACTGCAATTAGAATTGTTATTGTGAACTATTTGCATGAACAGTTGCTGCTCAATTTCATTATCGAAAACTAAAGATGATGATGATGAAGAGGAATTTTCATCATTATTATTAGATGAGCCTCCCTTATAGAAATTCATTTTTCAGAAGACAAATAAGAATATTTGATTTGATTTTGAAATGAATTGGAAATGATGAAGCCTAAGTGATGTTCATATTTATAGAGATTGTTTCTTTAAAGATAAAATAGAAATAAGAATGAAATCCATCCGATGGTTGAGATTAGAGTGAAATCCATCCGACGGTTGAGATCAAGATGAAATCTATCCTATTATCATCTACTAAATTATTGTGTCTACTTTAATGTGTAGATTATTTTTTTAAAGATAAAATAAAAATAATGATGAAATCCATCGGATGGTTGAGATTAGGGTGAAATCCATCAGACGGTTGAGATCACGATGAATCTATCCTATTATCATCTACTAAATTATTGTGTCTATTTTATCTCTACACATTGAATAGTATGTAGATTGTTTTTTTAAAGATAAAATAAAAATAATGATTAAATCCATCCGATGGTTGAGATTAGGATGAAATCCATCCGACGGTTGAGATCAAGATGAAATCTATCCTATTATCATCTACTAAATTATTGTATCTATTTTATCTCTACATATTGAATAATGTGTAGATATTTTTTTTTGAATGATAAAATAAAAATAAGGATGAAATCCATCCGATGGTTGAGATTAAGGTGAAATCTATCCGACGGTATACAATACAATGTAAGAGAAAAATCCTCATTTTTCTTATTATGTGCTTTATTTTAATTTGATCCGAGTTTAAAATATAAATTTTTAAATTTGTGTATTAAAAATATATTTAATCATGGTATTACTGTAAGGGAGTTGTCATTAAGAATAAATGAGATTATAACTTATCACTGATATCCCTTTAAGATGGAGTCTTGGAAGGATGAGATGTATACCTTATCCCCATTAAGGTGAAGCAAAAATATTTTTGAAAATATGTTTGAGATAAAACAAAATAGAACTAACAGAAGTACTGACATAAAAACGAACCCAAAATAGACAGAAAACAACTATAGCAATGACGTCAAGGAATAAATACAAATATTATATATAGGAATAATGCTACCACTAATATGATAGAAAACGCTCAACTACTATCTAAAATTCTGCCCTAATCTTTGACATCCATACTTTTTTTATCTAGGGTCATGTCTTCGGTAATCAGGAGGTGAGCCACGTTCTGTCTAATCATCTTGCCCTAATTCTCCTTCGCTCTACCTTTCCGAAGACCTATCACTGTCAATCGCTCGCACCTCCTCACCGGGGCATCTGTCTTCCTACTTTTCATATGTTCGAACTATCACAACCTCGCTTCTCGAATCGATATCTGATCCAGCACTGAAGCCAGTCCCACCTCTTTGTGTATGAGTCATTCCTAATCTGTGAATGAGATTGTTGGATTTCAAACTTGCTCCCTAACAAATTTTGACTTGGATCGGAGTTTAAGAAATGAAAAATGACTTTTGAAACTTATGGTATAATTTAAGTCATAGATAAATGTGTGGTTGTAAAGCATCAAAGTTATAAATTTGAAGTTAAATTATTTGCAAAATTGAAATTGTTCATTCTTTTTTGAATGAACTAATAAGGAATTCGATTCTCCAAGGCAATGGAGAAATTGACGATGTTGTCACGTATCGTATAGGGGCGGGGTGGATGAAGTGGTGGCTTGCCTCCGGTGTCCTATGCGATAAATAAAGTGTCACCTAGACTTAAAGGTAAGTTCTACATAATGGTCGTCCGACCAGCTATGCTATATGGAGCGAAATGTTGGCCAATCAAGAACATACGCATTCGGAAGATGAGGATGCTTAGATGAATGTGTGGGCATACTAAGAAGGATAAGATTAGGAACGAGTTCATTTGTGACAAGGTAGGAGTGACCTTGGTGGTGGACAAGATGCGAGAAGCGAGTTTGTGATAGTTTGACCATGTGAAGAGGAGGAGCACAGGTGTGCCAGTAAGGAGGTGCGAGAGGTTGGCAGTTTTGGGTCTAAAGAGAGGTAGAGGTAGACCAAAGAAGAACTGGGATAAGGTGATTAGACATGATATGGTTCATCTTCAGATCACCAAAGACATGACCATATATAGGAAAGTGTGGAGGTCGAGGATTAGGGAAGAAGGTTTGATAGAAGTCAATTGATTTCTAGCTTATCAATATGAGTTTATTTGAGTATATATTAGTTCTATCTTATTCTTCTTCTTTATTACTTTTAGTGTTTGATGTTTGCTGTTTACTTCGCTTATATATAGTTGTTCATGCCTAAAATCGGCCGCGTAGGTTAAACAATTAATTAAGAATGAGATCACAAACAATACAATAAATACGATGGAAAAGTAAAAAAGTAAACGAGAGAAATAATGAGCAAGAAAAGTAGAGTAGCCTTATTCCGTGAGATTAGCCGGATTCTGTGGTAAATCGCGGTGATGTACAATACAATGTAAGGAGGGGTATTTATAATAGTGGATACCCAGTCCTAATTATGGTAAAATACAAAGACTAATAAGGCCATGGTCCTATAACTCAAGGCGGTGGTATATACGAAACCCTAACTAAGAGACTGTGTGCCTAAGGTGGCAGGATGTATGCCCTTAGTCCTACGCCCGTACCGCCTGAACGGTCGTAACTCGTATAACGGGCATGTATCCTTTGCACCTGGTGAGTTGTATGATAAGTCTAGTCTCGCCAGATGGACTCGTATCCCCGTAATAAGAGGTGGCATATTTTTTTCCATACAGTCAGTCCCCCCAATTACTGAGTGCTGACGTGAGCAGTGAGGAAGTGAAAGAAGCATGATAGGAGACATAAAGGTGTAACTGTACCGATACTCGTCCCCTGCCTCTTTGCATGCATTGTATTAAATATAGATCCCTCAGTATAATTGGTTCAATGCAAACCCGAAGGAATTGCTAAGCACAAACGCGGAAGAAAACAAGAAAGATAAAAGGTAGAAGCAAGACAAAACTTGCTTCTTTCGAAAGAACAGTGAGGAACCTGTCTCAAAGCTCGATCGAAAGGGATACAAGAATCACCTAAACTATGCAACAATCCTCAAGAGAACATGCCTCTTGCAAACTGAATGATCAAAGAGGAATGTTCAATCGGATTAACCGAAAGCCACAAGTCCATAAAAGCCCTCACCGGGGTTTTGCTCACGACGGAGACAAGAAGAAATGTGCTCGGCACTTTCATTCAATTCATCAATATTCAAAAACTAGATACTTACAATGAAAGGAAACAATGTTTATATAGGAAATACTAAGGGTAAACTAGTAAATAGGTCACAGTTGACCAATAGAAATAAGCCACACAGGGCTGAGTTAAAATGTGTTCGGCAGACTTTGACTTCGGTAAGCCTTGGCTTCGGTTCTCGATTGTCTGCTCGAACACACACTTGTTGCCTTCGGACACTCAATTGTCTTCGAGCTCCTTGTCCTCGGTCACTTTGCCATCGGGCTCAAATCTGAAGATAATGCCTTCGATTCTTGAGCTCGGCCACTCAGTTTCGGAGCAATTGTTTTCCTTCGGCCAGGCTAAGTGAACGTGCACATCGTGCAGCAGCTTGGCTTGGCTTCTTGTCATCGGTCTCCTCGGTGGATCGAACACTTGATCAGCACGTGTTCGGGCTGCATCATCCTCCCCTTCTTGAGAAGATTTCGTCCTCGAAATCAAGCCCTCCTCGTCCTCCGAAGTTGGACCTACAACACAAGGAACTAAGTCAGCAACATTAAAGGTGTTGGACACGTTATACTCACCAGGGAGGTCGATCACGTAGGCATTGTTGTTGATCTTGGTCAACACTTGAAATGGACCATCCCCTCGAGGAGCCAACTTCCCTTTCCTTTGGTTCGGGAAGCGTCCTTTCGGAAGTGAACCCAAACCCAATCTCCCTTCTTTAATTCCAACCTTTTACGCCCCTTGTTTTTCTTTAAGGCAACCTTTGCATAGGCCTCCTCGAGGTTCTTCTTCACCTTTGCATGCAATTCGATCAAGGCAGCTGCTCGTCGAGTACCTTCAAAATCAAGAACAGAATCTCGAGGCAATGGGGTTAAATCAAGTGGAATCAAAGGATTAAAGCCATACACACGTTCAAACGGGGTCATGTTGATCATTCTATGCACCGTTCGATTGTATGCGAACTCCATCATGGGCAAACGATCAGCCCAGTTTCCAACCTTCCCTTTGGTCATTGCCCGAAGCAACGATCCCAAGGTTCGGTTAACTACCTCGGTCTGTCCATCAGTCTGAGGATGGTGAGACGTCGAGAATAGTAGCTTGGTGCCGAGGGCACCCCACAAACATTTCCAAAAATGACTCAAGAACTTCGAGTGTCGATCACTCACAATAGTACGAGGTACACCATGCAATTTTAACACATTAGAAACAAACAATGTAGCTACATCCTGTGCATCATCACACTTTTTCAAGGAATAAAGTGAGCCATTTTTGAAAAACGGTCAACCACAACGAAGATGCTATCATGTCCTCCCCCCGACCTCGGTAACCCCAAGACAAAGTCCATGGATATATCAACCCAAGGTCGATCAGGCACAGGCAACGGGGTGTACAATCCATGAGGGTTGGACTTCGATTTTGCTTTCTTGCAAACGAGACAAGCGTTGCAAAGCTTTTCCACATCTCGTCGCATTTTGGGCCAATGGAACTGCTCGGTCAAGATACCAAGAGTTTTATCGACACCGAAGTGTCCTATCAGTCCACCTGAGTGAGCTTCTTGAACCAAGAGCTCTCTCCACGATGACACTGGCACACAAACCCTCCCATTCTTGAAGAGGTAGCCATCATGCCATTGATATTTCTCAACCCTTCGGCCACTCAAGATTGCGTCACGAACGCATTTCAGCTTGGGATCGTCATCGTACATTAGCTTGATGCTCTCGAATCCCATGAGCCTCGAGGCGAGAGTGGTCGCTAAGGCAAATTTCCTTGATAGCGCATCGGCCACAACATTGTCTTTTCCCTTTTTGTAATGAATTACATAGGGAAAGCTTTCAATAAATTCAACCCACCTGGCATGTCTTCGATTCAATTTCTCCTGACCTCGGAGATGTTTCAAAGACTCATGATCACTCTTGATCATAAACTCTCGAGGCCACAAATAATGCTGCCAATGGGCGAGTGCTCGAACGAGGGCATACAATTCCTTGTCGTACGTAGAGTAGTTCAAGGTTGCACCCTTAAGCTTTTCGCTAAAGTAAGCGATCGGCTTCGAATCTTGCATCAGCACTCCTCCGATCCCAACTCCAGATGCATCACACTCGACTTCGAATGCTTTGCTGAAGTCAGGGATTGCAACAACGGGGCAGAACAAAGCCTCCGTTTCAACTCTTGGAAAGCCCTCTCTTGGGACTCTCCCCACACAAATGGATTGTCTTTCTTCACCAGCTCGGTTAAAGGAGCGGCCACGGTGCTAAAGTCACGAACAAACCTTTGGTAAAAGCTAGCTAAGCCATGGAAGCTACGAACTTGTGATACCGAGGTTGGAGTTGGCCAATCTTTGATGGCTTCGACTTTTGATTCGTCGACTTCGACACCATTAGCACTGACAACAAACCCAAGAAAGACTACACGATCGACACCGAAGGCGCATTTCTTGAAGTTGGCATACAACTTCTCTTCTCGAAGCTTTTCGAGCACTTGCCTTAGGTGGTCGACATGTTCATCCACGGTTCTACTATGAACAAGTATGTCATCGAAATAAACGACAACAAACTTATTTATGAACGGTTTGAGCACATGGTTCATCAGTCGCATGAATGTGCTCGGTGCATTGGATAAGCCAAAAGGCATCACCAACCATTCATAGAGACCGAATTTGGTCTTGAATGCGGTTTTCCACTCGTCTCCGGGTTTCATTCGGATCTGGTGGTAACCGGACCTGAGGTCTATCTTCGAAAAGCATGAAGAACCACTTAACTCATCTAGCATGTCATCTAATCGAGGGATAGGATGACGATACTTTACCGTTATTTTGTTGACTGCTCGACAGTCAACACACATTCGCCATGTTCCATCCTTCTTCGGGACAAGGATAACAGGAACGGCGCAAGGACTCAAGCTCTCACGAACGAGGCCCTTGTTAAGCAATTCATCCACCTGCCGTTGGAGCTCTTTGGTGTCTTCGAGATTACACCGGTATGCAGGTTTGTTAGGGATTTGAGACCCTGGCACGAAGTCAATTTGGTGCTCGATTCCCCTCAACGGAGGTAATCCACCTGGCATTTCCTCAGGAAACATGTCCTCGAAGTCCTGCAAAACTTTACGAACAAACAAAGGCAAAGGGTTATCATTAGAAAAATCATCATTAGAGTTTAGAAAGATACCCTTGTGTACGAGGCAAATCATCATCTGACCGTGGTCGTTGCCTCGTAAAGCCTCACCGGGTTGCATGATTGCACAAATTCCTTTCACTTCGGCCGGTGAGTTTGTCTCTTCGGGCCCCAATTTTGCTCCCATCGGAAGCTTAGCTTTGGCCGCTTCTTTCAATTCTTTCATTCGTTTATAGTCCTCGGTGACTTGTTTTGGAGGCAAGGGTTTGAGTATGAAACTCTTCCCGTCGAGCTTCACAGTGTAAGTGTTGGATCTGCCATTGTGAACAGCTGTTCGGTCATACTGCCATGGTCGACCCAATAGCAAATGACAAGCTTGCATCGGAACCACATCGAATATCATTTCATCTTGATACTCTCCGATTTTGAACTTGATCCACACTTGTTTGACAACTCTCAATTCTCCACACTCATTCAGCCATTGTAACTTGTAAAGGTGGGGATGCTTCATCGTAGGTAATCCCATTTGTGAAACCAAAGTTTGGCTCACTACATTGGCACAACTACCGGAATCAATGATCATCGAACACACCTTTCCCCTCACTCGACATCGGGCATGAAAGAGGTTTTCTCTTTGGTTGTCCTCTTCTTCAAGAGTCATGCAGCTCAAATTCCTTCGAACCACAAGAAACATTTCCGGATGATCAGCTTCGGCAGCCTCATGATCATCATCAACTTCAGCTCGATCAGTCTCCTCGATAATTTCCTCCTCGGTGTCACTCGTTTGCTCATGGACGGTTCCATCATCGAGCAGAAGCATAACCTTGCGAGTTGGACACTCTTTTTCCATGTGACCATAACCTTTGCATTTGTGACACTGAATATTTGAAGCACTAGGAGAGTTGAGTTGAACTTTACCTCCCACTTCTCTCGACTGGTTAACGGTCACACCTCTTTCGAAGGGTTTCTTCGAATCTCGAACAGTGTTAGCACTTGTTTGGTTTGGACTCTTCCATTCTTTACCTCGGTTCAAAGGAGTAGAAGTAGTGACTCCTCGATACCGGTTTGCCTTGTCGTCCTTCACCAATTTTTCAGCTTCGGTGACAGCATCAAACAAATCTTCCAACGTGTGGTACACGTGGAGTCTCAACTGAGATGACACATCCCTAGCCAAGCCATTTTTGAATCTGATAATGGCTTGTTCTTCATCTTCGACCAGATCAAGATTCAATCGAACCTTTTCGAACTCATCGTGATACTCTTGGACAGACTTGGACCCTTGTTTCAGCTCATACAACTTTTGCATTTGAGTTTGCCTGTACTTGGCACTCAAATACTTACCATCCATCGCTCTCATCAACTGTGGCCACGTATTGACTTCGGGATAGTCATTCCTTCGTCTATGCCTCTTGTCAGATTCCCACCACGTTGATGCATAAGCTTCAAACGAAGCAATGGCATGGGCAGCTTTCCTCTCATCGGTCATCTCATTGGTTTCGAAGATGCGCTCCATTTTAAGCTTCCATTCAAGATACTCATCGGGATCACTAGTTCCTTTAAAGGGTGGAATAGTGATCTTGACACTGTTCAAGTTTGAGTCTCGAACACCTCTAGCCTGTTCGGGAAGCTCATCTTCTCGATCATCAGCCTCACGCCCAATATTTCTTTCAACATTTGCGCCTCGGCCTCGACCTCGGAAATTTCCACGTCCTCGGTGAGCTTGCCTTCGTTGAGCGAATGGCAGCTCACGCTCATATTCGTCCTCGGGAAATTCCTCTTCATCAACCTCCTCGGCAACGGCTCCAAGATCTCTTCGGGCCACTGGAGGTGGTATTCTTTCTCCTCGGGGAATGCCCAAGTTTTGATAAGCAGCTTGGGGATTGCCCAAGTTTTGATAATCAGCTTGGGATTGCCCAAGTTAAGTTCTCTTCGAATTGCCTCACTTGTCAACTGATGTTGTCGTATAAGCTCAGCATACAGCTCAGGTTTCATCGGAGTGGTTTGGCTAGTTCCAGCGCCGGACCCATTCATGGCCACGGACGCACTTCCTTGTTCGAGTTGAGTTACTCGAGCACTCACTCCTCTCACATCGGCACTGATGCCTTGTATCGCAGCCATGAGATCGGCTAACGACAACTCGGGCTTCTCAATGCTTTTGCCATCGTTTCCAGCCATGGTACCTGCACAAGTCAAAGATCAAACAAATGTTAGGGTTAGAAATCACCTCACACACTCCCTCACCTTTGATGGGTGGCACTCGGGTCCACTCAATTTATGGGTTCGGTTTTTGATCACTCAAGGACTTGTTAACAGTGGCTCGTCTGATTGATCGGTCCTCTAAGATCCTTCAAGTTCGACAATAGTCACTGCCTCTTCGGGAAGAGTGAAGTGATGTTCGACTCGATGGAACGGACGCTTTTCAACTGAGCTCGGGGAGTCAAAAGAAATTTCTACGACAGATGGGACTTCGGTCACCCCTTCGCACGAATTCCTATCAGCTTAAAAGAGTTAGTACGACCTCGAGTAGGACAATTACTCAAAAGATCCACCAACTAGAATTTTGACACGAAAGAAAGTGAGAACCTAGGAGAATCTACCCTTTGATTCCCTTTTGGAATCTTTTCGATCAAACCCACTCCTGTCCGTACAAGAGTGGTCCCTCCTTGGTACGGATAGGGTTTTACCTTATCCACTTTCCTTTTTCAGCCGACAATTTTCACCTGGGGTTTTGATGTTAAAATTTTAACCCCTTTCTTCTTCAATGGAATAGTGACCTTGCTCCGGCGTACGGACACAACAACTTCGGTTCACTGACCACAAATTTCAACAAGATCTGGGTCGCCTTTCAGCTCCGGTTTCATCGACGGAGGAAATCAAAGTTCTTTGAGCTAAAACCCAGCTCGTCGCGTCGTACACTGTTACGATTGTAACAATTTTCCGGCGTACGGACAACGATTGTAAACTGAGAACTTTGATTTTCAAGCAACAATCAAACCCAAATCACTCAAGAACCACCATTCTTCATCGGTTTCTTCCAAACACAATGGGGTTCGAGTTCAGTCACCAATGAAGCTCAAAACAGTCCAAAATTCACCAAGAAACCCTAGTCACAAAATCAGTACGTCGGGCACTTGTTGGATTCGGAACTCAATGGTGAACAAGAATCAATGGTTGTTTTTCCCAAACAACCAACAATCAAACACAATTTTTGAATTTTCTTTTTAACACTTTTTTTTTTTTTTTTGTAAAATAACAACAGCAACAACTCAAACAGAATCAACAACACGAAAAGGAAACAAAGACACAAAAACGCACGAAGATAATGAACAGGATTGAGGTTGTAAGAACAAACTCAAGCCGTGCTCTGATACCAAGATGGTGCAATGCAAACCCGAAGGAATTGCTAAGCACAAACGCGGAAGAAAACAAGAAAGATAAAAGGTAGAAGCAAGACAAAACTTGCTTCTTTCGAAAGAACAGTGAGGAACCTGTCTCAAAGCTCGATCGAAAGGGATACAAGAATCACCTAAACTATGCAACAATCCTCAAGAGAACATGCCTCTTGCAAACTGAATGATCAAAGAGGAATGTTCAATCGGATTAACCGAAAGCTACAAGTCCATAAAAGCCTACACCGGGGTTTTGCTCACGACGGAGACAAGAAGAAATGTGCTCGGCACTTTCATTCAATTCATCAATATTCAAAAACTAGATACTTACAATGAAAGGAAACAATGTTTATATAGGAAATACTAAGGGTAAACTAGTAAATAGGTCACAGTTGACCAATAGAAATAAGCCACGCAGGGCTGAGTTAAAATGTGTTCGGCAGACTTTGACTTCGGTAAGCCTTGGCTTCGGTTCTCGATTGTCTGCTCGAACACACACTTGTTGCCTTCGGACACTCAATTGTCTTCGAGCTCTTTGTCCTCGGTCACTTTGCCATCGGGCTCAAATCTGAAGATAATGCCTTCGATTCTTGAGCTCGGCCACTCAGCTTCGGAGCAATTGTTTTCCTTCGGCCAGGCTAAGTGAACGTGCACATCGTGCAGCAGCTTGGCTTGGCTTCTTGTCATCGGTCTTCTCGGTGGATCGAACACTTGATCAGCACGTGTTCGGGCTGCATCAATAATGACGTGCCCCTCCGCGATTGAAGGGGTTTTCCGCGTATCTTCCCAATGCTGCTACTGCTCTGTTCATATCCCATAATTATGGGGATACACATCATGTTAACTGCAGTAGTCATAATTATGATCCCATGTGACCGCGATCATTCAACTTCTCATTCAAGTAATTCCCACAGGCGTGTATATATACGTCGTAAACATAGGGATTTACTCATCGATTTCTAAAGAATTTTCAGAACTTCCTTCAGAAAAACAAATATTCCTCTATTTTTACCATGGCACAAGGAAAAAATTTCCTCCCCGCCAACTTCAGAGCCCAAGATTATCTCCCTTCCTCTATTAGTTTCTAAGGCGATGGCCGCATGCAAGGCTAGTCTCCTAAACAAGAGGGTGAGAATAGCAATCTTTCCATAGAATAACCCTTCTGCAGTTGTGAGAAATGATCTGGTGAGCATCAGGTATGAATGCAAGTGGCCAAAATTGGTTGACATCGTTGTCCCTAGAACTGAGGAAAGAATTTCTTCTCGTCGGGCTGGTTATTCGATGGTCCATATAAACCCTTTCACTCTACACCTCAATAAGCGTGTTCACACGATTGTTGAGGACATATGTCGCCGGTATAACATCTGCCTAGAGCAAGTTAGCCCTTCTGCTTGGCGTCTGGTGGCTGTGCTAGATCACCTGGCTAATTATGCCCTAGTTGCATTCACCTTTGGACATCTTCTGGCTTTCAATTCTCCCCATTTTCAAAAGGCTGGCATGCTGATGTTTATAAAATGGGGGAAGAAAGGTATAGTTCCCAACAACGAAGACTCCAAAGACTGCGACTGGATCTATAGATTCGTTGCTGTACAAACAGCCCACCTAGTTACCTCTCTTCCCTTCCTAGAGGTTTTTAATAGAAACTGTATGTTCTTATGAAACCCTTCTGTATGCCTTGATGATTCCCACTTCTCAAAACTGACTTTCGTTTTTCGTAGTGAATCCAATAACTGCTATTTCTCACGATGAGTTGACGACGTAGATTTCGATGATCTTTGCAAGGAACCACCCTAATACTTTAACCTTCACTACCTGGCTAACGCAAACGGCTGGCGGGCTAAAGACCATGGTAATTTAGTGCTAATAAATTTTCCATTCACCTTGAATCTTCCAATGTCTTTATCAACTCCATTTTTGCCTCAGGATTTTATCGCCGCGAAATGCCCCCGCTGAAAGAGATCAAGATTTTCGCCCCTACACTGCTCCTCTGCCTGACGTGCAGGCCTATGGTGGGAGAATCTTGGAAAGAGCTTTCAAAGAGGAAAAGACCTTCCAGTTCTACTAGCGTGGGGGCTGCCGATGAAACTCTGGTGATTTCTAACAATAAGTGAAGTCCCCCAAGTGCCCGTGCCGACAGCTACTAAGACCGCACCAATTTCCGCTACTGAGTCTGATCCGCCTATGCGAAAGCGTAGGCACTCGATAGAAGAGATCCTCATGGCAGAAGAAGAAACCGAGGTAAAAGATAGAGTGGCTGTGCCACCCACTTCCTCTAAGCCTCAACTTCCAGGTTAGAACTCAACTTATTGTCGTGTAATTGTGTTTTTCCTATGTACTTCATAAGTTGACATTTCTCGTTCATGTTTAGAAATCGTTGTGTTGACTCCTGTCCCTAAGGCTACCGACTCTTTCCGACGCCGTCCTGGTAAGGAAGTGGCTGTAGATGCTATGGAAGAACCCGTTAGTGGAGCTCGTGAGGTTGTTATCCCTATTGTTGCGGGAGTTAACCTGTTCAGGACTCCACAAGTTGTGACAGATCATACGGACGAGTTCGTCAATCCCGCTGAACAGGGTCACCTTTCTGGTTATAATTCTCGTGAGCTGCTTGAGGTTGCCATTGGATTCTCTCTTCGGGTAAGCTTTTCCTTCTTCGTTTTATAACCGCAACTTTGTCTTCACTCATTGGATACTCATTCTGCCAACCGTCCAGGGGTTGATGCTATCATGAGATACTCCACCGAGGGGGCCCAAAAAGAAGTCTTCCTGAGGAGATAGAAGCCTTACGTTGGAAAGTCACCAGCTTACAACCGTTCTTAGAGAAGGTTGAAGAGCTGAAAGAGAGCTCCAAACTACTCGCGAAGCCTATCGACTGGAGGCTTTAAAGAGCAGGAACCTAGACAAAGCTCTGACCAATGAGGTTTGTAAGCACAAGCAGACTATGGAGTCCCTCAAGTCTTCACTCACAGATGCCCAAGTGTCGGAAAAACTTCGTCGGAGCAATGTGAGCCGCATTGAAGCGATGTGGAAGAACTGCAGCAAAAGCTGTCTGGCGTGGAAGAGAGAATAAACGTTGCTGAGAAAAGTGTCTCAGACGCCCAGAGCCTTTATGTTCTCCTTCAAGATGAGAATGATAGGCTGAAGAGCAAAGTTGCGGTGCTGGAAATGACCCTTGATGAACATATGAATGCTTTGAATTCTCGTCGCGTGGCTGAAGTGGATCATGCTACCATCGCAGCTACTCTTGACACTTTCCTCTGGGTTCTTAACGAGTCTAACTTGGACCTGACTAGCGAGATTGGCTCGTACACCGAGCTTGTTGCTCAGGCAGATGCTCAGCTTGGATCCGACCTTGAGGAAGGTTCTGAAGAGGATAGTGGAGAGAGAGGAGGTGAGACACTGGATGTTGAACCTGCAGTTGGTGAAACAGGACCATCGTAGAGTGTTGACGCCGAAAGAAGACCTCCGAGAGAGGAATAGAAATCCCCCATGAGGCATACATATTTCTTTCTTTTTGCACTTTTGTTTTGAACACTTGCCCTTGTTTTTTGGGCGTAATAGCATAATTTTGGGCCCGTTTTGAGGCGTTTTTGAATTGAATCACTATTTGCTTGTTTGTGACGCTTTTTAATTTCTACTGTAAACAATAATTAATGCTAAATCGTACCTTTGTTGGCGTACGTACCTAAAGATTAGATGGCTTCCGGTCGTCCTGAATATTCTAATGTTGAGAACCTTTATCAGTGAGCCTGCTTTGTGAAATTACGTCCATTGTTCACCAATGTTTGGCTGCTATGTTGCATCTGTAGGAGATGGTTGTTTGCGCCCATAATGGGACGACTTTAGCCCGTGTGATAACAAGCACTTTTGCATCCGACTTCGAACGTCTCTGCTTAGTTACTCGAGTATTTAACACTTTCTGGCACTATGCGAACGGGCGTCCCCATCAGCATATAGTTGCAGTTGTTGAATCAACGAGTTCAACTTATAAATAATGCCTGTGGCTGAGCTAGACGTGGTCTAGGTCTAAGCGAGTAGTGTACCCTAATTTGTCACGAAAAGTGAGTGTATTACTTTAACTTGTAATTAGCCTGGGCTATGAATATTTGAATCTTAGATGGATCTTAATTTGTAGAAAAACTGACTATATGAATAGTAATTTATTAATAAGGGCGCGAGGTCTGGAATACTGTGGGTGAATACCCGTAACATGTCATAAGAGAATGAAAATATTGTAACTTAAGAACAAAACTAAGGAAATGAAAAAAGTAAATTTTGAAAAAGAAAAGTACTTCCAAATATCCCTACTCTTCCCCCCTCCCCCAAAAATAAAAACGTCAATCATACGTACCGTTGGAATCATAGTCTTGGTTGATTGAGGTTTCGGGGTCTTTGGTGACTTCAGGAATGTTTGTTTCAGGTACCTCTTGGGGACAAATGCTCCCAAGATGACCGCTGTGTAGCACTCACTTGCCACCTCCTGGCCCCCATTCACTTCTCTTATCCCCCACTGAGTAGAGTATTTAAGCTTTTGATTCCATGTAGATGGCACTACTTTGACTTGATGGATCCACGATCGTCTTACTATCGCACTGTAAGGGACACCACCATTGATTACCTGAAAAGAAGAAACATAATCTGCTCCTGGGATATAAACAGTAAGGTTAATTTCTCCAACAACCTTTTCACAACAACTGTTGAAGCCAGCTAGTGTGTATATACTTGGGCTTATCTTGTCTTCGACTCCCATCGCCTTCAGTGTGTCCCACCTGATGAGGTTGACAGCACTACCGGCGTTGACCAAGACATATTTGACGCATGTATCCTCTATCATAAGAGTTATAACTAAAGAATCATGGTGAGAAGTATTGCAACTGGTGCTATCCTCATCACTAAATAGGATCTTCTTGTACCGGGTGTGGCCCTCATCGGGCGCTGCCCCGATGTTGTTTGACTCTTTGAGCAATATCAGACCGCCTATTATGATATTAATGGATCTCTTCGGATCTTGTAACTCTGGTGGTCCATCTTGATTTTTGCTTTTGGCGTAAGTCTTCTTTCCCTTGTCGGTGAGCAAATCCTTGAGATAACCCTTATTCAGTAAACCCATGACTTCCAGGATTAGTGCTCTAGAACCGGCCATCTCGTGTCCGTGATCCCTATGGAAATCATAGTATAGACTCTTGTTTCTTTTGCCGGGTTCAACCCTCAATTGCTAAGCCAATGTACTTGGACGTCCTTCATGTGATCCCTTACAAATTCTACGGTAATGACGCACAATCCCAACTCTTCAAACCTGTTAGGCACCCAATCTACGCTGAGTGACACCTTGGTTAATGGCTCTGGGGACTTCCCGCTATCTTCTCACTTTGGAAAATCATCTCTGCTATCTCTCTTGCTTCGCTTTCCTTTGTCTTCGACCGAGGTTTCTCTATATATCCCTATTTCTATTCTTGGCGGATGGCATCTTGTACAATAGGGTGAAATTTTTCAGGGGTGGATGATTCCCCTGGCTTCAAGCGAAGCTTCTCGGTATACCTCTAATGTAGCGCGTTCCATGTTGTCACAGGATGTTGAGTCAAACTCCACTGTAATTCCTTTGTGGCTAGCGAGCCCTTCGAGTTCAGGCTTTTGCCAAAGGCTACCACGACAATATTGTCGGGGACTAGAGGAAGCTCCATGCATTCCTGCTGGAACCTTTCAAGGTAGTCCTTCAACAGTTCGTCGTCACGCTGACGGATATCGAAGATGTCCTCCATGCGCCTCTCCCACTTGCGGGCACCTGAATGTGCTTTCTTGAATAGATCCTGCATCTGAGTGAATGACTCGATGAAGCCCATTGGTAGCTGAGTGTACCAAGCTAGGGTGCCTTGGCTCAGAGTTAGGCCAATCCTCTTCACCATAGCAGACTAAATCTATTCTTCAGTGATTTCGTTGCTTTTAACAGCCATATAATACGCAATAATATGCTCATCCAGATCAGTTATTCCTTTATATTTCAAGTTATCCGGCAGGCGAAAGTGCTTTGGTATACGGACCAGTGCATCGCTTGCTTTGTAAGCATGTTTGTAAAACTTCTGCTCATCTACCGTGGTAACTTGGGGTGGAGCACCCGGCACATTACTGATCCGGTCATGGATGGCCTTCATCTCCTTTATGAGATCCTGGATGACAGGCACTCCCTTAAGGTCTTGACTATTGATTGTTGATGACCCACCAGGGATAGCTTCTATGTTTAGCCTGCAGTTAGGGACAGATGCTGGTGAATGGTTCGTCGGAGCTGGTCCTCGCGGGGATGCTGACCTCTGAGATGATCCAGAAAACATCGCCCCTAACTTCTAGGATACCCCATCGACCACATTGTTCGAGTTTTGCTGCTGTTGTTCTGACATAGTTTTGAGAACATTAATAAGGAAACTTCTAAACTCGGGATTACCTTCCAGTGATCGGTCGTCTTCTTTATTGCTGGCAACGTGAGTTGGCTCCTGGGAAACGCCTTTTGGTTGCTCAACGGGATCCATTGGCTGCACGTTGGGATCATAGGGCTCCTTCAAGGATTCATCTATTGCATCTATAGTGTTCTTCAGAATGTTGCTGCTATCATCAGATATGATTGCGTATTTTCCTTCGTAGAATACCTACAATTGCCTGGGCCCCACGGTTGGCGCAAAACTGTTTATGCCTAAAATCGGTCGCCTAGGTTAAATCATTAATTAAGAATGACTTCACAAGCAATACAGTAAATACGATGGAAAAGTAAATAGGTAAAAAAGAAAAATAATGAGCAAGAAAAGTAAAGTAGTCTTATTCCTTGAGATTAGCCGGATTTTGTGGTGAATCGTGATGATGTACAATACAATGTAAAGAGGAGGTATTTATAGTAGTAGATATGCAGTCCTAATTAATGTAAAATATAAAGACTAATAAGGCCATGGGCCTATAACTCAAGGCGGTGGTATATACGAATCCCTAACTAGGAGACTGTAACCCTAAGGCGGCATGATGTATGCCCTTTATCCTATACCTGTACTGCCTGAATGGTCGTAACTCGTAGAACGGGCATGTATCTTTTGCATCTGGTGACTTGTAGGATGAGTCTAGTTTTATCAGCTGGACTCGTATCCTCGTAATAAGAGGTGACATATTTTTGCCCACATAATAATTTTTATGGCAGTGTTTCTTTACAAAGTATTTTCATTTTTTTTCTTTACGAACTTATTTTCTGAACTGTCTTTGTTTAGCTAAGGGTCTATCGGAAACAACATCTCCATCTCGGTAGGGGTAAGGTCTGCGGCGTACATCTCACCCTCCCAGATCCCACTTGTGAGATAACATTGTTGTGGTTGTCTCCCCAGACCCCACTTGTGAGATAACACTGTTGTTTGTTGTTTTACTTTTTGGAATGAAGAGAGTAATAAATATAAAAATATGATATTTTTGAGTTATATTTAAAATAAAAAATAAGACGCATATACTGACACTAATGGCATAGTCATTTTAAGGAGCATTTGTTTATGCCCTTATAACGTGTTAAGAGTGCACAATAATCAAAGTGAAAATTCTAATGTAAACTAATCTAGTAATGAGCTGTTTTATGCCCTCATAACGTGCTGTCTATGAGCTTCTTTAGCTTTAAGAATCAGAAGGCTTCCTAAGGCAACTCAATACTATCATTTTTGATGTTGACCTTTCTGGTTTAACTTGCTTTTACCCCAATTGCTCTTGCATTATATATCTAACGTTAAGAATCTTTTGTTTTGCTTTCTTTTCAAGGTGGAAGAGGTAAGGCCATTGACCAATGATACAGGGAAAGGACAAAAGGAAGGGCAAAATAAGGTGTGGTGAATCAAAACTTATCATTCGGTTATTGGAACAATTATAATGTCATATATATGTAGAATAATCCTATACATTATGACCAGAAAGAATGCTTATCATAGGACAAAAAGTTCATTGCCATTCTTTTCACAAGATATTAATACACCAAACAATTTGATGTTTTCTTTTTCGTTCTTGTTTTCATATTCTACATATAACATATGAATAAAAGATCAGCTTTGCATGATGGAATTCTCCAAAGTACGGAAAGGGAAGAATTTCTTGTGACGGATACAATCTGGGCTATTTTCTAGCAGGAGAAGCTTGTAACGAGAATCTTCAAATAAGCTAATCTTAATTCTTACTACTAGTCTACTACTACCAAAATTGAGATTTGAACAGAAATAGGATATTGTGCCTCCACTTTCACATTTTTGGCCTCCCTAAGAAAATTCTACTTAGCAATTTTAGCTCCCATTGCCAGACTTCAACACAAACTTCCCTGGCTAGTTTGGCGATTGCCACGAACTTTAAACCAAATTCTAACAATCTCCAGTAAATTCCCTGGCGATTTGGGCTAAAATATAAGAGCTTTATTATGGGGAAAATGTGACAGTGTCGCTAGAAGTGTCTATTGAGCGCAGAAAGTTGATCAAGCTTTTGTGCCCCTTGTTTTTCTTTGATGCCACTTTTGCATAAGCTTTCTTGAGGCTCGTCTTCACTTTTGCATGCAACTCGATCAAAGCAGTGGCTCGTCGAGTACCTTCAAAATCAATAACAGAATCTCGAGGCAATGAGGTTAAATCAAGTGGAAATAAAGGGTTAAAACCATATACACATTCGAACGGAGTCATTCCAATCATTCGATGCACGGTTCGATTGTATGCAAATTCCATCACGGGCAAACGATCAGTCCAGTTTCCGACCTTACCTTTGGTCATTGCTCGAAGCAAAGCTCTCACGGTTCGGTTGACTACCTCGGTTTGTCCATCAGTCTGAGGATGGTGAGACGTCGATAATAGTAACTTGGTGCCAAAGGCACCCCATAGGTATTTCCAAAAATGACTCAAGAATTTTGAGTCTCGATCACTCACAATAGTACGAGGCACGCCCTGCAATTTCAACACATTAGAAATAAATAAAGTAGCTACATGTTGTGCATGATCACATTTTTTGCAAGGAATATGAGCCATTTTAGAAGATCGGTCAACTACGATAAAGATGCTATCATGTCCACCCCCCGACCTTGGTAACCCCATAATAAAATCCATGGATATATCAACCCATGGTCGATTAGGAAAAGGTAACGGAGAGTACAAACCATGAGGGTTGGACCTCGATTTAGCTTTCTTGCAATCTATACAACCATTGCAAAGCTTTTCCACATCTCTTCGCATTTTTGGCCAATGGAACTGCTCGGTCAAGATACCAAGAGTTTTGTCGACACCGAAATGTCCCATCAAGCCTCCAGAGTGAGCTTCTCGAACCAAAGCTCTCTCCACGATGACACAGGCACACAAACCCTCCGATTCTTGAAGAGGTAGCCATCGTGCCAGTGATATTTCTCAACCCTTCGACCACTCAAGATTGCGTCATGGATGCTATTTAGCTTAGGATCATCTTCATACATCGACTTGATGCTTTCGAATCCCATGAGCCTCGAGGCAAGAGTGGTCTTTAAGGTAAATTTCCTTGATAGCGCATCGCCCACGACATTGTCTTTCCCATTTTTATAATGAATTACATAGGAAAAGCTCTCAATGAATTCTACCCACTTGGCATGTCTTCGGTTCAATTTCTCCTGGTCTCGGAGATATTTCAAAGACTCATGATCGCTTTAATAACAAACTCTCTCGGCCACAAATAATGCTGCCAATGGGTAAGTGCTCGAACGAGGGCATACAGCTCCTTGTCATGTGTAGAGTAATTCAAGGTTGCACCCTTAAGATTTTCGCTGAATTAAGCGATCGGCTTCGATTCTTGCATAAGAACTCCTCCGATTCCAACTCCGGACGCATCACATTGGACCTCGAATGCTTTGCCGAAGTCAAGGAGTTGCAACAACAAAGCAGAGAAAAGCCTGTGTTTCAACTCTTGGAAAGCCCTTTCTTGGGACTCTCCCCACACAAACGGATGGTCTTTCTTTACCAGCTCGGTCAAGGGAACTGCCACAGTGCTAAAGTCACGAACAAACTTTCGATAGAAGCTAACTAAACCATGGAAGCTATGAACTTTAGATACCGAGGTTGGAGTCGGCCAATCTTTTATAGCCTCGACTTTTGACTCATCGACTTCAACACCATTAGCACTAACAACGAATCCTAGAAAAGGCTGCACGCTCGATACAAAAAGGCACATTTCTTAAAGTTAGCATTTAACTTCTCCTCTTGAAGAGTTTCAAGCACTAGCCTTAAGTGTTCGATATGTTCATCCACAGATTTACTATAAACAAGTATGTCATCGAAGTAAACGACAACAAGCTTATTTATGAACGGTTTGAGCACATGGTTTATCAGTCGCATGAATGTGCTCAGTGCGTTAGAGAGGCCAAAAGGCATCACTAACCATTCATAAAGACCGAATTTGGTCTTGAATGCAGTTTTCCACTCATCTCCGGGTTTCATTCGGATTTGGTGGTAACGGACCTGAGGTCTATCTTTGAAAAGCATGAAGAACCTCTCAACTCATCTAACATATCATCTAATCGAGAGATAGGATAACGATACTTTACCATGATTTTGTTGACCGCTCGGCAATCAGCACAAATTCGCCATGTTCCATCTTTCTTTGGGACAAGGATAACAGGAACGGCGCAAGCACTCAAGTTCTCTCGAACAAGGCCCTTGTTCAGCAATTGATCCACCTGCCTTTGGAGCTCTTCGGTGTCTTCAGAATTACACCGGTATGCAGGCTTGTTGGGAATTTGAGACCCCGGTACGAATTCAATTTAGTGCTCAATTCCTCTCAACAGAGGCAATCTACCTGGCATTTCTTCGGGAAACATGTCTCCGAAGTCATGCAAAACACTTTGTACAGCACTAGGCAAAGGGTTATCATTAGAAAAATTCATCATTAGAGTTTAGAAAGATACCCTTGTGTACGAGGCAAATCCTCATTCGACCGTTGTCGTTGCCTCGTAAGTGCTCACCTGGTTGCATGATTGCACAGATGTTGTTGACCACGGGTGGTGGAGTTTTGGCTTCGCCCACAATTAGTATTCCAATAGGATTCTTTTCTTTGGTCGTTTCTTTCAGCTCTCTTATCATTTTATAGTCCTCGCGGACTCGTTTCGGAGAAAAATGTTTGAGTATAAAACTCTCCCTTCCAAGCTTGGCAATGTGAATATTAGTTCAACCATTGAGGATAACAGATCGATCAAATTGCCACGGTCATCTAAGAAGCAAATGACAAGCTTGCATCGGGACCACATCAAATATTATTCATCATGGTAAACCCCTACTTGAAATTTGATCAATACTTGTTTTGCCACTCACAATTCTCCACACTCATTCAACCACTTGAGCTTGTAACGTCGAGGATGTTTAGTAGTAGGCAGTCCCATTTATTAAACCAAAGTTTGGCTTACCATATACAAACAACTGCCTGAATCAATGATCATCGAACACACATTCCCCTTCACTCGACATCGGGCATGGAAGAGATTTTCCCTTTGGCTATCATCTTCCTCTTCCATGATCATGGTACTCAAGTTCTTTCGAACAACCAAAAGAACTTCCGGATGCTCAACCTTGGTGGCGTCACATCCATCATCTTGAAATTCAGCTCGATCAGTCTCCTCGATCACTTCCTCCTCGGAGTCACTCACTTGCTCATGGACGGTTCCATCATCGAGCATTACCATGATATGATGAGTCGGACAGTCTCTTGCCATATGACCATAACCTCTACATTTATGACACTGAATTTTTGAAGCACTGGGAGTGTTGATTTGAGATTTACCTCCCATGTCTTTGGATTGTTTAACGGTCACTCCCATCTCGAAGGGCTTCTTTTGATCTCGACCGATATTGGCATTTGTTGGGTTCGGACTCCTCCATTCTTTACCTCGGTTCGAAGGATTTGAAGTACTGACTTCTCGATACCGGCTTTCTTTGTCATCTTTCACCCATTTCTTAGCATCAACGGCTGCATGAAATACATCTTCCAAAGTTTGATACACATGCAGTCTCAATTAAGATGACACATCTCGAGTGAAGCCATTTTTGAATCAAATGATGGCTTGCTCGTCATCTTCTTCCAAATCAAGAGCCAATCGAATTCTTTCGAACTCATCATAGTATTCTCTGACCGATTAGACCCTTGTTTCAACTCAAAGAGCTTCCGAAGTTGTTCCTGCCGATATTTGGCATTCACATGCTTAGTATCCATTGCTCTCTTCAACCGCACCAATGTGGTGACCTCGGGATAAGCATTCCTTCGTCTCAATCTTTTGTCAGCTTCCCACCATGTTGATACATATGCCTCGAATGAAGTAATTGCATGTGTAGCTTTTCTCTCTTCGGTCATCTTATTTGTTTCGAAGATTCGTTCCAATCAAATCTTCCAATCAAGATATTGGTCTGGATCACTAGTTCCTCTGAAAAGTGGAATAGTGATCTTGACACTGTTCAAGTTTGAATCACGAGCACCTCGGATCGGTTCCGGATACTCATCATAATAGTCATCAGCCTCACGCTCAAAATATCGATCAACATTTGCAGCTCGGCCTCGACCTCAGAAATTTCCACGACCTCGTTGAACCTTCCTTCGTTGAACGAACGGTGGCTCATACTCAGCTTCGACCTCGGGAAATTCTCCTTCATCGAACCCTTCTCAACGACCACAACTTGTCTTCGGGCCCTTGGAAGTTGTAGTCTATCACCTCGGGGAATGCCCAAGTTTTGATAATCAGCTTGGGGATTGCCCAAATGTTGTTGTTCCGCTTGGGGACTGCCAAATGTTGTGCTGCTTAGTGATTGCCCAAGTGTTTTTCAGCTCGGGGATTGCCCATAGCTTCATTTCGAACAGCCTCGTTCTTCAACCGTTGTTGTCGAACAAGCTCAGCAAATTACTCCAGTTTCATAGGAGTGGAGTTGCTAGTTCTAGCGCCGGACCCAGGTAAGGCCACAGACACACTCCCTTGCTCGAGGTTAGCTACTCGAGCACTCACTCCTTTTACCTAGGAATTGAGGCCTTGTATCACAGCCATGAGATCGGCTAACGAAACCTCGGGCACCGCAATGCCTTTCTCTCCATTTCCAGCCATCGAACCTGCACGAATCAAAGACCAAAAATAAAATGTTAAGGTTAGAAATCACATCTCACACTCCCTCACATTTTATTGGGTGGCGCTCTGGTCCACTCAAATTTTGGGTAAAGTTTTGGTCTCTCAAAGAACTTGTTAGCAGTGGCTTTGTCGGATTGATCAATGTCCCCTAAGATCCTTCAAGTTCAACAATAGCCACTGACTCTTCGGGAAGAGTGAAGTGATGTTCGACTCGATGGAACTGATGTTGTTTTTAGTGCGCTCGGGAGGTCAGAGAATTGTCTACGAAATTTTGGACTTCGGTCACCCCTCACACGAATTCCTATAAGTTCAAACAAATTAGTACAACCTCGAGTAGAAAAAATTACTCTAGAGATCCACTAACGAGATTTATCAATCACAAAGAAAAGTGAGAACCTAGAAGAATCTACCCTTCGATTCCTCTTTTGGAATCCCCGGACACGTCACCTCTATATGGTCAAAAAGTGGTCTTTCCTTGGTACGGATTAGGGTTTAACCTTATCCACTTTCCTTTTTCCTTGGAGACAACTGGGATTTTGGTACGACGCCTTTCCCTTTCTTCTTAAATGGAACCGTGAACTTAGCTCCGATGTATGGACACTTTCCAAACTTTGTTCACAGCCTTCAAACACAAGATTCAGCTCAAGATTTAGGTCGTCTACGGTAGCTTCAACATCGGAGAAGATTTTACGTTTCCAGTCGAGCTAAGAGCACAATTTTACTTATCCGTACACTGTTATAATGTAATAATTTTCCGGCGTACGAACGGTGGCTATTCGATGGAACTTCCAATTTTAAACTCCAACTTCGACCCAAATCAACTTAAAACCGTCAGTCTTTCAACAAATCAACCAAAATCAACTGGGGTCCGATAACAATGCCACCAACGTCAAAAACTGTTCAAAATCATCAAGAAACCCTAGTCGTTAACTAATGTACGACAGGTACTCATTCGAACCTCCCAACAATGGTGAACACGAATCTGCGATTGTTCGATTCAAACAACCAATCAACAACACAAATTTTTGTTTTCTTTTTTTCACTTTTTTTTTTGTTTTGTAAAAATTGAAACACCAACAGCAACAATACAAGAACAGCAACAAGAACACAAAAATGAAAAACAAAGACACAAACACACGATTAAATAAAGATAACGTCGAACGGGATTTGGGGTTGTAAAAACAAGCCCAAATCGTGCTCTGATACCAAGATGGTGCAAGCTAATCGGAGATTAGGCTTAGCAACCGAAGACAAACAGCGGAAAACAAGATAGAAGCTTGATACAGCTTTTCTTGCTTGAACGGCACCGAGGAACTGGTCTCGATATGATTCAAGCAGAAGGAAAAATCACCTAAGCTATGCAACAATTCTCAAGAGAACAATGCCTCTTGCAAACTGAATGATAAAAAAGGAATTGTTCAATCGGATTCACCAAAAGCCACAAGTTCCGAAGGACCCCATCGGGTTTGCTCACATCTGAGACATAAGAGAAAGTGCTCACGGCTACTCTCATTCAATATCAATAATCAAAATCTAGGTCTTTACAAATGAAATGAAATGAGGTTTATATAGACTATTCTAAGGGCAAAATAGTAAACAGTCACAGCGACCAATAGGAGTAAGCCACGCAGGGCTGAATAAACTGAGTGTTCGGTCACTTCTTCAGCCGAACACTTGAATTTTGAACACTCGAGCTCGGGCTCTTGATTTCGGTGCTCAGTTGCTCAGCTCGGCACATTTTGACATCGGACGCTCTCCCTTCGGTTGTTTGTTTGCTTTACTTCTTCAGCATCGATGTTGAGTGTTCGATTGGGGTTCGGTCGCTCTCTCCTTCTAGCTCAAGCTTATAGATGAAGCCTTCGATTCTTGAGCTCGGCCACTCAGCTTCGGGACAGTTGCTTTCTCCTGACAACGCTAATTTAATGTGAACGTCGTGTAACAACTTGGCTTGGCTTGGCTTCGTGTCATCAACCTCGGTGGATTGAATACTTGATCAACACGTGTTCGGGCTGCATCAAACACTTAGATGAATAGCGGTAGCCGCTCAAACTCGGTGATTCTTTTCGAAGAGTTCACATTCAAACTCCAAGATTTTTTTATAGAATTTTAAATTTCCGGATTGAGGTTAATTTTGAGGAAAAAAACTTAAAATTTTCAAACTCCTGAATTTTTGAAACTCGAGGTTTTTTTCTTGCGGTTAATTGAAACCCAATGATGTGCTTAGACTGTACAATCAGAAGCCTATATCTGTTACCAGGCATAGGACATAAAATTTAATCATGTAGCCACTTCTTAGGGTACCGAACGAGAAACAATCCGCTTTTGCAATTTTTTTTGAGAAATAGCCATAACTTAAAAAACACGGATGATTTTTTATGAATATTAACTAAAAGTCCAGGAAATTTTCTTCAAATTTTAAACTAAATCCCATAAAATTCTAAACTTGGTTCAAAATATTTTTCAAAGTTAATATTTTCATGAAATTCAAAAGTCTTTTTTTCCAAAGTTTATTTTTTAAGGGAGATTTACATAAATATACAATCCTAACACCATATTTATAAAAAACACCAATACTTTACCACTTTATAAAAAATAGCAATAATTGTAATACATAGCATATACAACTTCCATTAAAACCATATAAATGAACGGTTTACACCTCCCTAAGCCAACTGCTCAGACACAGCCGGCGACTTTTTTTTTTTAATTCTGGAAAAAAACTTATAACATACAAAAAAAAACACACACACAAATAAAAATACATAAACATACATAAAACTAGAAAATACAAAACACACACATATTTAAACCATAAAATACAAGACATACAAAGGGATTTTACACAAAAATGTGTACACTTATACACATAAATACTACTATATACAAAACTATACAAAATACATAACCAAAAAATTGTCATACACTTGAAATACAAAATACACACACATATAACAATATACAAATAAAAACAACTGAATATTAAAAAAAACTTAAATGTATATATACACTAAAACATACACATACACATAAATACAATTCTTATAGGTGTATATACAAATAAATACACATACAAAATCAAAAACTAAAAAAGAAAAAAGAAAAGAGAGAAGCAGATCTGAATATGTTTATATAAAATACAAATATATACATAAACATACGCATATATAGACATACAAAAGGAAAAAAGGAGCAGATTAGAAAATACGAAATCGCCGGAAAATACATCCATCAGAGCCGTCGGCGCTGCAATGCAGTAGCGCCGCTGCTGCACTGTAGGAGTAGAAACAACGATTCAGCGGGGAGAAGGGTACAACGATGGCATCAACGACAGAAGAGAAGATGGCAGCGTCGCCGGAGTAGACCGGCTGGTCGCCGATGGAGGGTAGGGGACGGCGGCGGGGTGGGTGGGTGGATGGGTGGAGAAGGAGAGAGAAGGAAAGAGGAAGAAATTAGGGTTTTATGTTAGGGGAAGAGTGGGAAATGAATAGATGGTATATAGGGTAATTTTTTAAAACTGTTGTTATGTTCTGTAAATATAGTAAAAGTTTTAATATTGTTTGTAATTTAGCTATTAGGGTAGTCATGTGGTGTAAATTTTCCCGTTTGTAGAACGTAGTGTTATACTCCTTCAAAATTCATGATTTTCAGCAAGAATATTTGATAATGAGAAGTTATTTGTAATTGAGTTAGGTGCACAAGAAGAGCTACCGCACTTATTTTTGCGCAATTGGCGAGCTGTGCTTCTATACTTTAAAATACAATAAGCGTTGATTGTTCCCTATTGAGCAGCCTAAAAAATTGACTATCTATCAAAGATAAAAATTTCGTGTAGGGACCTGTTTGGTGCACGCTAATTGATTTGTAGCCATTAAAAATAAATTCGCTGAGAAATAGCCACTTCCAGAAAAATCCCAGTATAAATACTGGGGCTTTCAGTATTTATACTGGGAAGCTTCAGTAAACTAATCCCAGTATAAAATACTGGGGTTTTGAACAAGTTTTGTTCAAGGCCCCAGCATTTTGTTATGAGACTTTGTATAAAGCTTCAGTCCCACAACAAAATGCTGGGGTTGTGAACAAAACTTGTTCAATGCCCCAACATTTTGTTATGGGACTGAAGCTTTATATATAAAGTCCCATTAAAAAAATGGGATTTATCCCTTTTGATGAGACCTTTGTTATGGGATAAATCCCATTATTTTGTTAGGGGATAAAGTCACATAACAAAATAATGAGACCTTTGAACATGTTAGTTCAAGGTCCCATTATTTTGTTATGAGATTATTTTGTTATGGGACTTTGTATAAAGCTTCAGTCCCATAACAAAATACTTGGGCTTTGAAGTATTTTGTTATGGGACTAGTCTGGGGTGTTTTTCCAACGCTAATGGAGCGTAAGTGTGCGAGCGAATTTTTGGCTATTTCTCAATGAATTTTGAAACAGTGGATAAAACTCTTTGAGTGCGTCCAAAAATGACTACGCACCGCATAGACCCATGATGTCATCACAAAGGTAAAAATTTGACCACATAGCCCGTTTGCATTGCGTTAAATGAAAAATGGTGCAAAACTCCTTGAAGACTAGCCAGATCTAGAAAAATCTCAGTAGAAAATACTGAAATTTGTGAACAAAATTTTAAAATTTCAGTATTTTATACTGGGATAATGAATTCCAGTAAAAAATACTGGGATTATTGACCATGTTCGTTCAAAGTCCTTGTATAAATGCTAGGACTTTAAATATCAAACTCCGAGATTTTTCTGAAACTTTGAACAAAGCTCCAGATTTTTTTTGGAGTTTAGTTCAAAATCCCAGATATTTGTATTATGGCTAGTCTGAGTCAACCCAAAAAGTTGTAAGTGTGCGGAGGATAATTTGACTATTTGTCAATTAATTTTGAAACAGTGGATGAAACTTACTCTAGGCGTCCAAAACTGGCTAATTATCAATTTCTCACATCACAAAGTGCTGGACGAGCCCATGATTAAGAAAAGTAAATTTGAATAGTTAGCATTTGTAAATTAATTAAAAAATAGATACAACTAAATTATGAAAGGTATTTGAAACATAATTGAGCAAAAGAGAAAAATATCAAATGGGGCTTAATACAGCTTAATCTGGTTAAAATTCTTTCCAAATGGTATGAAGATAAGCAAAATGACGAACCACTGCAAAGGTGCCTTTAAAAGTGACTGAAGCTATAATGGTGCGTCCATACAGACGACACGTGCACTTCTCCGAAACATCTTGATAGCTAGGTCTGGCCCGTCATACAGACGTCTTTAGCTCCAGCTCTAGCGACAATGGTGGCTCGGTCGTGACATTCATCAGTAAATTAATTTTTAGAAAATTTACATTATATAATTAACCAACCAAAATTAATTACACTTATCTAATCATTTTAAACCTCATACCTATTTGGGCTTAAATAATTGGGTGAATTACACAATTGAGCAAAAATGCTCCTTGTCTTGAAAACATAAGCATTTTTTTGTGGTCTTAATAACTTGAGCAGTTTTACATTAAATGAAGTTGAAAGTACAAAAATCCTAACTAATAGAGAACTTTTTGTAATTATAAAATGCCACCGCACCTTTTTGAAGCCGTAATTACAAAAATGCAATCACACCTTTTTAATTCGAAATTACAAAAAAGGCCACTGCTTCTTATACAATAAAAAATAATGTCAATCCAGTTGTGTTTCACGTCCATTTTGTGAATAAATAAGGCCAAATTGGCGTCGTTTCGCTCATATACAAGACAATCTATTCGTCTGTGTTTCACGTCTATTTTGTGAATAAATAAAGCAAAATCGTCATCGTTTATCTCATATACAAAAATCAAAGCAAAACATAACATAAGACCAATTCGACATCATTTTTTCATACAATAAGCAAAAAATTATGTCCATTTTATAAATAAATGATGCCATTGCTTCACGAAAAAATACCTTCAAGTGCCTATATATTTAAAACAGGTGAAAATCATTTACACCCCCCAAACTTTGGTTTAAAAATCAAACTTCCCCCTCAACTATGAGCAATAATCATTCTCCCCCTTTGTATCAATGAACTTTCAAAAATTCCTACTTTACCCTCTATACTAGCAAGCTTTTTATTTTATTTTTTATTAATATCATGATATATTTTATTCTATGTTATATCTATAAAACAAAAGCAATATTACAATTAAAATAAAAGGAGTAAATAATAATTAAAGCATATAAGTTAATGATTTCATCAATAAAATAAACGAGAATAACTAATTATAGATATAATTTTACTTGTATTAATACTTTACTAATAAAAATAAAAACTCAAAGTTAATCTATTGTACAATAAAAAATAAAAAATTAATGCATGAAGCAATAGAAGAAATTATTGAGGATAGCAATATATTTTATATAAATTCAAAAATAATCTATTTGTCTTAAATTAATTTTAAATAATAATGTAGGTTATATTTTATCGCGAAGGCGAACCCACATGTTGGGCTAGGATGTACTGGCACTCGCTTGATTGGCCAAAATTTCTATATTTATGTGTTGATTTTTTTGAAAGTAGACATGTATTAAGGTGACACCCATAAAATAAAATTATATTTGAGTACATTGGTCGAGTATGCCTGCAATACTTGCATTTACTCCTCACATTTTGAATTTCTCAGCTCTTTTCTTTATTTAATATTATTTTATATTTGTTTATTCCTACATTATAAATAGTGCATGACAGCTGTAACTTTCAGTTCCTGGGTCCACCTCTATTTCATCATGATAATCTAAACTCAAAAATCTATATATACGATATAGAGAATGATGGTAAACGTACTTTATGGAAAAAATTATATTTAAATATATTGATAATTTTAATGAACTTAAATTACTATAATAAACTATTTATTATTTAAATTATATGTTAAATATTATTAAAAATTATATATAAAATATATCACATAGATGAGAACTGAAAATGCTTGGGACAAAATAGACATTATATAGGATAAAGGGGGGGAGAATGATTATTTTTCATAGTTGAGGGGGGAGTTTGATTTTTAAACCAAAGTTGGGGGGTCAAAATGATTATCACCCTATTTAAAACTAATGAAAATTCGGTTATGTTTATGCATATGTTGAACCAAAAATTACACCCATTTAGAAAACAAATGAGTCCAAATCAAATTCACTTCGTTCATCCACAAAAATACATATTAAAATACAAAAATTAACAGAAATTCAAAGAAAAACATAATTACCCCCAATCTGTCATCATTTATTCATAATGTGAGCCTAATAGTAAGTATAATTTAAAAAAAAATGAGTCCAAATCCTCTTCACTTCATTGATCTATAAAATATATATAAAAATATAAAATGAAGACAATCCGGCCGTATTTATTCATAACTAAGCAAAAATACTCTTCTATATCACAAATAAAGGATACTAAATCGTCATCACTCTGCCCTTATACAAAATCCAGCATCATTTGTTCATAATGTGAGCAATATAAGATGTACATTTTACAAATAACTAAAGCCAAATCGTCATCACTTTCAGTTTAACTTTGAATACAAATGGTCATCACTTTTCCAGTGACTCCAAATTGTCATTACTTTTTCTAATATAACTTATTATAAAAACGAAAAATATAAAAAGAAAAGAAAAAAGAAATGAACGATTTGATTAAAATTTGAAAAAGAAAAGTTATGCTTATAGAGTTTGAGTTTATTTAGTACATTCATTTATATCTTGTTATTTATAGAAGATTGAAAAATGAATGTACTAAATAAACTCTATAAGCATAACTTTTAATGAGCAATACAATAATATGTAGGAAAAGTAAGTAAAACTGAGAGAGAGATAATAGACAAGAAAGTAAAGAGTTTTATTTCTTGAGAATAGTCGGATTCTACGTGAATCGCTTGATGTACAATACAATTAAATATGGGTATTTATAGTAGAGATTTATCTAGTCTTAATTATGGTAAAATACAAAGACTAATAAGGCTATGAGTCTGTAAACTCAAGGCAATGGTATATACGAAACTCTAACTAGGAGACTGTAAACCCTAAGGCGGCGAGATGTATACCTTGTGTCCTATATATGCGCCGACTGAGATGCCATGGAATGAGGAGCAGGTGTGTATCCTCTACGCCTCGGTGACTTGTAAGCTGAGTCTAATCTCGCTAGCTGGACTTGTATCCACGTAATCATAGGTGACGTATTTTTGCCAACACAGTCAGTCCCCTCACTTGCTGAGTGTTGTTGTAAGCAGACATGAAATTAAAGAGGTATGAGAAAAGATGTGAAAAAATATCTTTTAGTCTCTTTGACAAAGACTGACGCTTTATTTCTTCGAGAACCCCATGTGTCTTCATCTGATTGGTCTATGTTGATTCTATGTACCTTTCATATAAATGCATTTTAATGTGCCGAATAGTTTCATATCTTCATGTCATAATTACACTGACCGTTTCACATTTCATCCTTATCTCATTCTGTCTATAAATATGGGCTTTATGATGGACGAAAATCACAAATCTTTCTTTAGTGAAATACAGTACTTCTTCAAAAGTTTCCTTATGAAATAATAGTCTTCCTTCTTAAAAAATGTTCGCCTTTGATCTTGGTTTGATATTCCCAAAACAACTCCTTCATTTAGAATAGATGGTGCATGAGAAAACTATAAAAAGAGAACCTCTACAGTTTTCTTCTTTAGTTTCTCCATCCATGATTGGATGAACGGAGTCCCCCAAGTTATAAAGTTTGATTGTGATTCTAACGACGTTCTTCGAAATATCTTTGACGTGGCATGTGCACTGATTACAGTGTGCTCATCTTCTAACACAACGGTTGCTGCGATATTCCTCTTGTCATGCGGGGTCATGACGCTTGGCCCTTTCAGCTGTCGTGAGACTTCTCTTCCTGGACGCCGTCGGTGTTCAGGTAGCTCTTTCGATGGTGTCGGGTTGAAGCCTCCATGCCTGGCTCCATTTCATGGTAGAAGAGAAGATGCAGTTCTACCATCAGCGGGTTAGTGAGTTACCAAGCTCTAACTCTACTCGTAGTCCAAAGTTGTCTCTTGGCTCGGCCGGTCCGGCTTCATTGCTATTGCAACGCCTCTTCCACAGTTGGATGTGGGATACCAAAGGGAAGAGTCTCCCTTGTGGTAGGTTCTCAGCGCAATCCTTTTCTTTTATGATAAACTCCTAATTGCACTTGAAGATCTGCAGGGCAGTGCACTTCCGTTTGATTAGTAGAAGTTGAAGCTAATCCTCGAGTGCGCTTGTTGTGGCGGGAGAAGGTTTCGCCTTTGCTCAGATACTTCCGAGGTCCTTTGCTGCGGACAGAACGGTCAGGCCTTGCTTATATCAGAGACTGCGTGTCAAAGATTGCTTGGGCTGACATATCTCCTGATGCCAAGAAGAACTTCGAGCTGTCTACTGACTAGTAGCTACAATCTAGATGAAGGATCTTGGCCATATCCAGTTCATAGAAACTCACAGTTTTTAGTCTTTTCGTTTCTTAAGAATGCCTGTAATGAGCAGTGATGTATTCAAAAGAATTCAATTGCATATTGTGAGCCTACGGACTTTTGATATTAATGAAACGGTCATTCATTAATATTTTTATGCGTACTTGCATAGTTACTTGTAGTGTAGTCAAGCAGCATGTTACGAGTGTCTTTCTGGGGCTAATGTCTTTAAAAGACGGGTGTGCCCACTGTTGGATGCTGCATTTACATCAGTAATGACAACTTTAGATTACGCCGGTAATGGGATGTCTTTAACCTGTAGTATGTAATGTGGCATTTTTGCGTTCAAGTTAGAACATCTATGCTTGTTTACTCGAGTATTTTAAGACTTTCTAGCACTATGCGAGCAGGAGTTCCCACTGACATGTAGGTGCAGTTTATGGAATTGATGATTTCAATTTACGAATAATGTCTGGTGGTTGAACTAGAAGTGATTTAGCTTTAAGCGAACAGTTTACTCTACTTTTTGTAGTAAAAAGTGAGTGTATTACTTTAACTTAAGTTGTACAGGGGCTATGAATATTTGGATCGTAGACGGATTTGATGGTAAAAACGGACTAAATAGTATAGTAGTTTCATTGATAAATGGGGCGGAGAGCTGGATAAAGACATAACAAGACGGGGCTGAGTTCCCGTATAAAGTAATGATAAAAATGACGAACAAGAAAGAATAAAATACATGTCTCAAGTATGTGGGTCCAGTCAACCTTTTAAGAGTACTACTTCTTAAGCCAAATGATAGTTGTACCTTTCTCGTCTTCGGGGGATTCACCTTGTTTTACAGAGAGTTAGTATTCTGAAGGCCTGGAAGTGTTCTCCGAGGTCCCTCACCGGCTGCTGGTGGGGTCCCAATGTGTAATTCGTGGGCCACTAACCATTCTGTGATATAGCTTTCCATTAATGAAACAGTAGCTAACTGCCCATCTTCGTATTTGTCTACTTTCTACCTTGTCTTTAGAGAGTATTCCCTTGTCCCAGTACTCCACCAGTGCAGCATGCCAATACATAATGGATCCTGTGTTTGGAACTTCAAAGTTCATCAGGTCTGCGGAGGTCCACTCGATCTCTGTCAGCTGATTGCTGTTGATAGCCAATTTTGTCCCTCCATTTTCTATAATTGTCTATGTTTAACCTAAAGATGAAATATTGACTATTTGTGCATAATTTGCATTAGAAGACATGCATTTACGTGTGTTATTCTCTACTTATTTGTGGCTATATTACGTTATTTTGTATTATTTAGACTATTTGTCAAAATTACGATTGTTTGTGCAATTTAGTGCATTTATAGTATTTAACAAATATGTGTGGCTAATTATGCTTAATTAATTTGACTTGACCTAAGTTGTATGCTTTTTTCTTCTTTTATATAAAATATATATTTCTTTTGTCTTGCTCAGTACCTTTAGTTAAATATTAGTTCGATTAATTATATCTAACCCATTATTTTTAACTCGTGCGCCGTATCCTTTTGGAATTCAAATTCTCTTGATTTTGAATAATTTTCTTAATCTCTACTTAATTCAAAATATCTTTCATATTTCATTCTCTTTTTATTAAAATCCTATCTTGAACCTGGACAGAAAATTTGGACCAAATACATCATTTTATTTGAATTTCAAAATCTGATTTGGCGTAATATTTTCAATTAATTTCATAATCTCCCAAATTATCTAATCACTCCCTCAATCTCTCCCGTCATCCTTCTCTTTTTTCCTCTCCCATTTTCTTGACTACATAGATCACCACCCAAGGAAAATTCCCAAAAATCAATCTCTCACCCAACTTCCCAAATCAAGACCCCTATCACTCAATTTCCCCAACATCGGCTAATCGCTCCCCTAATCTCTTCACCCCAATCTCTCCTAAATCATTCTCAATCAAAATCCCTGAATTTGGGGTCATCTCCAACGTCTCTTATCTTCCCCTAATCCTTAACAACATACAGTATCCCTATGTCCAAATCCCTCTAATCTCTTCCATTATCTCCCTCAATCTCTCCAATCACTCCTTAATCCACTCTCATATAATTATCATATAGGCCCAACGTTTCTATCCCTCTTTTGATACTAGATACATCACCACCAAATCCTCCAAATCTCCCACAATCTCTCACAATCCCTCAAATCACTCCCCCCTAATCAATCCCCTGAAATCCTCTTCCTCAATCTTCCCCAACGGTCAAATTCCCATGATCACTCCAAATTGAAAATTGAATCTTTTCCAAAATAAGTCTCCAACAATGATTATATAAACAGTACCAAATGGGGATAAAGGAACTAGTCATTCTCCCTCTGAAACAGAATACACATCCAAATGCCTTCATCTTCCTCCTCTTTATACCGTGCCACCAACAATGACAGTACACACCCATACATGGTGACCAACATAGATACACTTCTCTATACACACCAACACAATAACATATCAAAAGGGGTTATCTTCTTCACCCTTTGCACCGACACACACAAAACACTCCATCAATACACACACCCTCAGTACAAATATGTACACACATCCCACATACCTCCTCATCTTCTTCACCCTTTACATCCATCATCATAACATATAACACAATTCACCATACAAAACCAAGGCCAGCAGAACATACACCATTCCACACACCACCAAGATCACGAGCACCAGTACAGATCGAAAACAGCTATGCTTATATGAACAGACTCTATATACGAGCCTACACAGTTGTGCCAATGAAAAATATTCATTTTGAGGCCTATACACTGATTTGAACGGATACTACACGGCCAATGACATCATGGAGGCCAATACAAGCCCCATCCCGTTATATACAATGTCCCTTTCCGTGTCCCCAAAAATAAAACAATAGGCGATGACGATATGTATTACTTTGCAAAGCAAGTAATAATGGAGTTGTGGGGTTGGTGGTGCTTGGCATGGAAAACCGGCCCGGACTCCGCTTTTGCAGTCGTACCGACATCCCTATCCTCTACTTGATGCAATACACTAATTTGAGCCTAAACTCTTACAAAATTTATTTTCCTTTTTATTGTCTTTTTTTATTATTATTATTATTATTATTATTATTATTATTATTATTATTATTATTATTATTATTATTATTACAGTAATCAACTTTATTTTTTTACGAGGTATATTCGGATGGATATTTTTGAGACGACACTCCAAAAATGCTTCTAATACAATTTGTTATTGCGTTCTTTCAATTTGCATTTTATTGTTATTAATTATTAGCATACTAACTAATTGGTTTTGTTTTGCGAGGTCACTTGGTTGAAGTTTACTGAGGAAGAAGTAATTAGCCAATTTGAACCTTTTAGTTAATTTTTATTATTATATGTATCTAACTTGTATATGATAGTGGAAATTATTTTGTTAGATTTAGTTTAATTTATCTTTTGAATGCAAATTATAAGTCCAGCCGGGAACCACCTTTGGTGGAACCTAAGAGGTGTCTAACACCTTTCTCTCGGATTAACTTGAACCCTTACCTAGAATTTGTTTTTGCAAGACCATGTTCTCGAAATTAATTATAAAAATTTTCTAGAAATAAATTTGGTGTCCTAATATGCCTAGTTAAAAAATATGTTAGGTGGAGACTCCAATTCTTATCCGTGAGTTTCAATAAGTCGAGCCTTTTTTTGAACTCTAACCGTTTCGGGAAAAATGGGTGTCGACAACCGCCCAAGCTGGTATCCGAATTTTCAGCCACTTCATCATCTTGTAGGAGATGCTCCCGATAAACAAACTCCTTCTGAATTTTGTTTAAGAGTGCCTTTATCTTTACTTGCCGGTCTGGTGTGCAGACGCCTTTTATGGAAAAGATCTAGTTTACTTGATCGACAGCTGATCGGAAGCTGCAATGGAGACTGATCTCCTTGGCCCCCAATGTGTAGGCTAAGTCAATAGCTTGAATTATGGCTTCTTATTCTGCTTCGGTGCTCGGGCAACTTACGGCCTTGTAGAAGATTAACCCAGTGGGTGATTTGATCCATAGGTCAAGGTCGACCTCTTCCCCTTCAAGATCCACACCCGTATGGATTGTCCAGCATCCGGGCTTATTCATCTCTGCATTCTTCATTGACTCCTCTGCCTTTGACGCTAATTCTTCAACAAAATCTTTAGCAAAGCCTTCAAGGGTTTGTGACCCAATGGTCGCTCGTGGTTGATAAATGATATCGTATCCTCCCAGCTTCCCAGCCCATTTCGCAATAAAATTTCGAAAATCTCTCCCCTTTTATACGAAACAGCCCCCCTGCTTTAGCAAAATCCCAGATTCAACACTGCGTGTTTCAGACCATGTTCCTAGTTACAAGCCTTCACATTAAACTCAATTTATATGACAAAAATAATCACATAATAGAAGAAAGGAAGAGCACCCTATTTAGCGTAATTAGATTGCCTTTTTGGCAATCTTACATTGCTTATGTCCCTGTTCCAAATTATGTTCGCACTTCACAGTGCTTTATACAAATCAATGAATTTAAACCATGCTTAAACATAATTCATTAGTTACATTCAAAAGATAAAGGGGAGTAGTAATGGTTAGGCCTTGATCCATACAGTTTGTTGTGAATCATCAACTATTCTTATAGAAATCAACACCCTTCAAAGAAAAGGTTAGTGCGAGACATGGTTTTCTTTAAACCACATCACCATTTGTAAAACCTGTAAAAAAAAAAAAAAGACCTGGTATAGCCTTGAAGATTATCCATGAGATGTTGTAGAAAAAGGCATGTAAAGGGCCAAACTTGGCAAAACAAACACATAATTGTAGACCAACAAAGAATAAGCAAATAGCCTATCAAACCAAGAATTTCATTATTCCAACTCACAGGTTCTATACCTTAGTAATAGATGAGGCAAAGAACAGATGTAAACTGTATGGTTTCAGTTAGGAATAAAAGCCAAGAAATAACAGAGAACTTTTTGTTTTCTTTCTGAAGGAAGAGAGGATATTAATATGCTATTTTTGTGAGTTTTCAGCATGTGTAGGTGTGTAAAATAAGAGGAGAAGACTGCCTTTTTATAGTTTTAGGCTTGGGGCTGATTTTACTTTATTTTCGTAAGGGAAAGAATCAATGAGAGCTTAACATGGTAAGCGATCAATTCTAATTTTCGATTTTAAGGCAATTCTAGGTGCAAACAAATAAATCCCAAAAAATAACGAAAGAAGGAAAATCCTATCATCAGACAACTAAATGTAGGAGGTAATCAAAGTAACGGCTGAATTGCAAAAATATGCTACCGGAAGCCATGGTTTACCAAATTGCCCTCACTAACAGATGTTTAGCAAAAAAGCCCTCATTAGTTGAATGAAACTTTTTTCGTACCAAAATACCCTTACAAACCAATAAAAAGACACGCACAGTCCATCCCTTTCCTTTTCAGTACTCACGCGATCACAGCAACCCTAAAGACCCATTCCTTTCAGAGATTGCTCCGTTCAAGCAAAGGTTCATTGTAAGATTTCTTCAAATTGCAATTGAATTTTACTAACATTTTGATTAATTTCTTTATAATTTCATTTATATTATGCTTAACTTTGGTTAAAATTCGATATAAACCAAATGAGATATGATTTTTATTCATAATAATAAAAAAATACATGACATTAGATTGATTACAATAATTGTAATATGTACTTTCATAAAAAAAAAAAAAACAAAATCTATCAATTCTGGAAAAGTCTTGGCTTATTGACAATAGTTTAAGCTCTAGTGCAATAGGAGGCTTGTACAAAGTTATTGCCTACTGCCAAGACTTTCAACCCTATTGCAATGAGGGGCTATAGCCAAGACTTGCAGCTCTGATGCAATGGGGTCCTTGTAGACACTTCTTCCCTATTTCCAAGATTTACAGACCTATTGCAATGGGGTACTTGCAGACAAATTCTCTATAGCCAAGACTTGTAGCTCTGGTTCAATAAGCACAAAGCAGAGACTTCTTGGCTATTGCCAAGACTTTCAGACCTGTTTCTATGGGGGACTTGCAGACAAAGTCTCTGCAAGTTTTGGCTATTGCCAAGAGTTGTACCTCTGGTGGAATAAGCACCTAGGAGAAACTTCTTGGCTATTGCCAAGACTTTCAGACTGTTGCTATGAGGGGCATGCACACAAAATCTCTGCAAGTCTTGGCTATTACCAAGAGTTGCAGCTCTGTTGCAATAGGCACCTAGGAGAGACTTCTTGCCTATTGCCAAGACTTAAAAACTGTTACTATGGGGGTCCTTGCAGACAAAGTCTCTCCAAGTCTTGGCTATTGCCAAGAGTTGCAGCTCTGGCGCAATAGGCACCTCAGAGAGACTTCTTTGCAAGACCTTAAGCTCAGAAAAGGGCAACATTTTTACCGATGGTCCTGCTTCTATTAAAGCATATTATTTATATTGATTATGTGCAGGATTAGTACTATGACAACGCATTGCATTTGCATAGCTTATAATGGGGAATGAGATGCAAACAGCAGATACAAAAATCATGACATAAAGTTGATACTTGTCGAAGACGGTATAACCTACCAGGCATTTGAAAAAGAAATTTGTAATGCTCTAAGCATCAACACTGATGAAAGTGAAGCAAAGATAAGGTTTGACACGAATCTTGAAACGTGCAGAGCATGATGGTAACAAATGATCAAGAACTTATGACTTGCATGTATCGGCTGAAGAATGGTGACAATTTCAGAAAATCCCGCTTCACAGTAGAAGTTATTAAAATGAAGGACATGTCAAGTAACAACAACACCACCACCACCACCACCACAAGTACATGCAAATTCTTTGTGAATTAAGCTGACCATAGCATGGTGTTGCATCAAAAGGAAGGGCAGTTGTTGATTATAAATATTTTTAAAAATCAAAAGTGATGGGAAAGTTAATATTATCAATAAACTGAACTTTTGGCTATAGCCAAGACTTTACACTCATACAGATAACCAATTCAATTTAACTTGACGCAAATTCTTGGCAAAGGGTAAGACTTCCTACTGAAACTTATTTATCGACTTTAATATTAGAAATAATTAAGTTGCCTTGAAGTCTTGCCATAGACAATAGTATTGACAACTAAATTCCACCAAGTCTTGGCAAAAATATTACCAGCACAACCCTCTACGAATTATTTATCAATTTTAAATTAATTATATAATATCAGACTTGGAATTAATTAACTAGAATTTAAGTCTTGGCAAGACTTTCCATCTAATCCCTTCACTCCACAACAACTAAAAAGCCTTGAAGTCTTGCAATTGCTAACACTTCCATCTCATCCAATTCAAAACAACTCCAGTTTTTAAAATATCAAACATCCAAGTGTACTTGTTTATATAAACATAAAAAATAGAGTAAATATGAAACACACGTAATTAAAACTACTCATCAGCTTTCTCTAACTCTTTTGCAGTACTAAAAGTCTTATTTGGACTACTACACGGATCATCTTGCGATGGAGGGTAACAACCGAAAATTTGGAAATTCATCGCCCACATCACATTTTTGCCTCTTCCTGGCACCTTCATCAGAAAATCTTGGTTGACTTATAAAATCATCCACCACATCTAAATTTGCATGATCATGATCAGAAGATTCAATATCCATTACCTGCAAAATTTAAAAAAATAATAATGATAGCATATAATAACAAAATAATGAAACAATAATGAAAAGACCATATACAAAAACACTCCATAAATTTGCCAAAAACTCCACCTTTCAACAACGTCAATTGCCGCTATGTCAAAAATTCACTAACCAAACTACTATACTTCACATCACCACCCCAAGAACCTTTGGCATCAAACCAGTGCTCAAACTTAAAATTTTGATCTCCTTCCTATAGGAACAAAAGATAAAATATGCATATTCAACAACACTATTATAAATATGATAACAAAACAGAAAGCAACTGACAAGGGAACATACATTATGATGTACCATCATGAACTCACAATGAGTATGCAGAAAAATTCCTGCCACCAAAAATAAACACAACTTAAAAAAATAGAAAACACCTACAGAACAAGCAAATTAACTACAACTACTGCCAATAACCAACACTTTAAACTCTACCAGAAAGGGCAAATTGTACACATAGTCTCCGCAAATATTGCATGTACCCAAGACTTTAATTTCTGATGCAAAGCGAAAGTTACACTAAAAATCTCTAAAAGTATTGGCAATAGAAAAGACTTTAAACTCTACTGCAGTAACACACTTCAGGAGAAAATCTATTAAAGTCTTGGCAATAGCCAAGACTTTCAGTTCTGGTGCAAAGGGAACACATTCACTGAAAATATCTAAACATATTGGCAATAGCCAAGACTTTAAACTCTATTGCAATAACCAATTTAGAAAAAATCTATGCAACTATTGGCAATAGCCAAGACTTCGATCTGCTGAAAATGGGACCTTACACTGAAAAATCTCTAGAATATTGGTTATTGCCAATACTTTAAACTCTACTGCATAACCAATTTAGAAAAAGTCTATACAACTCTTGGCAATAGCCAAGACTGTACGCTATATAAAATTTGAAGCTTCAAATGACCGGAATGAAACAAACACAACCAAAAGAATCTACAAAAACCTCAAAACATAAATCAAAATGGACATAACTGACAAATAAATATATAAACAGCCCCAATAAGTATACAAATAAAATTGCAGGTGAAAAAATTTGCAGAAAAATGAATAGGCTTAGTAAAAATAATAATTTAAACAAAAAATAATACAACAAATACAGGAAAATAGAGAATACGAACCCTAAATCTCCAGCACAAAATGAAGAAAGAAGGAAACAGATCAGGAACATCGATAGAGAGAGAGAGAGAGAGAGAGAGAGAGAGAGAGAGAGAGAGAGAGAGAGAGAGAGAGAGACCCTTTTCAGAGGAGAAACATGAATTATGTTAGAATGGGGACAAAATAGTACTTTCACAGCGGGGCTATGAGGTGGAGGGCATTTTGTTAAAATATTTCTAAGTGGGGGCAATTAGGTAAGACCACCTCTTATTGAGGGTACTAGGTGAAAATTTTTGCAAAGTAACTAATTTCTTATACTAATTGATTTAAATTTTCAAGATTTTCCAAAAGCTCTGTCCTTTTTCCTTTTATGTGAAAGAATCCAAGTGGTTTTACAAAACAATCATATCCTGGGAGCACTTCAATTTCGAATTTTTAAACAAACTGCTATTCCCTTCTATGGTCAGTTTCAAACTCGTATAGGTTTTCCTTTTAGCTAGAATCTTTAACAAAATTAAAGGGAAACATGAAAGGAACTATAGTATTCACATATTGTTAAAATATACTCGGCACTCAAAATTAAATACAAGGCAAAGAAGATTTTGAATCTATTAATAAAATCAAACCGAGATAATAATGGCCTGCTTTTTCATTCTTAGCATAAACTCGACCAAATACATACAAGTGCAAAGTAAAACAAGAAACGTCCATTATACATGTTCCGAAAACATTTTCATACTCAAACTCAGGATCTTATACACATCCATGAAACAAATTTGACTTATCGAAACTGTAAAATTTTAAATTTTGTAGTTGAACGTAAAGGATTAATTCACCGAGTTAAAGTATTGTCACATTAAGCTTTTAGTCATGCTCACATAATGCAAACTGTATGTATAAAAAATAAAAGTGAATATACAAGTTCATTGAAACCGGGTCGGGTCGCAGCAGAAATGGGTTAGATGGGCCGGGTTCTTCTGACCCACTCGTTTGAACTTCGATTTTGCCTTATATATGCGTGGACATTGATGATTATCATGATTCTCGCTTAGATTTGTTCGGATTTGTATGATATGCTTGATTTCTCTTGTTTTCCTTTTCGAATCGTGAGAGAGAGAGAGAGAGATGAGATAGGAGAGAGAGTTGGGGTGCACGGTGTTCATGGCAGAAATGGTGGATGAGGGTGGATTTGGGGTGGATTTTGGGCGAGGGGATGTATTTGGACAAGTTGGAGAGGAAAAAGTGGGAAAAGAGATAGGTGTGGTGGCTGAATTCTAGTGGAGGGAGTAGAAAAATTGATTTTAGGATTTAATTTGGGTGAGGGGCTGTTTGGATAAAGGAAAAAAACAAGAAAATCGGGTGGGGTTTGCGTGGACGCATGATTGGCCGAGAATGTGCCACGTGTGCATGTGTAGCTGATATGTATATGTAGCATATGGTTTGAGTGTATATTTAGTGTGTATAGGAGTATATTTGGCCAATAATTAACTTATGAATGCCAATAAATGAAAAAATAATTAATAAAACATTAGGAATAATGTTGGTAACTTAGGAAAAATAATAATTAATTCAAAATAATTATAAATGAGTTTAGATAGTATTAATTAAGTGTAAATATTTACAAAATAGATATTTAAGCGTATTAATTAGAGAAATAGTTGCAAAATTGCACAAATATTTTGAAAACGACTTAAATGATGCAATTATGTAATATAATAATATTTAAATATATATGTATATAGATAAGGGATTGATGTTAAAGGTGACGTAGATAAATGTATGATATCTAATGCGATTTTGTCCGAGAAATTAATACTTCATTTTACATTTAGGCATGGCCAATTATGAAAATCGGAGGGACAAAATTGGGTGTCAACAAGGAGTCCCTTACTGGCATATTTTATGGAAAACTGTTTCTCATCTTCTTCCCGCATAAGGACCACGTTCTCGTCGGAAGCTGTAGGAGATGCATCTTTGTTCGGGTTAACACTTGACAGCAATATATTTGCCACCCGGGCTGTTGATGTTTTACCAACACTTCGGAGAGCTGGTATCATAGTACTACGGCCTTGGGAATCAGATGAGTTATCTCCGACGCCTGCTCTCTTAGCTCCTCTACTTCTATTTTAGCCTTTCGCTCGAGAGAAACATCCCATAGCGAATCTTCATTGATCATATTCACTTCTACTTTCGGCCTCGAATCGAGGAGCCTTTTGGGCACTGGACACTCTCTTAACGAGGACCGCTCATTCCGTAAGTCATTGATCCCGCACTGGGTCGGGTATCTGAATACTTGATGAAGTGTTGAGGGTACTCCCTTTACGGTGTGTATCCACGGCCGCCCTAGGATAACATTATATGAAAGATTACAAATCAGTACCTGGATGCAGACCGGCAGAGCTAGTTCCCCGACAGACTTTTCATAGATGTTAAAGTTGATTATCCTACAGGAGCTCGGAAGCATCCCCCGTTGTTGGCCTGTCTTTTGTAGTATCTCCCATCGAATGATATTTACATCACTTCCTAGGTCAATCAGAGCCCCCTCAATTTGAAAATCGAGCACCGTCCTGATGCTCCTCTTCCTCTGCTATTAGGCTGAACGCAGTTGGACTAGCGGGTAGCTCCGGTGCTTCAGTCCCTCAAGTTTTGATCGATCTGGATGTCGTGAATATCGCGTTGATGCTTCTCTTATCTTTAGGGTTGGGCTCTCTTGATCGCGTTGCTCCTTGTTCCATCAAGTCCTGAGATGTCATTCCTTAAATAAATGGTCAATTTCCAGCATTAGGGCCTTGCAGTTGACTGTGGCGTGGCCATTGCTCCGATGAAAATGGTAGTAGGGCATTGAGCTCCTTCCAGACGCGCCCTTGATAGTGGGCGGCCGACGTACCCTAGAGCCTAGTTTTCCAAAGTGCTAGGCAACTAGTTCTACAACGTTCACCCTCAGTCCAAAGTCTTTGAAGTTACGAGATTCTGGGCTTTTCTCATGAGGTTCGTTGCCTCTAAAGCTGCTTTTCTTTACGGTCCCTGCTTGACTTTGAATCCTTCCTTTTGTTCTCCATCCGTCACCATCCCCCTCTGGAAGTAGACTACCTGCTTGCTTGCTCCGTGCACATTCGCTGAGGTCTTGAGGTTGCTCAGGCTCAAGACAGATTTTCTCAGTATACCTTTGACGTAGGGCAGTCCACATGGTCACCGGATGTTGAGTAACACTCCACTATAACTCCCAAGTGGCTAATGAGCCCCTAGAATTCAGGATTTTAGAAAATGCTACCACAACAATGTTATCGGTAACTGCAGGGAGCTCCATGTGTTCCCTTTGAAATCGCTCCTGGTAATCCTTCAATAGCTCGTCGTCGCGCTGCCGTATCTCAAAGATATCTTCCATGCGCTTCTCCTGCTTACGAGCTCCAGAGTGCGTCTTCTTGAATAAATCCTGCATCTGGGGGAATGAATCGATTGAACCCATTGGTACCAGAGTGTACCAAGCGATGATACCTTTAGTTAAGGTCGAGCCGAACCTATTCAACAGAGCGGATTGAGTTTCTTCTTTGCTAATATCATTGCTTTTGACGGCCGTATAATAAGCTGCAATATGCTCGTCCAGATTAGTGGTTCCATTGTATTTAAAGTTATCCGGTTGGGGGAAGTACTTTGGTATGTGGATCGGTACAACACTTGCTTTGTATGCATGATTATAGAAGTTCTGCCCATCTACGGTGGTAACTTGACGTAGAGAACCAGGCACGTTATGGATCCGATCGTGAATGGCCTTTATCTCCTTCAGGATGTCCTGAATGACATGTGTTCCTTTTAGATCTTGATTGTTGATTGTTGTGGAATTAGCGGGGGTGGCATCCATCTTGAGTCTCCAATTGCGCACGGATTTTGGTGACTCGTTCACGCGTGCTGGTCCTCGCTGGACATCGGCCTCTGAGACGATCCAACAAATATTGCTCCTAACTTTTGGGCCATGGCTTCGGCCATATTGGCCGATTTTTTCTCTGCCCGTTCTTCTTGGTTCTTGAAGAGACTAATGAGGAATTCCTTAAGCCTGGATTTATTTCCGCGTGGCAGATCATCTTCCCCATCACTGGCTACATGGATTGGATCCTTGGTAGGATCCTTCGTCTGTCCGTTAGGATCGCTGGGATCCTTTACAGAATCGTCTGCTGCATCGACAGTATTCTTAGGAACATTGTCGTTGTCGTTTGACATGACTGTGCCTTTTCCTTCGCAGAAACTATAATTTCCTAGGCCCCACGTGGGCGCCAAACTGTTTAGGTCTAAATTTGACCGTTTAGGTAAAATAATTAAATTTGTTAGAGGGTCACAAGCAATACAGTAAATATGCATGAAAAGTGAGTAAAACTGAGAGAAAAGTAATAGATAAGAAAGTAAAGAGTTTTATTCATTGAGAATAACCTGATTCTGTGTGAATCGCTTGATCTACAATCAATGTAAGGAGGAGTATTTATGGTAGAGATTTATCCAGTTCTAATTATCGGAAAATACAAAGACTAATAAGGTCATGGGCTTGTAAACTCAAGGCGGTGGTATATACGAAACCTTAACTAGGAGATTTTAAATCCTAAGGCAGCGAGATGTATACCTTGCGTCCTATGCATGCCCCAACTGAGCGGCCATAGCATGAGGAGCAGGTGTGTATCCTCTATGCCCGGTGACTTGTAAGCTATGTCTGGTTTTGCAAGCTGGACTTGTATCCCCGTAATCATAAGTGTCGTATTAGTGTGATTTTCAGAAAACCAATGGTAGAAACGGATATAGGAGGCCAAGACAAATCCAGAGATGTATTTTTTTGTAATATTCTGGTGGTGATCCAGTGGCGGTCAACGACGGTCAACTAAAGAGAAGAAGGAGAAGTGGGAGATGATTTTTCTAGAGAGAAAAGTGTGACTGTGAAATAATTGTAGAAAAGTGATTAAGGGGTAGAAATGAAAATATTTTAAAAAATGCTCAAAAATTTAAGACCATGAAAAAAGTGCTTACCGTGCTTAGCAAATTAAGTCCAACCCAAAAATGTTCAATTCTCATAAAAAAATATAAATAATTACCCGCTCTACCCATTCCCTCATTCTTTCCGTTCACATAAATTTTTCTCTCTCTCTCTCTCTCTCGCCCCCCCCCCCCCCCCCCCTCAATTCTCCAACCCTAACTTCCTCAAACTCTTTCTCCTTGAAATTGGTTTAAGGTGTTTGGGAGATAATTTTTGAACCACCATTGTTGAGCTTGTAGCTCTTGATTATAAAATTTTAATTTTTCTGCATTTATCATTTGATTCAAAGTTGGTGTTGCAAAATATTATCTCTAGTACCTTTAGATAGTTCATACAATAACTTAGTTGCATTTGGAGTTGATTTGAGGTATTTGGAATATGATTTTTGAATACCCACCGTTGTTGAGCTTGAAGCTCTTGAATATGAAATTTCTATTTTGTATTTTTGTTTCATTCGAAGTGGATGTTTCAAAATATTGTCTCTAGTACCTTTGAAACGTTCATGCTAAAATTTGATCTATATTTTTCGGCTGAGAATCAAAGAAGAAATAATGTGTATATTGCTATAGTATACATCTTACTACACAGATACTTTAACTATATATTGCTATAGTTTACTGAAACAGTATATTGCTACAGTATACAACTTACTACATAGATACTTTAACCATACACTGCTATAGTTTACTGAAATAGTATACTGCTATAGTATGCAGTTTACTACAACTGTATACTTCAACTAAATAATTTATACTTTTTTAATATACACCTTTTGTGTTTGAGTCAAAGTGTAAGTTGTTATCGATAAAATAAATATTTCGAATTTTATTCTTTTGAATAGATTATAATCTTTTTAGTATATCGTATACTCTTCTGTTATACAACATTTTGTGTTTGGATCGATTTGTGAGTTGCTATTGAATAAATGGATCTTTTGAATTTTGTTGTTTCGAATACATTATACCTTTTTGGTACACTGGATACTTTTTTGGTATACACCTTTTTGTGTTTGGATCAAGTGTGAACTATTATAGAACAAATGAATGTTTTAAATTTTATTGTTTTGAATACGATATACTTCGTGTTGTGTTTAGATCGACGAATGTGAGCTGATGTCGAACAAATGGATATTTTAATTTTTACCGTTTTAAATACATTATACCTTTTTGACATATCGTATACTATTTTAATATACAACTTATGTTTGGATCGAAGTGTAAGCTCTATTAAATAAATTGGTGTTTCAATTTTTGCTGTTTTAATTACATTATACCTTTTTAGTGTTCCATATGCTCTTTTGGGATACACCTATTTTGTTTAGTTTGAAGTGTGAGTTACTATTGGATAAATGAATATTTTTAAATTTTGTTGCTTTAAATAAGTATACTTTTTTTGTACACTTTGTACTCCTTTGATATATCTTTTTGTGTTTGGATCTGAATGTGAGTGACTATCCAACAAATAGACATTTTAATTTTTGTTGTTTTAAATACAGTATATATTTTTGGTATAATGTACATTCTTTTAGTATACCAATTGAAGAGTGTGAGCTACTATCAAATAAATAATTTTTTGATATTTTGTTGTTTTAAACATAATATTCTTTTTTTGGTCTACTGTATACTCTTTTGGTATACCTTTTTATGTTTGGATTGAAGTTTGACCTCCTATCAAACAAATTGAGCTTTTAATTTTTATTTTTTTTAAATATAATATATATTTTTGGTATTATATCTTATTGGTATGGTATTATATTGAGGAAATATAGTTAGATATTATTTGATATAATTATGTACCATATTGATATATTACGCAACATTAGTACTTCCAGATATAAGAAGGTGATCAATCAACACTACACCAACAACATATCAATTGCATTCTTTAAAAAAATGATATATTTATAAATATGACAAAAACTACATTAATAAAATCGACTACTAATATATTATTTTGTCGTATTATATATACTCTCTTTCCTATTTATGTGAGGTAATTTGATTTGGTACGATGTTTAAAAAATAAAAAAAACTTTTGAAATTTGTGGGTTAAACAAATCATAGAAATTTATGTGGTTGAGAATCATTTCATAAAGTTGAATTGCTACTAAATATAGAAATGTGTCATTCTTTTTGGGACTGGCAAAAAAAAAAAGTGTGTCACATAAAATGATATGGAGGGAGTATTATTCTTTTATACTGCTATACATTATAGTTTATCAGACACTAAAAGCATATAGAAAATAAATTTTAAAATATATTCCCTCAGAGTTATTGACATAGAGAAAGAAACAAGAAAGGAAAGAAAAATAATAAATAAGTACTATTATATCAATATTTTCACTGATATAAAGATAAATACAAAAAGTAATAAAAAATTATACTGAGAAATCATTATGTTATACTGAAAAAGTAAAAATAAAAAAAACTAAAGGCATATTGTATCGATTATTTTTTTCACATGTACTAAGAAAAAAAACTGTACACTACATCAATAGTTATATAACAAAGATTAAAAAAAAACAAAAACAATAATAAATAGAGATATTGGAGGGAAAGTATATTATATCAATTATGTTTTATTGTTGATACAGAGGAAAAAATATAAGGAAAAGTATATACTGTACTGTTAACTGAATTGAAGAAAAAAGGCTTTGACATGAATACTACTGTCCTAAAAGAGATATTGCCTGTATTATCTTTAGGGGTTACAAGAAATTCTATTCGAAGATCCAATAGATCCTCAAGTTATACAACAAACTGACTTTTAACTACTTCAGTGTAGTCGTTTTATTTATAGACTTAGAGAAGTGAGTTTTCAGAAAAGTTATTCACTTTCACAAATAGGCGTGTCAATTCAATTTAGGACTCCCAAATATTACAAACTATTCCAATAATTCCCCACTAGTTTGTAATATATCTCATAACATCACGTATACCAGAAAGTATTTTAATAGATTTGAACATTCATTAATGTAAATACTTTAAAGTCTTGACGGAGTTATTGGTATCTTGATGATTTATATCACAGCTGATCCATGTGTCAAAACTGAAAGTATCACACACATGATATTCTTTAGTAGCTAAGTAATCTAGTATTTAGCTCTTAGCATGATGACGTCCATGTGCTACTAATCTCGATTTCATGAATATTTACAAGACCAACCCTCTAGATCTCGTTTAAAGCAGAACCACTTCAATATTTATATAGGTGGAATATAGACTCGATGTCCCTGTTACTGCAGACATTTGTTAATTTCATTAAGAATAACTCAACCTCTTCTAGTAACAGTTTGCACCTTGGAATTTGCCATTATGCTCCTGTTATAATAAGCATTTAACAATTCCTTAACTCCTCACATAATAGTAAATAGTACATTTGAATAAAGGCTCTAAAATAGGAGATCTGTGCTTAAACAACACAATTAACTTGTTATTACCCATTAAACTTATGTTGTTAGAGTGTATACTAACTCAAATTTGGATTTCCATTACTTGTGCTAAATTTAAGGGTTCTAGCCTTATCCTTCTCAAGTTTATTGTACTGTCTTTTTTGAAAATAAATCTTGCAAAATCAACATAATTCATTGTCATGACAGATTCAAAGAAAATCTTTCTTATGTCGTAGACTCATCACATACTATCCAATTATTTACTACACTTTATATAGCAACAATATGATAATAGCTTGAATGGTTGACATCAACTATGGCCACAAATTTTTAACATTTAAATATATACATATCAACCATTCCGCCTTTTTCTAGCATTATATGCTATTTATTCTTGTTCCATTGTGGAACACAAGTCTATTTTGATGCCCAAATTATTGCATCTTCATTCATACATGAATTTAAATTGCTATAGAGTCATATCATTATAACCATTGGTTGGTTCACCACTTTATAAACCAACATGCTAATAAAATCGTCCATAAACGATGCAAAAGTTGTCTTTCAATAGACACATCTTTTCATAAAAAATCACAAACTTTCCTATGACACAACCACCGAATTGGTAATTTCATGACTTAATTGTCATCAAGATCGAACTTTCGATGAATTCATTAACTAATCAGCCACCATGGATTTGTACGGGAGTAATAAAAAATTCAACTGTTGTAAAATAATAGTAAAATAGTACAAGAACAAGACAAAAGTATATAAGAGGAGAAGGAAGAACTTGTATACTCAAAAGTGTTTCAAGTGTGTCTTCCATACACAAAGTGTCCTCTATTTATAGGACTCCAATACATAGGAAGTTACAAGTCATCCCTAAATGAGGAATTAAGTAGGAGAAAGTGGGGAGGAATTAAGTAGGAGAAAGTGGGGTAGTAAATCATATGTTATAAGTGAATAAATGGAGAGTAGTGGAGAGTAGTGGTCATCCACATTTATACTACATGTATTTGTAACACTTCCCCTTGGATGACCATTTGAAAGATAATGTGCCTCGTTAAAACCTTACTAGGAAAAACCCAGTGGGAAAAAGCCTAGTGAAGGAAAAAGAGTACACATATCCTGTAAAACGCATTTAGAGCTGCCTTATTAAAAACCTTACAAGTAAAACCCAAGTGGGATAAAACCTTGTTAAGGAAAAAAGAGTACAACGCGTATTTTACTCCCCCAAATAAAGACATTCCTTGACATTTCGAAGACAACGCATTCCAATCTTGTAAACAAGCTTCTCAAATGTTGAGGTTGGCAATGCCTTGGTAAAAAAATCCGCCAGATTATCACTCGACCGTATTTGTTGAACATCTATTTCACCAATATTCTGAATATCATGAGTGAAAAAGAATTTTGGTGAAATGTGTTTTATTCTATCTCCTTTAATATATCCTTCTTTCAGTTGCTCAATGCACGCACTATTGTCTTCATATAATATTGTTCGAATCTTCTTCAAAGAAAAACCACAAATATACTGAATATGTTGAGTCATTAATCTCAACCAAATGCATTCCCGACTTGCTTCATGAATAGCCAATATCTCTGCATGATTTGAAGAAGTAGCAGCAATAGTTTGTTTCACTGAACGCCAACATGTAAACAAATAGCCCGTTTGGGACCGACCTTTATGTGGATCAGATAAATAACCAGCATCGGCATAATCAATCAATTGTGACTTGGATTCATTCGAATAGAACAAACCCTTATCAATAGTGCCTTGGAGATATCTAAGTATATGCTTAATACCATCCCAATGTCTTCAAGTTGGGAAAGAACTAAACCTTACCAATAAGCTTCAGAAAAAGCTATGTCTGGCCGAGTATTGTTGGCAAGGTACATCAGTGCATCAATTGCACTAAGATATGGTACATCAGCACCAAGAAACTCTTCATCAATGTCACGAGGTCGAAACGGATCTTTATTCACATCAAGTGATCTCACAATCATTGGAGTGCTCAACAGATGTGATTTATCCATGTAAAATCTTTTCAAGACCTTTTTCTGTATATGTAGATTGATGAACAAATATTCCTTTAGGCAATTGCTCAATTTGTAGGCCAAGACAAAATTTTGTCTTTCCAAGGTCTTTCATCTCAAATTCTTTCTTTAAGCATTCCATTGCCTTTGGGAGCTCTTCAGGAGTCCCAATGATATTCAAATCATCCACATACACAGCTATTATGACATAGCCAGACCCAGACCTTTTTATAAAAACACAAGGACAAACTGGGTTATTTTTGTATCTTTGTTTCAACAGGTATTCGCTAAGGCAATTATACCACATACGTCCCGATTGTTTCAACCCATACAAGGATTTTTGAAGCTTTATTGAACAAGCTTCTCGGGAGCTTTTAAATGCCTCAGGCATTTTGAACCCTTCGGGAATTTTCATGAAAAATTCATTGTCCAATGAACCATATAAATAGGCTGTGACAACATCCATTAGGAGCATATCAAGTTTTTCTCGTACTGCCAGATTTACGAGATACCTGAAGGTGATTGCATCCACCACGGGAGAATATGTTTCCATATAATCAATGCCAGGTCTTTGCAAAAATCTCTGTGCCACAAGTCGTGCTTTATATCTAAAGACTTCATTTTTCTCATTTCGTTTTCGCACAAATACCCACTGGCTTTACACCTTCGGGTGTTCGGACAATTGATCCGAAAACTTCACGTTTCTCAAGTGAAGTCAATTCTGATTGAATTGCATCTTTCCATTTTGGCCAGTCACTTCTCTGTCTACGTTCATTGACAGATTTTGGTTCAAGATCCTCATTATGTTGCATCACATCAACAACAACATTATATGCAAAAGTGTTATCGACAATAATATCATTCCGGTTCTATATTTTTCCGGTAGAGAGTATTTTCAGGTACCCGAGCCTCTCCTGAAGAGGACTTATCAATTGTTATGTCTCTATGCTCTTCTTGAGTAATTACCTCCATATTTTGATCTTTTTGATCAGTTGCTCCTTTTCTTTTTCGAGGATTTTTATCTTTGGAACCGGGTGGTCTACCACGCTTCAAGCGTGCCTTAGACTAACTTGCACTTATAGATTGTCCTACCGGGACATCAACTCAAACAGGAGCATTTGCAGCTGGAATGTAGGATTTAGTAACCCTTGGTAGGTCAGTGAATGCATCTAGCAGTTGATTTGCAATATTTTGCAAATACACTATCTTTTGAACTTCTTGTTCACATTGATTTGTACGAAGATCTAAATGAGATAGTGTTAATGCATTCCAGTCAATATCTTTTTCCAGCTGCTTATTCTCTCCCCCTAATGTTGGGAAAACTGACTCGTCAAAATGACAATCAGCAAACCTTGCGGTGAATAAATCTCCTGTCATGGGCTCAAGATATTTAATAATAGACGGAGATTCATACCCAACATATATCCCCAACCTTTTTTGGGATCCCATCTTTGTGCGCTGTGGTGGAGCAATTGGCACATATACCGCACATCCAAAAATTCTAGGATGGAAAATATTTGGCTCCTGACCAAAAGCCAATTGTAGTGGGGAGAATTTATGATAACTTGTCGGCCTAATCCGAACAAGAGCTGCCGCATGCAAAATAGCAAGACCCCATACTGAAATGGGTAATTGTGTTCTCATAAGCATTGGTCTAGCCATTAATTGGAGGCTTTTGATAAATGATTCTGCTAGACCATTTTGAGTATGAACATGAGCAACTGGATGTTCAACTGTAATCCCAGTTGACATACAATAATTATTAAATGCTTGAGATGTAAACTCACCAGCATTATCAAGACGAATTGTCTTAATAGCATAATCTGGAAATTGTGCTCTCACTCTTATTATTTGAGCAAGCAACCTCGCAAATGCCATATTGCGGGTTGATAATAAGCACACATGTGACCATCTTGTAGATGCATCTATTAAAACCATAAAATATCTGAATGGTCCATATGGAGGGTGTATTGGCCCACATATATCACCCTGTATACGTTCCAGAAATGTAGGGATCCTGATCCCAACTTTAGATGCTCTAGTAATAAGCTTTCCTTGAGAACAGGCAGCACAAGAGAGTTCTTTAAATTGAAGAATCTTTTGGTTCTTCAATGTATGCCCATTTGAATTCTCAATTATATTGCGCATCATATTATAACCGGGATGGCCCAACCGGTCATGCCAAATAATAAAATCATTTGATTTAGTAAACCCTTTGTTTACTATGGCATGTGATTCAATTGTACCAATGTTTGTGTAGTACAAACCGGAGGAAAGAGCGGGGAACTTTTCAAGAACATATTTCTCACCCGACTTTATTGTAGTAAAAGATACTCAATCTTTCCATCAGTTTTAGTCTCAATATGATAGCCATTTTGGCGAATATTCTTGAAACTTAACAAGTTTCTTTGAGATTTACTACAATACATGGCTTCATCAATAGCCAAACTTGTTCCTCCAGGTAATAATAAATTGGCTTTGCCATAACCTTCAACTAACTTTGTACTACCACATATTGTACTAACATTGGACTCTTTATTAATCAAATAAGAAAAATATTTCTTATCCTTTAAAATTGTGTGCGTTGTAGCACTATCCAAGAGACATATATCTTTGTTATTGAGCTTGAATCCAACTGAAGACCGGGGAATTTTCATTTTCTAGGCTTACCGCTGGGAAAAATTGAAACTTGACATATAGAAGATTAGAGCTCTTCGTGCTGATAACGTGTTGTAAAACTAATAGTAAAATAGTACAAGAACAAGACAAAAGTATATGAGAGGAGAAGGAAGAACTTGTATACTCAAAAGTGTTTCAAGTGCATCTTCCATAGACAAAGTGCCCTCTATTTATAGGACTCCAATACATAAGAAGTTACAAGTCATCCCTAAATGAGGAATTAAGTAGGAGAAAGTGGGTTAGTAAATCATATATTACAAGTGAATAAATGGAGAGTAGTGGTCATCCACATTTATACTACATAGATGTATTTGTACATCAACTAAATTGTATGTCTCAAGTCCTTCGCAATTATATAGGACCCAGTCCAATATATTAACTTGCACTCACAAGTATAATCAAAGACCCCCACACTTTAGATATTTCCTTTACAAATTTAATACCGTATCATCATCCATGTTTCTACTATAAAGAAACACACTGCTCAAAACATGGTTTTGATAGATGACTAGAACCATGTGGCCCATGATTTTAGAAATCAGTTCTCACAAAGTGATGCCACTACTTTCAGTATCAACAAACTTTAATTTAATCTCTTACGGATTTCGAACTACTCACATGTAATCACTAAATACAACAAACATTTGACTGTAAGTAGATAAAAAATTGTCTATGATCACAAGATGATTTCAAGTATATGTAAGTCTAGTTCATCGCATACAATCTTGTAAATAATCTTCTGCATATTTTCGTGTGTGCAATCAAGTTTTACACCAACTAATGATTTGACAAAAGGAATAACTAGTATAACTTTTAATCCTCATCATAGTGTGTACGAAATAGACAAAATATGTCTATTATATCTATCATGTTATTCACAAATATTGAATTTCAAAGATCACGAAGGAAAGATAATCAAAAGTAAGTAGGGTTAGAAAGTAGAACCCAATTTTTGCAAGTTTCTTCTTGATTCATTGGTTTGAGGCCAACTCTTGTTCTGACATCTTTCGTGTCCATTACCACTATGCTAAACCGATGTTGAATGCCATCCGCTTCATTGATTTAATCTATAAGCACGTTGGGAGAGGTTCAAACAATATGTCATATTTAAGAAACGATAGCAAGGAAAAATCCAGATTGGAAGGAAGTGAACCAATCTGCCAGACTTCCATCTCTCGCAGATAATCAAAATAGTGGAAGTAATTGTGAGTGGTTTCGACGGCACATAAATCATTACATTTTCTTCTTTTTCAACATAATATCTCTTTTAGATTGTTAGGAAAATAGGAAAAGAGAATTGTAGAAAAAAGACTCAGAGTGAATACCGCTGTCCTAAAAGAAACATTATTGTATTTTCTTTAGACTACAAGTAATTCTCTTTGGAGATCCAATAAAGTCTCAAGTTATACTCCAAATTGGCTTTTAACTATTTAAGGTAGTCCTTTTTTTATAGACTTAGAGCATGTTTGGCCAAGCTGCTAAAAACTGCTTATTTTGAAAAATACTTTTTCTAAAAGTACTTTTTCATAATAAGCAGTTTGTGTTTGGACAACTTATTTGAGAGGTTCTTTTCTCTGTATTAGATAAATATATTGTGTTTGGCCAATATTTTAAAAAAGTATTTTTGCGTATCAAATTACGAATAAGGACATTAAAATTCATTTTTACATAATAAGCAGTTTGTGTTTGGACAACTTATTTGAGAAGTGTGTTTCTCCGTATTAGATAAACATATTGTGTTTGACCAATATTCTAAAAAGTACTTTTGCGTATTAATTACGAATAACGACATTAAAATTCTTTTTTACATTTGGTATTATGTATTAGTAGTAATTACTTACTTTTGACAAGATAATTTATCAAAACACATCATTCAAAATTAATGATAAAATTACTTGTTAAAATATTATATATTGAAATTTAATCATGAAAAAAAAAAGTAGTATCACTCATACATGACCACAATTCTCAACAATTTCATCCCTAATTCTGTTACGCAATGCCTCCATAACAGAAGAAGACTTGTCCTGTAGTTCTGAAGGAATGTTAGAAGGCCCATCTCCTTCATTAAACTCTGACTCAAGGTCTTCATTAGCATAATTGTTAAAATTCTCATCAGTGAAAGAACTTCGTCGTATGAAATTATGTATAGCCATAGTACATGTAACAAGATGAACCTGAGTATTAAACTTGAAAGAAGACATTGAGCGTAAAATAGCAAATTTATTTTTCCAGACTCCAAATGTTCTTTCAATTGTACATCTCAGGCTGAAATGGAAATAGTTGAAGGTCTCATTTGGATTTCTGAAATTAGAGTTACGTGCGAAATCAGGTAGATGATAACGCTCACCCTTGTATGGTCCTAAATATCCCATCATTGTTGGGTAGCCTGAATCAACCAAATAATATTTACCTACACCAAATAATAAAAAAGTGATTTTAAAAGAAAAGGATACATAAAAATAATAGATACATAATAATAGATACAAGACGTAATATTAGGGAGGCTACTTACCCAATGGAGGATGTGGAAAGTTAAGGTTTTGTCTCCTTAGAGCTTGATCAAATATTCTAGCATCATGTGCAGTACCTTCCCACCCAGGCCATACAAATGTGAAGCACATGTCCCCAGGGACGGACCCACAGCCCTCCAAGGGGTACCAATTGATACACCTTCGTCGAAAAATTACACTATATATATAGGTTAAGAAATTTTTATACATGTATATATATTAAGCTTGAGTCTCCTTAAACTGAGTAGCTTCTCTAGTCCAGCGGATAAGGTGCCGCAAGATATACACGGATAGCCAGGATCGAATCTCTGCTACAACAGATATTTTAGTACATTTACGAGTATTTTTTTTCTCAAATACCAGAAACCAAACGACGTCGTTTTATAGATTTTTTTAACGTTTTCAATAACACCTGACCTTGGGATCCTTAAACAAATCCCTAATTTCTCAAAACAAATCAAAAGACAGAAAAAAAAAAAAACAACACCAGCCACATTCTACGCCACCCGTTGATGCAATACGAACCAGGCTCACCTGTTCGATTCATCAAGCAAGTCCACCGAGGAGTCACATGGCGCCCACGATCAAAGTGTGGCCGGAATGAAAGATACCGAAGACTGCCTCGCCGAGCAGCAACGATGGAAATCCACCGAGCAGACAACAAGTGACTGTGACCGTTGCTGACACTGACTTCGGAGTTGTGAGACCGAGGACAACTTATGGAAACTCAACGATCAAGCTCGAGCCCGAAGTTGAAAGCAACCGAACCAAGGAAGAACGACGCCGATCAAAGAATCGATCGAAGGGCTACAAATGTGTCCGAGGCAGGAGAGCGTTCGATTCCAACTGTGATCGAGGCAAACAAGCGACCGAATCCAACGTGTTCGAGCTGAGCTGCCGAACACATAAGCTACTCCAGCCCTGCGTGGCTTTATTTCATTGGTCGCCTGTGACCACTTTACTATTTTGCCCTTTTAATATTGTCTATATAAACTCCTAGCATAGCTCATTAGTTTGTAGTTTTTTTTGATAGTTATTGAATTGAGAGAATAGAGATAGAATTGGCCGAGCCATTCTTGTTTGAAGCCCGAGGCTTCGTTTATGCCTTCTTAGGCTTGGAACCGAAATGGATTTCATCACTAGTATGAATCCTTGTTAGGTTCAAGTTTCATTTTCTCCCTTGGATAATCAATCAATGTTTTGACTGTGATTATCCGTTCTTTCTTCTATTTCTGTTCTCCCCCTTCCCCGATTTCTTGTTATCTTGGTTACTTTACTGCTTCTGCATCTTTACTTCTTCGTTTCCGCGTCTTGTTTGTTGTCTCCGATTGCAAGGTGTAAACCCACGGGTTTGCTTGCATCAGTTTTGGTATCAGAGCAAGACTTGGATTTCGTTCCTACGAATCCACGTTCCTTGTTCATCTATCTTTAATTTTCTGTCTGTTCTTATTTTACAAAAAAAAAAAAAAAGTAAAAAGAAGAAAATTCAAAAATTTGTGGATTGTTGATTGTTTGGATTAAACAGTCACATATTTGGATTCACCACTGTTAGAGGATCAGATTGGATACCCGACGTACAACGTTTGTGACTAGGATTTTTCCTTCATATTTTGGACTGTTCTTGACGTGGTGATAGTGAAATCGAACCCCAGTTGTGTTTGGTGTTTATCGATGAAAACTGGAGGTTGTTGAGGTATTTGGGTCGATTTTGTGCTTAAAATCGAAGTTCCACTGCTTGTAAACACTGTCCGTACGCCGGAAGCGTGTTGACATTGTTGACAGTGTATGGACGACGTGAGCTGTGTTCATAGCTTCGCTTGGAACTGGAGTGATCTCCGACGTTGTAAAACCGGAGACGACCCAAATCTTGAGCTTAATCTGTTGTTAGTGGACTGTGAACGAATCTTGATGTTGTCCGTACACCGGAGTAAAAGTTCACTGTTCCATCGAAGAAGAAAGGGGTAAACTGTCAAATCTAAAACCCCAGGTGAAAAGTTGTCGGCTAGAAAAGGGAAAGTGGATAAGGTTAAACCTTATCTGAACCGAGGAGGAAACACTTGTACCGAGGTCACGTGTTCGGAAAATTCCGAAGCGGAACCGAGGAGGTAGATTCTCTTAGGATTTCACTTTTCTTCTGTCCGAATAGTCTCGACAGTGGATCTCTGGAGTAATCCTTTCTACTCGAGGTCGTACTATCGAATCTGAGCTTATAGGAACTCGTGCGTGGGGTGACCGAAGTCCAACTTCGTAGAAATTTCTTTGACTCCCCGTGCGCAGTTAAATAGCTACCGTTCCATCGAGTCATATAAACTCCTTCCGAACCTAAGCTTGGAAAGTACTAGTTGTGATTTATCACTTCGGTTTCCTAACAAGGAGGCAAGGCCAACTTGAGTGGAAAAAGGCTGAGTGGTGAGAACAATAGAGTGAGGTCACAAAAGCCAACGACCTTGAGTGTAAACACGAGTGGAAAGAAAATTGAGCGAACATTACTCGAGTGATACACGTGAGGGAGTGAACTTGTGAGGTCCTTTACTCTTGTTTGTTGCAGCTATGTCTTCGGATGATGGTAGCTACGGAGGGTATGATTCGTGTGGAGATGATAAAGACTATGGTTCCTACGGAGGTGATGATTGTTATAATGACACCGGGGACTATGGCTCTTACGAGGACGAAGCAGGTCACTATGGTGAATACGAAGACGAAGAAGACTACGAAGCCTGTGAAGATGAACGAGAAGAATATTTCGCTTCGAGTCAAGAATACGAAGGTAGTGACGCTTCGAGGTACGATGACTCTACTTACTCTCATTGTGATGACCTTGAATACGACGAATGTGACATCGAGGAAGTCGATGACGAAGTTGACCGAGCAAACTATTTGATGTCTTCTTCCGTCGGTGTCTCGTATGGAGCACAAGGGAGTAATAGAACTCCTTCCTTCGGGATAGGAGGTGGTGGAGGTTGTTCCATGGGAGGAGGAAGATTTGCAACTTATAGTCGTGGCACACGATTCAATGCTTCCAAGTCCTATGGAAAGGGTGGCTCGAGGAGCACTGGTGGTTATGGACCCGAGGAGGGTAGAGGAGGTTTCTACCGAACACCTTCTTCGAGGAGAAATTCTCACGGGTTCCATGCTAAAACTCCTTCCTCGACTTTCAACAAAACTTCTAATGTTGGAAGAGTGAAAGGAAGTGGGAGTTATTCTAGTGGTGCTACCACTAATGGAGGAAATTCTGTACTTAGAAAGGTGCCAACGAAGAGTCCTACGAGCGCAAGAAGTGGTGGGAAAATTGCAAGAAAAGAGTCGACCGAAGTTAACAAAGTTATCACAACGGCCGATATCATGACTGAACTATTGGGGATCATAGCCGAACTGCGAGGTGTGGATGTGAGACTTGTTAACCTTGATACTGCCGGAATCCCGAGGACAACAGCTTCGGAGCCATGCTCGATAACGAAGGATGAGACCTCGGTTGATGAGTCTTCGAGTCCTAGACTTTGGGTCGATGTTAAAGGTCCACCTACTCCAGCTATGGGTATTCTTGGTCCCCGACCAAACTCACCCGAATATGAGAGACAAAAGATCGAGAGGAGTAAGGGAGTGACCGGTGACAACTCTCGAGAGGAAAAAGGAGAGGCTGTGAAGAGTGATGTGAGTGAGTTGTCACCACCCAAACCCACACCTGTCCTTGAAAGAAAAATGAGGGAAAAGAAAGAGGGAAAAAGAATCGATGAGAGTGAGGACACCCCTTATTCTAACATTAACCTCTTATCTTCTCCTTCTACTTGTTCGAAATCTTGTGCAGGAACTCTTGGAGGCAAACCGATGGAGCCTCAACTCTGTACCGAAGTAGATAGACAAGGTGAAAAAGATCTTTCATGTGAGCTCCACGAAGAAGAAACTACTTATGAGACTTCGGAGACAGTGAGAGAAACCGAAGGTCACTCCGAGGTAAGTGTTCGATTTCCTTCCCGTGAGCATGATACTTCCTTGTCTTGTGAAATTGTATGTGAAAACTCTATGCTAGTTGATGATTTGTATGATTACAATGTGTTTGCAACTAGTGTAGATTCGAATGGTCAACTTGTGAGTGAATGTGAACCACTAGTTGAGAGAATTATTATGCCACATAATGATGTGAGCTCGATCTTCATCGAATCTCTCTTTAGTGATGAAGTTGTAGTTGACCTTACTTGTGACCCTTGTTATGACACACCACCAATCTTTGATAAAGGGGAAAATGAGTTGTTTGATCATACCCTTGTTGAAATTATTGCCTATGGTGGATCTGTGTGTTGTAGTGAGGAAGATGATACCCTTGAGGAGTCCTTAGTGGATGAGTTGGATCGGATTATATTCGATGACTCCTCAAGTGTGGTCGATGACCTGGGTTCGGATGCACCTTTGATGGGCAGTGAACTTATCTTCACTAACCCTCTGTTCGAAGGAGATGGTGATGAGCATCCGACTCGAGGAGAACCACCTCGGTTTGAAAGGCTTAACCCCGTAGATAATCCATTATTTGAGACCTTCTTCGGAAGTCTGTCTAAAGAGAAGGGTTGTCTTGGAGTTCATTTGGGAGGTGAAAAGCTCTCTCTTGGTGTGAATAAGATTGCTTTTAAGAAGGGGAGTGGAGTATTCGATGTTAGTTGTCGAGTCAATCATTTTACTTACTCCATTCCACATGTTGATCACACCTCGAGTATAGTACATACCGAAGTCTATAAGCCCCATGGTGATAAAAGTGAATTTTGGGCTCGGTATGATGACTACGAGTTTAGAGGTGATAGGGCCTTTGATCGTCACATCTTTCATATAAAGTGTCCTATTGATCTCTTCGTGTACTCATGTGTTCGGTTTAGTTTCTATTTGAGCCAAGAACTTGTTGTTTCCTTCGGAGACATAGGCTGTTTGATTTGCATTGATGCTTGGCTCTATCATAAGAGTGTGTTTTCCACTCTTAAACACTAACCTACTTTCGAAGTAGGAAGCTTTGTTTGTCTTTGCCTTGTTGCAGGTCTTGCCGGTTTGATTTCGAGGACGAAATCCTTTCAAGAAGGGGAGGATGATGCAATACGAACCAGGCTCACCTGTTCGATTCATCAAGCAAGTCCACCGAGGAGTCACATGGCGCCCACGATCAAAGTGTGGCCGGAATGAAAGATACCGAAGACTGCCTCGCCGAGCAGCAACGATGGAAATCCACCGAGCAGACAACAAGTGACTGTGACCGTTGCTGACACTGACTTCGGAGTTGTGAGACCGAGGACAACTTATGGAAACTCAACGATCAAGCTCGAGCCCGAAGTTGAAAGCAACCGAACCAAGGAAGAACGACGCCGATCAAAGAATCGATCGAAGGGCTACAAATGTGTCCGAGGCAGGAGAGCGTTCGATTCCAACTGTGATCGAGGCAAACAAGCGACCGAATCCAACGTGTTCGAGCTGAGCTGCCGAACACATAAGCTACTCCAGCCCTGCGTGGCTTTATTTCATTGGTCGCCTGTGACCACTTTACTATTTTGCCCTTTTAATATTGTCTATATAAACTCCTAGCATAGCTCATTAGTTTGTAGTTTTTTTTGATAGTTATTGAATTGAGAGAATAGAGATAGAATTGGCCGAGCCATTCTTGTTTGAAGCCCGAGGCTTCGTTTATGCCTTCTTAGGCTTGGAACCGAAATGGATTTCATCACTAGTATGAATCCTTGTTAGGTTCAAGTTTCATTTTCTCCCTTGGATAATCAATCAATGTTTTGACTGTGATTATCCATTCTTTCTTCTATTTCTGTTCTCCCCCTTCCCCGATTTCTTGTTATCTTGGTTACTTTACTGCTTCCGCATCTTTACTTCTTCGTTTCCGCGTCTTGTTTGTTGTCTCCGATTGCAAGGTGTAAACCCACGGGTTTGCTTGCATCACCCGTTCACTGTCTACACTCCACCTCCACGCCACTAGTCACTGCTCCATCGCTAGTCGCTGACTCGCTGTCAATGGCGCCCAAGATATTTTCTTTTTTTCTGAATTTTCTTTGAAAATATACATAACTTTAGCACTCGTTAATGCACAATTTTATTGGATTAGCCACTAAAATTTTTTGCTGAGTTTGTCATGTGATTCTTCCTCTGCCTGTAACTTCTTCTACTCCTTTTTCTATTGATTTCATTTCAATATTTTTAACATTCCTATGAGTTGGTTGTTGTCTGGTTGATTGTGGATGTTACATTTGTATACTCCATTCCCTTTGAATGCCAAATAAATATTTTTACTCCCATCAATATCAACTCATTTCATCTTACTGTTAATGAATTGACAAATTTGAAGTAATCTGAAATGATAACCTTATTTGTGAAAGCTCTAGCCCAATCGATAGAAGAACCACCAATCCTAGTAAGATAATCTATTACTCTAACTATAGGGTTACAATCTGAAAAGTAATTGTTTTAATTCTATGAGCAGTGTCTTGTATGAAATTGGTCGTTGAGTTGCTACTCTGTTCCTTTTGAATGCTAAATAAATTTGTATCTTCTTCTACTCCTTTGTTATATCTTATTACATGAATCACTGAACAATAAGTAGTTTGACTTAAAATTTTTATGCCAAAACTAGTAAATTTTATTCTAACTAAAGTTATACTTCACAATTCAGTTACAAAAGTCACTGGAGAAGTTTTTCCACAAACAACCAAAACCAAATTTGGTCTCTGATAATCAACTCAATCAAGAAGAAAATGCAAATCAATCGGAAATACCACCCCAATCTTCCGAGAGACATGAATTTGATTTAGATTCTTTAAAGGCTGATCCTGCTGAAAGAATCCAAATCTTGGACTATCACCCAGATCATCGTGATACGATTAGAAGAGCATATCTTCAAAAAGGTCCTTGTCAACCTCGGAATCATAAATTTCCTCAAACAAACTTTTCAGGTTATATGCGTCGTTTTAACTCAAAATGGTTTGATAATTATCATGATTGGTTGGAGTACAGTGTAAGTAAAGATGCAGCTTATTGTTTATGTTGTTATTTGTTTAAGGATGGTAACATTCATCAAGGTGGAGGTGAAATATTTTCTACCGAGGGATTTAAGACTTGGGGAAGAAAGAAGGCATTTAAAACACATATTGGCCCTTTGAATAGCATTCATAATCAATCGAAAAAGAAATGTCAAGATTTGATGCGGCAACAAAGGTCTATTATATCTGCATTTGATAGACAATCTAATCAAGTAAAGCATGATCATCGTGTGCGCTTGATTGCTTCGATTGATGTAGTTAGACTTCTTATGAATCAGGAAATGGCATTTCGAGGTCATGATGAATCCAAATCATCACTTAATAGGGGTAATTTTCTTGAGATTCTTTCATGGTATGCAAAAAGGTGTGACAATATTCGTGATTTTGTCTTGGAACATGCTCCTCAAAATGATCAAATGACTTCTCCTAGGATTCAAAAAGATATTGTGACTGCATGTAAGATTGAAACAGTTAAGGCTATCATAGAGGATTTAAATGATGATTACTTTGCTTTATTAGTTGATGAATCTTTTGATGTGTCACGCAAGGAGCAAATGGCTGTGGTTTTAAGATATGTTGATAGAAGGGGATTTGTGATGGAGCGCCTTATTGATATTATTCATGTTAAAGATACTAGTGCCTCCTCTCTCAAGAAGGCAATTGTAGACTTACTTGCTCACTATTGTTTGAGTCTATCTTATGTGCGTGCACAATGTTACGATGGTGCAAGTAATATGCAGGGTCATATAAATGGTCTTAAAATGTTGATCAAGCAAGAAAGTAGATCGGCTCATTCTATCCATTGTTTCGCTCACCAACTTCAACTAGCTCTTGTTGGGGTTTCTAAAAAATGTGTTCAAGTAGGTGAACTTGTGTTATTAGTTTCTAATATTTTGAATATGTTGGGTTCTTCTTTCAAGCGTATGGATGCATTTCGTGAATCTCAAAGAGAAAAAATTCAAGAGGCATTAAATATAGGTGAAGTTACAACTGGGCGGGGCTTGCTTCAAGAACTTGGTCTTATTAGAGCCGGTGACACTCATTGGGGTTCTCATTACAGATCTTTTACTAACTTTATTTGCTTGTTTGGTACTGTTGTTGATTTACTTGATTATATTATTGATAATGGTTCTCCAGATGATAGAGCTAAGGCAACGGGATATCTTACAAAGTGTCAATCATTCGATCTTGTTTTTATCTTGCATTTGATGAGAGATGTCTTAGGAATCACTGATGACCTTAGTAAATCCTTACAGAAGAAGGAACAAGATATTGCAAATGCAATGCTACTTGTTGAAGTAGCAAAGAGAAGATTGCAAGAGTTAAGGGACAAAAAATAGGATTTGCTCTTTGACATGGTGAAAATATTTTGCATCAAGTATGACATTTTAATGCCTAATTTTGATGAGCCATATGTTAGTTCTGGAAGATCACGACGTTTACCTGCTGATTATAATGTTTTACATCATTATCATGCTGTTGTGTTCAACCAAATTATTGATTGGCAACTTCAAGAACTCAATAATCGTTTTGATGAGGTGACAACCGATTTGCTACATGGAGTTGCTTGTTTGAATCCAAATGACTCATTTTCTAGCTTTGATATCGGGAAGATAATGATAATGGCTAAGCTATATCCTGATGACTTTGATGAATCTAATATGGTTGCTCTTGAGAATCAATTTTCTACTTACATTATTGATGTTCGTGATGTTGATGAAAGGTTCTCTGGTCTAAATGGCCTTTGTGAACTTTCAAAAATAATGGTTCAGACAAAGAAGCATATGACTTTTCCTCTTGTATTCCGCTTAGTTAAACTTGCTCTGCTTCTACCAGTTGCCACCGCATCAGTTGAAAGAGCTTTTTCGGCAATGAAATTTATCAAAAATGACTTGCGGAATCGAATGAATGATAAATTTCTAAGTGGTTGCATGGTGCCTTATGTAGAAAGAGGTGTATTTAATACTATTTCTAATGATGCTATTGTAAACACATTTCAAGAGATGAGAATTCGTCGAGTACAATTGTAATATATTTATATTGTACTTTGACTAATAAGATGATGTTCTGTTTTGATGACTTCTCAGTTGGGTATTTTTTTTAAATGTTGATACCCCTAATCAGAATTCCTGCGTCCGCCACTGCATGTCCCAATCACATACGGCCATTATGTATTGAGAAATAAAACCTTTTCTACCAATATATCTGATTTGATCATTTGAAGGAACAATACATGACACATGCGTGCCATCTATTGCTCCAATGCAATTTTTAAAATACGGCCAATATCTATCTTCTTCTCTTACTTTTGGGTGAATATCAGAAAATGATGTATCTCTTGGCTTAATAATGTCCATTGCCAATCTTAAACATGCTAGCAAAACATGATGAAAATGTCTATTTACAGTCTCTCCAGAGTGCTAGAATCGTTCTTGAATCATTCTATTTCCTACACCATGCCCTACCATCATTAAGAACATAGCAACCATCTCTTCAATTGTCATTTTTCTTGTTCCTTTTGAAGGATTTCACACAATCCAAGAACATACAATTGCCCAAGGTCTAACCGTATTTGTTTCACTAGTCAGGGATGCAATCACATATTGTTAGACACGAATTATACCGTAAAAGTCACAGTCTAAGGTCGTACCTGAGTTACAGATGAAGTTCCAATTCGTAGAAAATCACCAATGTTCTTCACATAGAAGAAGAGAGTTTTCTATTCCAATTATTTGGGAGAGAAGTAGCAGTTGTTTGTTGTCTAGAGGAGGAAGAAGAAGTTTCTTCTTTCTGCTTTCATAGAAAAGAACCGCAGGAAAAAGACTTGGGTGTTCCAACAATTTAGGACTTCCTTTTAATAGTTATGAGGAGACACAACTCTTCATACTATTTCCAATAGACATGTACTTTAGCTCTTTTCTTTTAATAAATATCCTAATAAATATATAACACATATATATTTAACATGAATTCGGGTTGACCCACATGGGTGCCCCGAATCTAATTTCCAACACCTTTCAAACGATATTGTTCATTTAATGTTTTGCACAAAGCAAGAAAGATATGTTTTTCCATCCTAAACATCGCATAACATCGCGTATCATGCCCTTCAAGTATCTCCTGATGAAATAAAAACTTGTATGAGGAGAAGTTCTGCAGGGAGTCTTTAGGCAAAAGTTAAGTAACACTCTGCTGCAATAGCCACACCACAAATAGCCAAATCAAGCACATCTTCGTTATCATCATTCATAAGAACTTCATTCTCACACTCATTATTATTATGAGTCATGGTCTTATCTGTTAAACAAAGTGCAAAATAAAATTACTAACATCTACAACTTTAAATACAACAATATATCTATGACACAACATAAATTCATGACTCACACAATTGACATAAATTTCTCTAGTAACTTATAGAAAAATTCAAGTATAAGTTCTAACAACCATAAAGCATAATTAGAGTACTATTATGTAATAAAACTAGAAGTTTCAATAAATAAAAAGTTAAAACCATAAAATTATCCAAATATAATAATAATGAACGACATCGTAAAATCTAATTCTTGTGAAGCTCAGACATCTTTTCCATGGCTACAACAATTCTCTCCATTTATGAGGTAATTCAAAGACTAGTATTGACCTTATTTTTTTCCTTTTCAGTTATATTTACTGATGCCTTTCTTTTTCTTCTATTACCACTCCCACTGGCGCCTTGTTTCTCAATCACATCAGTTTCTTCTACATTACTTTGTTCATAGCCTTCCATTGTATTCTTTTCTAAGCCATTGATATCCACAAATTCTTCATTATAACTTAAAGGAGTATCAAACTCATCTGGTTGCTCTTCTTGAAACCATTTACTCCCTTGTATACCATCGGGTAACACTCCATATGATGGCGCCCATGCATGTTCACCAGTGGCAACAACATCCTTGAAACACAACTCTAATTGATCTCGATATTATAGACTTTTCTCTCTAAATTTTTCTTCATTCGGATTCTCCTAGAATCACCGAAGAAAAATATGAAATTTTATTAGTCATCAAAATAAATTATTTTATTTGCACCATACTTGTTTGAATTTAAGCGAGAAGTAACTGGTAGAGTTATAAATACCTTTATCTTTCTTTCCCACCATTCCGCACTTGCTTGAGTTGTCTTTTTATCACTGTCTCATCCTAAGCCAGTCTCTTTTCCAGCTAAAGTATCCCAATCTTTCTATGTATCTTTAAGGCTATCCTATTTGTTCTTCAACTTCAGTTTATTATACTTTGTATCGGTTTTATCATTGAACTTTTTCACCAAGTTAGCTCATCCTACTCTGTTGAAGTGAGTTCCGGGACGATTTCCAGCTATAATTTCTTCAACACATAAATCTAAAAATATTTCTATATTTTCGGCAGTCCACTTAGCCCTGTCAACATTTCTATCTTGTGCCATGTCTTTCTTGCTCATTTTTCCATAAATTAGCAAAACATGTAATAAATTAATAATAATATAAATAGAAGAGGAATAATAATTTGTTATGTCTAGAAAAAGAGTTAAGCAATATATAGTTCTATGTTAAGTTCAGCTCCAAAACAACATAACAAATGTACTTATATAAGTTTAATTAGTTGATGCAATCACATCCTACGTATTTCACATTGCAATGGTTTCCACAACACACATCACATCTATAGTATCACCAATGACACGATCCGCATTTTTGGCTAGGCCCTGCAGGCACCCGGCCACCTTTCCTAGACCTGTCGGGCGAACCCTATAGACAAAATCGATATAAACGGCGCAAAATTACCTTGAAAATAAAATTAAACCTGACCTTAACAACATAAAATAACTCTCAAGGATAGATATATATACAAACTGTCTGGACAAAACAACTAATTACCCAGAATACACAGGTTTAAAGGTTTCCAGATCAGACATCTAAGAAGGCCAAAAGATATACACACCTCCCGAAGGGAGCAAAAGTAAGGAAAACTGTAATATCTGAAGTTGGTGGCCGCAATGAACAGGATGGCTCACCGTAGACAGCTGAAAACATACTACTCCTCAATCACGACGCGACTGGCTGGGTCCTGGAGTAGAATCTGCCGAACGAAAAGAAAACACAAGGACAAATAGGGGGTGAGTCATAAGGACTCAATAAGTGGCGAACAAACTAGCAACCTCGAAAAATAGATACTCTAGTCAGGGAAACGGAACCAGACAACAATCAACAAATAAGAAATGCACATATAAGCAGAACAGTAGTCATGTACAGAAAATCTACATAATAGTATGAAATGAAATGGAATGAGATGAAATGAAATGAGATGAAATGAAATGAGATGCAAAGGGTCACATGTGCCAAATGAATGGAGCGGAATCCTCCTGCTCCGAGGGCGGAATCCTCCTACCCTCAATATGATGCGATGGAGCGGAATCCTCCTGCTCTGAGGGCGGTATCCTCCTACCCTCAATATGATGCGATGGAGCGGAATCCTCCTGCTCCGAGGGCGGAATCCTCTTACCCTCAACATGATGCGATGGAGCGGAATCCTTCTACCCTCAATATGATGCAATGATAACCCTTCACCGGCGCGGGACTCTCATCGACTACCGAAAAGTATATGTCAACTCACAGCCAGAGTACAATGCTCAGATCCTCAATGCAATACCAACAACAGGACATAACATATAATATAGAATGTAAATCTAAAGCAAAGGCGTAATGATTACGCCTATCAACAGCTACACACGTAAGGAACACATGGTAGAAAATCCACGAGGCCAAGTGCCTCCAAAGAAATAGATATAAACACTTACCGTATTCCACAGCTAGCCCTGCTACTCAAAAACTGTTTTTTTCTTTGGATTAACTGCCAAACGATCCCGCTCTATTCAATAAGCAGAAAAATTATATCAAATAAAACTAAAGGCTTCATTCCTTATGTCTTAGGGCAATCCAGTTAGGAACCTGATACCCTATTCGCATACGCAATACGCAGGCCAGGCCTATGTACAGGGTTCAAAGTCCCATAACCAAACCCTAAATAAATTACATTTATATGTTGCCCATAACTCACTGAGTACGAATATATAATCATTTCCATCATCGGGGTCCAATTGACCCTTTAAACTATCAATTTAAGTCATTAAGGCGATGTCTAATATCCCTATTTTTACCGTAAAAATATATTCAAACACACGTAATAAGCTAAGATAATGAGTTAACATCATTACCTGGAGATTTGGGGTAGAAATTCCAATATTTTTCCACCTCTTTTTCTCTTTTTTCCTCTTTCTTTTCTAATCTTTCTTTTCTCTATTTTGTTTGAATGTTTCTGTTTGTATATCGTATGTAGCTGATTCTAAGGGATTTAATCCCTTAGCTAACCGACTTTCAATAATTTTAATTTTTTTTTAAATAAATTCGCTACGATGATTAAAATTAAAATAGAACCCTAGAGAAGTTGAAATAATCCCAAAATTTTCAAATAAGTTATAAAAAATATATATAACATACTCGCGAAGACAGATCTCAAATCGGACTCCCGAAACTCAAGATGCGAATTTTAAAAAAAATAAAATACGTACCTATAGAAGAAAATAATCAAATATTATAGATTGAAAGAATTTGTTATTGTGGCTATGAGGTTTTCATTTAAATTGGAAGAAGAGTGGAAGAAAAAAATAATAGTAAAACCTATATAGGGTTGCATAACCTAATTTTACAAGGAAATAGTACAGTACATACAAAAAGTTACCAAAAAAAAAAACTCATTCTGAAATAAAAACAACAATAGGAGAATATAATATTAATTATATTTGGAAAGAGATATGAGTTTAATTAATGAGGGATAATTTGGTAAATAAGGATTTTTGGTAAGGATATTATTGTCTTGAAAAAATTAATAAACTTCTACTTCTACTTTTTGGAAGAAGCAGATGTAATGGCCCGCCCAGTCAGTTTGGTAAATCGAAGCTCCGATATGCATGTCAATATATTTTTTTAGTTCCAATAAGTTTTTATGATGATTTTGGTCATGTCCACAAAGTTTGGTTAAATTTCGATGAGTTTTGGATAAGTTTAGGTTCGGTTTCAACGTAATTTGAGCATAAAAGTTATCATATTGAGCAAACGGCCACTGATTCGTATTTCGACTAAACCATTATATCCGTATCATAATTTAAAAACCATAGAAACTGAAATCATCAAGTTTCGACATCATATGAGGAATTTATGATAATTTTACTAAGAATTGGGTTGCCGGAATTTTCAGATTATTTACGAAATTGCCACTCACTGCGTAGTTAAAAAACTGCACTATTCCAAATATTGAAACCAACATATCTCCGTCATTATAAGGTCAAATAGAGTGATTCAAAAGCCTAAATTGACTGGATTTTCACAAGGAATATATTGGAGGCATCAAAATTGAGTTTCGGGATCGTTTGGTATAAGAAATGAGGCAGAACAGCAGGCATTTTCGGCTATTAATGTTGTTGGAGTTTTTCTCATCTTGAAAGTTTGGAATTGGGAGAATTCAAGGATGTTCTTCTATGGGGTAAGGTCTAAACCATAACCTAAGTATTTCCCTTTGATTCATTCCATTGGTTTAAGCTTTAATCCATGATTTCTAAAGTATGAAATTGGGGTATTTTGTGAAGAAGATTTAATGGGTATTTCTTGTGAAGTTCATAAAATTGATTAGATTTTATAAGTTGCTTTAAATGATGAAGTTGATTGAGTTTATGCTAGATTATGATATATCTAAGGTTGAATTTGATAACCCTATTTTGGTCATAAATGGTGGTTGTGAGAAATTGGGGAAGTTGAGTAAGTTCTTAAATTTTAACTCAAAAGTGGAATAATATGAAGATTTGGGAATGTTAATGATATCGGATTGACTTGATTTTCGTATGTATAAACTCATTTTCGAATAGGTAACATGATTGTAGAATTGGATTTGAGATTTGAGGTGTTAATAAATATTGACTTTCAACATAAACCCGAAAATTGATAAATTGGCTATTTGATGATGTAGATGGACTTTAATTGAGAAAGTAACCACACTTTTGGACTCGTGGGTGAATGAGAAATCTAAAAATATATTTTGTTCCGGTAATTGGATATGTGGCCCATGGTTGACTTTTGGGTTGACTTTTTCACTCGTTTGTTATCCAGTAATGAAAATTAGTAGGGTAGCTTATATTGATCGTATTATTTATTGTTTTGCATAAAGTTGACTTATTTGGAAGTATTTTGGCGTGAAAAGACGATCGTGGGCTAGTTAGCAATCGTCGGCTTGAGGTAAGTGGTTAAAATCCCTTTTTTGGTGGAGTTTATCCACATTGGATGTCTATGTATGTGTTCCTTACATGCATGGCTGCTGAAATGGGCATACTTATTATACCAAGACTATTTTGAAAAGTGTAATTACAGTTCATTACTATTTCTTGATTTATTATCGTAGCACGATGTAGTTCCGTGCATATTATTATGGTACGATGTAGTTCCGTACATATTATCATAGCACGATGTAGTTCTGTGCATATTATTGTGGTACGATGTTTCGTACATATTATCATCGCACGATGTAGTTCCGTGCATATTATTATGATACGGTGTAGTTCCGTACATATTATGATAGCACGATGTAGTTTCGTGCATATTATTGTGGTACGATGTTTCATACATATTATCATCGCACGATGTAATTCCATGCAGATTATTATGGTACGATGTGGTTCTGTACATATTATTGTAGCATGAGGTAGTTCTGCGCATATTGTTGTATTATGACGTAGTCCTATACATATCATTAAGTCACAATAGATGTGTCTTAGTACTTTGATGACTAAATATGAATATTACTTGTTTGTTAATTAAGTGATTTTGTCTTTACTTTTTGTTGCCTTGGAGTTATATGAGTTTTCATATATTTGCAACTCGTTATTCTACTTGGAGCCCTGTCCCCACTTACTGAGTCCTTTTGACTCACCTACTTTTTTTTTCGTATTGTTTTATATTCGGCATATTCGATATCGAGTTCTACCAAGCATTGTGGTAAATGGAGTTGCTCGTCCTTTAATCTAACGGTGAACCATTTTTGTCCTGTGGTGACATCTTTTCTTATTATTTTTATGTCAATATTAATGATTATATTTCTTTATATTCGGAGATGTATAACCTTATTGACTCCTTAGATGTTCATGATTCATGGGAGGACTTAGAACATGGTTGCAAAGATCCTAGTTGTGTATTTGGGTTATATATCATACTCCGCTATTCTTTTCATAATTTCTTTTATTTGGTTATTTCATATGCAAGTCAAGTGTTGCTGAAGAGGGGTTCGCCCAATGAGTTGGGTTTGGATGCCTGCACGACCTATAGGATTTTGGATCGTGACAATTGGTATCAGAGCCTAGGTTCTAGGGTCTTTGTGAATCATGAACAATGTCAATTAGAGTCTTGTTTATGGGTACGATGACGTCCGTACTTATCTACGAGAAGCTATGGTGACATTTAGGAAACTTTACTTCTTTCATTCCTTAATCGTGCGTTGAGACTTGAAAGTGAATGATTTGAATTCCTTGGAACTATAATGCGTCAACGATGAAGATGTTATAAAGATATGGAAGACTTCATAGTATGTGTTAGACACTTGGTTTGGAGGCAAAAGCTCGGAAAAGTGGTGAAAATGTTTGGCTTTAGCCTATCTTATGGATAAGTTGATATAGATATGGAAGGTAATTGGTTTAATAATATGAATCTAGAAGAATAGTTGAACTATTGAAGTATCCTTTAATAGAGCAAAGGGATTTTCGTAATCTTTGGAATCGTGAAAGAATTCGGTTAGTCGTGTGGCGCTCAGGCGATGGTGGTTCGCAATACACTCGTTAGGGGAAACTAGGCAAGCTAGATAGTCATATTTATGCATACTAAGGTATGGCACAAGTTCTAATGCTAGTTTCAGCACTTGAGTGCATGATGAGAAGGTCGTTCAACATAATATCTAATTCTTGTGCGAACCTTAGTATGGGTTGTACTCAGTATAATAAGAAATTCATAAGATTTTTGTATGTTAATGACAAAGGTAGTTGTAAAATTCGTCAAGCTATCTTTGGGTGTATCACAAGTGGAGGAGCCTTTGGAGGCTGACCTAGATTTTTCTGTATCTTAGTGGTCCTTGTATATTTGATGATTGAGGATTTTATTTCAGATAAGCCATCTGAGTGTTTGCTCATGGCTCATGGCTGAAGTAACCATGATGAACCTTGGATTTGTAAACTGAAAGTGGTAAGATCTTTCTTTTGGTAATTCATGTCGGTTATGAACCCTGGAATTCCTTTAATGACTTATTCTTAGGCGAAGCCTAAGTGTGGGAGTCGGTGGTGGATTGTGAGACCTTTGTGGTTGTCGGAACCGTCTTATGAAGACTTCTTATCAGTAAAGGTTTGATCATTTTCCTTTTCACCATTGTGGTTTGCTCTAGCGGGGCTAGGAGCTGGAAGTTGGTGGGTTATGGATTTCTTGTTGAGGATTTTATGAGTCTCGGTGCCTTATCTTCATGAAGTGTCGGACTTTGGAAGTTAGACAGTGTTCGTAGTTTTGACTTGGACGAATGTGTTGTAAAATTCCTTGTAGGTACTTTTGCGTGATTCATCATGACCATGATGGTTGATTTTATAAGTTGTCGGGAAGGAGTCCCGAGTGTGTTATTATGTGAAGTCGAGGAGTTGTGTATGCCTCTTGGGGCCAAATCGTACATGTGTGGTTGGATTCTTTTTTATATGGTACAGACTTTGACTTGTGTGGTTACGAGAGAGTTATCGCGCGCGCATCGCTTTGTATGACTAAGAGTGTGGTTGCGGGACTCCTCACGTGGTTATATTGGTTGGTCCGTAATGCTTGTGCGATGGCGATCTTGTGATCAGGTTGCGAGGAAGCGAAGTTTGTGCGAGGATGTTTAGGGTAAGTCGTTGATCTATTGGCTGCTTGTTTGGAATGGGTTGCGGATCTAGTAGGTTTTACCTGGCGAGGCAGTGTCTTCAGTTTGTTGCTTCTTGATGGTTAGTGTATCTATTACTTTGCACCGGGTCAGCACTTGGGTGCATGAGTTTAGTCATGGTATTTTGGAGGCCGTGTAGTGTCGAACAATGTTGGATCTGTGACTTCGTATGTAGGACCATGTGTGAGCTGGTTGTGCCAATAGCTAGTATGTTGACTTTTCTTGGGAGCTATGATTGCTCGAACTCTTAATGCACTGTTTAGTTGTCGGTGGGTTGTTATTTGTACTTGAGATTATGTTATGCAACATGTTTGTATCTCGGACTGTATCCTAAGTTGGAGTGATGGTGTTGATGTATGTCGGTTGTAGGCTAAAATTGATTTCGGCTTTCTCGGGGTGTGTGTTGGTTTGTTAGGATTGATGTGTTTGCGAGTAGTGATTTTTATTTTAAAATTAAGGTCGTACCTCGTTTTAGGTTGGTGTATCATGTTCAGTATTTTGAGGTGTTTTCAGCTAAGATTGGTTCATCTTATCAGCTGATAAATGTTCGGAGATGATTTTGATAGTTGCCGATTAGAGAGTGTATTAGGCTTTATAATGTTGGTTTCGGTGGGTTACCATTATGTTCTTCTTGTTACGGTGAGCATAATTTTGATGATAGTATTTGATCTTGCGATGGCATGGAGTCGTACCGTTGTTGACCCGTTTGGATATGTTCGATTGAGTTTGATCGCGAGATTTGATGTTTCGATTGGTTGTACCCAGGTTGTTTCTGTTGGATTATGGAGAGTGTTATACCCTATGGCTTAGAAGGTTAAAGACTTGTGTAAGTGAAACCCGAGTGGCTTAGCATCAGTTATGTGAATTTTGTTAATCAGCGATTCTTGTTGTGCTTTGGCCGTTGATTTGAGGTTTCCGTCTGCAGTTAGTGATAAGTCGCCTTATTGCTTCTAGACTTGGTGCACTCAGTTAGTACCGTTCGTTCGGTCGAGGTTGTATCGAAATGTAGATTCAAATTGGTTATTATTCCTCCTTATAATGATTGGTTTTGTGCCACTTGGTTTGGTGTTGTGTCATGTGAAGTTCGAATTGCTCTATGTGAGAACGCTCGCCAATGTGATTTCTTAGATGGTTAGGCTTGAATGTGAGGCCGGGATATCCTAGTGTTCGTGGTTTTCTCTTTCCTTGCTATTCTTGTTGGTTATATATTATTCTGATTTTAGTTGTGACCGTGTGGGGTCCCATGGTATTGATTTGATTCTAGATATTTATATGATGTCGCTGGTTTGCTTTAACCTGGATTGTATTGCCTTTTGGATTTTTTTGTAGTTGTTGATAGTCCAATGGTTGCTCAATTATAGGGGTAGTGTCGTCGAAATTTTTGTAAAATTTGAGCCTTAGCGAGATTTACGGCATTGCAGTGATATTGGAAGGTTGGTGTTGTCGTGAATATTTATGGTTTGCTCTCGTTCCTTCTTATCTTGGAATCTCTATGTTCGACCTTTCGGTGTTGTTGCAGTGTGGGGTATTTAGGTTGTTATTGAGTTATCTCAGAATAGCGGTTGTATCGCATGGTTGTTGTGGTTATAGTGGTTGATTGGTATTTCCAGGGATCCTTATGTTTTAGGGGAGTTGCTGCTGAAATTTTTAAGAATTTCAAAACTTAAAAAAAATTTGAGTTCGATTTGTGGTCTTCTGATGGAGGTTGTGTCATTGGTTTTGTGCTTGGTTCGTTGTGGACGAACGAGTCTAAGTGGGGGAGATTGTAATAGCCCGCCCAGTCATTTTGGTAAATCGAAGCTCCGATATGCATGTCGATATATTTTTTTTAGTTCCAATAAGTTTGTATGATGATTTTGGTCATGTCCACAAAGTTTGGTTAAATTTCGATGAGTTTTGGATAAGTTTGGATTCGGTTTCGACGTAATTTGAGCATAAAAGTTACCATATTGAGCAAACGGCCTTTGATTCGTATTTCGACTAAACCATTATATCTGTATCATAATTTGGAAACCATAGAAACTGAAATCATCAAGTTTCGACATCATATGAGGGATTTATTATAATTTTACTAAGAATTGGGTTGCCGGAATTTTCTGATTATTTACGAAATTGCCACTCACTGCATAGTTTAAAATCTGCACTATTCCAAATATTAAAACCAACATATCTCCTTCATCATAAGGTCAAATGGAGTGATTCAAAAGCCTAGCTTGACTGGATTTTCACAAGGAATGTATTGGAAGCATCAAAACTAAGTTTCGGGATCGCTTGGTGCAAGAAACGAGGCAGAACAGTAGGCATTTTTGGCTATTAATGTTGTTGGAGTTTTTCTCATCTTGAAAGTTTGGAATTGGGGGAATTCAAGGATGTTCTTCTATGGGGTAAGGTCTAAACCATAACCTAAGTATTTCCCTTTGATTCATTCCTTTGGTTTAAGCTTTAATCCATGATTTCTAAAATATGAAATTGTGGTTTTTTTGTGAAGAAGATTTAATGGGTATTTCTTGAGAAGTTCATAAAATTGATTAGATTTCATTAGTTGCTTTAAATGATGAAGTTGATTGAGTTTATGCTAGATTATGATATATCTACGGTTGAATTTAATAACCCTATTTTGGTCATAAATGGTGGTTGCGAGAAATTGGGGAAGTTGAGTAAGTTCTTAAATTTTAACTCAAAAGTAGAATAATATGGAGATTTGGAAATGTTAATGATATCGGATTGACTTTATTTTCGTATGTATAAACTCGTTTTCGAATAGGTAACATGATTGTATTGGATTTGAGATTTGAGGTGTTAATAAATAATTGACTTTCAACATAAACCCGAAAATTGATAAATTGGCTATTTGATGATGTAGATGGACTTTAATTGAGAAAGTAACCACACTTTTGGACTCGTGGGTGAAAGAGCAATCTAAAAATGTATGTTGTTCCGGTAATCGGATATGTGGCCCATGGTTGACGTTTGAGTTGACTTTTTGACTCGTTTGTCATCCAGTCATGAAAATTAGTAGGGTAGCTTATATTGATCGTATAATTTATTATTTTGCATAAAGTTGACTTATTTGGAAGGATTTTGGTGTGAAAAGATGATCGTGGGCTAGTTAGCAATCGTCGGCTTGAGGTAAGTAGTTAACATCCCTTTTTTGGTGGACTTTCTCCCCATTGGATGTCTATGTATGTGTTCCTTACAGCATGGCTGCTGAAATGGGAATACTTATTATGCCAAGACTATTTTGAAAAGTGTAATTACAGTTCATTACTATTTCTTGATTTATTATCGTAGCACGATGTAGTTCTGTGCATATTATTATGGTAAGATGTAGTTCCGTACATATTATCATAGCACGATGTAGTTCCGTGCATATTATTGTGGTACGATATTTCGTACATATTATCATCGCACGATGTAGTTCCGTGCATATTATTATGATATGATGTTGTTCCGTACATATTATGATAGCACGATGTAGTTCCATGCATATTATTATGGTACGATGTTTTGTGAATATTATCATCGCACGATGTAATTCCATGCAGATTATTATGGTACGATGTGGTTCTGTACATATTATTGTAGCATGAGGTAGTTCTGCGCATATTGTTGTATTATGACGTAGTCCCATACATATCATTAAATCACAATGGATGTGTCTTAGTACTTTGATGACTAAATATGAATATTACTTGTTTGTTAATTAAGTGATTTTGTCTTTACTTTTTGTTACCTTGGAGTTGTTTGAGTTTTCATATATTTGCAATTCGTTATTCTACTTGAAGCCCAGTCCCCACTTACTGAGTCCTTTTGACTCACCCACTTTCTTTATTTTTTTTTTTTTTGTATTATTTTATATTCAGCAGATTCGATATCGAGTTCTACCAAGTATTGTGGTAAATGGAGTTGTTCATCCTTTAATCTAACGGTGAACCACTTTTGTCCTGTGGTGACATCTTTTCTTATTATTTTTTTATCAATATTAATGATTATATTTCTTTATATTCGGAGATGTATAACCTTATTGAATCCTTAGATGTTCATGATTCATGGGAGGACTTAGAACATGGTTGCAAAGATCCTAGTTATGTATTTGGGTTATATGTCATACTCCGCTATTCTTTTCATAATTTCTTTTATTTGGTTATTTCATATGCAAGTCAAGTATTGCTCAAGAGAGGTTCGCCCAATGAGTTGGGTTTGGGTTCCCGCACGGCCTATAGGATTTTGGGTCGTGACACCACAAATTTCTAGCTTCTTTTAAACAGCAGAAAAACTGCTTCTGCTGAAACCAAAAAGTACTTTTATTTATTGGCCAAACAGCTTAAAATTCCAGAAAAGGTACTTTTTGCTCTAAAGACGTTTAGCCAAACAGGCTATTAGAGAAGTGACTTTTCAGAAAAGTTATTCTCTTTCACAAATAGGTGTATCTACTCTATTTAGGACTTTCCAATATTACAAACTATTCGAACATATACTAGTTATATTTTTCTTTATTAATATAGAAAAAAGATGACAAAAATAATATACGATGAAGAAATGTTACTACTTCAATTATCTTTTTTATTCATTGTTATAGTAAAAAATGTAAAAAAGATAAAATAATGGAGCAAAAAGCTGTGGGGCATTAGGTTATATACATTAGAAAAATAATTGAGTGGAATTAGCTCGAAAAGGGTAAAAGAAGAAAGATAAAAGAAAAGGAAGAAAAAGAAAGAAAAAATAGAGAAGAAATAAAGTGTTATGAAATTAGAGTAATTAACAATGATTATAAAGATTATAATAATAATAACTAAATAAATGAGAGGGGAAGGGGGATTAAAATTTATTGCTCTGCGCTGAAGTGTAGATAAAAGAGAATTGAAGTGCCTCTATTTATAAGTTTCTGCAAATGATACATAATTGAAGACACTGTTCATTGTCAAATCTATGAAAAATAACACGGCAATGGATATGGGTATGTCTGCACAAGGAATGGTGGATTAGATATCCACCATTGTTCAATATTTTATAACACTCCCCTTGGATGTCTATGTATTAATAGATAAATGTGTATCATTTAAAACGAAAGAGTAAAATATCTTGTAATATGCATTATTTGCTGCCTCATTAAAAATCTTACCAGAAAAATCCATTGGGACAAAACCTTGGTTAACAAAAAAAGAGTACAACGTGTATTTTACTTCCCTTGATGAAAATATCACTTAGTATCTCGGAGACGATGCATTCAATCTTGTACACAAGCTTCTCAAATGTTGAGGTTGAGGTTGACTTTGTGAACAGATCAGCCAAGTTATCACTTGAACGAATTTTTTGAACTTTATTTCACCATTCTTTTGAAAATCATATGTGAATTTTTTTTTTGGTGAAATATGTTTCGTTATGTCTCTTTTAATGTATCCTTCTTTTAATTGTTCTATGCATGTAGTATTATCTTCATACAATATTGTCAGAATCTCCTTGTTAAAAAATCCACACATTTTCTGAATGTGCTGAGCGATTAATCTCAACCAAACACATTCCCGACTAGCCTCATAAACAGCTATTATTTCTGCATGATTTGAGGAAGTAGCAGCTAGAGTTTGTTTTGTTGAACGCCATGATATAGTTGTATCTCCATAAGTAAATAAATAGCTTGTTTGGGATCAACTTTTATGTGGATCTGATAACATCCTGCATCTAAATAACCAATTAGTGGCAAGTTGGATTCATTTGAATAAAACAAACCCTTGTCGATATTTCCTCGGAGATATCTGAATAAATGTTTGATACCATTCTAGTGTCTTTGTATTGGGGAAGAACTAAATCTTGCTAATAAGTTTACAGAAAAAGAAATATCTGATCGAGTATTATTAACAAGATACAGTAATGCCCCAATTGCAGTAAGATGTGGTGTTTCAGCACCAAAAATCTTTTCATCATTTTCATGAGAGCGAAATGGATCTTTATTAACATCAAGAAATCTCACAGCCATAGGAGTACTCAATAGATGAGATTTATCCATGTAAAATCGCTATAAAATTTTCTCAGTGTATGTTGATTGATGGATAAAAATTTCATTTGTCAAATGCTCAATTTGAAGACCAAGACAAAAAATTGTCTTTCCAAGATCTTTTATTTCAAATTCTTTCTTCAAATAATCTAATGCCTTTGGAATCTTACAAAAATATTCAAGTCATCAACATACACAGCAATGATAATAAACTCAGGTCTAGATCCCCCACGACCCGGAATCCGGTTAGGCCGTGCGGGCACCCGACATCCTCCCCTAGACCCGTTGAGCGAACCCTTACCAACTAAATTAGAAAAATAAATATAATAATTCATAAATAAGGATAAGACTTAAAAAAACACAGAGATACTGATACCTCTAAGCTGTACAAAAGAAATTACAGTTGAAGTCATCTTCGCTCCTTCACAATGTGGCGAACTCAATCCTGGAGCGACCCTGCCGAAACGAAATACATAGACAAGAATCAAACAACAAACAAGGGTGAGTCAAAAGGACTCAATAAGTGGGCCAGACTAGTCACCTCAAAAAATAGGATAGCTAGCCAGGGAGAAGAAACAGATAAACTAAATTCCTCTTATTTAAATTATAAAAAGGCAGAGCTAGGTAATAACCGAAAACACGTATGAAACCATAAACTCAACCAGGAATACGAGCAAGAAACATATCAACAAATAAGCAATGCACGTGTAAGCAGAACAGTAGTCATGTACCGCAAGTCTACCCAATGGTATGAAATGAAATGAAATATAATGCAAAGGGTCACATGTGCCCATCATCCCATCCCGAAGCGGAATACTCCTGCATTCGAGGGGAATCCAATCTGATAACCAACTGGAGTGGAATACTCCTACTCTTGGGGCGGAATATTCGTGCACCCGATATAATATAAACCAGAGGTGGAATACTCCTGCACTCTCCTGGGGTGGAATACTCCTACACCCGATATAATCTAAAGCTGAGGCGGAATACTCCTGCACTCAGTATCTGATATAAGAGCGGTCTGCTCCTGGGGCGGAATACTCCTGCACCCGATAAAATGTAAACCAGAGGCGGAATACTCCTGCACTCTCCTGGGGAGAAATACTCCTGCACCCAATATGATATGCAATGTAATGCATATGAATGACATATAATGCATATGAATGCAATGGGATGCAATAATAACCCTTCACCGGCGTGGGAGTCTCATCGACAGCTGGGAAGTAGATGCCAACTCACAACCAGAGTACAATGCCCAGATCCTCAATGCAACATTAACAATAGGACATAACATGTAATATACAATGTAAACCCAAAGCTAAGGCGTAATGAGTAAGCCTATCGGCAGCTACACACGTAAGGATCACGTGGTAGAAAATCCCCGAGGCCAGGTGCCTCCAAAGAAATGGATATAAACACTTACCTCGTTCCAAAATTAACACTGTTACCCAACTACCACTTTATCCTTTTCGATTCATTGCCAAACGATCCCACTGTGTTCAATAAGCAGAAAATATATCACATAAGGCTAAAGTCTTCATTCCTCACATCTTAGGACAATCCAGGTAGGAACCTGATACCCTATTCTCATACGCAATACGCAGGCCATGCCTATGTACAGGGTTTAAGGTCACAACCAAACCCTAAATAAATTACATTTATATGTTGCCCATAACTCACTGAGTACGAATATATAATCAATTCCATTATCGGGGTCCATTTGACCCTTTAAACTATTAATTGAACTTATTAAAATGACGTATAATATTCCAAGTTTTACCGTTAAAACATATTCAAACACATGTAATAAAATCAAATAATGCATTAAGATCATTACCTTAATGTTTCAGGGTAAAAATTCTACTTTTCCCATGCTCTTTTCTCATTTTCTGGCATTTTTTTCGTTGCGTTTCTCCTCACTGTTCACGTTTTATGTTTCTGTACGAATTTTATGTTTCTGCTCATGTTGTCCTTAGCTTAAACCCCCACCGCCTAACTTTCCAATTTCATTCTCTTCCTTTTTTTAAAATTCGCTGCTATGGTTAAAATTCAAACGGTACCATATGATATTCGAAATAATTCCAACTTTCTCAAGTAAGTCGGATCTCAAATCGGTCTCTCGAAACTCAATATGCAAATTAAATAGAAAAAAGTCAAATTATTTAACTTTCGGCATTTTAGCGGAAACTAGCCGAACAACATCGAAATTCACTTTCGAAAAATTACAAAAGTCACAAATAATCATACGAATTTAACGGCGCTTTTGGATTTCGAACCGGAGCTCGTTCGCCAAAACCGAGCTCGAAAATCTCTTTTTAATATTTATCGATAATAAAAAATAAAACCTTCTTCTGATGCCTACCAAACGAGGTCTGATTTAGCTCAAGTTTTATAGACAAGTCCCAATAGACCTTACGAATATTTTAAAATTATCGACACGCCAATCGGAGTCCTATCTTCCGAAATGACTAACCGAGGTCGTTTCATTCTCCTCCACTTAAACTCTCGTTCATCCTCGAACGAGCCTAAGTCTAAAGGAAAATTCGCGTGGATAACAAGAGAACTTGCACGACCTTCATGAGCTACTCCACGGGCATTATTTCCTGATTACAAGATCAGAATTATAACACGCATATCGAACTTTTTGGAACAAAATATATCAGGATAATATGATAATACCATTGTACAGCTTATTCTAACTAAGCTGATCCTTCCTCGATTACGAGAAGAGAGTTTTACATTTTCGAAAAAAAGATACACGGAACTTTGAATGGGTTAACATGATTAAGCTGATAATCACCTATTCGATATACCTTTCGATATAGAACAAGTCAATGGAACTAAGAATTAACTCACGCTTGATGCAATAGAGGGAACTTTTGAAGTACTTTGTCACTACACATTATAGAAGATTTGATGCAAGATATATTATTTTTACACACACACTATGCAACATCTCAGTTGATGTTAGTGTTGTTCCGCAAGCTCTTTGTGGGAATGTAGTTACTCATATCCTAATGTATGTCAAAGGTTCATCTGAACAGGGTCTATCATATAAGGATAAGGATCATGCAAATACTTCTGGATAGTATGATGCAGACCAGGAATGATCTCCAGACTGAACATCTACTTCAGAGTATTGTCTTTGAATTGGAAATATGATGTCTTGCAAAAGTGAAAATAAAAGAGACATGTAGTTGGACCATGAGCTGAGGCAGAATACTAGCAAAAAGTTGATTACATATGTACTAGTAACTTCTCAAAGAGTTGAGGTGTGAAGGAGATATGGCAATGATGGATGGACGATAAGCGGCACTAGACCTTTAACTCTAAATTTTCATGAAGTAAAACAACGTCAGTTTGAGAATGCAGTTCTAGTTGAATACAGACAGATAGCCAGAAGAAAACCGGAGTCACCTTACATGGTTACTACTAACGGTATTCTCATGTACAAAGATAGACTTTGTGTTCCTGATGTTGCAGATTTACATGGACAGATTATGATAGAGGCACATTATTCCAAATGCACTGTTCATCCAGGTTCGACTAAAATGTACTATGATCTTAAGCAGATTTATTGGTGGGACAGAATGAAGTGTGACATAGCAGAATTTGTGGCTCAGTATTCTAATTGCTAGCAAGTTAAAGTCGTGTCATCTTTCCAGACTTTATACTTTTAGCAGATAGGTACGTATATATGATCAGGTTGCCAGCTTATCTCTATCATTAATAGATTATTGGTGGGTTTAGCAATGATCGACACTCATTGTAGGTTTTTGTCGTGGCCCTAGGTTGGGTCGTGATAAAAGTGGTATAAACGCATTAGAGGTTTAATATTACCATTCAGTATTTGGAGGAAGACTCCTCCACTTAAAGCACAAACTCATGCAGCTATTTGAATAGGAATAACCATCCCCCGCACAGTCTTCTGGACTAAAGAAGATTTAACTAAAAGCTGAACGTTGGAAGACCTAAGCTACCAACTATCCTTCGAGTTGCCAAACAGCTGCAACTCTCGAGTCATAACTCCATACATTTTCTATAAGCACCACCGCCTGATGGATCAAATCAAAGATCAAATGACGCCTCTCATTACCCTTAGTAGCCTTGAAAAAATACAACAATGTGTTTACACGGTTACCTTGACATGCACTTTGGCTCAATACAGGGAATACCACAAGCGGCTACTAATTGCCCGAGCTCATTAGCGCCGGACGACGAAAAAATGGCAATGGACCGAGGATAGAAATAATTAGAGCTTCGGGAAGGTCATCTTTTTATTTACTTGTCTACCAGAGCTAGAGTACATCCGAATCGGCTAACCAAAGAATCAGAATCGAAGAAATGAATATTAAATGAGCTTTATAAAACAACTTCCATGCCAATTTAACCTTCCAATAAGAAAGAAACTCTGACAATTTACTAAAAAACCCTTTTATATCCCAGATAAACTCATGGGATAACATGATTTTACTAGCGTTTTGAACTAAGAGGAGGTACGTGGATCGAATATTGCTTACTAACCACTTTACACCGGAAGAAACCATGACACTCCCTTATGGTGATGAACTAGAATCCCATAATCCAACCAACACGGAATTCCGAGAATAGAGGTAAACTAATTTGATATAATAATATAAGGTGTCACAACAAGATGCCAGGCAGACAATAACGACACTCACTGTCAAATCTCTCATATTTAGACCAGATAAATTAATAGGGTTTCACAAATTCCTTGAATAAATCATACTAGAAGCTCACCCCTCTACCGCAATCAATTCTTAATAGAAACAATATCCAAAGAGGCCATGAAAACATGGTAAAATAAACGAAGTCCAGACCGATCAGAAGAATGAAATCTTACTCACATATAATGGAAGAAGAAATACATGGATGTACTACATCAGATACCTCAACATCCTGCCAGACTGCAGTTCTTAGAACTGCCTCTGCGGCTGAGCCGAGCCGCTACCCTTATAATTACTTCTAGAAGAACAACTACCACGACGCTCTCGACCTCTATCGAATGAGGGCATACCTCTGGTTGATTAAGATCTATATAAAATTTCCTGCGACTGTGCAGGTGCCTGATGACGAGAGAAAAGACGACTGCCTGCTTGCCGGAGTAAGGAAAAACTCTTCAAAGGATAACCAGACTCATGACAGTGATAACACCCTTTTCGCTAAAAATGGAAACTGGACAGATTATTGATAGCTACAAAGAGAAAACTGACTCTGATCATGACGAACTACTTGCGCACTTTAAGAATTACGCTCTACAAGATGAGATAACCTGGCAGGTGACCTCCCAAAATAATCAGAAATTTTACCTCCAAATGAGGTACCATGGTTTCCCACTAGGGCCACGGGATCTCTTGCTCTCCCGCTCTAACTCTTCCCCCTCTAACTTATGGTATGCCTAATACCTTTGAGCAATATCAACAACGACGTCCAATGAAGTCCCAGCCTCAATTTTTTGAGCCACCTGGGATCTCAAGGAAGGAGAAAGGTCATCAATAAATCTTTGAACATTCTCGAAAGGCTCATGGACTAGTTCTAGTGCATATCCAGCCATCCTAAAGAATTCAATCTCATATTCTGAAACCAGCAGGCTAACCGTCAGGCTACCCTATCTAATCCACTCAAACTGGCGACACTCTTCATCTCGCTCGCTACTCGAAAGGAACTTTTCCTCGAATCTAGAAGAAAAACTGAACCAAGTTAGCTAATAAGAGAGCGGCCCACCAATTCAAGGCTGGACCCCTGAATCTGGAAAGCAGAATAATCAACACCATATCGGTCGATATAATCAAGAGCCTGAAGGATATGCTGACATCATTTTATTTAAAAAATTTACACAGGGATTATCTAATGCATTGCTTGGGAATATCAGGATATTCAACAGCGTAAAATAATGCAACCTCTTTGAGCACTCAGACCCAATAATTACCTCAGTTACCTAACCAGCCAGAAAAACTGGAGGCACAACACATGCTCCTCTGGAATATAATATACTGGAACAACATCAAGGATTAGAACGGAGCTCCCTAAGACCGAACGTCTGCATCTACAGCAACCTGATAAGCTGCATAGCGAATAATAGGTTCTTGCGGTATCTACGTCGCCAAGATTCTCGTAAAAGCATCGTAGAGAGCCAAGGGAACCACAAGGCCCTGCTCCCTTGCCCATCGCGAGCTGGCACAGCTGGGACCTCCGTAACTAGATCGTCAGCACGATCAAACACTCTCGGGGCTTGAGTAGCTCTAGGCACATGCTAGGCTACTTCGTTTTGAACTCATACCGTTTGCTGATTTGTCACACGAGGGTTAACAATTACCACAAACAAATTAACGAAAATACTTTTGCATCCTAGACCGACGCACGATCAGAAAAGAAAGAAGTGAAACTTCCAAAATTCCATCATAGCCCCTCGTAGATAAGTACGGACATCTACGTACCCATCAACGAGACTCTACTAGATACTGTCTTATTCTGGATAGACTCTAAACCGGGCTCTGATACCAACTGACACGACCCGGAATCCGGTTAGGCCGTGCGGGCACCCGATATCCTCCCCTAGACCCGTTGGGCGAACCCTTAACAATTAAATTAGGAAAATAAATATAATAATTCATAAATAAGGACAAGACTTAAAAAAACACCGAGATACTAATACCTCTAAGCTGTACAAAAGAAATTACAGCGGACTACCCGGTATACTAGGTTTAGGACTATCCAGACTAGACATCTAAGAGTACAAAAGAAGACAAATACCTCCTGAAGGGAGCAAAATGCAACTGAAATAATAACCAATAAACTGGTGGCCATCCGGAATAAAAGCTGGCCCACCCTGACAGCTGAAGTCGTCTTCGCTCCTTCACAACGTGGCGAATTCAATCCTGGAGCGAACCTGCCGAAATGAAATTAATAGACAAGAATCAAACAACAAACAAGGGTGAGTCAAAAGGACTCAATAAGTGGGGCAGACTAGCCACCTCAAAAAATAGGATAGCTAGACAGGGAGAAGAAACAGATAAACTAAATTCCTCTTATTTAAATTATAAAAAGGCAGAGCTAGGTAATAACCGGAAACGCGTATGAAACCATAAACTCAACCAGGAATACGAGCCAGAAACATATCAACAAATAAGCAATGCACGTATAAGCAGAACTGTAGTCATGCACCGCAAGTCTACCCAATAGTATGAAATGAAATAAAATGAAATGAAATGAGATGAAATGAAATGAAATATAATGCAAAGGGTCACATGTGCCCATCATCCCATCCCGAAGCGGAATACTCCTGCATTCGAGGGGAATCCAATCTGATAACCAACTGGAGCGGAATACTCCTGCTCCTGGGGCAGAATACTCCTGCACCCGATATAATATAAACACGAGGCGGAATACTCCTGCACCCTCCTAGGGCGGAATACTCCTGCACCCGATATAATGTAAAGCTGAGGCGGAATACTCCTACACTCAGTATCTGACATAAGAGCGGAATACTCCTGCACCCAATAAAATGTAAACCAGAGGCGGAATACTCCTGCACTCTCCTGGGGCGGAATACTGCTACACCTAATATGATATGCAATGTAATGCATATGAACGACATATAATGCATATGAATGCAATGTGATGCAATAATAACCCTTCACCGGCGCGGGAGTCTCATCGACAGCCGGGAAGTAGATGCCAACTCACGACCAGAGTACAAAGCCCAGATCCTCAATGCAACATTAACAACAGGACATAACATATAATATACAATGTAAATCCAAAGCTAAGGTGTAATGAGTACGCCTGTCGGCAGCTACACACGAAAGGATCACGTGGTAGAAAATCCACGAGGCCAGGTGCCTCCAAAGAAATGGATATAAACACTTACCTCGTTACAAAATTAACACTGTTACCCAAATACCGCTTTATCCTTTTGGATTCATTGCCAAACGATCCCACTGTGTTCAATAAGCAAAAAAATATATCACATAAGGCTAAAGTCTTCATTCCTCACATCTTAGGACAATCCAGGTAGGAACCTGATACCCTATTCGCTTACGCAATATGCAGGCCAGGCCTATATACAGGATTTAAGGTCACATAACCAAACCCTAAATAAATTACATTTATATGTTGCCCATAACTCGATGAGTAAGAATATATAATCAATTCCATTATCGGGGTCCATTTGACCCTTTAAACTATTAATTGAACTTATTAAAACGATGTATAATATTCCAAGTTTTACCGTTAAAACATATTCAAACACACGTAGTAAACTCAAATAATGCATTAAGATCATTACCTTAATATTTCAGGGTAAAAATTTTACTTTTTCCCGGCTCTTTTCTCATTTTCTGGCATTTTTTTCACTGCGTTTCTCCTCACTGTTCACGTTTTATGTTTCTGTACGAATTTTATGTTTCTGCTCATGTTGTCCTTGGACCCCCACCGCCTAACATTCCAATATCATTCTTTTCCTTTTTTTAAAAAAAAATTTCGCTGCTACGATAAAAATTCAAACGGTACCCTACGATATTCGAAACAATTTCAACTTTCTCAAGTAAGTTATACAAAATACTCGCTAAGTCGGATCTCATATCGCACTCCCGAAACTCAATATGCAAATTAAATGGAAAAAAGTCAAATTATTTAACTTCGGTATTTTTGCGGAAACTAGCCGAACAACATCAAAATTCACTTTCGAAAAATCAAAAAAGTCACAAATAATCATACGAACTAAACGGCGCTTTTGGATTTCGAATTGAGCTCGTTCGCCAAAACCGAGCTCGAAAATCTCTTTTTAATATTTATCGATAATAAAATCTGAAACCTTCTTCTGATGCCCACCAAACAAAGTCTGATTTAGCTCAAATTTTATAGACAAGTCCCAATGGACTTAATGAATATTTTAAAATTATTGGCACGCCAATCGGAGTCCTATCTTCCAAAACGACTATCCGAGGTCGTTTCAATAAAGACACAACGAAAATCTGGATCATTTTTGTACCCTTCTTTCAGCAACTACTCGCTAAGGCGGTTATACCACATGCAACCCGATTGTCTCAATCCGTGTAAGGATTTCTGAAGATTTATTGAACAAGTTTTCCGGGAACCTTTATATACTTCAGGCATTTTGAATCCTTCAGGGAGTTTTATAAATATTTCGTTGTCCAGTGAGCCGTATAAATAGGCCATGACAACACATATCAAGTTTGTCACGCACTGCTAGACTTATCACGCCCCAACTACGCCCTATAAAAGGGACTAAGCGGTCGTAGAAATATAGCTCGGTATTTGAAGCCCCGAGGTCGAATCCCACAGAGAACACTTGAAATTCGATTGCTAATCTAACTAACTTATCTAATCAATTAACTTCGAAAATTTGTATTTTTATGATGGTTTCAATGTAACAACTCATTAACAATAAAGTAAATAATACAAAAGTAGTAAGAAATAGATTAACTCAAGGGTTTAGAAGCCTAGGATTGATCTACCCAACTCCTACTCATGTGTTTGAACAATACATTAATGGATTCAACTTGCTTCTTCCTCTTGAACATTGCTCCAAATTCACAGCTATTCACTCCCGTGTAATAATTGTAACTTTCACAAAATAATTTTTAAATTAATTAATGAAGATAAGTAGGACTATAAGTATGGTTCACAATCGGGATCAATGGTCACAAATAACCTTTTTGACAAACTAAGTAATGCCTTTGTTTTAGGTTGAAATATCGCTAAGTGTTTAACTCTAACTCATGAATCTATTCATAGATGCACAAGAATAAAGGGCGCAATCAATTGGGAGCTCTACCAATCAATATCATACAAATTATAAACACTTAGATATGAAGGTTAACAAGTTTTATTCATTAAAGCAATAATTTGTAACGCATAAGTTTTGGAGTAGGTCAATCAACCATAGAATGGGTGATTTAGCTACTCATAGTCATAATCAAATTAATGAAATAACTATAACATACAAAACCACAAGAATATGGATGAATGGATGAAGTAGAGCCTTGAATCTTCTCTCTTCCTTGCCTCCTTTTGATGTCGAGTCAACCAAAAGTTCCGTTCTAGAAGGTTTCAATGTGTATTTATAGTGTTGAACCCCAAAATTACCCCGAAAAGGATAAATTCCGGAATATCGACAGGATGGACTAACTCTTTTGGAGTTTTTGGAGTCGCCACCCAATTTAAGGAAAAAAGGGAACCAAATAAGCAAATGCGTGCAAAAACTCCCTTTTAGGAAAAAGACGGTCTTTCAGAGATTCTAAGTAAGAGGTTTTATTAATTTCGGAATAAGGTTTTTAAGGCACTTCCGGAATTCCGTAAAATACGGTTAATCCGACAGGTTTCCAAAACATTTGCAAAATATGCTTTTCTAGAAAAATTATCTAAAAATAATTAATTGAAATTAAACTTATTTATGAAAAATATTTAATTTGCACGCATTTTGCTAAATGGCCCCAGTTTGCAATAAATTAAATAACGACTTCAAAATAAAAGGCAATGAACATAAAGTAAAGCAATATACAAACAATCAAATATTATTGATAAATAAATATTTTACGCGTTTATTTACATAAATATCTCTAAGGAAAGAAATGTAAAGTTAAAGATAGAACCCGAGATATTGATCAACTCGCGGGAGCCTTGAATTTCTAGAATTTCCAAAGGGTATTGAAAATTTGAATGCGAGCTTGATTCCGACGCTACTCCAAGTCAATGTATATATACATTTGTAGGTTAGCCAAACATGTCCCCAGTTGTTCGTGCCAAAATGTACCTCACAAAAAAATATAAAAATTAAACTGGATTAGTACGATAATAACGTGTAATAATTAATGAAAATAAAATACTTGTAATAAAGCAATAAAGTAATAATAATAATAGTAATAATAATAATAATAATATATAATAATAGTAATAAGAATAATAATAATAGTAAAGGGGGGGGTTTGTTTTTGCTAAATTTAGGCTCAGGTTTGTATGGCGCGTCATGTAGAGGCTCGAGATGTTGGTAGGGTTGCAAACACGCCGGCCGGTCGTGTTGCCATATCAAGTACCAATTCCGCTACTCTATTCAACTTGCTTTTGCGTTAAAGTGCATACATTCATCATCGCTTATTTGCTTTAGGGACACGGGGACGGGACTGTTCAAGCGTAGTATCATGTTCAAATCAATCCCAAGGCCTCAATACGTGTATATGTATTTTTTCATTGGCCATAACCAGTGCAGTATCTATTAACTCATTGAACAGTATCCGCCAATTCACCGTAAAGCCTCAAACACAAATGTTTTCATAAGCTTGTCGCATAACGAGTTAAAGTTGCATAATCCAATGTCCAACTGGGCAAACGGGTCAAGTAGCATAACTATTAGTAACATGGGTCTACTGTATAGCAAAGCAGTCCAAAATGTAATCGAGTCAACAAAACGAGCTCAAAATTTCACCAGTGACTTGCAATACAGTAACAAAGGAGCAAAACAATTTTGACGGAATAAACATGGCAAAAACCAACTATTTCAGGCAGGACAAAGGTGAACAAAGGGATGAGTGCTTCTTGTCTCGGTGATTCCACAACAGTTTCAAGTTAACAGATCAATACCCATCTCCGAACCCATCATAACCCATCATCGCTCCAACATCAGAAACAACAAGACACTTATTTTAGATGTATTTTCCAGTGAAAATAACAATGGTGCAGCAGTGAACGGAAGCAACCAAATACCATGGAGGAAGAGGGGCGACACCGACTGGAAGAAACCAGTGGCGTCGCTGCTAAGCTCATTCACCCCCCCCCCCCCCTTTGAATTTCCATCTCAAAACAGCAAGAACGTGGGAAAAACGGACGAGAACAGGGGTTACCGGCGATGGGTTTCTCCGGTCAAAGCTCTGGCAGTGGTGGTAACAACCAACTACATAAACAAATCGAAACCCCCCATCAAGAAACTTCTACAACTTCACAAATAACATAAACAAAGTCTGTGAGAAAAACGTCAACAGATTCAGTCAAAACCAAGAAAGCATCGCTGGCCAAAATTCTGTCAAATCTCCGGTGAACAAAAACAGCAGAAACACAGTGAAGGAGGAGCGACACCAGCCTGTAGCGGCGTCACTTCAATTCCACAACACCCTCATCACTTTCAGCCATGAATTAAAGAAACAAAGGGGAACAAGTTCAACGGCGAGAGGGTATTCTGGCGAGAGGTTTCACGGGCAAATGTGGTGACGCCGCTACTGGTTGTTTCCGTTACCCCGCCCCGATGGTGGTGGATGTTTTAACTATTGATTGCGTAGTCTTACCCCCAACCCGGATCTCCCCTGTCTTTGTATCATTTGGATGTGTGTGGATGTAAAGAAACTGATGAGAATATATGCGATGTTAAGGTTTTTCCCTTCTCTTGATTTTTCTTGTCTTGTGTTTTTTTGTGTGTGCTAGATTAAAAATGCTAGATCTGAAATTTTGTGTGGTGTATGTAGATGATTAATAGAGATTGCGTAGGGTTTTTTGTGAGGGAGGAAGATGAATAGTGAGTTGTGTGCTAGGGTTTTGGGATAAGTATGTATATATAGGTAGAGAATTTGCACAAATAGGCTAGTGCTTGGGGGGTGAGCGGATTTGGCCTCAATTTACAATTAACTAAAATTTTTAAAAAAAGTAAATGGGTTTTACGGGTGGGTTAAAATTGGAGAGATTTTGCAAATTTAGCACATTCTTTGAAATTTCAATTGATTCTCTTTTATTATTATTTTATTTAATTTTCAAATTTAACCTCAATTATAAAAATATTACCATAATTTAATAATTTTGAAAAGGTTCGGGACAAAATTGAGTGTCAACAGCTGCCCCTCTTTACCCGAAAAGAATGAAAGAGTTTTCAGGGTAAAGAAGTTGACGAGAAACCAATTTTGTCACGACAAAGCCAAGTACTTTGATTCCAAGGACCAAAGTACGAGGCTTATAGACATGGCCGAACTCCGGTTTCTGAGTTGCCTACATATCTCAGGCTGAAAGAGAATCAGGCCATATGTAGTTCGACGCGATTTGAAAATCAAAGACGAGATAGTAGCGACTACTCAAGAGCGGGAAAAGAGGCTTGTAATCACCCACGTTATGAAAATGTGGTCGACAACACATCTATAAGGAGGGGTTTACACGGACATAGCTTCCACTGTATCTCGATAACCGAGCCATCTTGTCTCCAATCTCAAACCTCAGACTCAGGGTTAACAAGAGACTTACCTCTAGGGTTGATGACTTATGCGGGTGCGATTCTTCAGGTCTTCGTTGACGAGTCTAGCTCATATCAACGATTGCCCAGTTTACCGCTAAGGAAAAAAATCCATGTTATGCTCCAACGCTGCTGCGGTGCTGCCAAAAATCCTGTAACAATCTCAACAAACGGTAAGCGTGCAACTGCTAATAAACTATAATAATTGGAATAAGAAATAGATAAAGTGATAACATAAAATTGTAAATGCGGGTTGCGGTATCATCAATAAGTTCTTCCTTCGATCAACTGAAAAGATACTCCGCCCGGAGAACCTCTAAGCTGATCATTATTCTGAAACAGTAAAGCAAGACAATAAGTAAAAGCGAGAACGAATTGTAAAAATGCAAGGCTTTCATAAAATAAGTTGACTAACGAGACATAATATCTCAAGTTGACCCGTCCAATCTATAGTCTATGCAGGTTACATAACGTTCATTTATAAGGCGAACGAGCCCAAAACATTCAATTATACGGCGAATGAGCCTAAAACGTTCAATTATAAGGCGAACGAGCCTAAAACGTTCGATTATAAGGTGAACGAGCCTAATTTTGATAGCAGCCTGCGAAATAAAGTAGCAAATTAGATTAATTAAGGCAAGATAATGCAAAACAAATAAGCAAAGCTGGGTCGTGTTGCTTGTATTAATAGTGCTGCAGAGCGTTGAATGCCTTCAGTTCATATTGAATCTGATGTTCAATTTTTCTTTGAACTCTTCCACGGAAGAATGGTCTTGACTATAAAGTGAGCCCCCAGGATTGGCAATATCTGTAAATCATAAAAATAGGACTTTAGTAAGTGTACTAATAAAGTGAAAGAGAAATTAAATAAATATGCTTGACAATTTGCAATAAGTATGGGGAATAGAAATGCCGCCTTTCGGCAATGACTCATGATCGAGTCTCTAGGATTACCAATATCTGTAAATCATAAAAATAGGACTTTAGTAAGTGTACTGATAAAGTGAAAGAGAAATTAAATAGATATGCTTGACAATTTGCAATAAGTATGGGGAATAGAAATGTCGCCTTTCGGCAATGACTCATGATCGAGTCACCAGTTTTCTACAGTAGGTTTCTTGACAATAACGCCTTCGACTGTTTACGATAGGCTTCATAATAAGGCCTCCAATTGCTTATGGTATGCTTCAAATGATAATGATGTCTTCGCTTGCTCACGATAGACCTTATAATAAGACCCTCAATTGCTTACGGTAGGACCAATAACAAAAGCGCCTTCAATTATCTATTATAGGCTTCAGAATAATGCCTCAAATTGCTTATGGTAGGCTTCAATGCTAATGAAGTCTTCACTTGCTCACGATAGACTTGATAATAAGACCCCCGATTGCTTACGGTAGGACCAATAACAAAAGCGCCTTCAATTATCTATGATAGGCTTCAACATAATGCCTCAAATTGCTTATGGTAGTGACACGATCCGGAATCCGATTAGGCCGTGCGGGCACCCGACATCCTTCCCTAGACCCGTCGGGCGAACCCTTATAAATTAAATTAGGAAAATAAATATAACAATTCATAAATAAGGACAAGACTTAAAACCAAAACACAGACATACTGATACCTCTAAGCTATACAAAAGAAATTACAGCTGACTACCCAACATACTAGGTTTAGGGCTATCCAGACTAGACATCTAAGAGTATAGAAGAAGACAAATACCTCCTGAAGGGAGCAAACTGCAACTGAAATAATAACCAATAAACTAGTAGCCATCTGGAATAAAAGCTAGCTCACCCTGACAGCTGAAGCCGTTTTTGCTCCTTCACAACGTGGCGAACTCAATCCTGGAGCGAACCTGCCGAAACAAAATAGATAGACAAGAAACAAACAACAAACAAGGGTGAGTCAAAAGGACTCAATAAGTGGGGCAGACTAGCCACCTCAAAGAATAGGATAGCTAGCCATGGAGAAAAGAAACAGATAAATCAAATTCCTCTTATTTAAATTATGAAAAGGCGGAGCCAGATAATAACTAGAAACACGTATGGAATGACAAACTCATTAACAACCGGGAACGTAAGATAGCCAGAACATATAGGTATCCCGAACATATCATCAATCAGAAATACATCCTGTTGCGGCGTGCAACCCAATCCATATATTCATCCTATTGCGGCGTGCAACCCGATCCATATATTCATACCGTCGCGGCGTGCAACCCGATCCATATATTTATACCGTCGCGGCGTGCAACCCGATCCATATATTTATACCGTTGCGGCGTGCAACCCGATCCATATATTTATACCGTTGCGCCGTGCAACCCGATTCATATATTTATACTGTTGCGGCGTGCAACACGATCCCTGCAACCCAAAATACGAGCCAGAAATATATAGACAAATAAGCAATGCACGTATAAGTAGAACAGTAGTTATGTACCGCAAGTCTACACAAGGGTATGAAATGAAATGAGATGAAATGAAATATGATGCAAAGGGTCACATGTGCCCGTAATCCCATCCCGAAGCGGAATACACCTGCATTCGAGGGGAATCCAATCTGATAACCAACTGGAGCGGAATAGTCCTGCTCCTGGGGCGGAATACTCCTGCATCCGATATACTATAAACCAGAGGCGGAATACTCCTACACTCTCCTGGGGTGGAATACTCCTGCACCCGATATAATGTAAAGCTGAGGGGGAATACTCCTGCACTCTCCTGGGGCGGAATCCTCCTACCCTCAATATGATACAATGGAGCGGAATACTCCTGCTCCTGGGGCGGAATACTCCTGCACCCAATATGATATGACATATAATGCATATGAATGACATATAATGAATATGAATGCAATGTGATGCAATAATAACCCTTCACCGGCGCGGGACTCTCATCGACAGCCGAGAAGTAGATGCCAACTCACAGCCAGTGTACAATGCTCAGATCCTCAATGCAATACCAACAACAGGACATAATATATAATATACAAGGTAAATCCAAAGCTAAGGCGTAGTGAGTACGCCTATCGGCAGCTACACACGTAAGGAACGCGTGGTAGAAAATCCACGAGGCCAGGTGCCTCCAAAGAAATTGATATAAACACTTACCTCGTTCAAATGCGACTCAACAACCGCTTTGTCCTTTGGATTCATTGCCAAACGATCCCACTCTATTCAATAAGCAGAAAAAATATATCAAATTAGGCTAAAGACTTCATTCCTCACATCTTAGGGCAATCCAGTTAGGAACCTGATACCCTATTGGCATACGCGATACGCAGGCCAGGCCTATATACAGGGTTTAAGGTCACATAACCAAATCCCAAATAAATTACATTTATATGTTGCCCATAACTCACTGAGTACGAATATATATTCAATTCCATTATCGGGGTCCATTTGACCCTTTAAACTATTAATTGAACTTATTAAAACGATGGCTAATATCCCAATATTTACCGTAAAAATATATTCAAACACACATAATAAACTCAAGTAATATATTAGGATCATTACCTGAATGTTTCAGAGTGAAAATTCTACTTTTCTCCGGTCCCTTATCTCATTTTTTGGCATTTTTTTCCTATCTGACTACGTTGTCCCTTTTGCGTAATTCTCCATCATTTTCTGATTCTATTTGCGTACTTAGCATTTGTGCACCGCCTCCCTTTACTTAATTTTTCCCTTTTTGTTTATCTTTCTTTTTCTTTTCTTTTCTTTTCTTTTTATTTTATTTTCTTTTTTTTACGAAAATTAAAATAGTACCCTACGATATTCGAAATAACTCCAACTTTTGCATACAAGTAATACAAAATATATGTAGCATACTCGCTAAGGAGGATCTCAAATTGGGTTCCCGAAACTCAAGATGCGAATTTAAATGGAAAAAGGTCAAATTATTTAACTTTCGGCATTTTAGCGGAACTAGCCGAACGACCTCGAAATTCACTTTCGAAAGTTCTCAAAAGTTACAAATAATCATACGAACCTAACAGTGCTTTCGGATTTCGAATCGGAGCTCATTCGCCAAATCCGAGCTCAAAAATCTCTTTATAATATTTATTGACAATAAAAACTGAAACCTTCTTCCGATGCCTACTAAACGAGGTCTGATTTAGCTGAAATTTTACAGACAGGTCCTAATGGATATTACGAATATTTTAAAATTATCGGCACGCCAATCGGAGCCCTAACTTCCGAAACGACTAACCGAGGTCGTTTCATTCTCCTCCACTTAAACTCTCGTTCGTCCTCGAATGAGCCCAAGTCTTAAAAAATTTGCACATAAACTATTTCACGGGCATTATTTTCTGATTACAGGATCATAATTATAACACGCATATCGAACTTTTGGAAGAAAATATATCTAGATAATATGATAACACCATCGCCCAACTTATTTTTACTAAACTGACCCTTCCTCGATCACGAGAGGAGAGTTTTACTTTTTTGAAACAAAGATACATGAAACTTTGAATGGGTTAACATGTGTCAGCCGATAATCACCTCTTCGATATACGTTTCGATATAAAACAGGTCGATGGAACTAAGAATTAGCTCACGCTTGATACAACAGGGGGAGCTTTTGAAGTACCTTGTAACTACACACTATAAAAGATTAGATGCAAGCTATATTATTTTTGCGAACACACTATGCAATATCTCAGTTGATATTAGTGTTGTTCCGCAAGCACCTTGTGGGAATGTAGTTACTCATATTCCAATGTATGTCAAAGGTTCATCTGAACAGGGTCTATCATATAAGGATAATGATCATACAAATACTACTGGATAGTATGATGCAGACCAGCAATGATATTCAGACTGAACATCTACTTCAGGGTACTGTCTTTGAATTGGAAATACTATGACTTGAAAAAGTAAATATAAAAGAGACATGTAGTTGGACCTTGAGCTGAGGAAAAATACTAGCAACAAAGTTGATTACACGTGCACTTATAACGCTAAAGTAACTTCTCAAAGAGTTAAGGTGTGAAAGAGATATGCATACCAATGATGGATGGACGATAAGCTGCACTAGACCTCTAACTCTAAATTTTCATGAAATAAAAAAGCATCAGTATGAGGATCCAGTCCTAGTTGAATACAGACAGATAGCCCACAAAAAAAAATCGGAGTCACCATACAGGGTTACTACTGACGGTGTTCTCATGTATAAAGATAGACCTTGTGTTCCTGACGTTGCAAATTTACGTGGACAGATTATGATAGAGGCACATTTTCTAAATGCACTGTTCATCCAGGTTCGACTAAGATGTACCATGATCTTGAGCAGATTTATTAGTGGGATAGAATGAAGTGTGACATAGCAGAATTTATGGCTCAATGTTCTAATTGCCAGCAAGTTAAAGTCGTGTCATCTTTCCAGATTTTATGCTTTTAGCAGATAGGTACATATATATGATCGGGTTGCCAGCTTATCTCTGGCATTAATACATTAATAGTGAGTTTAGTGTCGTGGCCCTAGGTTGAGTCGTGACAAAAGTGGTACCAACGCCTTAGAGATTTAGTATTACTATCAGTATTTGGAGGAAGACTCCTCCACTTAAAGCACAAACTCATACAGCTATTTGAATAGGAATACTCATCCCCGCACAGTCTGCTGGACGAAAGAAGATCTAGTTAAAAGCTGTACGTAGGCAGGCCTAAGCTACCAACTACCTTTTCGAGTTGCTAAAAGCTGAAACTCTCGAGTTCACAACTCCATACCTTTGCCGTAAACACCACCGCCTAATGGATGGTACTTCTATATAAAAATTTCGGTAGAGTTTCCCCTGAAACTAGATGATCTGCAAAAACAGAAGCAGCACTATACTATACATAGGAATGGATACCCGGATAAGCTGATACCCAAAACAATAATATGCTTACCCGGCTACAATAACACGTACTCTGGCTCAACACAGGAAACGTCACAAGCGGCTACCAATCGCCCAAGCTCACCAGTGCCGAACAAAGAAGAGATGGTAATGGATTGAGGATAGAAATAATTAGATCTTTATGAAGCTCATCGTCTTATTATTTGGCTACCAGAGCTAGACTACTTACGAGCCAAGCTAGCCAAAGAATCGCAATTAAAGAAATAGATATTAAATAAGCTTTATGGAATGACATCTAGATCACTTTAACCTTCCTATAAAAGGAAACTCCGACAATTTACCAGAAAACCTTTTTATGCCGAGACAAGCTCATGGAATAACATGACTCTACTAGCGTCTCGAACCAAGATGAGACACCTAGATCAAGTATTATTTATTAATAACTTTACATCGGAAGAAACAATGATATTTTCTGATGGTGAAGAATAAGAATCCCATCATCCTACCAACACTGATTTCCGAGAAGAGAGGTAAAATGACTTGACATAATAACACAAGGTGGCATAACAGGATGCTAAGCAGACAACAGCAATACTCACCGTCAAATCTCTCATATTTAGATCAGATAAACTAGTAAGGTCTCATAAATGCCAGGAATAAATCGTATCAGAAACTCACCCCTCTACCGCAACCGATTCTTAATTACGACAATATCCAAGGAAACCGTCGAAACATGATAAGACACACTATTTCCAGATCGATCGAAAAGATAAACCTTACTTACATTTAAGAGAAGAAGAAATACTCGGGTTTACTACATCGGATGCCTCAACATTCTGCCAGACTGGCAGTTTATAAAACTGCCTCTGCGGCTGAACTAAGCCGCTACACTGATAATTACCTTCTGAAGAATAACTGCAACCACACTCTCAACCTTGACTGGATGGCGACATTTCTTTTGCTGATTGAGATTTAAATAAAATCCCCTGCGACTGTGCAGGTGCTTGATGACGAGAGAAAGGACGACTGCCTACTTGCCGGAGTAAGGAAAAACTCCTCAAAAGATAACCAGACTCATGACAATGATAACACATTTCTGCTGAAAATGGAAGCAAGATAGATTGTTGATAGCTGTAAAGAGAAGACTGAATGTTATCTTGATGAGCTACTGACGCACTCTAAGAATCAAGTGACACATGCTGAGATAACCCGGAAGGTGACCTCCTAAAATAATCAGAACTTTTACCTCCAAATGAGGTACCATGGTTGCCCACCAGGGTCGTGGGATCTCTTACTTTTCCGCTCTAACTCTTCCCGCTCTAACTTATGGCATACCTCGAACCTTCGGGCAATATTAACAACAACATCAAAAAAATCCAGACCTCAATTTCTCGAGCCATCTGGAATTTCAAGGAAAAATAAAGGTCATCAATAAATCTTTGAATCTCTCGAAAGGCTCATGGACTAGTTCTAATGCATATTCAGCCATTCTATAGAATTCAATCTCATATTGTGAAACACCAACAGGCTAACCGATAGGCTACCCTGTCTAATCCACTCAAACTGGAAATACTTTTCATCTCGCTCGCTACTCGAAAGGAACTTCCCACGAATCTAGAAGAAAACCGAACCAAGTTAGCTAATACGAGAGCGACCACCAATTCAAGGCTGGACACTGAAACCAGAAAGCAGAATAATCAACACCATATCACTCGATATAATCAAGAGCTTGAAGGATACACTGATATCATTTTATTTTTTAAAAAAAACTTACACAAGGATTATCTAATGCATTGCTTAAGAATATCGGAAGGTTCAACCGCGTAAAATAATGCAACCTCTTCGGACACTCGGACCGAACTGATACCTCGGCTAGCTAACCAGCCAGAACAATTGGTGGTGCAACACATGCTGCATTTGGAAAAAATTTTACTGCGGCAATATTAAGAACTGGAATAGGAGCTCCCTGAGACCGAACATCTGCATCTGCGGCAACCTGATAAGCTGCCTAGCGAATAATAGTTTTTTTTGCGGTTCTGCGTCACAAAGGTTCTCGTGAAGCATCGTAAAGAGCCAAGGGAATCGCAACGCCATGCTCCATTGCCCATCGCAAGCTCGTACAGCTGGGACCTCCGTAACTAGATCGTCAGCACGATCAAAAACTCTCAGGGCTTTGTCAGTGCTAACCCCAGGCCACACTGTTTCGTCTTAAACTCATACTATTTGCTGATTTATCGCACGAGGGTTTCACAATTACCACGAAAATACTTTTGCATCCTAGATCGACGCACGATCAGAAAAGAAGGAAGTGAAACTTCCTAAATGCCATCATAGCCTCTCGTAGATAAGTACGGACGTCTACAAACCCATCAGCGAGACTCTACTAGACACTGTCCTAGTCTGGATAGACTCTAAATTACGCTCTGATACCAACTGACACGACCCAGAATCCGGTTAGGCCGTGCGGGCACCCGACATCCTTCTCTAGGCCCGTCGGGCGAACCCTTATAAATTAAATTAGGAAAATAAATATAACAATTCATAAATAAGGACAAGACTTAAAACCAAAACACAGACATACTGATACCTCTAAGCTGTAATTACAGCTGACTACCCAACATACTAGGTTTAGGGCTATCCAGACTAGACATCTAAGAGTATAGAAGAAGACAAATACCTCCTGAAGGGAGCAAACGGCAACTGAAATAATAACCAATAAACTAGTAGCCATCCGGAATAAAAGCTAGCTCACCCTGACAGCTGAAGTCGTTTTCGCTCCTTCACAACGTGGCGAACTCAATCCTGGAGCGAACCTGCCGAAACGAAATAGATAGACAAACAACAAACAAGGGTGAGTCAAAAGGACTCAACAAGTGGGGCAGACTAGCCACCTCAAAGAATAGGATAGCTAACCAGGGAGAAAAAAAATAGATAAACCAAATTCCTCTTATTTAAATTATGAAAAGGAGAAGCCAGGTAATAACTAGAAACACGTATGGAATGACAAACTCATTAACAACCGGGAACGTAAGATAGCCAGAACATATAGGTATCCCGAACAAATCATCAATCAGAAATACATCCTGTTGCGGCGTGCAACCCAATCCATATATTCATCCTATTGCGGCGTGCAACCCGATCCATATATTCATACGGTCGCGGCGTGCAACCCGATCCATATATTTATACCGTCGCGGCGTGCAACCCGATCCATATATTTATACCGTTGCGGCGTGCAACTCGATCCATATATTTATACTGCTGCGCCGTGCAACCCGATCCATATATTTATACCGTTGCGGCATGCAACCCGATCCCTGCAACCCAAAATACGAGCCAGAAATATATAGACAAATAAGCAATGCACGTATAAGTAGAACAGTAGTTATGTACCGCAAGTCTACACAAGGGTATGAAATGAAATGAGATGAAATGAAATATGATGCAAAGGGTCACATGTGCCCGTAATCCCATCCCGAAGAGGAATACTCCTGCATTCGAGGGGAATCCAATCTGATAACCAACTGGAGCGGAATAGTCCTGCTCCTGGGGCGGAATACTCCTGCACCCGATGTACTATAAACCAGAGGCGGAATACTCCTGCACTCTCCTGGGGTGAAATACTCCTGCACCCGATATAATGTAAAGCTGAGGCGGAATACTCCTGCACTCTCCTGGGGCGGAATCCTCCTACCCTCAATATGATACAATGGAGCGGAATACTCCTGCTCCTGGGGCGGAATACTCCTGCACCCAATATGATATGACATATAATGCATATGAATGACATATAATGAATATGAATGCAATGTGATGCAATAATAACCCTTCACCGGCGCGGGACTCTCATCGACAGCCGAGAAGTAGATGCCAACTCACAGCCAGTGTACAATGCTCAGATCCTCAATGCAATACCAACAATAGGACATAATATATAATATACAAGGTAAATCCAAAGCTAAGGCGTAATGAGTACGCCTATCGGCAGCTACACCCGTAAGGAACGCGTGGTAGAAAATCCACGAGGCCAGGTGCCTCCAAAGAAATTGATATAAACACTTACCTCGTTCAAATGCGACTCAACAACCGCTTTGTCCTTTGGATTCATTGCCAAACGATCACACTCTATTCAATAAGCAGAAAAAATATATCAAATTAGGCTAAAGACTTCATTCCTCACATCTTAGGGCAATCCAGTTAGGAACCTGATACCCTATTGGCATACGCGATACGCAGGCCAGGCCTATATACAGGGTTTAAGGTCACATAACCAAATCCCAAATAAATTACATTTATATGTTGCCCATAACTCACTGAGTACGAATATATATTCAATTCCATTATCGGGGTCCATTTGACCCTTTAAACTATTAATTGAACTTATTAAAACGATGGCTAATATCCCAATATTTACCGTAAAAATATATTCAAACACACATAATAAACTCAAGTAATATATTAGGATCATTACCTGAATGTTTCAGAGTGAAAATTCTACTTTTCTCCGGCCCCTTATCTCATTTTTTGGCATTTTTTTCCTATCTGATTACGTTGTCCCTTTTGCGTAATTCTCCATCATTTTCTGCTTCTATTTGCGTACTTAGCATTTGTGCTAAGCAGCACCGCCTCCCTTTACTTAATTTTTCCCTTTTTGTTTATCTTTCTTTTTCTTTTCTTTTCTTTTCTTTTTATTTTATTTTTTTTTCTTTACGAAAATTAAAATAGTACCCTACGATATTCGAAATAACTTCAACTTTTGCATACAAGTAATACAAAATATATGTAGCATACTCGCTAAGGAGGATCTCAAATTGGGTTCCCGAAACTCAAGATGCGAATTTAAATGGAAAAATGTCAAATTATTTAACTTTCGGCATTTTAGCGGAACTAGCCGAACGACCTCGAAATTCACTTTCGAAAGTTCTCAAAAGTTACAAATAATCATACGAACCTAACAGTGCTTTCGGATTTCGAATCGGAGCTCATTCGCCAAATCCGAGCTCAAAAATCTCTTTATAATATTTATTGACAATAAAAACTGAAACCTTCTTCCGATGCCTACTAAACGAGATCTGATTTAGCTGAAATTTTACAGACAGGTCCTAATGGATATTACGAATATTTTAAAATTATCGGCACGCCAATCGGAGCCCTAACTTCCGAAACGACTAACCGAGGTCATTTCAGGTAGGCTTCAATGCTAATAAAGTCTTCGCTTGCTCACGATAGACTTGATAATTAGACCCCCGATTGCTTACGGTAGGATCAATAACAAAAGAGCTTTCAATTGCCTATGATTGGCTTCAGAATAATGCCTCCAATTGCTTATGGTAGGCTTCAAATGATAATGATGTCCTCGCTTGCTCATGATAGACTTGATAATAAGACCCCTGATTGCTTACGGTAGGACCAATAACAAAAGCGCCTTCAATTATCTATGATAGGCTTCAGAATAATGCCTCAAATTGCTTATGGTAGGCTTCAATGCTAATGAAGTCTTCGCTTGCTCACGATAGACTTGATAATAAGACCCCCGATTGCTTATGGTAGGATCAATAACAAAAAAGCCTTCAATTGCCTATGATAGGCTTCAGAATAAAGCCTCCAATTGCTTATGGTAGGCTTCAATGCTAATGAAGTCTTCGCTTGCTCACGATAGACTTGATAATAAGGCCCCCGATTGCTTACGGTAGGCATGACGTAATTTGTAAATGCAAGCTGCAATATCTTTGATAAATTGTCTTCCCATCCACTGGCGAAGCAATAAAGCAAATGCGAAGGCATAGTGCAAAGCATTTTCAACAATCTTGACAAATCAACTGGCAAGCCGGTCGGGCATGAAGCAAGGAGGGTCTTGGGTTGATTTTCGAACAAATCAGCTGGCAATCCGGTCCAGCACAAAGCAAGGAGGGTCTCGGGGCTGACCTGTTAAACTGTTAAGCTAAAAGTAAAGCGGTTCATAATATAAAGCAAGTGCAAAGTCATAATTGAAAGCAAGTGCAAGGCAATTTGAACATCTTGACAAATCAACTGGCAAGCCGGTCGGACACGCAGCAAGGAGGGTCTTGGGGTTGATTGTCGACAAATCAGCTGGCAATCCGGTCCGGCACAAAGCAAGGAGGGTCTCGGGGCTGACCTGTTAACCTGTTAAGCTAAAAGTAAAGCGGGTCATAATATAAAGCAAGTGCAAAGGCATCATTGAAAGCAAGTGCAAAGCAATTTAGCGTGAAATGTAAAGCAACGCAAAAGTGATTTAGCGAATTAACAGGCGTGAAAGTCCAACAAGAGAGAGGCCCTGCCTGGTGGTCAACCTGAAAAACGTAAAGCAAGACATCAATTTTAGAGCAAGTGCGATGACATAACTTAAAGCAAATGCAAAGAAAAGCGGTGCGGGAATGTAGAGCAATGCAAGAGCCATTTGGCGAATCAATAGGCGAGATAGTCCAACAAAGAGAATCATCGTAGCTGATGGTCAACCTGAAAGAGTAAAGCAAGGTGTTAATTTTAAAGCAAGTGCGAAGACATAATTCAAAGCAAGTGCAAAGCAAAGTAATGCGGAAATGTTGTCAGTGCGATAGCCATTGATAAATCAATTGGCGAGACAATCCGGCAAGGATGGCCTTGTGCGGATTATCGCCTGAAACCAAGCGATGCCCTATTTGGCTTAGTTTTGAAAACACAAAATAAGCTTCGGCTTTATCGCCTATTAGGAATGAAAGTCATAGGGGTAGAAATGCCGCCTGTTCTGCAATAACTCATGACAAAGCATAATGCTTTAAGTTATAAAAGGCAATGCGACGCAATCTGTAAGGCAACTTTGGATGCATGTTCAATAAATTATTCATCCATAATGCGAATGATCCTTTCATTAGAAGCTTTCATGTTCCTGCTCTCAAAGAAAAATTGTTAGTTTTGGGAAGGGAAGGGGAAGCGTTTGATTTGTGCAGACTTCATCCTGATCTTCTTGCTTCTGCTGCTTCCTCATCTTCATTGGACTTGGATTTGCGAATTGCTTTCAGAAACTTGGCTCATGAACTCAAATAGCATAGATTTTGAAAAAATAGAGGCAAGATAAAATATTTTAATGCAATATAGCAAGTGAAATAAGCATGCAAATGAAGTCAAAGGCGCATTTTGAAAATTTTGCCTTGACTTAAACTTGTAACATATTTTAAAACAAACTGAACGTCCTTTGTCTTAGACTTTGCACTTTTCGCTTAGCCAATTACAGAGTTCTTGCCAACTCATCTTTAATAACCAACACCGCTTCTTTCAAAATTCTGCCCTAGTTATTGTCTTTCGCATCTCCAATTCATTTTGCAAAAATTGCCCCAGTTGACTTTCAATACTTCAAATTGCTTATACAAAACTGCCTCAGTTGCAATCTCCCATGCTTTCTACTTGCTTTACAAAATTTTCCCCAGTTGTCCTTCTTGGGGAAAAATGAAAATTTAAATGCTAAAGGGTCGAGCCCGATGGGGGAGCCTATGTATCCCTCCTTGGGAATCAGACCGTGCGTAGTTCTGCAATACTGCTTCAACGCCATATACCAATAAATAAAAGCTGCCCCACTTGAATTTCTAACAGATAGTGCGATATCCAAAAAGCGCAGACAATAACTTTTCAGTGCGTCGCTTTCAAACTGTTCAGTTGCTTTGCCATACGTCACAAGAAAAGCTTTGGCAGGTTTATCAATTTTAATTTTGAAACAGAAATAAATGCAAGCGTAAATAATATAATAAGAATGCGATGCGTTTTATTTCAACTTTCATAAATTCAAAATGAGTTGATTCAGATTAACATAAGCTTTAAAGTACAATGCAGTTTAGGGCCTTAATCTGAATTAAAATTGAAAATAATGCTACTAAGTTCAATCGCCAAGTTCTTTCAAACAATGTCGTTAGCTTCTGGTACTGTATCGTTCACGAGCTAGGGCATCTACCATCAATCAGATATTGAGTCTTGCGTGATTTGCATGGTCAACCACTTTACAAATCAAATTTCTGCTAGAGAAATAAACAAAATAAAGAAACTCAAAGGGTAACTATGTAAGTTTGTATGTCATCCATAAGATTGCACACAAGCCAGCAACACCTAGTATTTAACGCATTTTGAGCAAATAAAGCAAGACAGACAATTAACATGTGACAACCACAGGTAGTTGAGCGTAAATAAATATGCAAACGCGTCCTACCCTGTAAGGTGCCTCTTTGTGCTAGAGGTAAGCCTAATCGTCAAGTTGCACGCACATGCGGTTATTATAACGGCACAAGCCATTTGTCAATACAGCATCTGAGATAAAATTAAACCGACATAATTTTCAACTTCTCAAATTTGACATGGCAAATGGTTTGGGATTCGTTATAATATCCACACTATCACATAACGTGCGGTGTTGTTGGGATTCAATAACCCGTCAACAAACAGGCGGTTTCTTAATTCCTGAAAACGGTACCAAGAGTCGGGTCCAAACTAAGGAGTATATGCATGCATGACCTAGTCTCCTTCTAAGAGTGGGCTAACGGTTGAGGCTGATTCGACCTATGCGGGATAGACCTGGCCTCATAACGCGGTAGAACTGGCCATGACAAAACCAGGCAATCCCAATATCCCGAACTAACTTTTGGTGACACGAAAGAAGTTTCAAAGAGTGAGGTAAGGGCAATGCCCTTCCTGCATAACTACCCGTCAAGCAGGTGCCCCGTGATGAAATCGAGGAGGTGAAAGAGAATTGACAGGCTCCATGAGGGAGGCACTACTAGAAATTAATCATTCTGCGTCAAAGTTTGGAGACGGAATTCCGTCTCTGAGCGTCCTTCGCTTTTAAGCGCGTCGTTGGACTGCTTGGAGACGGAATTCCGTCTCCAAATGCAAAAGTAGCTGACACACTGACACATTCTTGGAGACGGAATTCCGTCTCCAAGACTGTGTCAGGACGCGTTAACTTTTGCATTTGGAGAGGGAATTCCCTCTCCAAGCACTAAATCAATGTCAGGACGCGTTAACTTTTGCATTTGGAGAGGGAATTCCCTCTCCAAGCACTAAATCAATTTAATTGATTTAGTGCTTGGAGAGGGAATTCCCTCTCAATCATTAAATTAATTTAATTAATTTAGTGCTTGGAGAGGGAATTCCCTCTCAAATATAAATTATATATATTATTTTTATTGTTTAGAGACGGAATTCCCTCTCCAATTAAAAATTTAAAAATTATTTTTATTGTTTAGAGACGGAATTCCGTCTCTAACAAAATTATTTAATTTTTTTTGGTTGGTTAGAGACGGAATTCCGTCTCTAACTATACAAATCCTGCTAAACAAAAATATTAGAAATTCGGTACAAAGCAACCAAATACCAAAAACAACTTGTTTAACATAAAATACCTGTTTAACATAAAACAAAGCCACCACGGCCAATAAAACAATACTACATATTGTTTCATCATTAACCATTCAACACAAATAAAAACTAAAGTATTTAGAAACATGTTCACAACTTAACAAACCATGAGAGTACTAATCCGCTCCTTGGGACGAGCCACTTCCTTGCTCCTTATCTCTCCAAATCTTTGCCACAATATCCTGTAATTTCTTCACATTCTCACGGTCTTCTAACCGTTGCCTTTCACTATCTTGTAGACTTTGCTCCATTTCCGCCAATCTAGCGCGCAACTCATCATCCGCAGCTTGTGGTGCATGTGAAGAAGAAGAAGAAGAACAATTAGCATACAAATAGGACAAGATAGCTTACCAGCAGTGGACCAACCAGAGCACATGCCATATGCAGGGAAATCATTAATTGTCCACATCAAACAAGCATGCAATCTAAAGTTTTGTTTCAAGGAACAATCATATGTTACAACACCATCACGCCACAATATTTGTAACTCATCAATCAAAGGCTGCAAGAATACATCAATAGAGCTTTTTGGGTTACTAGGACCAGGGATAATACAAGTCAGGAAAATATATGGACTTGTCATACACATTTCTGGGGGTAGATTATACGGTGTGACGAATACAGGCCAGCAAGAATATGGTGCAGCAGAGACAGCAAACGGAGTAAACCCATCAGAACTCAAACCCAACCTGATGTTTCTAGGTTCACTTGCAAATTCAGGATACACTCTATCAAAATGCTTCCATGCTTCTCCATCAGACGGATGACATAGAATACCAGATTGTCGTTTACGTTCATGATGCCATCTCATATGAGGAGCAGAACTCATTGATGCATACAACCTCTTTAACCTTGGTATAAGAGGTAAGTAATGCATCGCTTTTACTGGAACCTGTTTCTGTTTAGAATTTTGGACTGGCTTGTAGCGAGCCTCACCACAAAACGTACAAAATTGCTTATCTTTGTTTTCTTTGTAGTATAACATGCAACCTTTTTTACAGCAGTGAATTCTTTCTGAAGATAGCCCTAAAAACGAAACCAACTTTTTTGCATCGTAGTACGAGGAAGGCAATCCCAAGTTACTTATGTTTAGTTCATTCAAGAGTCCAATGATCTCATCCATGCCTCCTTGAGATATGTTATAATCTGATTTAATACTAAGCAACCTAACTGCCACCGACAGCTTTGAATGACTTGCCCCCTCGTAAAATGGGCGACTTGCTTCTTCCAACTGTTCATAGAAGAGTTTCGCCTCATTATTGGGAATCTCCTCAACATTCGGTTGAGAGGGTTCCCCTTGGTACATTCCAAACGCATCATTCAAGATCTCATTCATAGGATAGTTATACCCGACATAGTCATTTTGGAAGTTCTCTCTATGGACACTAGGGTTACACTCTCCATGTGCAGTCCACACAAAATAATTTGGCATAAATCCTTTTCTATAAAGGTGCAACACGACATTTTCAATTGGTTGCACGTGGCTACACTTGCATTTCAGACAAGGACATTTGATTGACCCCCCTCGTATATATTCAGGAAGTAATTTAGCTTTAGCAATAAACCCATCAACCCCATCTACATAACTTTTCCTCAAACCCATATTTTCATAGAACATATTGTACATCCAACTACGATTTTCATCATGTTCCATCTACAAAAGTTGCACACAAATAAATATAAATCAATGCAACAAATTATAGCAATTTTTCTAGCAAACTATAGGTGTATAACATTATTGTTAAATTATGTTGTATATTAATTTTTTAATTAACTAACTAAATCAAACTCCCTACATTTATTTTATTTGTCATGTTCAATAACATTGTTCTTAATTATTTCTTTCTAATTATTCTTGAATTAAATTTATCTACTTTATATTATTTTTCTAACTATTTCTAGAACTAATGACATTTAATTTCTAATAATCCACTCTAACAAATATTAAACAAGTATACAAACATGATAGCAATTTTAAATCAATGCAACAAATTATAGCAATTTTTCTAGCAAACTATAGGTGTATAGCATTATTGTTAAATTATGTTGTATATTAATTTTTTAATTAACTAACTAAATCAAACTCCCTACATTTATTTTATTTGTCATGTTCAATAACATTGTTCTTAATTATTTATTTCTAATTATTCTTGAATTAAATTTATCTACTTTATATTATTTTTCTAACTATTTCTAGAACTAATGACATTTAATTTCTAATAATCCAATCTAACAAATATTAAACAAGTATACAAACATGATAGTTGGGGTGTCAAAGTTGGTATTGAGGTGGAAAAAATGGGGGTCGAATTCATGGATGGAAAAAATGGGGAGGGAAAAATAATTTGAATTATAACTAAAAATAATAGGGAAAATGAAGAAAAAACTTACTTGAATAAATTGGGGATGATTGGGGATGTTGAACAATTCGCCGTGGAGATGTGGATTCGCCGTGAACAAAAAAATGGGGAGGCAGTGACTGGTTACGTTTTGGGGGAGGGGTTTTTTAATTTTGGGGGAGAGAAGGAGATACTGAATGTGGGAGAAGAGAAAGGAGCGGGTTTTAATTTTGAGTTGGAGACGGAATTCCGTCTCCAACCAAAAAGTAAAAAGCGTGTCAGTTGATTGGAGACGGAATTCCATCTCCAATCACTGACACACTTTTTGCTTTTTGGTTGGAGACGGAATTCCGTCTCCAACTCAAAAAAATTTAATTATTTTTTTATTAATTCAGTGATTGGAGGTGGAATTCCCTCTCCAATCAGTTGGAGAGGGAATTCCGTCTCTGACCACTTTGTAGCATTTTATCCGATTTCTAGTAGTGAGGAAATATGAACGGAATGCGAACTATGCACAAATAAAATATAATACATGCTTTCCATAACAAACCAAACAAACAGATATAATAAAGCAAATAAATTAGGCATGCTAGTTGCAAATAATTGGAAATCTTTATGGTCAAAACCTTTATTGCTCCCCAGCTGAGTCGCCATGCTGTTGAACCCCAAAAATTACCTCGAAAAGGATAAATTCCGGAATATCGACAAGATGGACTAACTCTTTTGGAGTTTTTGGAGTCGCCACCAAATTTAAGGAAAACAGGGAACCAAATAAGCAAATGCGTGCAAAAACTCCGTTTTAGGAAAAAGACGGTCTTTCAGAGATTCTAAGTAAGAGGTTTCATTAATTTCGGAAGAAGGTTTTTATGGCACTTCCGAAATTCCGTAAAATACGGTTAATCCGACAGGTTTCCAAAACATTTGCAAAATATGCTTTTCTAGAAAATTTATCTAAAAATAATTAATTGAAATAAAACTTGTTTATGAAAAATATTTAATTTGCACGCATTTTGCTAAATGGCCCCAGTTTGCAATAAATTAAATAACGACTTCAAAATAAAAGGCAATGAACATAAAGTAAAGCAATATACAAAGAATCAAATATTATTGATAAATAAATATTTTACGCATTTATTTACATAAATATCTCTAAGGAAAGAAATGCAAAGTTAAAGATAGAACCCGAGATATTGATCAACTCGAGGGAGCCTTGAATTTCTAGAATTTCCAAAAAGTATTGAAAATTTGAATGCGAGCTTGATCCCGACGCTACTCCAAGTCAATGTATATCCACATTTGTAGGTTAGCCAAACATGTCCCCAAGTTGTTCGTGCCAAAATGTACCTCACAAAAAAAAAATATGAAAATTAAACTGGATTAGTACGATAATAACGTGTAATAATTAATGAAAATAAAATACTAATAATAAAGTAATAATAATAATAATAGTAATAATAATAATAATAACAATAATATATAATAGTAGTAATAAAAATAATAATAATAGTAAAGGGGGGTTTGTTTTTGCAAAATTTAGGCTCAGGTTTGTATGGCGCGTCATGTAGAGGCTCGAGATGTTGGTATGGTTGCAAACACGCCGGCCGGTCGTGTTGCCATGCCAAGTACCAATTCCGTTACTCTATTCAACTTGCTTTTGCGTTAAAATGCATACATTCATCATCGCCTATTTGCTTTAGGGACACGGGGACGGGACTTTTCAAGCGTAGTATCATGTTCAAATCAATCCCAAGGCCTCAATATGTGTATATGTATTTTTTCATTGGCCATAACCAGTGCAGTATCTGTTAACTCATTGAATAGTATCCGTCAATTCACCGGAAAGCCTCAAACACAAATGTTTTCATAAGCTTGTCGCATAACGAGTTAAAGTTGCATAATCCAATAGTCCAACCGGGCAAACGGGTCAAGTAGCATAACTATTAGTAACATTGGGTCTACTGTATAGCAAAGCAGTCCAAAATGTAATCGAGTCAACAAAACGAGCTCAAATTTCACCAGTGACCTGTAATATAGTAACAAAGGAGCAAAACAATTTTGACGGAATAAATATGGCAAAAAACAGCTATTTCAGGCAGGACAAAGGTGAACAAAGGGATGAGTGCTTTTTGTCTCGGCGATTCCACAATAGTTTCAAGTTAACAGATCAATACCCATCTCCGAACCCATCATAACCCATCATCGCTCCAACATCAGAAACAACAAGACACTTATATTAGATGTATTTTCCAATGAAAATAACAATAGTGCAGCAGTGAACGGAAGCAACCAAATACCATGGAGGAAGAGGGGCGACACCGACTGGAAGAAACCAGTGGCGTCGCTGCCAAGCTCATTCACCCCCCCCCCCCCATCCCCTTTCAATTTCCATTTCAAAACAACAAGAACGTGGGAAAAACGGACGAGAACAGGGGTTACCGGCGATGGGTTTCTCCGGTCAAAGCTCTGGCAGTGGTGGTAACAACCAACTACATAAACAAATCGAAACCCCCCATCAAGAAACTTCTACAACTTCACAAATAACATAAACAAAGTCTGTGAGAAAAACGTCAACAGATTCAGTCAAAACCAAGAAAGCATCGCCGGCCAAAATTCTGTCAAATCTCCGGTGAACAAAAACAGCAGAAACACGGTGAAGGAGGAGTGACACCAGCCTGTAGCGGCGTCACTTAAACTCCACAACACCCTCATCACTTTCAGCCATGAATTAAATAAACAAAGGGGAACAAGTTCTACGACGAGAGGGTATTCCGGCGAGAGGTTTCACGGGCAAATGTGGTGACGCCGCTACTGGTTGTTTTCCGTTACCCCGCCCTGATGGTGGTGGATGTTTTAACTACTGATTGCGTAGTGTTACCCCCAACCCCGATCTCCCCTGTCTTTGTATCATTTGGATGTGTGTGGATGTAAATAAACTGATGAGAATATATGCAATGTTAAGGTTTTTCCCTTCTTTTGATTTTTCTTGTATTGTGTTTTTTGTGTGTGCTAGATGAAAAATGCTAGATCTGAAATTTTGTGTGGTGCATGTAGATGATGAATAGTGATTGCGTAGGGTTTTTTTGTGAGGGAGGAAGATGAATAGTGAGTTGTGTGCTAGGGTTTTGGGATAAGTATGTATATATAGGTAGAGGATTTGCACAAATAGGCTAGTGCTTGGGGGGTGAGCGGATTTGGCCTCAATTTACAATTAATTAATTTTTTTTAAAAAAAAAAGTAAATGGGTTGTACGGGTGGGTTAAAATTGGAGGGATTTTTCAAATTTAGCACATTCTTTGAAATTTCAATTGATCCTCTTTTATTATCATTATTTTATTTAATTTTCAAATTTAACCTCAATTATAAAAATATTACCATAATTTAATAATTTTGAACAACTTCGGGACAAAATTGGGTGTCAACATATAGTGTTATGAGAAACCTAGGTAAAACTATCCTTTTCCCGCTCAAGCGAGGACTTTTCAAGTTAAGCGCTAATTCTTAGCTCTTGGCTGCGTGTTGGCTGCACGCTGGCACAAGCTGAGCACAAGCTTTGCTTCGCGTCCTGGGTAGATGTTGGCACAAAGCTGGCACAAGGTGTTGAATATATTCTCCGCAGGCTGGAGTTGTGCTGGCACGACTTTCGCATAAGGTCCTGAGAGTTAATTTCCTGTTCTCAAGTTATGCTGGCATGACATTGGCATAAATTAGCTCCAACTTTAAAATTCATTCATGTGACGCTCCAAATCATCAATTCTCTTGCTACTTACATCAAAATCAACACCTACACATTCAAACACCATTATTAAACTAAATCCGCTATCATAATCATTTTAAGCGCCTAAAGATCACTAAAATAGGGGTAAAAATCACAAAAATATATTCTATTTAGCCAAATATCAATAAGATATCTGAAGGTTATTGCATCACATATAATCAATTCCAGGTCTTTGCGAAAATCCTTGTATCATAAGCCATGATTTGTATCTTGTGACTTCAATTTTCTCATTTCGTTTTCGCACAAAAACCCATTTGTATCCAACTAGCTCTACACCTTCAGGTGTTCGGACAATAGGTCTGAATACTTCATGCTTCTTAAGTGAAGCCAATTCTGCTTGAATTGCGTCTTTCCACTTTTGCCAATCATTTCTCTATCTACATTCACCGACAGCTTTTGGTTCAAGATCCTCATCTTGTTGCACTACCTCAACAACAACATTATATGCAAAAGTATTATTTACAACACATTACTTCGGTTCCACCTTTTTCCTGTCAAGAAATAATTTCTTGAGATCTCTTAATTTTCATCATTTTCAGGTACCCGAACCTCTTTTCATATATTATCAATCGTTATGTCTTGGGATGTTTCTTGAGCAACTACCTCCATATGATGACCATCTTTATCATTTGCTCATTTTCTTTTTCGAGAATTTTTATCTTTGGAATCGTCTACCACGCTTCTGGCGTGCCTTAAGCTCAGCACTAATAGATTTTTCTACCAGAACATCAACTCGAATTGGAGCATTTGCAGGTAGTATATGAGATAGGTCGGTGAATGCATCTGGCAGTTGATTTGCAATATTTTGCAAATAGATTATCTTTTGAACTTTCAGTTCACATTGATTTGTATAAGGATCTAAATGAGATAATGATAATGCATTCCAATCTGCATTCATCAATATGGAAATATTCCCCTAATGTTGGAAAAACTTATTCATCAAAATGGAAATCTGCAAATCTTGCAGTACAAAAATCTCCCGTCATGGGTTAAAAATATTTAATAATAGAAGGAGATTCATAGCCAATATATATTCCCAACCTTCTTTGAGGGCCCATCTTTCTACGTTGTGGTGGAGCAGTTGGAAGATACACCGCACATAAAAAAACTCTAAGATGGAAAATGTTTGGGAAGTCAACTATAATGGGGAGACTTTATGATAACTTGTTGGCATGATGCGCACAAGTGCTGCTGCATACAAAATAGCATGTCCACATACAATGAGAAGTTTTGTTCTCATAAATAATGGTCTAGCTATTAATTGGTGGCGATTGATAAATGATTCTGCTAGACCATTGTGTATGAACATAAGCAACTGGATGTTCCACTGTTATTCCAGTTGACATATAATAGTCATTACAGGCTTGAGATATGAACTCACCAACATTATCAAGATGAATTGTCTTAATTGCATAATCTGGAAACTGTGCTCTTAATCTTATTATTTGAGCAAGCAATCTCGCAAATGCCAAGTTGCGAGTAGATAATAAACATACATGTGATCGCCTGGTTGATACATCTATTAAAACCATATAATATCTAAATGGTTCACATGGCGGGTGAATAGATCCACATATATCACCTTGTATACATTCCAGAAATGAAGGGGATTCAATCCCAACTTTAGTTGCTGATGGTCTAGTAATCAATTTGCCTTGAGAACATGCAGCACAAGAGAATTCCTTAAATTGAAGAATCAGAAGATTCTTCAATGAATGTCTATGTGAACTCTAAATTATTTTGTGCATCATATTAGAACCGGGATGGCCCAACCGGTCATGCCAAATATTAAAATCATTTGGCTTAATAAACTTCTTGTTTACTATGGCATGTGATTCAATCATGTTAATACTTGTGTAGTACAAGCCAAAGGAAAATGAGGGTAACTTTTCATGTACATATTGTTTATTTCTAAATTTGTATGTCTAGATTAAGAAATTAATTATGAATGAGGTCACAAGCAATACGGTATATTCTAATGGAAAAAGTAAGTAAATACGATAAAAGTAAAGACAAGTAATTAAGTAAGAAATAGTAGAGTTCGGCGGCGAATTGTGTCTTGTGTCACTTGTGTACAACATGTAAGAAGGGGTATTTATAGTAGTGATACCAAGTACTAAATAAGGTAAAATACAAGTACTATTAAGGTCATAACCTACAGCTCAAGGCGGCGGTATACTAAATCCTAACTAGGAGACTGTAAATCCTAGGCGACGGGACTATGACCAAACCGCCGAAATAGTCGTTGGCTCTAGAGCGAGCGCATATCCTCAGTTCCCGATGACTTGTAGGATAATCTAGTCCCGCCAGCTGGACTCGTATCCCCATAACAATAGGTGGCGTATTTTTGCCCACATAGTCAGTCCCCCACTTACTGAGTGCCGATGCAAGCAGCAAGGAAGTGAAGGCGGTGTGATGTGAAAAGATATTTCACTGACTCCTTGAGACTCGCAATCTCTTTGACCAAGAATGATATTGATCTCTTCGAGAACTTCACATGCTTCCTTCTGATTGGCTGATACTTATCTCACATACCTTTTCAGGAACTGCCATTAACTGCTCCGAATCGTTTCACATCTCTAGTAATAATAATGCTTGACTATATCGTGCTCCATCCTTACCCCTCTCCGCCTATAAATAGCAACCTTCTGATAGTGGAAGGAATCACACACTTCTTCAGAAAACATTCCACCCCTTTTCAGAAAACTTATTTTTGCGTGGCCTTTTGATCCTAATATGGTACTCGTAGATATTCTTCTTCGCTTCATGAGGACGAGGTATGAGAAGATTACAGGGGTAGACTCATCTTTAGTTATCTTCTTATCTTTCTACATTCGTGACGGAATGAGAAAAATCCCCCGAACCATGATGTACAGCCGGAAGTGTAATGGTAATACTCTTCGGAAGATCTTCATTGTGGTAGACGTATCAATTCTGATGCATTCCATCATCATGCATAGTGATTTGATGTGATATTCTTCTTGTCATGTGACACAGTGCATCAGAGGAATGCCAAACCTTTTCGGGCTTCTTCTAGTTTGTTCATCTCCTAGTTGCTAGGGAACATATCCCGGAAGCAACTTATTTTGCACGAGGAATGCGTTCTGCGGTATCCTCTCCTCCTTTGAGCGCTTGACGCCTGAAAGCATTCTCCATATCAACAGCGTTCAGGGTAGCTGTATAGTTCTGGTATGTTCTTTGATTTTGGAGTTTGCACAAGCTTCCAATTGTTCGGGGAAGAGAGAGTATGAGGCATTTCTAAGATTCATGGTGATTCCTCATTGGAATCTCTCCAAATGAATCTAAGTGAAGTCTTCGGTGCCTGTTCTGATGCTTCCGCCGTTCTACTAAGGGATTCCTTAGTTGGGCTGACTTTCCCCCCTCCCCCTGCCCATGCCCCCCTCCTAGTGATGTAGTATCACAAAGATGTTGCTGCTTGGGGTGCCAGGTTGGAAATTTCGCCTTCGAATCCCGGGAGAGACTTAGATACAAGAGCTATAATCCCGACGAAAAATCTCTAGGGGTGTAAATTCAGAGAAATTTGCAGTTTTAGTCTTCCATTTCCTTTTATTTTCTACAATTGTTATAAAGAAATGTTGTATTCATGAAGAACTAAATACATATTTTTGGCCCATTTTGTGGCGTATTGACTTAAATTACTTGTTCCTTTGTTTGTGATATTTTTTAATTTTCGTTGTAAACAATAAGTAATGCTAAGTTATGCCTCTGTGGGCGTTTGAACCTAAGAATAGATGGCTTCCGGTCGTCCTGATTGTTCTAGTTATTTAATAATGTGTGTCAGTGTGCCTGCCATGAGAAATTACGTCTGTTGTATACCGATAGACGGCGGCTAGGTTGCATCCGTTATAGATGGTTGTATGCACCCACAATGGGACGACTTTAGCCAGTGTGGCAATGGTCCTTTTGCGTTTTGAGACAAAACGGCTTCGCTTAGTTACTAGAGTATTTAAGACTTTCTGGCATTACACGGACATGTGTCCCCATCAGCGTGTAGGTGCAATTGTTAATTTAACGAGATCAACACTTGATTAATGCCTGGTGGCTGAGTTAGACGTGGTGTAACTCTAAGCGAGCAGTGTACACTACTTTCTTGTAATAGAAAGTGAGTGTATTACTTCAACTTAGGTCTATTCGGGGCTATGAATAGTTGGATCGTAGATGGATCTAATTAAATGAGTAAAACTGACTAATTAGAATAGTAATTTTATTGATACAGTGTGGAGCCACGTAAAATAAGGAACGGGGCTAAATATCCGTTGTAAGACAAAGAACGGGGCTGAGAGCCCGTTATAAATAATTTTGAGAAGATCAGGAAAAAGAAAAAATACATGTCTCGAGTATTCAAGCTTGGTCAGCTTTTAAAGAGTAGTACTTCTTCATCCATGTAATATTCCAGTTATTTGGAATCGCTATCCCTTCCATGTCTTCGAGAACGCACGCACCTTTTCCAGCGATACCTCGCACTTTTTACGGTCCTTCCCAATTTGGAACGAGCTTTCCTGCTCTGGCCTGGTTGGTGTTCTGAGTAACTCTACGAAAGACCAGATCCCCAATGTTGAAGGATCGTGGATTTTCCCTTGAATTATAATACTACTCTACTCGCTACTTTTGGGCTGCAAGACGAAGGGCTTCAATTTCCCACCACTCGTCCAAGAGGTCAAGGAAGGCTTTCAGGGCTTCGTCGTTGGACTCCTCTTCGACGAATGTTCGTGTAGACTGGACACTCCAATTTCCAAAGGAATCATAGCTTCCGTTCCACACGTCAGTGAAAACGGTGTTTCTCTGGTGCTGGCTTTGGATGTAGTTCGTTATGCCCATAAGACCCTAGGCAGTACTCGGGCCATCTTCCTTTAGCCTCCTTGAGCCGCTTCTTCAGACTCTCCACTATCGTCTTTTTTGAGGATTCGGCTTGGCAATTGGCTGAAGGGTGGTAAGGAGTGGAGGTTATCATCTTGATTATCCATTCTTTCAGAAAAGTAGTGACACGACCCGGAATCCGGTTAGGCCGTGCGGGCACCCGACATCCTCCCCTAGACCCGTCGGGCGAACCCTTACCAATTAAATCAGGAAAATAAATATAACAATTCATAAATAGAGACAGGACTAAAAAAAAACATACAGACATATTGACACCTCTAAGCTGTACGAAAGAAAATTACAGCTGACTACCCAACATACTAGGTTTAGGGCTATCCAAACTAGACATCTAAGAGTACAAAAGAAGACAGATACCTCCTGAAGGGAGTAAAATGCAACTGAAATAATAACCAATAAACTGGTGGCCATCCGGAATAAAAGCTGGCTCACCCTAACAGCTGAAGTCGTCTTCGCTCCTGAACAACGTGGCGAACTCAATCCTGGAGCGAACCTGCAGAAACGAAATAGATAGACAAGAAACAAACAACAAACAAGGGTGAGTCAAAAGGACTCAATAAGTGGGGCAGACTAGCCACCTCAAAGAATAAGATAGCTAGCCAGGGAGAAGAAAAACATATAAACTAAATCCATCTTATTTGAACTATAAACAGGCAAAGCCAAATAATAACTGAAAACACGTATGGAATCATAAACAGCCAGGGACATAAGGTAGACAGAACATATAGATATCCTTAACATGTCGACAATCAGAAATACATCCTATTGCGGCGTGCAACCCGATCCGATCCATGTATTTATATTGTCGCGACGTGCAACCCGGGATACGAGCCAGAAATATATAGGTGAACTGAGATGCGTTCACAACATGGTATACATACCGCATATATATAGCCAGCACGCGGTGCAGTAAAATGGGATGAATGCAGTATGATGCAATGGTATCGCATGTGCCAAATAGATAGAGCGGAATCCTCCTGCTCCGGGGGCGGAATCCTCCTACCCTCAATATGATGCAATGGAGCGGAATCCTCCTGCTCCGAGGGCGGAATCCTCCTACCCTCAATATGATGAAATGGAGCGGAATCCTCCTGCTCCGAGGGCGGAATCCTCCTACCCTCAATATGATGCAATGGAGCGGAATCCTCCTGCTCCGAGAGCGAAATCCTCCTACCCTTAATATGATGCAATGTGCATACGAATGCAACATGATGCAATAATAACCCATCACCAGCGCGGGACTCTCATCGACAGCTGGAAAGTATATACCAACTCACAGCCAAAGTACAATACTCAGATTCTCAATGCAATACCAATAACAGGACATAACATATAATATAGAATATAAATCCAAAGCTAAGGCGTAATGAGTACGCCTATCGGCAGCTACACACGTAAGAAACACGTGGTAGAAAATCCACGAGGCCAGGTGCCTCCAAAGAAATGGATATAAATACTTACCTTGTTACAAAGTTAGTACATCCACTCAATAACCGCTTGTCCTTTGGTTTCATTGCCAAACGATCCCACTCTATTCAATAAGCAGAAAAATATATCAAATTAGGCTAAAGGCTTCATTCCTCACATCTTAGGGCAATCCGGTTAAGAACCTGATACCCTATTTGCATACGCAATACGCAGGCCAGGCCTATATACAGGGTTTAAGGTCACATAACCAAAACCCAAATAAATTACATATTTATGTTGCCCATAACTCACTGGGTACGAATATATAATCAATTCCATTATCGGGGTCCATTTGACCCTTTAAACTATTAATTGAACTTATTAAAACGATGTCTAATATTCCAAGTTTTACCGTTAAAATATATTCAAACACACGTAATAAACTCAAATAATATATTAGGATCATTATCTGAATGTTTCAGGGTGAAAATTCTACTTTTTTCCCGGCTCTTTTCTCATTTTCTGGTATTTTTCTTCCCCGTCTATCTCATTTTCTTTCTGCGTTTCTTTTCATTGTATTATCTGCATATGATCGTTACTTATATTCTAATTGTCCTTAGGACCCCCCCCCCCACCGCCTAACTCATCATGTTGTTTCTTTTGTCCTTTTCCTTTTTTTTTTGGTTTTCTTTTATTTAATTTTCTTTTCGCGGCAAAAATTAAAATAGTACCCTACGATATTTGAAATAATTCCAAATTTTGCATACGAGTTGTACAAAATATATGTAACATACTCGCGAAGGCGGATCTTAAATCGGGTTCCCGAAACTCAAGATGCGAATTTAAATACAAAAAATCAAATTATTTAACTTTCGGTATTTTAGCGGAAACTAGCCGAACAACATCGAAATTCACTTTCGAAAGTTTACAAAAATCACAAATAATTATACGAACCTAATGACGCTTTCGGATTTCGAATCGGAGCTCATTCGGCAAAACCGAGCTCGAAAATCTCTTTTTTATATTTATCGCCAATAAAAACTGAAACCTTCTTCCGATGCCTACCAAACGAGGTCTGATTTAGCTCAAATTTTATAGACAGGTTCTAATGGACATTACGAATATTTTAAAATTATCGGCACGCCAATCGGAGTCCTAACTTCCGAAACGACTGGCCGAGGTCGTTTCAAGTAGTGATCTTGTCGCATACGAATTGGGGACCGTTATCGCATGTGATTTCTGCTGGAATCCTAAATTGGCACGGAATATTTTTTTAAATAAACTCTATGACCTCATGCTCTCGAATCCGAGCGTATGCGGCCGCCTCGACCCGTTTGGTGAAATAGTCCATCATAATAAGAACGAACTTGATACCTCCGGGCGCTTTAAGCATGGGCCCTACGATGTCCATCTCCAATTCCATGAAAGGCCATGGGGCGACTACAGAATGCGATAACTCCATCGGCTGATGAAGTACATGGGAGAACCTTTGGCAGCTATCACATGCCCGAGCGAACTTGCTCGTATCATCTCCCATTCGGGGCCAGAAATAGCCCGCCTTAATTAACTTTCGAGCTAGAGACCGTCCGCCAGAATGATTTACACATTGTCCCGCGTGGATTTCTCTGAGTGGGTAATCTACATGAGAAGGACCCAAACATTTACCCAAAGGTATGTTAAACATTCACCGGTACAACTCTCTATTGATCAAGACGTAGCGAGCCGCTGAGCTCTTAACCTTCCTCTTTCTTTTCTGTCTGCAGGGAGCATTCCCTTGTTGAGATATTCAATGGTCGGGTGCCGCCAGTCCCATGATGACCCTAACGCATTGACTTCGCAGCACTTGACATATGCATAAGTTAGCTCAATAGTAGAAATCGGGCTATCTGCGTTTAATTCTGCAGTGGCTGCTAGGATGGCTAGGGCATCAGCCTCCGCATTTTATTCTCTTGGTAACTGATTAATCCTCCATTTTTTGAAAATTTTTAAGACACTTCTCTACTCTGGCCAGGACTCTTGCATGCGGGCGTCTTGAGCGGTGTATGCTTCGGGCACCTGGTTCATTACGAGCTAAGAATCGAAGTTGACGCTGACTAGGGGTGTTTATCGGTTGGTTCGGTTCGGTTTTGCACCTTATCGGTTTGGACTATCGGTTTTCGGTTTTTAAAAGTGCTAAACCAATAACCGAACCAATAAGCTATCGGTTATCGGTTTTCGAGTTATCGGTTTTAGGTTCTTATCGGTTCGGTTTTCGGTTTAACCATTAAGAAACTTAGGCCTAACAAGTGTTAAAAAAAATCTCTTAAACGATTGCATCCAATACCAAATCGGCTTTATTTTCACACCGAATTCACATGCCTCTTATAGCATTCGCCATATTCAAAAAAGCAACCAACAACAGATTCAAATATACTTCATTATTCTATAAACTAATGGAGGAGGCAACGAGTGAAATAGTAAATCAGTGATTGAAATGGATAGAGTGACTTAAAAGCTACATAAGTAAAAGAAGACTAGGGTTTGAGGTTTCCAAGTTCCAACTAATAGTAATTAAGTATACTACTTTTATGCACATAAGCGCAACATAGTAAATTTGGAAACCTTATTGGGCTATCGGTTTAACCAATAAGAAAATGTACAAAACTGACAACCGAACCGATAACCCAATAAAAAAAAATTGCAAACCGTTAAATAACCGATAACCTGATATTTATAAACCATTAACTTTTTATCGGTTCGGTTTATCGGTTTAAACCGAAAAATGAACAGCCCTAACGCTGACCTCCCTAGCCCCCAATAAGTAAGCTAATTCTAGGGCTTGAACTAAAACTTCATATTCTGCTTCGTTGTTCGTCATCTGGGAGCAGCTGACAGCTTTTCTAAACGCCTTCTTCGTCGGAAACTCAGTCACTAAACCAAGCTTGGCCCCTTTTACATTCGAGGCATCGATGTGAATCATCCATTCCCCGGGGGGGTAATGCCCTCTATCATTTTGCGTTCCTCCTAGGCCTTTGGCATTAAGTCAGCGCTAAAGTCAGCGATAAAGTCTGCAAGAACTTGTGACTTGATGGCCGTTCTTGGCTGATAAATGATATCATACTCGCCGAGCTCGACATCCCACTTTGCCAGCCTACCTGACAACTCGGGTTTATGGAATATAGTCCGTAATAGAAAAGAGAAAACCACGACAATGGTGTGACTCTGAAAATACGGTCGCAGCTTCTTCACTGCCATGACAAAGGCAAGTGCGAGGTTCTCTAGATGTTGATACCTTGTTTCTGCATCTAGGAGAGATTTGCTGACATAATACACTGGTGACTGCACCCCTTTCTCTTCTCATACCAGGACGGCGCTAATGGCGACTTTAGATACTTCCAGGTATAGCAATAATAGTTCTCCCTCGCGTGGTTGTTTGGCTATTTACTGGTGAGCCTCACAGAACATGATGGCTTTGGTCTTGTTGCTTCCGATCCCGAGCCCCCCGAATATCGTGCTGATGGGTCTTTTATCTACCGACTACGCTTCTTGATGAAGGTTAAAATGCTGGTACAACCCTGACCTTGGAAACGGATAAATGGATTTTGATCTTAGATAGTAGTTCACAATTTCAGTCATACTGACCGAGTCATGGATTATCTGTTGGATCTCGTTATCGATGTGTCATATGGCGGTATTATGGCTTGACATGACTGCACCTTTTCCTTCATAGGATACCTACAATTGCCTGGGGCCCACGGTAGGCGTCAAACTGTTTATGCCTAAATTTGTACGTCTAGGTTAAACAATTAATTATAAATGAGGCCACAAGAAATACAGTATATTATGATGGAAAAAGTAAGTAAATACGATAAAAGTAAAGACAAGTAATTAAGTAAGAAATGATAGAGAAAGCAAATTCTTATTCCTTGAGAGTAGCCGAGTTCGGTGGTGAATTGTGTCTTATGTCACTTGTGTACACTACAATATAAGAAGGGGTATTTATAGTAGGGATACCCAGTCCTAAATAAAGTAAAATATAAATACTAATAATGCCATGGGCCTACAATTCAAGGCGGCGGTATACTAAATTCTAACTAGGATACTGTAAACCCTATGCGACGGGATGTGTGCCCTGCGCCCTATGACCAAACCTCCTAAACGGTTGTTGGCTCTAGGAGCAGGCGTATATTCTCAGTGCCCGGTGACTTGTAGGATAAGTCTAGTCTCGCCAGCTGGACTCGTATCCCCGTAACAATAGGTGCCATATTTTTGCCCACATACATATTTCTTACCAAACTTTATTGTAGCAATATAAAGATATTTGATCTTTCTATCATTTGTAGTCTCAATATGATAGCCATTTTGGCGGATGTTTTTGAAATGTAGTAAGTTTCTTTGAGACCTAGTACAATATAAGGCTTTAATACCCAAATGTGTTCCTCCGGGTAGTAATAAATTCGCTTTTCCTGAGCCTTCAATTAATTTGGTACTACCAGATATTGTATTAACAATGGTTTCTTTCATTATCAAATAAGAAAAGTTTTTATCTCTTAAAATGGTGTGTGTTATGGCACTATCCAGAAGACATATATCATCTTTATTGATCTTGGATCCAACTGAAGACTGGAGATTTTTTATTATTCTTCATAAAGAAATAAAAAGTACATTATAAGAAATACGAAAGATTAACAACATAATAAGAAACTAAGCTAGGAATGTGGAGATTAATAATACATGATTATTTATGAAAATTAAACACTTGAAGATTATACTAAGTGCATAAAATAACATAATTGCATCCCCAGTAAAATGATCATTCTTCAGTTATTATCCTCAAAGAAGTCTTCAACTTCTAAATGAGCCAAATTTGTGAGGCCTTCAAAATCATCATTTATATAGGCATTCGCCTCATTAACAACAATGTTATTTCCAAGATCCCTTTTATCATCATTATTCTGAAAGATCAACTTTTCCTCCACATTATTTTCTTTTCCTTTAAGGGAGGATTGATAAATCTTGATAAAATGTTCAAGCGTACGGCAAAGACATGCCCAATGACCTTCCATGCCACATCTATAACAAATATTATTTTTAACCTTTGAAGGATAATTTCGAGAAACCTTATTGTTCTCTTGTACTTTTATTCCTGGGTGACGATCATTATATCGTCCCTTACCACGTCCACGATCATGGCCACGGCCATGGTAATTGTTTAGTCATTTTTCAGACTTATCATATGATGCTACAACATTCACTTCAGGGAATGGAGCAGATTCGGTTGGACGGGATTCATGATTTTTCATAAAGATGGTATTATTCTGCTCAGCCACAAGTAGGAATGTTATTAATTCAGAATACTTCTTAAAACCCGCAATACCATATTTGAGGCATAAAAAGTGGAGTCTTTTCCAATATATTATCATCACTGATATGTTCGCTACATAATTTTAATTGGGAAGTTATTCTGAAAACAACAGAATTATAGTAGTTACTTACGATTTTAAAATCTTGAAACCGTAAATGCATCCATTCATGTCGAGCTTTTGGTAATACCGTTAGTTTCAAGTGGTCATACTGTTCCTTCAAATTACTCCATCATTCAAGTGGATCTTTCACGGTTAAATATTCGGTCTTTAACCCTTCATGAAGATGATGACGAAGGAAAATCATGGCCTTGACTTTATCTTGATTAGATGATTCATTACCCTTAATAATAGTATTTCTAAAACCTTTTGCATCTAAATGAATCTCAGCATCAAGTACCCATGATACAATTATTTTCGCCGATGTCCAGTGCCACAAGTTCAAGTGTGAATAAATTTGACATTGTGAGAATTGAAATAGAGAATAAATTAGTTAGAGATACGAATTTAGAACAATGCAAAATTTCACAATGACGTGAAGATTTCAACCATGAGCAATATATATATATATATATATATATATATATATATATATATATATATATATATATATATATATATATATATATATATATATATATATATATAAAAGGTATGGGTCACATTACTTTATTATTATTCTATTTCCTTTACGCTATTTGCAAGTTTTAACAGTCTGAAAACTAAAGTCTATACTATTTTAATATTAGAACTCGATTTAATAACTATGATATATTGCTGCATGTGGATTTTTTTTAATTCAAAGAAGACAGTATACCAACAGAATGTTAGTAAATACTTGTTAAGTAAATTCAACTAATTAAAATTAACATGGTAGGTAAATAAGGATTATCACATCAATATTCATTATATTTGTTGTTTATTAAGTTGCATCATACCTGAAGTAGATACTTAAACCCAATTTGAAGATAATTAGAGCTTCGTACTGATAACGTGTTATGAAATTAGAGTAATTAAAAATAATAATAATAATAATAATAATAATAATAATAATAATAATAATAATAATAATAATAATAATAATAATAATAATAATAAATGAGAGAGGGAAGGGAGTAATTTTATTGCTCTGCACTGAAGTGTTTATAAAAGAGAATTGTAGTGCCTCAATTTATAGGCTTCTGCAAATGATACATAATTGAAAATAGTGTTCATTGTCAAATCTATGAAAATAACACGGCAATAGATATGAGTATGTCTGCATAATGAACAGTGAATTGGACATCCGCCAGTGTTCAATATTTTATAACAGAATAATAAGGAAAGAAACACACTAAATAAGGTATATTTTGGAGGCATAAGCTCGTGAGATTTTCTTAAGTTAAAATATAGAAGAGATGATAAATGATAAGTTATTATGGATATAATTCATAAAGATAGAAGTTATGGATAGACAAAGATAATTATTTTAAGCTCAATAAATATTTATGTAAACAGTCCTTAAATTTTTTGACGAAGGCAGAAGCTAAGCTAATCGTCTTTCCTGAGTGATATATTTGGTCATATGGTCCATTTTGAACAACTATTAAGTATTAACAACCAACGCAAATGCTTAAAACTGGCAGTACAATATCCTCCACGTGATACCGACTAGCGTCTCCTTCCCAAGGCAAAGAATGATAAACTAACAAATAGTGGGTAATATTATTAGTCCTTTTGCTTTTCCTTACCATTTTATAGTATATCTTCAGCGTATGGGAGGAGTGCTGTTCTTAGCATGTGGCAATTTACAAATCTAATTGATAGTCGTAAACTTGATCTAAGACTTTTTTTTTTTCACATGACTCTTATCTTATTATTATTATTATTATTATTATTATTATTATTATTATAAAAACAATATTTTTGAAGTTAGGTTGGAATTGAAATGGAAAGCTGAAGTTGTATTTGAACATACATTTTGCCTAGAAAAAAAAGTTGAAAAGAGATACACTTTTTTTTATGGAAATTTTTGAAAATATTTTCTAAAAAAGGGGAAGATTTTTTATGGCCAAACCTATACGTGTAGATTTATAGTCCTCAATACCCGATGACAAAATTTAATGCAATAATTTTTTTACTTTTCTTTTTAGAAAATAAAAATCTAACCTAATTACTCAGTTCGATTAAAAATTCATATCGAACCCCATAATTTTATTAAATAACCGAATAATTGGTTCGATATAGTTTGATTCGACAAGTTCAATCATTTTTTAAGAATTATTGACACCGTTAATTTGGATCATAACGGAAAAAGAAGAAGGAGGAAATTTTTCTATGGATTTAAACAAAATAAGTGGCATGTACATGCTGTCACTATGATGATGCGGCGATGAGGCATTATGTGCAGCTAATTCACATTATAATTTAGTGATCTTTTAGTCAAATACAAAAACTTTTTGTGACTTTTATGTAATATAAGGTAAAGTTTAATGGCTTTTTTATTAGAAAAAATAGTTTTGTAACGTTAGCATTATATAAAATAAAGTTCCGTGATTTTCTTGTTACAAATAATAGTTGTATCTTTAATATTAAGTGTAAAGTTTAGTGACCATACATAAAATTAACCCCAAAATTAATTGTCCATTTAGATTTCGAGATTCTTCTCCTTTGCTTGATCTCTCTGACCTTTTTTGTTGTTTCCTAAACTATCCACTATTTCACCTCAATTCCCTTGTGCACATATCGGTCTTTTTGTCTCATTTTACATGATATTTTTCCTTTCAAACTTATTTGCAAATGATTTATACCTTTTTATATTAGAAAACTCTACAACTTTAATTTTTCATTTGATTTTAGTTACATACTCTTAAATCTATATAAATATTATCATATTTAAGATTTTATAAGTTAGTATGTGCATATTCTTAACATGAATCAATAGGTAGCGTTTATTCTTTTATTTTTTATGTCTTAGTCAAATAACACCGACATATTATGGATCACTATCAATGTAATATAATAAAGTATTAATATTATACTACTGCCAAATCTTCTCTTCTTTATAAACAATAGACATGCCTTTTCTTTTTCCCAATTTCCTTGAAGGAAGCACCACGTTCACTTCCACCAACCCTCTCCTCCAATCGTTTCTCCCTGCTGCTTGAAGTTGCTTGCTGAACAAACTCCGAAGATGGCTGATTTCGGAAACAATCTGATCAAAAATATTATAAGAACCCGTAGGTTTTCTTTACTACATATCTGATTGATCTGATCCCTTTTGTATTTCTTTGTTCATTTTCTAAATGAATCAGTTGCATATATTAACTTTGATGGTGCTGTGACAGTTATTATGGCTCCAGTCTATACTACAGCAGGTTACATTGCATACAGAACTGGACGCTGGTACACTTCTCCTTGCCTTTTCCTATTATCTCTGATTTGGTTTTTTTGGTCTTTAATTTTTGACAAATTTGGAATGATATCCGGTTAAATACATTTCATCTTTATTTAATCACAATCTGCTCTATGAGTCCTTCTACGTACTTGCGAATTCTCACAAATTTATGGAATTGTTAAGTGTTTATGTTGTGCAATTACATATGTACAATGGTAATGTTTCATATTTTAAGAGGAAATATTGGTCATACAAATAGTGCTGGTATAAAAAGTTTCCTGTAAGAGGGATCAAAACTACAACTTGATAGCATAAATAATCATTACGATTTTACAAAGATTAATTTCATTCATATTTATCTGTCCAACACTTATTTCTCATGTGATATAAGATTACCATGTTTGATTCTTTTGAGAACCATGATCAGTCGAATAAAATTTTGACGGTGATTCAACTTTACGTTCATTATTCGAAAGTCAGTTATCATAATTTGATTACCCAAAAGTTATTTAGCAATGGTTCATTATTCAAAAATCATCTACTAAAATATTTATTGCCCAAAAGTCACTTAATAGTAAAGTCCTCTAGAGCCTAACTTTTAAGTTGGGAAACAATGTCTCCCTCGCCTTTTGAGATTGACAATAACCAATTGATCTCAAATCAAAGGTTAAAATTTGAGACATAGCCCAAGAATAAGAAAAAAAGAATCGACGAGAAAAATCGCCAGGAGTCAACGTGAATAGCATCATATCAATTCATAATCATCTTAAGATTTGGTCAAATTCAACTTTCGAGAGTTTCAACAAAAAGGGCGTGAAATTGATGCGCCTGATGCCTGCTCAATGTCCTGAATTACACTTCTACATCTTTACTATCCATCATAAACAAGTGTGAAATTTTTAATTAAGAATTCGTAATAAGTTACATGATTTGGGCAAATTGACCATTAACAACAACAACCATGACAAGATTGACAAAGTTAAGGGCAGATTATATTATTAATGTGATTCTATAAATCAGGAAATTTACTAGAAAACAAACTATTAGTATTTAGTTCATAGCACAATAAAAACTCCGATATCTTTTTCTTTCCTTGAATCTCAACTTTAAGTGCAATAGTCGTATTTGTTTATTTATCGTCCCTTATTTTATTGTTGTAATTCATCTCTTGGCAGGTTTTACAATCATGAGGTTAAGAGGCTCGCTTTTGTGAGGTATGATCCACATGAATTTATAAGCATTTAAACTATGTTGCTAAATATTGTTGACATCTTCTTCCTCAATAAAAGTGAATGTTCACTATGGCAGAATGGTTGAATTGAAGGCCTTAGCAGTTAGCACATAGGTTTTCAATAAAAGTGAATGTTCACCTTATTGAAAAAGAAAAACAAACAAAATCAAGTCCGAATAAAATTGGCCATAGACGACATCAAAGTTAGTTTAATATCACGCGTTTAGAAAGTTTTATTTGAGAGAATTCAGGATGACTTTGTAGTTTCAGTTTCCTTCGAACTCTTTATTCATTCTCTTATATTTAGAAATGTTCTATCATTGTCCATGTCAACAATAATTTGACTCAATTAGCTTCTGTACTTCCATTTGTATTATAGAAAATTTCTGACTGTCTTGTTACGCTTATTATATATTTTCACAGCTATGGTAAAGAGACAGGATGGCGGGGAAGGCCAAAGATTAGCGATCAACCATCCAAACGCTTTATTTTTTGGTGATGGCTAAGTTTTGACTTATATAAATGTATCCGCACCCCTAAAACATTTCTTTTTGCCACCCTTTATTGGCACCCAAACAACATTTTAATCTGTTGTTCCAGATGTGTGATTTCCCCTTCAGCAATTATTTGGAACTCCTACACATGCTTCATCCAAGTTTTCTTCATTCAGTTATATACTTTGCGATGCGAATTTACATAATACTCCACATATATGTAAATATAATACTATTGTTGGCTGAAATTGTAATGGACCAAATATGAAGGTGCCCAAATTTTTAAATTCCAATGAATGATTCCTAAAGCAGACAACTAGTGTAGATTGTAGAAGATGGAACTTTGCCCCTCAACTATATATGCGTTTCTAAGAACTGGTCTTTGGGCTTTGTGTACACCATCTTAATGAATAAGATGTTCCAATTTATGTGGCAGCATTTCTTTATTGGTCTGTTCTTGGCAGTATTCTAAATTTGGTAACAATTTAACTTCAAAATTACAGTTTTGTCATTACTGAAATGATTTATAACCACACAAACTTCTTTGACTTATTTTACACCACAAGTTTCAAAAGTCTTACTTTATTTCTTAAATTTTGTGTCGAGTCAAACTATGACACATAAAATGGAACGGAAGAAGTATATAATAGTATCAAACGAAATCACATACATGTATTAAGCAATTTGCTTGAATATAAATTTAAAAAGGAAAAATAAAAAGCAAGTTCCTAAAAGATGTTGAAAGGTCGATCATATTTAACTTGGAGGCACTACCTAGCCAATCGCCAGGACTTTAATTAGTTCAAAAAATTCTTAGAGGAGCTTGGTGGATCACCATGAAGAGCCAATTTTTACACAAGGTCTTCCGGCTGGACTAAAATTTAAACATTGGCGATCACCAGGATCACTCGCAAAAATTTCAGAACGAAAAATAGGTTTCCCTCCAAATAAACTGTTTTATCTACAAAGACAAGAAAAACCAAGAATCCCAACATTAAGTATAACTAACTAATGCAATTACATTACAATGACAGAGATCATAAAGTACAATAAAACAATAAATAGTTCATTACTGTCCCGAGAAACACAAGTACATTTTGTCATAGGATGACACAATTACTATCTTGCTTAGCACCAACATCTTTGGTTTCCTTTCTGGTAGTTGCTTTCTCTAGATTTGCAGCTGTCTCGATTTCCATGTTGGCAATTGTACTCTCTTGTTCAGTTTGAGGAGGGGGCTCAACAATTACTGGTTCAACCCAAATTAAACTCTCAATGAAATAAGTCACATAGGGAACTCCAATTCCATTTGCCCAAATACCAAAATCCTCATATTCTATGGATTCTGGATCATATAAAAACACATTCTTATTTATATACACAATTGCCTCACCACCACCTTCCAACACTCGCAGCGGAATAATAGGACCAGACAATTCTTCATCCACCCTAATCACATATAATTTAGTCCATGATTCTTCAACTCCATACTCTTTCATTAACCAAACCTCAATATCAAGACAGTTATCGACCGATGAGTTTGATTTTGCACAAACAGAAAGCGATCCGTGCAACGGGCTTATACAATTGGCTTCACGTTCAGTAGGATCTGGCAGCCAAAATTCCTGAAACACCTCTTTTGCCACATTGAAAGAAAGTATTGGCAATCTTCTTGGTCTAATTTTACCCATTGGACGCTCAGTTATCCAATGGATGCATCCATTGAAAAAAACTGTATCCCCTCTGACATAATAATATTGTGATGGAAAACAGTCCCCGATTGTTTTCCATGAATCTTGTTTTAAGCTATAGACCTCAACTTCGGACCACTGTTTCTTTTCATTTTTCAATAATCTATCATCAATGTATGTAAGTTTTACCAATTTGTGATCACTGTTACCATCAAAACCGAATCCAAAACTAGGAAAGTGCCTTTGACGATCAGTAGAGAAGCTAGAATCGGGCAACGTCCTACATTTTCTCAATGAAGGGTTCCACAAATTTATTTCTTGTTTACCATGCAAGAAATTAGTAAGGTAACAAATTAATCCACTAGAAGCTCCCACCAAGACATAGGTACATGACTTAGTGTTACTTACAGGGAAACCAGGATGTATGAGCTCCTGGCTTGGACTACCCGCATAACACCAAGATCGTAGTCCTTCGTTGGGATATAATTGATACACAATTTGGAAAAGTTTAATCTCTGTGCTAAAATTTTCTGCTATCCTTCGATGCGCATAAATGAAATCTTGCTCGTCAATTAGAGAACGCCACGACTTACACACGGATTTAAATCGAAGAAGATCTTTCACCGGTAAGTACACTAATATCTTGGTGTATATATTATCCCTGGATAATGATTTCTCCATTTGATGGCTACATGGGGTAGAATATTTATGAATACGCTTTGAATTTGAAAGAACAAAGGATTAATGATCGATAAGAATTTACAAGGCATAAGTTTGATTAAAGGACTCAACCCAAAAAGTACATCATGACGAAAGAAGCTTTGTTTGGAATATGAATTAGTTGACAAATTCTAAGAAAGCTGTCGAGGGTACTGGTTTTGCTGAATTTTAGCTTTTCTGGTTGTGTTATGGATAAGTTGACAATATGTGGAAAATTGTCAGTTTAAGCAAATGTTTCTTAATAACCGTATTGTGGGGCTGTCATATTAACTTGTTGTTCTATGACAAGTGTAAGGGAGACAATAATTTCAACATTAAATTGACCAAGTGCATTATCATACCAACAAAAATACCCTTATGGAGGTAAGTGGTACCAAAAGAGGAGCTTACAAATTCGGAACTTTTGGTATGTTTTACTTCCCCATCCCTCAACAAGTATTTGCCAAGTCAAATTATGGCATATAAATTGGAATAGATAGACTGATAGATTTCTATATATCATTGCAGGATTGAATGTGCATGCCAACTCTGCCCGCATACGTCTTGCGCCAGTTGCACTTTTGACTTTTTAAATTGAGTTTTTGGTTTCTCTTTTCAACCGTTGAGCTCAAATGCTACTGAAAGCTGTAGAATAGTATGATCAGGGAAACACAACTTATACAAAAGTGGAATTAAAAGATCAATTCAAATTCTATTAAATCAGAATAGTGAAATATTCTAAACGCTCTCTAAAAGCATCTTGTAGTAAGGGCACACTGGAGAGTAGTTGGTAGAGGCGCAACCAGAATTTCACTATTATCGATTTTAGATTTTAGACCGGCAATTTCAAGTGCTAATAACTGAATTTTATATTTAAATTTATACCTATTTCAATAAAAATACGATATTTGGACAAAAGCTACTGGATTTGGTTCAGCGGAACCGTATATGAGCTTCTATACGTACTGCTTGCAAAAAAAGGATTGAAAAGGTAATTGAACCACATGTTTGAGCAGGTTTGTAGACAAGAGCTCACCACGAATGGCAAATTGGCAATGAAGAAAAAGGAAAAAATTGGTTGGCCAACCTATTAAAATGGGATTCTTGATGCAACTTTGACTGAATCCTCCCACAAATTTCTCACTCTCTCCCCCACCATCATCCCACGGAAAAAAAAAAATTGCTAATGAAAACAACGAATAACAGATAAATGCAGAACTACTAAAACCAAAATCCTTTTCTTCTTTCCTGACATTAAGCCTCTGTTTAAGTACAAATTCTTTGAGGGAAAGGGAGAAAAAGAAAAGGTTAGGAATGAGAAATGGATACAAATCCATTCAAAGATCAACCTCATCATTTTCCCATACGAAAAATATTAATATGGGCTCTGTATGTTCTTCTTCCTATAGCTTTCTTTCGCTTAATTACCAATCCATTTCCTCTTTCTATTTCTCAAACTAAACATTCTGTAATCATCAGCACCTTATCAAATCCATTAGATGGTACCATGCAGAATGATATGTCATGTGACTATAGTAATGGTACGTGGGTTCATGACAATGTAGGCCCTTTATATACTAAATGTGATACAGTCAAGGAAGGACAAAATTGCATCACACATGGAAGGCCTGATAAAGACTATCTTTATTGGAGATGGAAGCCAAATAATTGTCAACTTCCAAGATTTGATCCAAAATCTTTTCTACAACTCTTCAAGAACAAGAACTTGGCATTTGTTGGTGATTCATTGGCTAGAAATCAGTTGGAGTCATTACTTTGCATGTTAGCAACGTTTACTACTCCTTCACTAGTATTCAGTCATGGTGAGGATAATAAGTTTAGGAAATGGAATTTCCCTTCTCATAATGTGAATGTATCAATATATTGGTCACCTTTTCTTGTTAAAGGGATAGAAAAATCTGACGAGAAAAACTATAATACTCTGTACTTAGATTCTGTTGATGAGAAATGGGCTTCTGATATGGAGCAAATGGATATGATTGTTTTATCAGTCGGACATTGGTTTTTGCATTCCGCAGTGTATTTGTATGGGGACACAGTACTAGGTTGCCATTATTGTACCGGTCAAAATTACACTGAAATAGGATTTTATGATGTTTATGGCAAGGCATTTCGGACTACTTTTAAGACAATAATCGAGAGGAGAGGCAATAATAAGGGCAATGGAGTACTTGATGTGGTTGTGACTACATTTTCACCAGCACACTTTGAAGGAGAGTGGGACAAGTATGGTGCATGTCCTAAGACAAAGCCGTATACTCCAGATGAAAAAAAGCTTGAATGGATGGATGCAGAGATGAGGAAAACCGCGATAACTGAAGTGGAAGTTGCAAAAAAGGAAGCTCAAAAATTCTCTAGTGTAAGATTTGAAGCTGTGGATGTGACCAAATTAGCATTTCTAAGGCCAGATGGTCATCCTGGCCCTTATATGCATCCTTTTCCATTTGCTAATGGGATCGAGGAACGTGTACAGAATGACTGTGTTCATTGGTGTTTGCCAGGGGCTATCGATACATGGAATGAGATTTTACTGGAAGTGATGAAGAAACGGCCAGCTTAAGTTAGTAAAGAATGTTTACTTTTACTAGGCACTATGACCTCTATGGTGATTCTTCCAGATTTCTGTCCATTGGGTGGTTTTTATTCCCTTGGAGAACCCAAGGAACTAAAGAAAGATGTGGATGAATGTTAAGAGTAGAATTCAATATGGTTCTCTCTATTGCTAGGACATAATATATAATGAGATGCATAGAGGATTTGATTTTGAAGAAACTTAGAATCTTAGATTTTTTTCTCTAAGTAGCATGACTTGCTTGCAATGAAGCATCAGATTTGTAATCGTTTTAACTCATCCTAACTACTACTATTATAGTTGCTAACATTATTGTTCCATTAAGTTATACATTGTTGTTTTTTCCTATTATTCTGAATTTCACCCTGACAAACAAGTAAATTACAGACAAATTACAACTGCACCAGGTCACAACAGAGGATGGTTGCATATGCTAACAAGAGCACACCTGATAGGATCAACCTTTGATGTAGGGGATTGAGTTTATCTTAAAATCCGACCTTACAGAAAAATGACTTTGTACAACTATCATCGACAAAGTGATCTTCCAAATACTATGGCCTTATCAAATAATCCAAAACTAAGGATTCTAGTTTGCAAGCTATCCCTTCCCCTTGAGCTATCACTTCCATTTCTATGTGTTTCTCTTAAAACTTTGTTATGCTATGCCTGATAAAATTGTGCAGCCACCACTGCTGGACATTTACAGCGCCTACTGTTCATATTCAGCTTACAATTTAGCTTGTTCTTAGCTTAATTCTTAGTTTGAATGCAAGTTCGAACTTCATCCATAAGCTTTAGAATAGTACTAGGAAAATGGTGTTTGGTTTACCTTTTGTTAAAAATTAGGTACAACTGTATTCGTCTGAAAATCGTAGAATTAGGTAAGACACTCCAAATTTAACACAATATTTGTTAGAAATTTGGACTTCAGTGTCACAACATGATATGATCCTGGAAAGCCAGATGGTGTGGAGCATATTGCGGAGGATCCCAAAGATGTTTAGCTGACTCGTTTCAGATTAATAACCTTCAAGGATTGCACATTAAAGAGTTACATGATATCAAGAGTTTGTTAAAAGATGTTTGGAGAGCCATATTGGTAATTCATGCAAAGAGTATCAATTTGGAAGCATGAAGACTCAGTTGAAACAAGCTTAGAGTCAAGATTTTCGAGTTGGATCCGCGTCTCGTTCCTGCGCTCAAGCACAAAATTATTCTGTTCCTTAACCAAGTTTCGGCCTAATGATGCGCAGGTTAATTTCAACGCGTACTTTTCTGCCCAAAGGTGAAAACTTTATTTTTGAGATGTTTTTGAGACTATTTTGTTATTACCAAGTCCTATTCTGAACCTAGAGTACTTCTTTATTAGTGAAGATTTTCGTAGAAGAAATATTCTTCTATTATTTCTAAATAATATTTACATCATGTAATAGGGTATTTATAAAAATGTCCTATAGCTATTTTAGGAAGGATAATTAAATAGAATAACTATTAATTACAATCCCTATAATCAAGCTAGTCAATACTCCCCTCAAGTTGGTGCAAAGATGTTATACATGCCCAACTTAAAAACTAGTGTATGAAAAGACTGTCTGGTGAGACCTTTGGTAAACACATCAGCTAGTTGTTCTTCAGATGACACATGAATAAATTCAAGATACCACTTGTTGTCTTTTCTTTGAAGTGTCGATCAATTTCAATATGTTTTGTTCGATCATGCTGATGTTTGGCATTTTATGCATATATTTTCTTAATATTTTCTCACGTTTGAGTACTTTATTCGCGCGTTTTCTAGTTAACGAATGTGATTTTGTACTTTTTTTATGACGTATGTGTGTAGGTTGTTATGAAGTGCAATTGGAGCTTTAAAGAGCATAATCGAGCAAGAAAAGATTGAAATTGGATTGAGGATTGGATCGAGCACACGAAGGCACGGATCGAAGCAAACTGCGAACGACGAAATCAGGAATTTTGCCTGGCGCGGGGCATGGCTATTGCGTGCGAGATTTGACGGGTTCTGCTTGGTTCCACGCGGTTTGAGGCGCAGAGCGCCAGCTATAGCGCCCCTGGAGCATTTTTGAAAGTCCTATTTCGTCTAGGCTTAGGCGTAACTAATTGCTAGGCTTTTGTACACTATAAATACTCTTTTACTTAGTTTTTGAAGGGAGTTCAGACTTTGGAGCAAATTTGAGAGCTCATAACATCTTGAACAAGGGTTTTTCTTCCTTCCATTAATCTATTACATCATTATTTTCATTATTTCATCAAATCCTTGTGTTGTTATTATGAGTATGCGTGGCTAGATCCATCGCTCTAGGGTTAGAGCGAATTCATGAAGGTTGACATTTGAATGTTGATTTCCATGAATTGAATTCCAATTATAGATTGTTTATTCTTTCTTGATCATAATTGTTTGATTATAACGGCCGAATAATTGAACACTATCTATGGTTCTTAGATTGAACTCGACAGAGGGAATTTATGAACGCACATAAGAAAGAATAGGGCTTGATTGTGATCCTGGCATCGGGGAATCAATTTATGGGTAGGATAGACATATACATATTCACCTTGCTTAGCTAAATACAGAATTCGTTAATGCGTGCACGTGATTCAACCCATAGACATATAGGGATTGGAGTAGCCTGCATAGACCGTGAAGAATCGAAAGGTTTTCACGGGTACAATTAACCTGTTAGTTAGCAATCTTGGGACTTAAGAAGTGGAATCAACAGGATAACTCAACTGGATTGTTCGCAGCTCTAACCCTGGACCGTTTCTCCTTATTACTGATAACAATCAAGTTTTGCTCCATTGTTTGAATTCACTTCTACCGTTTTAATTACTGTTCTTTAGTTAATAAACTCCTCACTATTGGAAAAAGATCACTGGATAGTTAGTTAGAAATTGTTTGTTAAGCGTCAATCTGAGTAGTCCTCGTGGGAACGATACTCTACCTATCACTTTATTACTTGTCGACCACGTATACTTGCGTGTGCGTTGGGAGCAACAAGTGTTTGGTGCCGTTGCCGGGGACTAACAATTGACTGATTTCTTTTTGAACAGTTTATTATTTTCTATTCAGGTTTAATTTTTGTTTTAAGTTCTGCGCTGTTTCAGGTATTAGGCCCTACTTAATTTTACCTGTAGGAATGGCAGCAGAACGAGCTTTAGTTGTGCGAGATGTTGCTCTCCCCAGCCTGGAGGGAGTAGCCTCGAGCATAGTTAAGCCTTAAATTACTGGAAACTTTGAGATTAAGTCCGGCATGATACAACTATTACATGCGACTGGACAGTTTGCTGGATTATTTAGCGAAGATCCACAACAACATATCCAGAATTTCTTGGAGATCAGTGATATTTATACACCGACGGGAGTTCCTATTGATTATGTTCGCTTCACATTGTTCCCGTTTTCACTGATTGGGGCAGCAAAGAGGTGGTTAAAGACTGAAAGCCTGGGTATATCACTACTTGGGATGATTTGGCTAAGAAGTTCTTAGCTAAGTTTTATCCATCTGCCAAGACAGCTCGGGTGAGGAGTGAAAATATGTCCTTCAGACAGATAGAGGGAGAGTCTTTGTATTCAGCCTGGGAGCGGTTTAAAGCTTTACTGAGAGATTGTCCACACCATAACCAATCAAATGAGGTGTTGGCCCACACTTTTGTCGAAGGTTTGACTGCGCATACTAAGATTGTGGTAGATGATGCTGCTGGAGGCCAAATACTGGCCTTAAACTTTGACCAGATCTATGAATTACTAGATAAGTTTTCGCAGAGCAATCCTGATTGGCAGGGAGATGGTAGAGCTACTACGCAGAAATCTGCTGGGGTACTTCAGTTAGATGCAGTTTCAGAGCTGAGGGCGAAGATGGATGCTATTTCCAATCAAATTAGCAATCTTGCTCTGCCAAAGACTCAGCAACCAGTGGCTCCAGTGCAACAACTCCAAAGTTTTTGTGAGGTTTGTGGTCAAGATCATGCTATAGAAGTTTGCTCCTCTAATCCAGAGTCAGTTTATTACGTGGGTAATCAAAACAGGCCGCAGGGTCAAAATCAGTTCGGTAATGCTTATTATCAAGGCAATATGAGAGCCCCAAATAATTACCAACCACTTCTAACTCCACCACAGCAGGCTAGCAATTCAGTTGAAGATATGTTAAAGCAGATAATGGCAGGCCAGCAGAGAGTGATAGCTGATACTGCAGCCAATGCACATGCCATACAAGATCTTGTCAATGCTCAAAAGACCCTTGAGCACCAGTTGGGGCAGTTGGTGGGAGCAGTAAGTACTGTTAAAAGAGGGCCTGAACAATGTCTTGCAGTGACTATAATTAAAGGTGGAGAGATGATGGCCAAGTCTGAGGAGAGAGCTGAAATAGAAAATGTTGAAAGAGTGGAGAAGGTAAAGAAGAAAGAAGAGAAGAAAGAGGCACCTCTGCCGCCTCGACCATTCCCGTAGAGACTTATACCATCGAGGGATGTGGCCCAGTATCAAAAATTTGTGAGTATGCTGAAAGAGCTTCAAGTACATTCCTTTGACTGATGTGTTTGAATTGATGCAATCCTTTGTGAAGTTCTTAAAAGAGATTTTAGTCAAAAAGAAAAAGCCTCATGAGATAGATACAGTTGAGTTAGTCGAGGAGTGTAGCACAATCTTGAGCAAGCTACCTCCAAAACTTCAAGATCCTGGGAGGTTTACTATTCCTTGCACTATTGGAGGGCATAATATCATTGGTGCATTGTGTGATCTGGGTGCGAGCATAAATCTCATGCCTCTATCTATTTGCAAAAAGTTAGGGCTAGGAGCAATCAAGCCCTCTTTAGTTACTTTTAAGATGGCGGATGGATCACTCACTCACCCTGATGGTAAGTTGGAAGATGTGTTGCTTAAAGTTGGTAAGTTTACATTCTCTGCTGATTTTGTAGTCCTACATTATGAAGAGGACCGAAAAGCTCCAATAATTTTAGGGAGACCATTCTTAGTCACCTCGAAGGCAATTATTGACATGGAGCTGGGAGAGATGACTGTTAGAGCGCATGGAGAAAAGGTTACTTTCAAGGTGTATAATGAGAAGGAGCACATGACTGAGGTTGAAGAGTGCTCTATGATCGAATGTGTCAAACAAGAACATGGAAGTAAACCGAATGACGTGTGCGAGCAGAATGTGGAACAAGATAGCAATGGCACATCACATGTGAAGTTAAAGATGGGTTCTCTCAAAGAAAAGAAGAAAGCAAAGGTTCGTCGTTAGAAGAGAAGACATAAATGCTGGAAGTGAGCTAAAAGTGTCGTCGTGCCATGACTTTAACTAAGGCGCTTCTCGGGAGGCAACCCGAGTTTGTACTTGTATTATTTTATTTATAGTGTCACGTAGTTTTTGTTTTCCTTTAGATTGCAGGTTCATGTAATGTCGAGTTTAAGTGTGGGGTGTCCTCACCCCTGCCTAATATTGATGACATGTTGGGGGAAGTCTGAGTACCTCATACTATATGGATGCTTGTTGGGTTCGTAACGGAGATGGTGCCACTAGCGCCAGAGGCTAGGTAGTTTGGCCTTCAGGGAGGTTCTTTTCACTCTTGCACTCTATTTTTGTTCACACTAAGGACAGCGCTTGATTTTAAGTGTGGGGTGGGAAAATTTCCAAAAATTTTGAGGTTATGGATGATTGTACCTTTAGGTATTTAATTTGAAAAAATGAAAAAAAATTAGAAAAAAAACCAATGAAAAAGTTCAAAAAGATTTTCTTTTTAGTCTTTGTTAGTGATATATGTCATCCACACCGTGATTTTTCTTATGACCTAGGTTCTTTTCCACTGGAAGGCCTTTGAACCGGGTAGTTTTTATTTTTATTAGGATTAGAGTAGTTAGTTATAGGTGGCCCTAGACGGAAGGAATAGGTGGAATGCTAGGTGCCTTTGATTTGTTTGATACCGGTGGACTTGAACTTAGTGCATGTGCTATTTGTGGTGCCTTTTGGTTTTAAATTGTGATGCATGCCTAGAAAAAATGGAATGACCTCCTTGAGATGCTTGAGTCCACTCATCTGACTTTGTTGTGAACCTTTGTGCATTAGTGCTTAATTCTCCACAAGTTGCACCTTATTTGTTTGATTGAGAGTTGTGATGGAATCATCTTGTGTGGACTGTGTGCAATATGTGATGGAGGCATATTCTATTGTGTTCCATGTTTGCATATTGGTGTCTAGAACTTGCCCCGTGTGTGTGCAAAGCGAAATCCTAGGTTTGCTCTAGTTGGGAGATGATACAGGCTTTCTTGATTTGCCTTTTACCTTGATTTGCCTGCCCTTATATGCACCCTTGATTGTTGTGATCCCTTTGACCTTTTGTTGGCACCCACACCGCGAGCCTACCCACTTGTTCCAAATTGCTTTCTTTTGACCCTTTACTCCTTAAGCACTTTAATTGATGATTCTATATTATTGTGGAGTTGTGGTTGAAGTATTGGGAGGTTTTTGAGTGGAGCCAATGAGGGGAATATTTGACAAAATTGTGAAGTAGTTGAAGGAGCATTGGCAAGGTTTGGAAAGAAGTGAATAGAAAAAAATAAATGAAAATAAAAAAATAAAAAATAAAAGCTGAAAAAAATTGAAAAAGAAAAAAGAGAAAAGAATATCCATCCTTGCTGGTGTTGTGCTTAAAAGAAAAAAATTGCTACTTGTTGAAAAAGGTGTGTGTAAAATGGGTGGCTTTGATAAGATATGTGCTTAAATTGAATGTGATGTATTAAAGTGCTTAGGGAGGTAGTCACTATTACCCATATTTATCCTACCAGCCCCTTAGCCTACATTACAACCTTTTAAAGTCCTAGTTAATCCCGATTGGAGTAAGCTTACATTAGTGGAGTCCTACACTACGGGGAAGCCTATGGTACATCGTGTGTGACATGTGAGCTTTTCATGAGAGTGAGCGAATTCATTAATGCTATTGTCCCCGTTCCATCCTTGATATTCATTGTTGTGTGTGATATTTGGGGGACACTCTCTTGTTTCATTTTGGTGAGGGCACACAGTTTGCATGAGGTAGGTGAAGTTGTGGCTTCTTTGTTGAGTAGATAGGTATGACTTTGTGGGAGCAAGGTTGCAATGAGTTGAGTTTGTGCAATTGAGTTGTCTTGGGGCGGTTGTTCTCATGTTTTGAGTTTGATAAATTGTTGGCATGTTTGTTGGACCCATAGTAGTCATGTATGCATTTGTTTAATGGTCGGTATCAACCATAGTCATAGACAGACCTGTTCTACCTAGGTTGGGAAGTCATTTGTGATTGCTCGAGGGCGAGCAAAGGTTAAAGTATGGGATGGTGATGTTTGCATTTTATGCCTATATTTCCTTAATATTTCCTCACGTTTGAGTACTTTATTCGCGCGTTTTCTAGTTAACGAATGTGATTTTGCACTGATTTTATGTCGTATGTGTGTAGGTTGTTATGAAGTGCAATTGGAGATTTAAAGAGCATAATCGAGCAAGAAAAGATTGAAATTGGATTGAGGATTGGATCGAGCACACGAAGGCACGGATCGAAGCAAACCGCGAATGACGAAAGCAGGAATTTTGCCTGGCACGGGGCACCCCAAAAGCGCCCACTTTCTGGCGCGTTTTGTGGCGCAGGGCATGGCTATTGCGTGCGAGATTTGACGGGTTCTGCTTGGTTCCACGCGGTTTGAGGCGCGGGGCGCCAGCTATAGCGCCCATTGAGCATTTTTGAAAGTCCTATTTCGTCTAGGCTTAGGCGTAACTAATTGCTAGGCTTTTGTAAACACTATAAATACTCTTTTACTTAGTTTTTGAAGGGAGTTCAGACTTTGGAGCAAATTTGAGAGCTCATAACATCTTGAACAAGGGTTTTTCTTCCTTCCATTAATCTATTACATCATTATTTTCATTATTTCATCAAATCCTTGTGTTGTTATTATGAGTATGCGTGGCTAGATCCATCGCTCTAGGGTTAGAGCGAATTCATGAAGGTTGACGTTTGAATGTTGATTTCCATGAATTGAATTCCAATTATAGATTGTTTATTCTTTCTTGATCATAATTGTTTGATTATAACGGCCGAATAATTGAACACTATCTACGGTTCTTAGATTGAACTCGACAGAGGGAATTTATGAACGCACATAAGAAAGAATAGGGCTTGATTGTGATCCTGGCATCGGGGAATCAATTTATGGGTAGGATAGACATATACATATTCACCTTGCTTAGCTAAATACAGAATTCGTTAATGCGTGCACGTGATTCAACCCATAGACATATAGGGATTGGAGTAGCCTGCATAGACCGTGAAGAATCGAAAGGTTTTCACGGGTACAATTAACCTGTTAGTTAGCAATCTTGGGACTTAAAAAGTGGAATCAACAGGATAATTCAACTGGATTGTTCGCAGCTCTAACCCTGGACCGTTTCTCCTTATTACTGAAAACAACCAAGTTTTGCTCCATTGTTTGAATTCACTTCTACCGTTTTAATTACTGTTCTTTAGTTGATAAACTCCTCACTATTGGAAAAAGATCCCTGGATAATTAGTTAGAAATTGTTTGTTAAGCGTCAATCTGAATAGTCCTCGTGGGAACGATACTCTACCTATCACTTTATTACTTGTCGACCACGTATACTTGCGTATGCGTTTGGAGCAACACATGCTGAATAGGATTTTGAGCTATACTAATGGAAGCCTTGTTGTCACAGTACAATGAGAGTTTCCTCCTTTCAAACAACCTCAATTCCTTCAACAATTTTCGCAGCCAATGAATTTCACAGACACCCTAGGCCATAACTGTATATTCTGCTTTAGCATTGGATCTGGCAACTATACTTTGCTTCTTGCTTCTCCAAGTAACTAAGTTACCTCCTACGACCGTACAATAACCAGATGTAGATCTTCTATCATCTAGAGATCCAGCCCGATCCGTTTCTGTAAAAGCTTCTACCTGGAGGTGACCATGTCAGGAGAAAAGCAGGCCTTTCCCTGACGCGGATTTCAAATACCGCAATATGTTGAAAACAGCTTGCCTATGAGGATCTCGAGGATCGTGCATGAATTGACTCACCAAAATGACTGAATAGACTATGTCTCGTCTAGTATGAGAGAGATAAATAAATCTCCAAACCAACCTCTGATATCTCTCCTTATCAACTGATTTTCCAACCCCTGATTGTAACTTATAATTGCTTTCAATGGGCGACTCTGCCGGCTTGCAACATATCATGCCAGTTTCTTTCAAGAGGTCTAGAATATACTTAAAGGATTCCTCAATTTGATCTAGCAACCTTAATTCCGAAGAAGTATTGCAATTTTCCAAGATCCTTGATCTCAAATTTCAGTGCTAATTGCATCTTCAATTGGGATATCTCCTCTTTGTCATCTCCTGTCATTACAATATCATCAACATAGACTATGAGAAGAGTGAGTTTACCTTTTATATCTTATAAAGAGAGTATGATAGCATTGCTTTGTCGGTAGCCAAAAGAGATCATAGCCTTGCGGAATCTGTCAGACCACACTCTAGGAGATTGCTTCAACTCGTACAAGGCTTTCTTTAGTCTGCACACCTTTCCATGGCTTTGTACATTGCCAAATCTTGGAGGGATCTCCATATACACCTCTTCTTTTAAGTCTCAATGATTTCTTCACATCAAATTGGTGCAAGTCCCAATCAAGATTAGTTGCGCAAGACAAAAAAATTCTATTAGTGTTCAATTTAGCGACGGGATCAAATGTCTCCTGATAATCCACCCCATAAGTTTGAGTGAATCCTTTAACCACCAATCTTGCCTGGACTCTTTCAATCAAACCTTCAGCTTTATGTTTGACTTGAACACCCATTTGCAGCCAACCAGCTTCTTGGCTGGTGGAGGAGTGACAAGTTTTCAAGTCTCATTTATGACAAGGCCTTCATTTCTTCAATCATAGCCTGCTTCCATTTAGGATCTGTAAAAGCTTTCCTCCAATTCTGGGGAATAGACACAGAAGAAATAGACGAGGCAAAAGCTCTATAGGTGGGAGACAGTAAATCAAATGAGACAAAGTTAGACAAAGGATATTCTGTAGTACATGACCTGACTCATTTTCTATGAGCAACAGTCAAATCTAACTTATTAGGAAAAGTAGGTAACTCACCAGTAAAAAAGGATTCAGCTTTAGTAGATTGCGTGATAGCTTTTTCTGCTTCTTCAGTTGCTTTCTTTTTCCTTGAATAGGTTTTCAAACCAGGTATATCCAAATCCCCATGCAAACAATCAATAGTCTCTCTCTTAATGGTGTCCCTCTCAACAGTCTTCTCTACACTCTATCTGCAGTATCAACTTCAAGAGTTTGAATGGAAACAGAACTTAGGAGAATCATCTCCTCTTCCTTATTACTCTCCTTCTTAAGAGGTGATTGTGTAGAAGTGAAAGAGGGCTCTGATTCTCGAAAGGTAACATCCATGGTGACAAAGACTTTCCTAGAAGGAGGATGATAGCATTTGTAACCTTTTCAGTTGGAGAATACCCAATAAATGCTCATTTAAGGCCTCAAGGATCAAGTTTTCCAGACTTCCTAGTATGGACAAAGCAGACACACTCAAAAACTTTTGGAGAAATAATGTATCCATTTTTCCCTTTCAGAGCTTCAAGTGGACTTAGAAAGTTGAAGGTTTTAAGTGGCATTCCATTGATAAGATATGCAGATACTAGTATGGCATCCCCCCAATAAGTTTTTGGTAGATTCATTGTAAACATAAGAGATCGTGCTACTTCTAAAAATGCCTATTCTTTCTTTCAGCAACCTCATTTGGAGCACTAGTGTAAGGACAACTATTTTGATGAATTATCCAATTAGATTCCAAATAATCACCAAACTTGTTATCCATATACTCTGTTCCATTGTCAGTTTGCAAGATTTTTACCAGTGTCAAATTGACTTATGAAACGACTGAAAGCAAGAGAAAACTTCACTTTTGGCTTTTAACAAATACACCTAAGTCATCATAGCAGAACAATCAATAAAATAACAAACCATCGATTTTCAGACAAAGAAACTCTTTGAGTTGGACCCCATATATCGGAATGAATAGTCGATGAATTGTACTTTTATTATCACTCAAAAGATAAGTGTTTCTAGTATGCTTCGAAAATTCACAAGCATCACAAAACAAAGACTCAAACTCAGTCTTAGAAAACAAACTAGGATATAACTTCTTTAAAACAAAAAATGATAGTTGTCCAATCGTCTATGTCACTGTATTATTTATTTGTTGAAATCCTTATTTCCTCCCAAAAAAAGGCTTGACCAGAGTCTCGATTTCCATCAATCATGTAGATATCATGCAATCTACCACTGCCAATCCTCTTCCCAGTGTGAAGATCCAGAAAAACACAATGATCGAAGAAGAACTCGATTTTACATTTAGATCTTTGATGATGGAACTGACAGACAACAGGTGAACAAGAAAGTTAGGTCCATGAAGAAAGATGATAATGTGACATCAGGTGTATAGACAATAGAACTTGTTCGTGAGATAGGTGAGAGGGAGCCATTGGCTATTTTAACATACTCCCCTTTGGGACTTGGAGTATAATTTTGAAAGTTTTTAGATGAGAGTGTTATGTGTCTATTCGCACCAGAATCAATAATTCAATGATTATCATGAGCAATAAAGGTAGTACCTTATTGCACATAATTAGATGTGGCCATGGAAGGAGAATCAAGTTTTGTTAGGAGCCGACGCAGATGCTGAATTTCATCTGAGGACAAAGTTCCTTGGAAAGAATTTTCCCTGGATGTCTCCATATCTTCTTCCATATGAGCCTGAACCTTTGGTGGACCTCCTTGTTTTCCCCCACGACCTCTATCTGATCTACGATTAAGCTTCTAGCAAGTTTCTCTAGTATGCCTATGTTTGTCACAATAATCACAATACAAGTGATCTTTATTAGAAGTAGGTGCCTTTGGTTTCTCGTGAGAGACAGTCAATCCAGCCTTCTCAGTTGGTGCTGAATAAAGCATGACCCTTCATCATTTCTTCCTGTTGAACATAGGAATATGCATCCTCAAGAGAAGGAAAAGGTTCTTTTCCAAGAACTTGTACCCTGATCTGATCATATTCTGGGTTCAAGCAAGCCAATAAATCATACACCCTCTCCTTTTCAACCAATTTTTGAAAGAGAACTGCATCATTTCGCTTGAAGGTCTTGCTAGCATTCAATCTCCTGCCACAACCCACTCAACTCAGAGTAGTAGTCAGTGATACTCAACTCACCTTACTTTGTAGCATGAATTTTATTCCTCATTTCAAAAAATATATGTATCGTTCCCCTTACAAGAGTAGGTTCGCTTAGTTTAAGTCTAGATTTTTTCAGCGGTATCAAGCAATAAATATTGTTTCGAAATTTTAGGATGCATTGTATTTAAAAGCCATGTCATAACAAGAGAATTGTCAGAATTCCACTGACTATAGATAGCATCAGTAACAACATGTACTTTCTTTTCTCTAATGACATAGCCGAGTAGCTTTCTAGACTTAATAAAAAGCAAACAAGATACGTAGCAGCCCCATCCAATTTCATTATACTAATTTGTGAAATAGGAGTATTGTCCATTTTTATGTCTCCCATAAGTCAAGAATACCACATTAAGCAAAAAAAAATAAAAATTACCTTGAACTGAAATGAACAGAATCTGGTACAATTTTTTTTCTTTTGAAACTTGGCAGGAACTAGATTAGGCAAAATAGTGCCGGAAAGTGAAAAAGACTTGCAAAAAATTTACTGTCTAATTGGAAAATACTGAAACCTGGATTGGTAGGCTTAGAATGAGCCGGCGACCGTAACCCAAAAAAAATCTGGGAAAAAGGTTGTCGAAAATAGTCTCACATGTCGGCTCGTATTCGCTGCAGACGAAGGTGTTGGTGGCGCGTGGGGATGTATTTTCAGCAGTGGCTGACTGGGGTTTGGTTGCCTGATGCAGCCCGACCACGTGCTGATCAAGTGATCGATCCACCGAGGAGACCGATGACAAGAAGCCAAGCCAAGCTGCTGCACGATGTGCACGTTCACTTAGCCTGGCCGAAGGAAAACAATTGCTCCGAAGCTGAGTGGCCGAACTCAAGAATCGAAGGCATTATCTTCAGATTTGAGCCCGAAGGCAAAGTGACCGAGGACAATGAGCTCGAGGAGAATTGAGCGTCTGAAGAGAACGAGTATGTTCGAGCAGACAATCGAGAACCGAAGCCAAGGTTTACCGAAGTCAAGTCTGCCGAACACATTTTAACTCAGCCCTGCGTGGCTTATTTCTATTGGTCGCCTGTGACCTTTTACTAGTTTACCCTTAGTATTCCTATATAAATCTTGTTTCCTTTCATTGCAAGTAGCTAGTTTTTGAACATTGATGAATTAATGAAAGTGCCGAGCACATTTCTTGTCTCCGTCGTGAGCAACCCCCTGTGAGGGCTTTTATGGACTTGTGGCTTTCGGTTAATCCGATTGAGCATTCCTCTTTGATCATTCAGTTTGCAAGAGGCAATGTTCTCTTGAGGATTGTTGCATAGTTTAGGTGATTCTTGTGTCCCTTTGATCGAGCTTTGAGACAGGTTCCTCACTATTCTTTCAAAAGAAGCAAGTTTTGTCTTGCTTTTATCTTTATCTTTTGTTATTTATCTTCCGCGTTTGTGCTAAGCAACTCCTTCGGGTTTGCATTGCACCATCTTGGTATCAGAGCACGGTTTGGGCTTGTTTCTACAACCCCAAATCCTGTTCAAGTATCTTTATTTTCGTGCGTTGTGTCTTTGTTTTCCGTTTCGTGTTCTTGATTTGGTTTTGTTACTGTTGGTGTTGTTATTTTACAAAAAAAAAAAAAAAGTGTTAAAAGAAAAAAAAAATTCAAAAATTGTGTTTGATTGTTGGTTGTTTGGGATAAACAACCATTGATTCTTGTTCACCATCGAGTTCTGAATCCAACGAGTACCCGACGTACTAATTTTGTGACTAGGGTTTCTTGGTGAATTTTGGACTGTTTTGAGCTTTAATGTGACTGAAAAACTCGAACCCCATTGTGTTTGGAAGAAACCGGTGAAGATTGGTGATTCTTGAGTGATTTGGGTTTGTTTTGTTGTTGAAAATCGAAGTTCTAAGTTTGAAAAACGTTGTCCGTACGCCGGAAAGTTGTTACAAATCTGTAACAGTGTACGACACGGCGAGCTGGTTCTTAGCTCAGAGGACTTTGACTTCCTCCGATGTCGTTTAAGACCGGAGTCGAAAGAGCAACCCAGATCTGTTGAAATTCGTGGTCAGTGAACCGAAGTAGATTTGTCCGTACGCCGGAGCAAAGGTCACTGTTCCATTGAAGAAGAAGGGGTAAAGTGTAAACATCAAAACCCCAGGTGAAAATTTGTCGGCTGAGAAAAAGGAAAGTGGATAAGGTAAAACCCTATCCGTACCAAGGAGGGACCACTCTTGTACGGACAAGAGTTGGTGTGGTCGAGGAAGATTCCAAAAGGGAATCAAAGGGTAGATTCTCCTAGGTTCCTCACTGTTCTTTCAAAAGAAGCAAGTTTTGTCTTGCTTCTATCTTTATCTTTTGTTGTTTATCTTTCGCGTTTGTGCTAAGCAACTCCTTCGAGTTTGCATTGCACCATCTTGGTATCACTTTCTTTCGTGTCAAAATTCTAGTTAGTGGATCTTTTGAGTAATTATCCTACTCGAGGTCGTACTAACTCTTTTGAGCTGATAGGAATTCGTGCGAAGGGGTGACCGAAGTCCAAACTTTCGTAGAAATTCTTTTGACTCCCCGAGCTCAGTTAAAAGCGTCCGTTCCATCGAGTCGAACATCACTTCACTCTTCCCGAAGAGGCAGTGACTATTGTCGAACTTGAAGGATCTTAGAGGACCGATCAATCAGACGAGCCACTGTTAAAAAGTCCTTGAGTGATCAAAAAAACCGAACCCATAAATTGAGTGGACCCGAGTGCCACCCATCAAAGGTGAGGGAGTGTGTGAGGTGATTTCTAACCCTAACATTTGTTTGATCTTTGACTTGTGCAGGTACCATGGCTGGAAATGATGGCAAAAGCATTGAGAAGCCCGAAGTGTCGTTAGCCGATCTCATGGCTGCGATACAAGGCGTCAGTGCCTAAATAAGAGGAGTGACTGCTCGAGTGATTCTCCTCGAGCAGGGAAGCGCGTCTGTGGCCATGAATGGGTCCGGCGCTGGAACGAGCCAATCCACTCCGATGAAACCTGAGCTGTATGCAGAGCTTGTACGACAACATCAGTTGACAAGTGAAGCAATTCGAAGAGAACTTAACTTGGGCAATCCCCAAGCTGCTTATCAAAACTTGGGCATTCCCCGAGGAGAAAGAATACCACCTCCAAAGGCCCAAAGAGATCTTGGAGCCGTTGCCGAGGAGGTTGATGAAGAGGAATTTCCCGAGGACGAATATGAGCGTGAGCTGCCATTCGCTCAATGAAGGCAAGCTCACCGAGGTCGTGGAAATTTCCGAGGTCGAGGCCGAGGCGCAAATGTTGGAAGAAATATTGAGCGTGAGGCTAATGATCGAGATGATGAGTATCCCGAACAGGCTCGTGCTGTTCGAGACTCAAACTTGAACAGTGTCAAGATCACTATTCCTCCCTTAAAAGGAACTAGTGATCCCGATGAGTATCTTGAATGGAAGCTTAAAATGGAGCGCATCTTTGAAACCAATGAGATGACCGATGAGAGGAAAGCTGCCCATGTCATTGCTTCGTTCGAAGCTTATGCATCAACGTGGTGGGAATCTGACAAGAGACATAGACGAAGGAATGACTATCCTGAAGTCACTACCTGGCCACAATTGAGAAGAGCAATGGATGCTAAGTATTTGAGTGCCAAGTACAGGCAGACTCAAATGCAAAAGCTCTATGAGTTAAAGCAAGGGTCCAAGTCAGTCCAAGAGTACCACGATGAGTTCGAAAAGGTTCGATTGAATCTTGATCTGGTCGAAGACGAAGAACAAGCCATTATCAGATTCAAAAATGGCTTGGCTAGGGATGTGTCGTCTCAATTGAGGCTCCACGTGTATCACACGTTGGAAGATTTGTTCGATGCTGCCACCGAAGCTGAAAAATTGGTGAAGGACGACAAGGCAAACCGGTACCGAGGAGTCACTACTTCTACTCCTTTGAACCGAGGTAAAGAATGGAAGAGTCCAAACCAAACAAGTGCTAACACTGTTCGAGATTCGAAGAGACCCTTCGAAAGAGGTGTGACCGTTAACCAGTCGAGAGAAGTGGGAGGTAAAGTTCAACTCAACTCTCCTAGCGCTTCAAATATTCAGTGTCACAAATGCAAAGGTTATGGTCACATGGCAAAAGAGTGTCCAACTCGCAAGGTTATGCTTCTGCTCGAAGATGGAACCGTCCATGAGCAAGCGAGTGACACCGAGGAGGAATTTATCGAGGAGACTGACTGAGCTGAAGGTGATGATGATCATGAGGCTGCCGAAGCTGATCATCCGGAAATGTTTCTTGTGGTTCGAAGGAATTTGAGCTGCATGACTCTTGAAGAAGAGGACAACCAAAGAGAAAACCTCTTTCATGCCCGATGTCGAGTGAGAGGAAAGGTGTGTTCGATGATCATTGATTCTGGTAGTTGTGCCAATGTAGTGAGCCAAACTTTGGTTTCACAAATGGGATTACCTACGATGAAGCATCCCCACCCTTACAAATTACAATGGCTGAACGAGTGTGGAGAATTGAGAGTTGTCAAACAAGTGTGGATCAAGTTCAAAATCGGAGAGTATCAAGATGAAATGATATTCGATGTGGTTCCGATGCAAGCTTGTCATTTGCTATTGGGTCGACCATGGCAGTATGACCGAACAGCTGTTCACAATGGCAGATCCAACACTTACACTGTGAAGCTCGATGGGAAGAGTTTCATACTCAAACCTTTGTCTCCAAAACAAGTCACCGAGGACTATAAATGGATGAAAGAATTGAAAGAAGCGGCCAAAGCTAAGCTTCCGATGGGAGCAAAATTGGGGCCCGAAGAGACTAACTCACCGCCCGAAGTGAAAGGAATTTGTGCAATCATGCAACCCGGTGAGATCTTACGAGGCAACGACCACGGTCAGATGATGATTTGCCTCGTGCATAAGGGTATCTTTCTAAACTATAATGATGATTCTTCTAATGATAACCCTTTGCCTTTGTTTGTTCGTAAAGTTTTGCAGGACTTCGAGGACATGTTTCCCGAGGAAATGTCAGGTGGATTACCTCCGTTGAGAGGAATCGAGCACCAAATTGACTTCGTGCCAGGGTCTCAAATCCCTAACAGACCTGCATACCGGTGTAATCCCGAAGACACCAAAGAGCTCCAACGGCAGGTTGATGAATTGTTGAACAAAGGCCTCGTTCGTGAGAGCTTGAGTCCTTGCGCCGTTCCAGTTATCCTTGTCCCGAAGAAGGATGGAACATGGCGAATGTGTGTTGACTGTCGTGCAGTCAACAAAATCATGGTAAAGTATCGTCATCCTATCCCTCGATTAGATGACATGCTTGATGAATTGAGTAGTTCTTCATGCTTTACAAAGATTGACCTCAGGTCCGGTTACCACCAGATCCAAATGAAGCCCGGAGACGAGTGGAAAACCGCATTCAAGACCAAATTTGGTCTATATGAATGGTTGGTAATGCCTTTTGGCTTATCCAATGCACCGAGCACATTCATGCGATTGATGAACCATGTGCTCAAACCGTTCATAAACAAGTTCGTTGTCGTTTATTTCGATGACATACTTGTTTATAGCAGAACCGTGGATGAACATGTCGAACACCTAAGGCAAGTGCTCGAAAAGCTTCGAGAAGAGAAGTTGTATGCCAACTTCAAGAAATTCGCCTTCGGTGTCGATCGTGTGGTCTTTCTTGGATTCGTTGTCAGTGCTAATGGTGTCGAAGTCGACGAATCAAAAGTCGAAGCCATCAAAGATTGGCCAACTCCAACCTCGGTAACACAAGTTCGTAGCTTTCATGGCTTAGCTAGCTTTTACCGAAGGTTTGTTCGTGACTTTAGCACCGTGGCAGCTCCTTTAACCGAGCTGGTGAAGAAAGACCATCCATTTGTATGGGAAGAGTCCCAAGAAAGGGCTTTCCAAGAGTTGAAACGGAGGCTTTGTTCTGCCCCGTTGTTGCAACTCCCTGACTTCGGCAAAGCATTCGAAGTCGAGTGTGATGCGTCTGGAGTTGGGATCGGAGGAGTTCTGATGCAAGAATCGAAGCCGATCGCTTACTTTAGCGAAAAGCTTAAGGGTGCAACTTTGAATTACTCTACGTATGACAAAGAGTTGTATGCCCTCGTTCGAGCACTCGCCCATTGGCAGCATTATTTGTGGCCTCGAGAGTTTGTGATCAAGAGTGATCATGAGTCTTTGAAACATCTCCGAGGTCAGGAGAAATTGAATCGAAGACATGCCAAGTGGGTTGAATTTATTGAAAGCTTTCCCTATGTAATTCATTACAAAAAGGGAAAAGATAATGTTGTGGCCGATGCGCTATCAAGGAAATTTGCCTTAGCGACCACTCTCGCCTCTAGGCTCATGGGATTCGAAAGCATCAAGTCGATGTACGAGGACGATCCCAGGCTGAAATGCGTTCGTGACGCTATCTTGAGTGGCCGAAGGGTTGAAAAATATCAATGGCATGATGGCTACCTCTTCAAGAATGGGAGGGTTTGTGTGCCAGTATCATCGTGGAGAGAGCTCTTGGTTCAAGAAGCTCACTCAGGTGGACTGATGGGACACTTCGGTGTCGATAAAACTCTTGGTATCTTGACCGAGCAGTTCCATTGGCCCAAAATGCGACGAGATGTGGAAAAGCTTTGCAACGCTTGTCTCGTTTGCAAGAAAGCAAAATCGAAGTCCAACCCTCATGGCTTGTACACCCCGTTGCCTGTGCCTGATCGACCTTGGGTTGATATATCCATGGACTTTGTCTTAGGGTTACCGAGGTCGGGGGGAGGACATGATAGCATCTTCGTTGTGGTTGACCGTTTTTCAAAAATGGCTCACTTTATTCCTTGCAAAAAGTGTGATGATGCACAGTATGTAGCTACATTGTTTGTTTCTAACGTGTTAAAATTGCATGGTGTACCTCGTACTATTGTGAGTGATCGAGACTCGAAGTTCTTGAGTCATTTTTGGAAATGTTTGTGGGGTGCCCTCGGCACCAAGCTACTATTCTCGACGTCTCACCATCCTCAGACTGATGGACAGACCGAGGTAGTTAACCGAACCTTGGGATCTTTGCTTCGGGCAATGACCAAAGCGAAGGTTGGAAACTGGGCTGATCGTTTGCCCATGATGGAGTTTGCATACAATCGAACGGTGCATCGAATGATTAACATGACCCCGTTCGAGTGTGTGTATGGATTTAACCCTTTAATTCCACTTGATTTAACCCCATTGCCTCGAGATTCTGTTCTTGATTTTGAAGGTACTCGATGAGCAGCTGCCTTGATCGAATTGCATGCAAAGGTGAAGAAGAACCTCGAGGAGGCCTATGCAAAGGTTGCCTTAAAGAAAAACAAGGGGCGTAAAAAGCTGGAATTAAAGAAGGGAGATTGGGTTTGGGTTCACTTCCGAAAGGAACGCATCCCGAACCAAAGGAAAGGAAAGTTGGCTCCTCGAGGGGATGGTCCATTTCAAGTATTGACCAAGATCAACAACAATGCTTACGTGATCGACCTCCCTGGTGAGTATAACGTGTCAAACACCTTTAATGTTGCTGACTTAGTTCCTTGTGTTGTAGGTCCGACTTCGGAGGACGAGGAGGGCTTGATTTCGAGGACGAAATCTTCTCAAGAAGGGGAGGATGATGCAGCCCGACCACGTACTGATCAAGTGATCGATCCACCGAGGAGACCGATGACAAGAAGCCAAGCCAAGCTGCTGCACGATGTGCACGTTCACTTAGCCTGGCCGAAGGAAAATAATTGCTCCGAAGCTGAGTGGCCGAGCTCAAGAATCGAAGGCATTATCTTCAGATTTGAGCCCGAAGGCAAAGTGACCGAGGACAATGAGCTCGAGGAGAATTGAGCGTCTGAAGAGAACGAGTGTGTTCGAGCAGACAATCGAGAACCGAAGCCAAGGTTTACCGAAGGCAAGTCTGCCGAACACATTTTAACTCAGCCCTGCGTAGCTTATTTCTATTGGTCGCCTGTGACCTTTTACTAGTTAACCCTTAGTATTCCTATATAAACCTTGTTTCCTTTCATTGCAAGTAGCTAGTTTTTGAACATTGATGAATTAATGAAAGTGTCGAGCACATTTCTTGTCTCCGTCGTGAGCAACCCCCTGTGAGGGCTTTTATGGACTTGTGGCTTTCGGTTAATCCGATTGAACATTCCTCTTTGATCATTCAGTTTGCAAGAGGCAATGTTCTCTTGAGGATTGTTGCATAGTTTAGGTGATTCTTGTGTCCCTTTGATCGAGCTTTGAGACAGGTTCCTCACTGTTCTTTCAAAAGAAGCAAGTTTTGTCTTGCTTCTATTTTTATCTTTTGTTGTTTATCTTCCGCGTTTGTGCTAAGCAACTCCTTCGGGTTTGCATTGCACCATTGCCGATGCAAGAGAAAGCTTCTAGTGGTTCTAGTTTTTTCAAACAGCTAACGAAAAACTTAATTGAAGCATACAACCATCGAAGGAAGAAAAATATTGACCTCTTAGAGTGATAGGTGAAACCCTAGGTTGCAAAAGGAACCGGGCTCTAAGACCATGAAGATTTTTAGAGAAGGAAAATTCTTCTATTATTTCTGAATAATATTCACATCATGTAATAAGGTATTTATACAAATGCCCTCTAGATATTTTAGGAAGGATAATTAAATAGAATGACTATTAATTACAAACTATTAATTACAATCCCTATAATCAAGCTAGTCAACAAATTAGGTTTTAGTTTTTGTCAAATCATATATATTATTTTGGAGAGAGCATTGGATCTCTTGTTCGAGTTTAATTCGGGGTTGTTTTCAAGAGTTGAAATTCTTGAAGATAATCTTATTCCTTGTTCTTTATATTTAGGGTGTCGTTCTTGGGAGGTGATCGGGTTAATTTCGATTGTTGCTTGAGCATTTCTTAGGGGTCTACATTTCTTCTTCTTATTTGACTATTTCAACTACTTTCCATTATTTTTAATTGAATTCTATCTTTAATTTTGTTATCAATTATTGTTATGTAGAGCCTGTTTGGGTGAGCTTCTTTTAAACAGCTTATAAGCCAAAAGTGGCTTATAGGCCCTTTTTGAGTCACTTCTTGCTTTTTTTAAGGCATAAGGGCTCATAAGCACGTGAATTTTTGAGTTACCAAATATTTACTAATGGGCTTATAAACTTATAAACTACTTTTAATCTCACCCAAACGGGCTCTTAATATTCCACTATTTTTTGTATCTCGAATCATATCACAACAGCTTTTGGGATGTACTAACTATTTTGAAGTTATTATCTACTAACATTTTTTCTATGTGAGCTAAGTGATCTAAAATAATTTTATAGACCTCTATTTAAGTTGAGAGAAAATTCCCAAATCGTCCACTTTGTTTGAGCTTAGCTCAAATTCATCCATCTTCTTTCACATAGAGAATTAGTAAAATCTAGTCTTCTTTACTAAATGTCTTCTAAAACGACATGACCCTAAATTTATCATCTCCAAATGAATAAAGTAGTGGTATTTTTTTGTTGGAATTAAGAACGGACAAAACTTATAGCAAGTCTACGAATGCTTCATCAGTAAATCAATGTTATGTTCCAGAAGCTTGGTAGGTTATAGCACATGAGCTAGAATTTAAGGAAGAGCAATTTTCATCTTGAAGGAACATAGGGCATAGTTGTTTTTAAGAGAAACCAACAAATGAATTTTAAGAATGTACGTTTTATAAGAGCTACAAAATACTCACGATGTTTCATATTATAAGATATAGTTTGACTTAATCATATTTTAAAAACATGAAAACTTTTGGATCTTGTGGTTTAAAACAAGTTGTAGATATTTGTGTGATGTTAAAATGATAAGTTAGAGGTTAAATTGCTTTCTGATTTAGATTGTGTCATTCTTTTTTTAACGGACTTAAGGAAAAATTTATATTCTTTTGGGATGGAAGAAGTATTAATTTTCACAATTTCATCAGTCAACTACTATTTTCTAATGAAAACTACAATTAGTTCAATTTTTTCAAGATTTCACTGTCCTTTTCCAACTTGAATAGTAAGAAATAATAACAATGACACGACCAGGATTCCAGCTAAGCCGTGCGGGCACCCAACATCCTTCCCTAGACCCGTCGGGCAAATCCTTACCAATTGAATTAAGAAGATAAATATAAATTCAACTCCTAGATAAGAACAAAACTTAGAAAAGCACAGACATATTGATACCTCTAAGCTGTACAAAAGAAATTTCAGCTGACTATCCAACATACAAGGTTTAGGGCTATCCAGACTAGACATCTAAGAGTACAAAAGAATACCAACGCCTCTTGAAGGGAGTAAAATACAATTGGGATAATAAATATAAAATTGGTGTCAATCCTAAATAAAAGCTGGCTCACCCTGACAGCTGAAGTCGTCTTTGCTCCTTAACAACGTGGCGAACTTTATCCTGGAGCGAACTTGCCGAAACGAAATAAATAGACAAGAAACAAACAACAAACAAGGGTGAATCAGAAGGACTCAATAAGTGGAGGCAGACTAGCCACCTCAAAGAATAGGATAACTAGCCAGGGAGAAGAAACGCAAATAAACTGAATTCACCTTATTTAAACTATAGTAAAGCAGAGCCAGATAATAACTGAAAATACGTATGGAACCGTAAACTCATAAACAGCCAGGGAAATAAAATAGACAGAACGTATAGGTATCTCGAACATATCAACAGTCAGAAATAAAAGATACATACATAAAACATCACACTAAGTAACACAGATAAAATGAATGCAGTATGATGCAGTAGGGTCACATGTTCCTGTAATCCCATCCCGAAGCGGAATACTCTTACATTCGAGGGAATACAATCTAATAACCAACTGGAGCAGAATACTCCTACTCCTGGGGCAGAATACTCCTGCACCCGATATAGTATAAAGCTGAGGCGGAATACTCCTGCACTCAGTATCTGACATAAGAGCGGAATACTCCTACTCCTGGGGTGGAATACTCCTGCACCCGATATTATATAAAGCTGAGGCGGAATACTCCTGCATTCAGTATCTGTCATAAGAGCGAAATACTCATGCACCCGATATAATGTAAAGCTGAGGCGGAATACTCCTGCACTCAGTATCTATCATAAGAGCAGCACCTGGGGCGGAATACTCCTGCACCCGATACAATGTAAAGCTGAGGCCGAATACTCTTGCACTCAGTATCTGTCATAAGAGCAGAATACTCCTGCTCCTGGGGCGGAATACTCATGCACCCGGTATAATATAAAGCTGAGGTGGAATACTCTGCATTCAGTATCTGACATAGCAGCCTATAACTAGAAAACATAATATATATGAATGCGGTATGATGCAATAATAACCCTTCACCAACGCGGGACTTTCATCGACTACCAGGAAGTGCATATCAAACTCACAACCAGAGTACAATGCTTCTATGCTCAATGCAATACCAATAATAATGCATAACATATAATATATAGTGTATATTCAAAACTAAGGCGTAATAAGTACGCCTATCGGCAGCTACACACGTAAGGATCACGTGGTACAATATCCACAAGGCCAAACACCACCAAAAAAATGGATATAATCACTTACCTTGTTCCAAATTTAGCACTGCTACTCAACAACGGCTTTTTCTTTTGAATTCTCTGCCAAACGATCCCGCTCTATTCAATAAGCAGACAAATATATCAAATAAGGCTAAAGGCTTCATTTCTTACATCTTATAACAATCCGGCTAGGAACCTGATACCCTATTTGCATATGCGATACGCAGGCCAAGCCTACGTGCGTGGTTCAAAATCACATAACCAAACCCTAAATAAATTACATTTACGAGTTGCCCATAATTTCCTAAGCACGAATATATAATCAATTCCATTATCGGGGTTCAATTAACCGTTTAAACTATCAAGTTAACTTATTAGAATGATGTTTAATATCCCAATTTCTACTGTTAAAATATATTCAAACACACGCAATAAACTAAAATAATGAACTAACATCATTACCTGAATGTTTCGGTGTGAAAACTCTATTTTTTTCCTTCTCCTTTTCTTTTCCTTTCTCTTTTTTCTGTCTATTTTTTCGTTCACTTCGCTGTTTCCATTTCGCTTTTTAAGCTTCGAAAATGAAGCTCCCCTGCCCATCGCCTTTATTTTCTCTTCTTTTATTTTTTTCTCTTTTTTTGTAACGAAAATTAAAACGGAATTCTACGAAATTCAAAATAATTTCAAATATTGCATACAAGTTATACAAAATTTATGTGATGTACTCGTTAAGGCGGATCTCAAATCGGATTTCCGAAACTCAAGATGCGAATTAAATGGAAAAGATCAAATTATATATTTTCGGAATTTTAGCGGAAACGATTCGAACGACCTCGAAATTCACTTTCCAAAGTTCACACAAGTCACAAATAATCATACAAACCTAACGACGCTTTTGAATTTTGAATCGGAGCTCATTCTCCAAAATCGAGCTTGAAACCCTCTTTTTAAGATTTATCGACAACGGATACTGAAACCTTCTTCCGATACCTACCAAACGAGGTCCGATTTAGCTCAAATTTTACAGACATGTGCTAATGGACCTTAAGAAGATGTTCAAACTGTCCGCACACCAATCAGAGTCCTAATTCCCGAAACGACTACTTAGGGTCGTTTCATTATCCTCCACTCAGACTCTTGTTCGTCCTCGAATGAGCTTGAGTCTAAAGCAAAATTCACACAGATAACAAGAGAACTTGTACAACCTCATAAACTACTTCACAAGACATTATCTCATGATTACAGAATCAGAATTATAACATGTACATCGAACTTTTGGTATAAAACATATCTGGATGATATGATAACAACATTTCCCAACTTATTCTGACTAAGTTGACCCTTCCTCGATCACGAGAGGAGAGTTCTACATTATCGGAACAAAGATACACAGGACTTTGGATGGATTAACATAATTCTGACGATAAATCACCTCGTCGATATACTTTTTGATATAGAACAGATCGATGAAACTAATTAGCTTACGCTTCAGCAACACCTAAGAGATTTAATACTAGCATTCAGTATTGGAGGAAGACTCCTCCACTTATAGCATAAACTCATAAAACTAATTTTAATAGAAATTACCATCCTCGCACAATCTGCTGGACTAAGGAATACTTAGCTAAAAACAGAATGCGACTCAGACCTGAGCTACAAAATTACCCTCGAGTTGCCAAACAGCTGCAACTCTCGAGTTCACAACTCGATCTACACCTTTTCCATAAGCACCACCGCCTGATAGATCAAATCAAAAGTCAAATGACACCTTTCATTACCCTTAGTAGCCTTAAAACACAACAATGTGCTTATTCGGCTACCTTGACACGCACTCTAGCTCAACGCAGGGAACATCACAAGCGGCTACTAACCGCTCAAGCTCAATAGTACCGGACGAAGAAGAGATGGCAATGGACTGAGGATATGAATAATTAGAGCTTCAGGAAGTTCATCTTCTTATGTGCTTGGCTACCAGAGCTAGATTATTTCCGAGTCAGGCTAGCCAAAGAATCATAATTGAAGAAATAGAAATCAAATGAGCTTTATGGAACAACATCCATGTCAATTTAACCTTCCTATAAGAAGAAAACTCCGATAGTTTACCAAAAACCCCTTTTATAACCGAGACAATCTCATAGAATAACATGATTCTAATAGCATCTAGAATCAAAAGAAGACACATAGATCGAATATTATTTATTAATCACTTTACACCGGAAGAAACAATGACACTTTATGATGATGACAAATAAGAATGTCATCATTCTACCAACACCGAATTCCAAAAAGAGATGTAGACTGACTTGACATAATAACAGAAGGTGGCACAACAAGATGCCAAGCAGACAATACCGACACTCACTTCCAAATCTCTCACATTTAAATAAGATAAACTAGTAGGATCTCACAAATGCCAGGAATAAATCATACCAGAAGCTCACCCCTCTATTGTAGCAGATTCTTAATAGAAACGACATCCCAGGAAACCATGGAAACATGATAAGATAAATGAATTCTAGATCAATTGGAAGAATCAAATCTTACTCAGCTATAAGGGAAGGAGAAATACTTCGGTCTACTACATCAGATACCTCAGCATCCTACCAGACTGGCAGTTCATAGAACTGCCTCTGTAGCTGAGCTGAGCTACTACCTTGATAATTACCTTCTGAAGAACCACTCCCACCACACTCTCGGCCTCTGCCAGATGGAGGTATATCTCTGGCTGATTGAGATTTAAATGAAAGCCCCTGCAACTGGGGCTTGAGGGCAAGAAGAAAGGACGACTGCCTGCTTGCCGGAGTGAGGGAAAACTCCTCAAAGGATAACCAGACTAACGACAATGATAACACTTTTTCGCTGAAAATGGAAGCTGGAAAGATTGTTGATAGCTACAAAGAGAAAATTAAGTCTAATCTAGATGAACTACTCGCGCACTATGAGAATCACGCTCTACAAGCTGAGATAACCTGACAAGTGACCTCCCAAAATAATCATAAATGTTAGCTCTAAATGAAGTACTATGGTGCCCACCAGGGCCGTGGGATCTCTTGCTCTCCCGCTCTAACTTATGGTATGCCTAATACCTCTGAGCAATATCAACAACAACATCAAATGAAGTCCCAACCTCAATTTCTCGAGCCATCTGGGATCCCAAGGAAGAAGAAACGTCACCAATAAATCTTCGAACCTTCTCGGAAGGCTCGTGGACTAGTTCTAGTACATATCCAACAATCCTAGAGAACTCAATCTCATATTCTGAAACCGATAGGATACCCTGTCTAATCAACTCAAACTAGCAACAATTTTCATCTCGCTCGTTGCGGGAAAGGATCTTTTTCATGAATCTACCAGAAAATTCGCACCAAGTCAATTTAGGCAAGCCCTGCCTAGCTAATAAAAGAGTGGCCCACCAATCCAAGGCTGGATCCTGAAACTAGAAAGCAGTATAATCAACACCGTACTGCTCGAGATACTCAAGAGCCTGAAGGATACGCGGACATCATTTTATTTTAAAAAATTACACAGGGATTATTTGATGCATGACCTAAGAACATCAAAAGGTTCAATTGGATAAAATAATGCAGCCTTTTCGGACACTCGGACCGAGATATTACCCGGGCTAGCTAACCAGCTAGAATACCTAGAGGCACAACACATGCTGCCTCTGGAATATAATTTACTGTGGCAATATTAATAACTGGAACAGGAGCTCCCTGAGACCGAACGTCTGCATCTGCGGCAACCTTATAGGAGGTTCTTGCAGTAGCTGCGCCACCAATATTATCATAAAAGCACCGTAGAGAAACACGGGAACCATAAGACCCTGCTTCTATTTCCCACCGCGAGCCGGCACAGTTGGGGTCTTCGTAACTGGATCATCAGCATGATCCACAACTCTCGGGGCTTGAGCAGCGCTAGCCCCAGGCTAGACTGCTTCGTCCTGAACTCCTACCCTTTATTGATTTGTCGCACGAGGGTTCATAATTCTTACGAAGGAATTAACAAAAACAATTTAACATCCCAGACCGACGCACGATTAGAAAATAAGGAAGAGAAACTTCCTAAATGACATCATAGTCTCTCGTAGATAAGTACGAACGTCTACGTACCCATCAGCGAGACTCTAGTAGACACTGTCTTGGTCTGGATAGACTCTAAATCAGGCTCTGATACCAACTGACACGACCCGAATTCCGGCTAGGCCGTGCGGGCACCCGACATCCTTTCCTAGGCCCGTCGGGCGAACCCTTACCAATTGAATTAGGAAGATAAATATAAATCAACTCCTAGATAAGAACAAGACTTAGAAAAGCACAAACATACTGATACTTCTAAGCTGTACAAAAGAAATTTTAGCTGACTATCCAACATACTAGGTTAGGGCTATCCAGACTAGACATCTAAGAGTACAAAAGAATATCAACGCCTATTGAAGGGAGTAAAATACAACTGGGATAATAAATATAAAATTGGTGGTCATCCTGAATAAAAGCTGGCTCACCCTAACAGCGGAAGTCGTCTTTGCTCCTTAACAATGTGGCGAACTCAATCCTGGAGCGAACCTGCCGAAACGAAATAAATAGACAAGAAACAAACAACAAACAAGGGTGAATCAAAAGGACTCAATAAGTGGGGGCAGACTAGCCACCTCAAAGAATAGGATAACTAGCCAGGGAGAAAAAATGCAGATAAACTGAATTCACCTTATTTAAACTATAGAAAGGCAGAGCCAGATAATAACTGAAAATACGTATGGAATCGTAAACTCATAAACAACCAGAGACATAAGATAGACAGAACGTATAGGTATCTCGAACATATGAACAATCAGAAATACATGATACATACACAAAACATCACACTAAGTCACACAATACAGAACAACCGGTGCAATTAGATGAAATGAATGCAGTATGATGCAATGGGGTCACATGTGCCCGTAATCCCATCCCGAAGCAAAATACTCTTACATTCGAGGGGAATACAATCTAATAACCAACTGGAGCAGAATACTCTGACTCCTGGGGCAGAATACTCCTGCACCCCGATGTAGTATAAAGCTGAGGCGGAATACTCCTGCACTCAGTATCTGACATAAGAGTGGAATACTCCTATTCCTAGAGCGGAACACTCCTGCACCCGATATAATGTAAAGCTGAGGCGGAATACTCCTGCATTCAGTATCTGTCATAAGAGCGAAATACCCATGCACCCGATATAATATAAAGCTAAGGCGGAATACTCCTGCACTCGTATCTATCATAAGAGCAGCACCCAGGGCGGAATACTCCTGCATCCGATATAATGTAAAGCTGAGGCAGAATATTCTTGCACTTAGTATCTGTCATAAGAGCGGAATACTCCTACTCCTGGGGCGGAATACTCCTGCACCCGGGATAATATAAAGCTGAGGTGGAATACTCTGCATTCAATATCTGACATAGCAGCCCATAACCAGAAAACATAATATATATGAATGCGGTATGATGCAATAATAACCCTTCACCAACGCGGGACTTTCATCGACTACCAGGAAGTACATATCAAACTCATAACCAGAGTACAATGCTTCTATGCTCAATGCAATACCAATAACAATGCAGAACATATAATGTATAGTGTATATTCAAAACTAAGGCGTAATAAGTACGCCTATCGGCAGCTACACATGTAAGGAACACGTGGTAGAATATCCACAAGGCCAAACGCGACCAAAAAAATGGATATAATCACTTACCTCGTTCTAAAGTTAGCACTGCTACTCAACAACGGCTTTTTCTTTTGAATTCTCCGCCAAACGATCCCGCTCTATTCACTAAGCAGAAAAATATATCAAATAAGGCTAAAGGCTTCATTCCTTACATCTTATAACAATCCGGCTAGGAACCTGATACCATTCGCATATACGATACGCAGGCCAAGCCTACGTGCATGGTTCAAAATCACATAACCAAACCCTAAATAAATTATTTACGGGTTGCCTATAATTCCCTGAGCACGAATTTATAATTAATTCTATTATCGAGATCCAATTAACTGTTTAAACTATCAAGTTAACTTATTAAAATGATGTTTAATATCTCGATTTCTACCGTTAAAATATATTCAAACACACGTAATAAACTGAAATAATGAACTAACATCATTAACTGAATGTTTCGAGGTGAAAACTCTATTGTTTTCTGCCCCTTTTCCTTTTCTTTCTCTTTTTCCTGTCTATTTTTTCGTTCACTTTGTTTTTTCGGTTTTTGTTTCCATTTTGCTTTTTAAGCTTCGAAAATGAAGCTCCCCTGCCCACCGCCTTTATTTTCTTTTCCTTCTTTTTTTTCTTTTTTTTTTTTGACGAAAATTAAAATGGAATTCTACGAAATTCAAAATAATTTTAAATTTTGCATATAAGTTATACAAAACTTATGTGACGTACTCGTTAAAGCGGATCTCAAATCAGATTCCTGAAACTCAATATGCGAATTAAACGGAAAAGATCTAGTTACGTATTTTCAGAATTTTAGCTGAAACTATCCGAACGACCTCGAAATTCACTTTCCAAAGTTAACATAAGTCACAAATAATCATACGAACCTAATGAGGCTTATTTTGAAGCTCATTAGCCAAAATCGAGCTTGAAACCCTCTTTTTATGATTTATCGACAATGGATACTGAAACCTTCTTCCGATACCTACCAAACGAGGTCCGATTTAGCTTAAATTTTATAGAGAGGTCCTAATGGACCTTAAGAAGATGTTAAAACTGTCGACACGCCAATCAGAATTCTAACTCCCGAAACGACTACCTAGAATAATTTCAAACAATGTCAAAGTTCTGAAGTTACTTTAAAAGGAGCCTTCGAGTATCAACTTTACCAAGCATATTGGCTACTCTAAGCGGAACCATGTAATATCACATATGTTGTTATTTAATTTTTGATGAAATGTATATATGAATCAAGGAATGATATCATTGTGCATGTAATAAGTACAGTTGATGAAACTCGTCACTTTAGCTTTGAATATAGTTAACATTACTTCTTAAGTGGACTCATTGCATACTTTATATTTTGAGATTCTGTTACGATCGAGACTCGAGTATAGTGTGGAATAAGATAAAGTAGTATTATAACGACAATAACAAAATATAACGTGAGTTGAAAAAGTAATAAATAAAGCACAAATATTACGTGGTTCAATTAGTGTAATCTAACTCACAGCGCATGGAGCAAATTCACTATACCAACAGATACCAATAGAGAGTACTAGAATGTAGAGTATAGACTCTAATTACCTCAAATATATAGAATAACTTCATTAAAACACACCAATTTTTCAAAATAAAATACGCTCTAAAAGAAAATGGAGAAAACAAAGGAAAAGCTCTCAATTGTTGGTGTGTTAGAAATGAAAAGCAGGAGGTAGAGCACTAGCTGCGGGTTCGACGGTACTCAATAGGTTTTGCATAGACAGTATATTTATATTAAAAAAATCACTAAATATGTACAAAAAACAAGTTCAGAACCCAGTAACTAGCACTTGAATTGTTATTCTAAAATTTAGAATCCATAAGGTTCAAATCTTGGATCCGCCTCTGCTCCTCCACACATCTGCAAACTTTGGCTCCAAAAAAGAAAATGCCCGTGCCAATAATATATAGGATGGGCCCGACCAAGCTGGCTTACACAAAACAAAGGCCATTACAGAAGTTAAAAACGAGACGACGACGAGTTGAGCACTCTTCCTAAAGGTGTAGTGGTGAGCCCCAAAGCACTGCATTGTGTGTCATTTCTTCATGGAAATGTTAGTTCGGTCGTGTCACACATGTTTCAATGTTTATGACTCTTTGAAGCTCCATGTGTCTTGTGTGCATCTATAGTTGATATATTATTGGATCGTTTGGAATGTAAATATATACTACTAAAAAATGAGTGGTCGTGTTGTTTCATCCTCTTATCTTATAGTATCTCTGAAGTTGACTTCCATGATAAACTCAGAAGCTTTTATTGTTTAACCAGACGTGATTTGTTTTTTCCAATTAACTAATACAACTCCCAGAAATGCAAGAACATGTTACATTTGTTATGTTGTCATTGACCATTTGCATGTGCCATACAGATTCTATACGTATTATACCTTTTTTCTTTCAGTTCTTATTTCTTCAGCTTAGAAAGTATAAAAAGATAAGGTTCCAAATAAAGGGTCTGTCTCTAGTTAAATGCTTCAGAGTTCAGTTAAATCTGAATCTTGATTTAAGGAGTAATAATGGAAGAGAGACAGAAAAAAGGAAATTTAGTTTTTGCAGTTAATGGAGAGAAGTTTGAATTGCCATGCAGTATTGATCCTTCATTAACTTTGATCGAGTTCTTGCGCTCAGAAACTTGTTACAAGAGTCCTAAGCTTGGTTGTGGTGAAGGTAATTCCCTTTCTTTATCACTATGTACATGTACATAATTATATGTTTGTTGTGGTGCTAATACATAAGGAATACTAAAAGCTGCGTGGATTTGCTTGAATTGGCGTTCTTATGAACATGTTACTCTAATTTAGTTTGATTCTGTGCTTTTCTTGAATGTGTTTTTGTTAACTCTGCTTTGATTTTCTACTAGTGTGCAAAATAAAATTCTGTATTCTTAGTTGTTCCGGCAATAAAATCGGTTCATTTACATGAATTGGTTTATCTTGAACTGTGGGATTGTGAGCTCCTATTTCATTTTTCCATGTGGATGTGCTTGGTGCAACGACGTATTTTTACTGATAGCTTAAATTCATGTTAAACTTAATATTGGTATTGTTATACCACATTGGTGTTGGTATAATATAATACACCGATTCTTATATTTAATTATACAAGGATTAGTTATACATAATAGAAAGACAAACTCAACATTGGATATAGTAGTACCAAATCTTATACCATGACTATTTCACTCAATCCATCAAACTTGACGATTAGAACTTATTACTAGTTAAGACTCAAAAGCTTCATCAGAACACTCTCAGCTTTGCTAATGTTATTATTAATCTTTATTATATATTTTTTCTAAAAAGTATTTTTCACTCAGCAACCAAACACGAAAACAATTTCCAGGAAAAACACACTACTGTAACTGGAGTTTTTAGTTTCGGAGTTAACTACTTTATGTGATTCCTTTCCTTTTTCTTTTTCTTCTGGTTAATTGGTAGTTAAAACAATCTATTTCTGTAAATGAGATGACCTTTTTTTTCCTTCAATCAAAATGAGGAGTTAAAAGTTTAACCATATGCAACTGATTTACATTCTTGGCTAGCTTTTTTCAGTTTCTCAATGTAGAATTGCTTCTCTGGTTCAATGAAATAAAATGAAAACTTCTTAGTTTTTCAATGTAATACATGTTAAATGAGATATCTTGTTTTTAATTTGCTGACTGTAGACTAGATGGAAATCCTTTTTGCTTCATGAGTCTTTAAAGGGGTATTATCTCTTCGCCTTCCATGCCTAATCTAATAAGTACTTGTTTAACAAATTCGCGATTGTGGGTTCAGAAAGAACTTAACTTTTTTTTATGGTTACAGGAGGTTGTGGTGCTTGTGTTGTTCTAGTCTCAAAGTATGACCATAAGCTTAAAAAAGTTGAAGATTTTAGTGTAAGCTCTTGCCTTACACTTCTTTTCAGTTTAAATGGTTGCTCAATTACTACAAGTGAAGGCCTCGGGAACACCCGAGATGGTTTTCACTCTATTCATGAAAGATTTGCTGGTTTCCATGCATCTCAATGTGGCTTTTGTACTCCTGGAATGTGTATGTCGTTTTTCTCAGCTCTTGTTAATGCTGATAAAGAAGACGAGCCAAATCCTCCACAAGGGTCCTCTAAGCTGACTTCATCTGAAGCTGAAAAGGCCATAGCAGGGAATCTTTGTCGGTGCACTGGATACCGGCCTATTGCAGATGCCTGCAAGACTTTTGCTGCTGATATTGATATAGAGGATTTGGGGTTCAATTCTTTTTGGAAAAAAGGAGATTCCAAGGAAACGAAAATAAGTAAATTACCACCCTATGATCCAGCCAAGAATTATAGAACATATCCTGAGTTCTTGAAAAGTGAATCTGCCACAAATTTGGACTCCACAAGGTACCCTTGGCATAGTCCTACTTCCATTGTGGAGCTCCAGAGCTTGTTGAACTCCAGTGTGGTGGAAAATGGTGCAAGCTTTAAACTAGTTGTTGGTAATACTGCCACGGGTTATTATAAGGAAACACAACGATATGATCATTACATTGATCTCAGGCATATTCCTGAACTCTCAATGATCAAAAGAGGTAAGACAGGTATTGAAGTGGGAGCAACTGTGACTATCTCTAAACTTATTTCATTCTTGAAAGAGGAAAGCAAAGCCAATTTGGGATCATATGTGAAGTTAGTGTCCCAAAAGCTGGCTTACCACATGGAGAAGATTGCTTCACCATTTGTTAGAAACTCAGCTAGTGTGGGAGGAAATTTGGTTATGGCACAGAAGAATGGTTTTCCTTCAGATATTGCTACATTATTTCTTGGTCTTCGGGTTACTGTTAGCTTGATGACCAGTCATGGACATGAAAAACTCACATGGGAGGATTTATTATCGAGACCACCACTAGACTCAGGGACCGTGCTTCTAAGTGTTTGGATCCCATTTAAAAAAGAAAGTTCTCTCCAAACCTATTCTAAATTTTTGTTTGAAACCTATCGAGCTGCTCCACGACCTCATGGGAATGCCTTGGCATATGTAAATGCTGCTTTCCAGGCTGATGTTTCTCTCTGTCAGAACAGCATCCTGATAAACAATATCCAGTTGGCATTTGGTGCTTATGGCACAAAACATGCAACAAGGGCTAAAAAGGTAGAGGAGTATCTAACTGGGAAAATGTTAGACGTAAGTGTTTTATATGAAGCACTTAAATTAGTCAAACTAGCTGTAGTACCAGAAGATGGCACTTTACACCCTGAGTACAGATCAAGCTTGGCCGTTGGTTATGTTTTTGAGTTTCTTTATCCCTTCACTGATGTTCATTCTGCTATTTCGGGTGGATTGCTCAGTGGAATTAATGACATCTCAGTCAAGGAAGTTTCCCAAAGTAGTATAGATAGTCACATTTGTCAGGGGAGAAAGCAAACACTGTTATCATCCGCTAAGCAGCTTGTTGAATCAAGTAGCGAGTACTATCCAGTGGGGGAACCCATGAAGAAAGTTGGAGCAGCCATGCAAGCTGCTGGTTTGTTCTCGCCTTTGGCGTTTATTTCATCTTGTTCATGTTAAACCCAATCATGCGCCTGATATCCTTCTTTCTGGCTTTGACGCTACTGACTTTATCTAATGATGATTTGTTTCTGCAACATTCATAACTTCAAATGTGCTGGTTTATGTTATATTTTGCAGGTGAAGCTGTATATGTAGATGACATTCCTTCACCAGCAAACTGCCTGCATGGAGCATTTATCTACAGTACAAAACCATTAGCTGGTGTAAAGGGAATCCAGCTCGAGTCCAATTCTTTAACAGATGGAGTCACCGCTATTATTACTTTTAAAGATATCCCAAGTGGAGGGGCAAATGCTGGAGCTATGACAGTGGGTGGACCTGAGCCTTTATTTGCAGACGATCTCGCCCGATGTGCTGGCGACAAAATTGCAGTTGTGGTGAGAATTTCACGTTTATTTTCGCTGGGATTAGTCATATGAAACATTAATTTTTCATGTACTTTCCAGAATTTTGTTACATTTTGTTTCTGTTGTTTAATGTTGGGTTCAAATGAATTAGGTTGCAAACAGTCAGAGGTCTGCTGATGTGGCTGCAAGAACAGCTCTTGTTGAATATGACACAGCAAATATGGATTCACCCATTTTAACTGTTGAGGAAGCTGTTGAGAAATCAAGCTTTTTCCAAATCCCACCATTTTTTTATCCAAAGCAGGTTGGTGATTTCTCAAAGGGAATGGCTGAAGCTGATCACAAGATTCTCTCCGCCGAGGTACTTTTGGTTTCTGTACTATTCCATTTGTTTCAATGGTTTCCTGAATCTTGATTCTTGGATGGTTGGTCTGGCAAGTTTAATCGTAGATATACTGTAACAGTTCAAATCTATTATTGATTGGCTGTAGTACTAATCATTTCCAGATCAGCCTTGGTTCCGAGTACTATTTCTATATGGAGACACAGACTGCCCTTGCAATTCCAGATGAAGACAACTGCATAGTTGTTTATACTTCAAGCCAGTGCCCCGAGCTTGCGCATCGTGCGATTGCCACTTGTCTTGGCATTCCTGAACACAATGTCCGTGTAATTACAAGAAGGGTTGGAGGTGGCTTCGGGGGCAAGTCAGTCAGAGCAATGCCTGTGAGTATATATGAAGAAAAGATAGTGCTAATAGAAATATAGAAGTTAAAATCTACACAACTAAGTTTTAGAACATTATTCTCTGGTGCCCGTGTTACTTTGTAACTGAACTCTTTGATAACATGGATGACTTCCTGGTAATGTCAGCAATAAACTTGAATGCTTAATTAATCCAAATAGCAGGGTTTATAAACAAGATGGCTATTATTTGTTCATGTATTTGATAGGTGCAGCAATAAAAATTAATCAGAATCAATTTAATTCATTTTGAGGACGATTACTAGAAGGAAACAGAAGTACTTCGTACATCTACTTCTTGACTCTTTTTCTTTTATAACAGTAAGCGCACCTCGATTAATTCCACCGGATATCGGTCACCTCCTACCGGCTGGTAAACTCTACCCACCAAGGCTTGGATGGATGGTAAGAAAGACCTAGTATTTTTTTGTTTCCGTTGGGATTTAAACGTAAGACCTCATGGTTCTCATCCCACTTCATTGACCACTAGGCCACATCCTTGGGTGCACTCCTCGGCCAATTTCTTTTTTCATCTCTGCAAGCATGTAATCGTTTCCCTGTTTTCTTATGGACTCTGCAATGCCCTCGCTGAAAATTTTCTCAACCTTCTCCAATTATTTGCAATTCATGTTACTTACTAGCTTTGGATTGCTAATATCCAATTGAAAGATATAAACGCATGCAGGTAGAAGTGTTATGTGGCACAAATCATTCTGAATCAAATGCACCTAAGAGTTTCAGATATCACGTTGCCCTCCTCCCTTAATATTTCTTTCTCTCCTCTTTCTCTTGCAGCAACAATTTTCTGACTGATGTTTAAGTTTATGTATTGTTTTAGGTTTCCACAGCCTGTGCACTTGCAGCATACAAATTAAGACGACCTGTCAGGATATATGTCGACCGAAACAGTGACATGATAATGACAGGAGGAAGACACCCAATGAAAGTAACATATAGCGTTGGATTCAAGTCAAACGGAAATATAACAGCATTACATCTTGATATATTGATAAATGCTGGGATCTCGGAAGATATAAGCCCCATCTTACCATCAAATATCATTAAAGCACTAAAGAAATATGATTGGGGTGCCTTATCTTTTAATGTAAAACTATGCAAGACTAATCTTACAAGCAAATCATCGATGCGCGGGCCTGGGGAGGTGCAAGGATCATATATTGCCGAAGCTATAATAGAACATGTAGCAAGTTTACTGTCAATGGAGGTGGACTCTGTCAGAAACAAAAATGTTCATACATTTGAAAGCCTTAATTTATTCTATGATAATATTGCGACTGAAGTTGGAGAATATACGCTGCCTAATATCATGGATAAGTTGGCCATGTCGTCGAGCTTTTTCCAACGAGGCAAGATGATAGAACAATTTAACCAGAAAAACACATGGAAGAAAAGGGGTATTTCTCGAGTGCCACTCGTGTATGAAGTTATGCAACTACCAACCCCAGGAAAAGTTAGTATTCTGCAAGATGGATCGATTGTTGTAGAGGTTGGAGGAATTGAAATTGGCCAAGGGCTATGGACAAAGGTTAGACAGATGACTGCCTATGCTCTTGGTTTAATTGAACATAGTTGGGCGGAAGACCTTGTAGAGAAAGTACGAGTCATACAAGCAGACACATTAAGCTTAGTGCAAGGCGGGGTTACGGCTGGAAGCACTACTTCGGAATCAAGCTGTGAAGCAGTTAGACTTTGCTGTAATGTGTTGGTTGAAAGATTGACCCCTCTGAAGAAAAAATTGCAGGAACAAAATGGCTCTGTTGATTGGCCAACATTGATTCGCCAGGTTTGTTTTCAGGCTTATACCTTGTTATCAATGATTACCTTGTTCTTTACATGATTAAACGTCCCAACAGAGATCCAGATACCAGAGATGCTACATTTTATTTGGTCATGAAGATATAATAGTGGAAAGTACTAGTTGAAATCTGGCACTACTTGTCACTTCTAAATTTTTGGCGTTGAATTAAATTTGAAGACCATGACAAAATGATTCACTTAAAGTGAATAGACTGCATGCGTGTAGCTAGGGAACCATAAATGGACTAATCGCATGCATATAGTTAAGTGTTGATTTAAATCCATTAGCCACTCTTTCTCATGTCTTAAGTATCTGAGTTTGCAGTTCTCTCCCACCCACCCCCTTCTTTTTGCAGGCACAAATGCAAGGAGTAAACTTAGCCGCAAATTCTCGTTATGTACCAGAATTCAGTTCCATGAGTTATCTGAACTTTGGCGCAGCCGTCAGTGAGGTAAACTTCTTGTTTTTGTCGCTTTTCCAGGTTCCGTCATCCATGTTGGTGACATTCCAAATATAAGTGTACAGCACTTGGCTCAGACTCTGAATGTGGATTGGTTTGCTGTCAATTTATCTTATGCAGCACCTTCTAATGGTTAAGTAACAAGAAAGCCCTTTTTGCAGGTGGAGATAGATATTCTGACTGGAGAGACCACCATTTTGCAGTCGGATATTATTTATGACTGTGGACAGAGCTTGAATCCAGCAGTTGATATGGGACAGGTTCATATCTCAAAAGTCTTTTCTAGTTATAGTTTCCTATATATATTTGAGAGGCACATCATATGCATTTAAGCTGTTATTCAGACTCGGGAGCTATGTACCCTTCTTTTTCTTTTCCTTGCAGATTGAAGGGGCTTTTGTACAAGGAATCGGATTTTTTATGCATGAAGAATATCTTACAAACAAAGATGGGTTGATGGTCAATAATAGCACTTGGACATACAAGATTCCGACAATTGACACCATACCCCGTAATTTCAATGTCCATGTGCTAAACAGTGGGCATCACGAAAAGCGTGTTCTCTCGTCCAAAGGTTATATTCTTTTTGTTTCTGTCAAACAAGCTCCCTAAGTTCTTTGCTTGTTCTCTATGTTAAGAAAATTGATTTTTGGGCCTAAACCACACAAAGAGACCAATCCCACAACCAATGTGGGACAACTTAACATCCCTGCACCTCCACACCCGCCAACTTGGGTTCACATATCAGGTAAACCAAGAATTGGGATGGGTCTGGCTTTAATACAATGTTAAAAAAATGGATATTGGGCCTAACTCAACACCATAAGCTAGTTTATTAGTTGATGAAATCCAAGACCATATAAAAAGACCAACCCCACATATCACAACTGATGTGGGACAAGTTTACAGTTTATTAGTGCTAATGTCATGGAAGATTTTAATGCATTTTTCACTTGGTTGAGTGGAATGTTGCAAACCTTTTTCAAAGTAATTTTTCAAAAAAACTAGCGAAATAACTATATGAGTGAATTGGCTCCAACAATATGGACACTTAGTATCGAGATGGTATACATGTATTGATTTGTACAAATTGGTGAATTGGACATGATTACTTTTGCAGCATCTGGTGAACCACCACTACTTCTGGCAGCTTCAGTCCATTGTGCAACAAAAGCAGCTACTAAAGCAGCAAGGGAACAGCTAAAACATTGGGACAAGCTTGAGGGGTCAGTTTCAGAATTCTATCTGGATGTCCCTGCCATATTACCTACTGTGAAGACACTCTGTGGCCTGGATTATGTGGAGAAATTCTTGGAAAGTCTACTGGCTCAACAATCTAACTAAATTCCAGAGCACGATGTGGTTGGAGACATTACATGTGGCCTGGATCACAAGGATATGTGCTTATTATGTCTCAATGATACTTTTAAACACTTTAAGAATTTGAACATTCTGTTCTAGCGTATGATCATTTTTTGTTTGCTATTCTATGGAAACGTCACTGTTAAATCAGATTTAGGTGTATACCATGCTTAGATTAAGGTGTATACCATGCTTAGACTCTACTGCACAATATTTAATTACTCCATTTTTGATAATCTATCACCGTGAGATTCAAACTCCACCACAAATTTTAGTTGAAAGGAACATAAATAATTGTGGAAATTTTGATGAAATTCAAGAATGATTAAAATTGGGCTTTCAATGCTGATCTTGAAATAGACGATTAAAGCTCTAATTTTTTTTTTGATTTCATCTACTTAATCGCTGCAAATTGTTAAATTGCTATGGCAATCTAAGGATAGATGAGAAAAAAATATGAGAAGTGAGAGGTGAAGTAGTAACAGGAATTGATTCTGAAAAGTTGGCGTTTATTTTAGGTTAATGGTTAAATTTGGGAAGTGACAAAAAAATCCTTTAAGTTTTATGGGGTGGTAGTAAATAATGAGGGTATTTTTGAGAACTACAAGATGTATACAATGCTAACATACTACAACCTAGTAGTATGTTAGCAAAACTCATATACACTATATTAAAAGGAATGTAGTAGCCAATAAAAAGTAGCCAAGTGTCAAGCAACTAGATAGCTACTTGGAAATTTTAGGACAATAATTAGTTATGTTTGTTAGTTTAGTTAATTAGTTTGAATTTGAATTTCTTTAAAAAGTAATTAATTAATAAATAAATACTTTTTGAAGGCTGAAAAACTGCTCCAGTAATTGGGGAATTCTATAAAGAAATTCGACAACCACGTTGTGAAGGAAAAAAAAAACTGTTTTAGAGCAGTTTTTTAGTTATTAGAAGAAGATATGTTAAAAATGATAAAAGAATTAAAAGAGAACCAAAAAATAAGAAATCACGTTTTGAAACCACTGGGCCAGTTTCTCTCTCTCTCTCTCTCATAGAGGAATTTGTGTCTTCCTTTCATGCGGAAGTTTACATGTTTCCTCTCTAATTCAACAAGCAGATTATTCCAATCTATTGTGTAAAAATCCTTTGATCATTAGTAAAATCTCACTTTTCACTGTACAACCAACAAGCAGATTATCTCAAATATTATGTATCACAATACGATGGTGTTGTTCCAAATTACTCTATCTGCAGTCAATCTTACAACTCCAGACTCCAGTGAGCATCGTCATATATTTTTTTTTCAACTTTTCCTACAATCTTTTGTTCCCTCTTTCATCTATGTTCCTTTATGTTATATTTCCTATATTTTATTCCTCTGTTCATTGGTTTCATCTCTTTTACCTTTGCTTTGTTTGTTTTATATGATTTATGCTTTAGAAATCTATACACATCTTCTCTATGATGTAACAAAATCTTTTATATTTGCAGAAAGACCTTATTACTAAGCATTCGATAATGACTGGAAATATTCTTTTGATGTTCAAGTAAGGCTGTCTTCGAGAAGATTGGGTCTTTACTACTTAATTATATAAAAATTATTTGGTTATTCGTGTAAATTTTACTTTAAGCCGAGCACACTTGGCAACAGAATCAAGCCTTCTTCACTGGCTGTTTTGTTTGCATTTAGATAAAATTTATTACTTTTATGCATCTTTTTTTTAATGACGGGGAAAAACTTGATATCTATTTATATCTATAAATTATTCATTCAAGTCAAGTGTCATGCTAATGTTATTTCTTTCAGCCTTTCATGCTCATTCTTTTGAAATTTTCAGATTCATAATTGGCAGAGAAGCCACAACCGTCTAGAAAGATCTTCATAAAGCCTGGCTATAAATAGTAAGAATTCCTTACATATGATTACATCCTTATAAAACATCCTTGAGAAGGATGTCCATGATATTGTTTCAAACTCTTCA